>CAMZMU010000094.1:30411176-31011176 GCA_947311845.1 Poa pratensis
CATTTGGAAGTTCGTAATGCAAAGATTTTTGAAGGAACTAGACGAGATTCTATGGCATGGAAGAAACGCTTTGTACATGACATCTCCCTTCAGGCTCACCGATTCAAAGCTGCCTAATACCAAGCTCAAGATTGGATAGCCTCCCTTCCCTGAGTTGATACACATACATTCTTTGTTTCATACCACACACTCTCATTCTGTAGGTGATAAATAGGTAGAGCCCTATCTCCCTCTCTCCTTTCTCCCTCCCTATCTTTGTACATAGCTCCTTTGTATTGCATTACTTTCGGTTCTGGAATAAAGGTTGGAAAATGGGTGGGGCTTTTGCCTCACAGTAGAAGTTTCAAAAAAAAAGTGGCTAGGCCCTTTCTCAAGTTGCCCTTCACCTAGTGTTTACTCATAAGAGATGCCTTGCACATAAAGGGTTAGTGGTCACGATTTGCATCTTTATCATTATGAGAAGTGGTGAAGCTAGCATAGATAAATTGAGCTTGTAGTTTGGCATATGACTCTTGAGTGTAGTGAGCTCACTTGAGGTACCTGTGGGTTTCCCTAAGTTGCTCAAAACCCTCAAAGAGTTTGTTATGACTCTCTACAAGTTCCTCATTTTTTACTTTTTAGATCAATGGCAATTTGAATAGCAGGTTTGATCCACGATGAGCAAGTCTTGATGCCTGCACAAATAACGGGATTTAGGTTGAGACTCCAAGTGCAGAGTGTATAGTAAGTGGAAGACAGTTTTCCCCACGAGGGGTGACTCGAGGGTTTAATATCGAACTCTCGGGAATCTGCAGTGGTAGATTTATCTTCTTATCCTTCTTTTGGTTACCTACAAAACAAGGTTAGATGTTTTGGTCCTCAACCTCACCTGTGGTTGTCAAGCACAAGGTGTAAGAATGATATCAGGATAGTTATGCAATGCAAACAAGAAATAAATATGCAATGATGGTGGATGCAATGATAAATGATATTTTTGGGTTTTTAAATGATGTATGCAAGATGAAAAGTTTTTTGTATTTTCGGATTTAATGATGGCTGAAAATAGAAAAGTGGTATATGGTGTTGGAAAGGTGTTTCTTATGATTAAAAATGGACTGGGGTTCATGGTTTCACAAATGCACTCTCTCTTTATAAAGTGGTAGACAATGGAACACACAAAGTTAACATATGAGATTGCAACACAGGGTTTGATAACAAGTTACTTAGATATATGGGCATCACGTCCTAACATAGAGATCTTTTGGTTATTAACCTCTCTTATACTCCACCAAGATGCGAACTAAATCATAACACCTCAGTAATTAAGATAACTCAGAGTATAGCATTAAGTATCATGACATGAAGTGAAAATAAGAACATGCTAGATCTAGTCATGGAGTAGTGGCAATGGTCACGCCCACATCCCGGTAGTCATGGTATTTTAGTTTATCCCTAGTGAGGTAACAAAGTAAGGTAAAGATACCAAAGTGGATCGCAGAACTTTCTCTCACGTTCACTGCACTAGCCACCCCCGTTACTCCAACTAATGCACACGTTCCCCACACACGCTCTCATAAACATGCTTGATCAAAACAAGTAGACAAGAACGGGGTACACATATGCATCTATACTCATAACTGAAACAAACATTGCAATCTCAAACATATATTAACTCATAAAGATCCACCACAAAGGTATTACAACGGTGACCGTAATCATGTTCAGCAGCTCATACGGTGCTAATTAGTGAAGCTCAAGAGAGGAGATACATAAGTTACTTCCACAAACCCATAGTCCAGAGGTGGACTACTCCCTCTTCATCATGGAGACGGTGGAGAAGTCGATGGAGAAGATGGAGACCACGCCGGCAGCGCCCCGCCGGAGTTTTCCCCCTCCAATCTGCAGCTCCTGATCTCCGTTTCGGTGTTTCTGTGTTTGTGCGGCGCTCCTTCCAGAGAACGACGGGGGACCTTTTTTATAGGCGTTTTTAGGTCAAGACGAAGGCGGTGGAGCGAAGATCGACGGCAACGGAGCCACGAGGCCCAAACGGGTGGGTCCCACGCGGCCTGGTACCTGTGGCCGCGTGGGCCATGCGTTTGGCCCTCGGGCCTCCGTTTGCTTGCTTCCTTTTTCCGTAGTCCTTCTTCCTTCCAAATATTGACGCCCGTAAATTTCCAGGTGATTTCGTTGACGTTTGGGTCCCTGAAACATTAAAATACAAAACTAGGGTTTTCTGCCTGTGCAGGGTTAATTCCAAATAAATGGGAAAACTATGAAGTATTCCCAAAATCATGATAAAACATTGATATAACCCTTATATGATGCAAATATGATTGGAATATAAGCAATTAAAGTGCAAAGTTCATGTATGCATTTTACATGCATCAACATCCCCAAGCTTAATCCATGCTCGTCCTCGAGTATGAAGATGATAAAACTAACATGGACTTTGCAATTTAATACTTAACAATGGATATCAAAGATGATTACTATTGCTACATATAGTCAAATGATTCATTCTTCAAAGGAGTAGCAATATGCAAATAGTTTATGAAGTGATATCAAGTATTCAAGACAAGGATGTTCATTGATAGTTCACAAAGTGTAACATAGTAGCAAGTAATATGGAACACATGTATGCATAATGATAAGTAGAACATCCTACAATGGTCATAGAGTGTAGATGAAAATCTGAATATGATAGGTGTACACTTTGGAAAGATGTATATGTGAGTAGAGGTAAAGCATGCATAAGTTTCATCCAACTTCCAAACTCTTCTACTTAAGTTAATGATTGCAATAAGGTATTCATTGGTGTCAAGCTCTCATTGCCCCTATCATAGCATCTTGAATGATTAAGGTTAAAGTGAAAGCAAATATGAGTAGTGTGCTTGACAAAGTAAAGGTTGGATGTCTCATGCCCCTTGAATACAAGTACCTACACCATGATTACTCAACTTAGGAAACAAAGCAAGTTCAAGTTATATATCATTGTAAGTAATAATAGTCATCAAGAGCGTCAACTGGGGTACCTCTTGTCCCAGATATGGAACAAGCCCATATCAAAATGACAAGACAAACAAACAAATGAAAACCTCAACACCCTTTTTATTTACCATTGGAATAGCTTTTTATTGTAAGGTGTGTCATAGATAATTCACCATAGCATGTAAGTAAATTTCCACCATGAATGATGCATGGCTTAGATTAGCGGCCCAGGCGTCTCTCTAACCATTTATACAAACTCATTTGAACTACTTCATTTCCACCTCATTTCACCATGATAGGCATCCATAAACAAAAGTACATGATATCAACTAAATGAGATGAAGGAGCATGTTGAAAGCTTTGCATGTGACAGCACATATGGGCTAACTCCCAACCTCGAACATTTATCAAGCCACTAGCATCATAATCTTAATCACAATGGGTCATGTTTTATTATTGCAATAAAAGAAATTGTGCATCAAGTTCGTGAGAGCTATATAACCAATTTTTTCCATTGCAATCAATAACATAAACATTTTCATTCAGAGGTAAGATAACACAAACAACATGTTAAACATACTCGGAATAGCATAAAGCCAATAGGTAGATATGGTGGACTCACTGGAATAACTTTGGTTGAAGGTGTTGGAAACAAGTTTTTGCTTGTTGGAGTTTTTGGGCTAGCAAAAGGGAGAAAGTTGACCATCTAGATGCATGCATGAGTGTCCATAGAACTAACTAATCCATGTTAAACCAAGTAAAATAACAATCAGCACCAAAACATGAATAAGTGATAGCTCTACAAAAAGAATTTGCAAACTATTACTCATAAACAAGCTCATGAATCATGCAACTATATGTATCATTAAAAATCAATCAAACATCCCTTTTCCCAATCTTATAAAAGCATCCAACATATTTCAACCCATATTTCCAGTAGCTCTCTCATATATAATTGATAGTGTGGTGGTCTCTCAAGACTCAAACAAAAACAAAAAACGACGCTCCAAGTTTATGCGATAAAGTGTTTCGATCGAAAAACAGAAGTTGGACGTGTGCAAACCGAGAGTGTGTAGGTCCAGTGGGGTTGTCTTCACATCCCCAAGCTTATGGTCTTCACCATCCTTGGATAGCTCTTGGTGCATCTCCTCCAATCCCTGTGAAAAAACTTCAAAACACCGTTTCTCCCATCTCTTTTCTGTGGGGTGCATTAATAGTGATAAACAAATAGGTTCCTTGCTGCATATAATCCTTGAACAAAAATTCATATGACATGTCCAGAAAGTATATAATGTTGTATGCCTACTCATAAACTCAATTGGATCAAAAAGATTCAACTTAAAAGCTCAAAGCATGCATCAAACAAAATGGGACAGAATCTGTCCAGAAAAACAGCAGCAGCAAAACGTATTTTTCTACCCTACCAAACTTTCTCGAAAAATTCCGAAAAAATTCATGCATACAGAGGATGAAAAGTTGCAACTACAGTTCAAATATGAGCTCATTCGGAGTTACAGAATAAGAATTAAAAATCATACCGTGCACTGATTCGTGCAGGAAAAAATCTCCGAACTATAAGCAACTTTTCAAACCAAAAAGGGTAAAACTTGGCACTTTATTAAAAACTCCAGAACCTAACTAGACACAAAATCTCTTGTTACAGCAAGAGGACACAAAGAAAAATCACACAAAAATAACCGGGTTGCCTCCCGCAAAGCGCTTTCTTTATAGCCATATAGCTAGGCTTCTTACTTGTTGTTTTATGTGGACGAAGCTCATGAGGGAGCTTGAACTTTGATGGTTCCCTCTTCCTTGGAAAGTGTTCCATGCACTTCTTGTGTGGAAACTGAAACTTTACATTCCCTTCCTTTGAATCAATGATAGCACCTGTGGTACGAAGAAAAGGTCTTCCAAGAATAATAGGACTAGAGGTTTTATTCCCCATATCCATGATTAGAAAATCCACAGGCACAAAAGTCATATGTAACTCTACCATAACATCACTTACTTTTCCCAAAGCATGTTTAATAGAGTCATCAGCAAGTGCTAGTTCAATAGAGCATTTTTCAAGATTTTTCAATTCAAGCACTTCATATAGTTCTTTAGATAAAACAGAGACACTAGATCCTAGATCAAGTATGGCATGGTGTGTCTCTTTTCCAATAGTTACTAGTACCTTAGGTATCCACATATCCCCAAGCTTAGGTGGTATCATAGCCTCTTGGTTGTACCTAGCAATCTTTTCTTTCAAGACATGATTAGCAATATAAGAACCAAAACCTGCTTGGTTAGTGTTGATGGAAGGATCACTTGCAAATTTTTGTAAGATAGATATTAATTCATGCAAGCTACAATTTTCTAAGTCAAGCAAAGGATCCTTGACTTCATTAAGCATTTTAACTTCCTCAACTTCAACCTCTTTCATTACCCCAATAGATTCTTTAGCAACTCTCTCTTGCTCATGAATGTGTTCCCAAGACTTATTGATAACCTCTTGGCAATATTTTATTGTTTCCTCATGTTTTTGGGCTGTAATGATGCTCTTTAATGATGAGACTTCCTTAGTAAGCTGATCTACCCTTTCAAACAAAGCATCTTGTTTTTCAAACTTAGAGATAAATTCCTTATTAAGCTCTTTTTGGGTAGATATAAAAGATCTAATGGTGTTTTCCAAGTCACTAGAAACATTACCACTAGAAGCATATTTATTTGGCACATATGGGGGTTTATTATAAGAGTTATAATTGTTGTTACCATACCCATTATTACCATAGTTCCTAATGAAGTTGACATCAATATTTTCAGAATTGTTTCCAACTAGTTCTTGCAAAGGAACATTTTCAACACTAGGTTTATTAAGCAAAGCAAGAATAGTATCCATTTTAGATGACAAATCATTAGTTTCTTCAATAGAGTTCACTTTCTTAGAAGGATTAGGTGCCCTATCAGTATGCCATTGACTATAGTTTTGTAAAATGCTTTCCAATATATTTTTAGCTTCTACTATAGTCTTACTCATAAAAGCACCTCCAGCAGCAGAATCAAGTATGTTTCTAGACATGTAGTTTAAACCATTGTAGAAAGAGTGTAATATGGTCCATTCATTAACTCCATGTGAGGGACAAGTTCTAAGCATAAGTTTTATCCTATCCCAAGCCATAGCAACATGTTCATTTTCATTTTGCCTAAAAGAAAGGATGTTGTTTCTATTTTGCAAAATTTTAACAGGGGGATAATATTTCTTAATGAAAGCTTCTTTTAGATCATCCCAAGAATTAATACTACCAGATGGCAAGGAATGCAACCACTCTTTAGCTTTTCCTCTAAGTGAAAAAGGAAATAACTTCAGTTTTAGGATATCACTTTCCACATTTTTAAACTTTTGCATGTCACATATTTCAACAAAGTCATGAAGATGCATAGAGGCATCCTCCATAGCACTACCACCAAATTGTTCCCTAGTTATCAAGTTCAACAAACTAGGACTTACTTCATAACTCTCAGCATTTATTTATCTAGGTGTGGCAATAGCTCTCGTGATAAATTGATCATTAGGAGTGTTTGTGTAGTCACACAGCTTAGTTCTTTCTCCCATTTTAGCAAGTTTTTTTGGTATTTTTAATTTTTTATGCAAAACTGAAATAAATATGATATGATATGCAATGACACTAACAAAACAAATAAATTGCTTTGTAAGTAAAGATGGATAAGATGGTGCTCACGTAGGTGCAACCTCCCCAAGCTTAGGTGTTAGCACAAGTTGGTGACGTTGACTTTGTTGTGAGATGAATGCGATGATGCACACCCTTGGATAAATCTCTCAGCTACGATTCCCCGGCAACGGCGCCAGAAAACGTCTTGATGACCCGAAGAGCAAGTCTTGATGCCTGCACAAATAAACGGGATTAGGTTGAGACTCCAAGTGCAGAGTGTATAGTAAGTGGAAGACAGTTTTCCCCACGAGGGGTGACTCGAGGGTTTAATATCGAACTCTCGGGGAATCTGAAGTGGTAGATTTATCTTCTTATCCTTCTTTTGGTTACCTACAAAACAAGGTTAGATGTTTTGGTCCTCAACCTCACCTGTGGTTGTCAAGCACAAGGTGTAAGAATGATATCAGGATAGTTATGCAATGCAAACAAGAAATAAATATGCAATGATGGTGGATGCAATGATAAATGATATTTTTGGGTTTTTGAATGATGTATGCAAGATGAAAAGTATTTTTGTATTTTCGGATTTAATGATGGCTGAAAATAGAAAAGTGGTATATGGTGTTGGAAAGGTGTTTCTTATGATTAAAAATGGACTGGGGTTCATGGTTTCACAAATGCACTCTCTCTTTATAAAGTGGTAGACAATGGAACACAAAGTTAACATATGAGATTGCAACACAGGGTTTGATAACAAGTTACTTAGATATATGGGCATCACGTCCTAACATAGAGATCTTTTGGTTATTAACCTCTCTTATACTCCACCAAGATGCGAACTAAATCATAACACCTCAGTAATTAAGATAACTCAGAGTATAGCATTAAGTATCATGACATGAAGTGAAAATAAGAACATGCTAGATCTAGTCATGGAGTAGTGGCAATGGTCACGCCCACATCCCCGGTAGCATGGTATTTTAGTTTATCCCTAGTGAGGTAACAAAGTAAGGTAAAGATACCAAAGTGGATCGCAGAACTTTCTCTCACGTTCACTGCACTAGCCACCCCCCGTTACTCCAACTAATGCACACGTTCCCCCACACACGCTCTCATAAACATGCTTGATCAAAACAAGTAGACAAGAACGGGGTACATAATATGCATCTATACTCATAACTGAAACAAACATTGCAATCTCAAACATATATTAACTCATAAAGATCCACCACAAAGGTATTACAACGGTGACCGTAATCATGTTCAGCAGCTCATACGGTGCTAATTAGTGAAGCTCAAGAGAGGAGAGATACATAAGTTACTTCCACAAACCCATAGTCCAGAGGTGGACTACTCCCTCTTCATCATGGAGACGGTGGAGAAGTCGATGGAGAAGATGGAGACCACGCCGGCAGCGCCCCGCCGGAGTTTTCCCCCTCCAATCTGCAGCTCCTGATCTCCGTTTCGGTGTTTCTGTGTTTGTGCGGCGCTCCTTCCAGAGAACGTCGGGGGACCTTTTTTATAGGCGTTTTTAGGTCAAGACGAAGGCGGTGGAGCGAAGATCGACGGCAACGGAGCCACGAGGCCGAACGGGTGGGTCCCACGCGGCCTAGTGTGGCCGCGTGGGCCATGCCCGTTTGGCCCTCGGGTCTCCGTTTGCTTGCTTCCTTTTTCCGTAGTCCTTCTTCCTTCCAAATATTGACGCCCGTAAATTTCCAGGTGATTTCGTTGACGTTTGGGTCCCTGAAACATTAAAATACAAAACTAGGGTTTTCTGCCTGTGCAGGGTTAATTCCAAATAAATGGGAAAACTATGAAGTATTCCCAAAATCATGATAAAACATTGATATAACCCTTATATGATGCAAATATGATTGGAATATAAGCAATTAAGTGCAAAGTTCATGTATGCATTTTACATGCATCAAGGTTTCACGAGTTTCTTTTGCCATGGAAAGATCCATGGCATGTGTCTCCTCCAGTTGCTCACGGAGCAATTGTTCCTCTACAAGTTGATCTTCTAGCTCACCAATTTTGTCGGCATGATCACATGCATGCCCTTCGAGCTCACAAATCCTAACATCCTTCTCATGAAGAAGATGCTTGGCTTCTCCATATTGATACATGAGGGCCTCAACCAATTTCTTGGTTGGACTTGGAGCTTGCTAATGAAGATAGAAATTTTATCCTCTTCTTCAATTTTCCCTACATCCTCAACACAATCCAATAGTGATGGGTTAGAGGAGATAGTAATTTTTGGTAGGGAATTCACCTTTGTTTCCTTGGCCATGAGGCACATAGGCTTGGAGATCTTGTCGTCGTTTGGAGATGAGAAGAGGTTGGCCAATGATGGAGGAAGGGTGCCCATTGCAAGAGCCGCCATTCCTACTTCTTCACTTGGTTCTTTATCCTCCTCACCTCCGGACTCGTATTCCTCTTGATGGGATGCCACAAGAGCCTTTTGAGGTGATCTCTTCATGTAGGTAGGCTTGGGGTGGTACTTGTTCTTCTTTAGAATGAGTTGACCACCATTAGCCTCTCTTCTTTCATAGGGGCAATCCTTCACAAGATGAGTGTCCTTTCCACAATTGAAGCACATTCTTTTTATTGGTGGAGGGTCGATGATCTTGTTCTTCTTGGCCCAAAACCGGGTTGCGGCAAGTGCAAGAATTCATTGAGCTCACCCTCCAAGTCTTCTTCACCTTCATAGACCGGGCTTTCTTCATATCTTGGATGGTCTACCGCACGGGCCTTCAAAGCAAGAGTCTTTGGGCCACGGATTTGGTTAAAAGACTTGGATGTGGACTTCAATGTATCATAGGTGACAAATTGTGCCGGTGGCTCTAGGTTAATAGTGCCAGAAACTATGCTTGTACGTCACACGTCAGTTGGGAACCCCAAGAGGAAGGTATGATGAGTGCAGCAGTAAGTTTCCCTCAGTATGAAACCAAGGTTTAATCGGACCAGTAGGAAAACGAGGTTTGCTTCGAAGGTGTTGGTGGAGGAGTGTAGTGCGGCGCAACACCAGGGATTCCGGTGCCAACGTGGAACCTGCACAACACAATCAAACTACTTTGCCCCAACTTAACAGTGAGGTTGTCAATCTCACCGGCTTGCTGAAAACAAAGGGTTAAACGTATCGAATGGAAAATGATGTTTGTTTGCATAAAACAGTAGAGAACAATGATTGCAGTAGATTGTATTTCAGAAGTAAAAGAATGGACCGGGGTCCACAGTTCACTAGTGGTGTCTCTCCAATAAGATAACTAACATGCTGGGTAAACAAATTACAGCTGGGCAATTGACAATTGATAAGTGCATATAACATGCATGTGTGAGCTGTGGTGTCTACTATGAGATTCATTTGGGCATTACGACAAAGTACATAGACCGCTATCCAACATGCATCTATGCCTAAATAGTCCACTTTCCGGTTAACATCCGTACCCCTTCCAGTATTAAGTTGCAAGCAACAGACAATTGCATTAAGTAATGTGCGTAATGTAAACAATACATTCATCCTTGAATAAAGCATTGCTGTTTTACCCCTAGTGGCAACAACACATCTACAACCTTAGAACTTGCTGTCACTATCCCAGGTTAAATAGAGGTTGAACCCAACTATCATGCATAAATACCCCCTCTTGGAGTTACAAGTATTCACGTGGCCAAGGCTTCAACAAGTAACGGAGAGCATGCAAGATCACAAATGACATAGACATGATAATATAATATTCAGCTCCACATAGGTATCAATATAAGTCAGATCCCAACAAACACAACATGTAGCATTACAATAAGATGATCTTGATCATGATAGGCAGCTCACAAGATCTAAACATGATGGCACAAGTGGAGAAGACAACCATCTAGCTACTGCTATGGACCATATTCCAAGGATGAACTACTCACGCATCACTCCGGAGGCGGGCATGGCGATGTAGAGCCCTCCGGTGATGATTCCCCTCTCCGGCAGGGTGCCGGGAAGAGCTTCAGGAACCCCCCGAGTTAGGGTTGACGACGGCGGCGGCAGCGAATATGTTCTGGATGAAAGGCTCGGTGTTTTAGGGTTTTCGCGTCTCGGGGAATAAATAGGCGAAGGGGCGATGTCGGCGGACCCCCGAGGGGCCCAAACCACCTGCAGGCGCGGCAGAGGGCCCACCGCGCCTGGGTGTGGTTTGGCCATCTCCTGGCTCCTCTTCGTCTCTCCTTCGGACTCCGTGTACGTGCTGGAAAAAAGGGACCTGGCCTTTAGTTTCGTGCAATTCCGAGAATTTTTCCAGAAGTAACTTTCTGAAACCAAAAACAGCAGAAAACAGGGAACTGGCACTGTGGCATCTTGTTAATAGGTTAGTCCCAGAAAATGCATAAAAGTGATACGAAGTGTATATAAAACATGTAGCAAATGGTATAATATAAGCATGGAACAGCAGAAATTATGGATACGTTGGAGACGTATCATGTGCCAAGATGTCATTGGGAGTCATTGTTGTGTAATCCGCTCTTGCATGGAGGTTCATCACCATAGTTTCACTATATGGCATAATTGCTTGAAGGAACTTGGCCTTGACCCATTCATCATCCATATCCTTCTTTCCATTTTCCCTACATGTCACCACAAGCTTGTAGAGTCTTCGGTAAAGTTCGGTCGGGGTCTCTTCGTCTAGCATGATGAAGTTGTCAACTTGATGTTGAAGGACGGCCGCATTGGAGCGTTGAATGCCCTCATTTCCTTCATACACGGTTTCAAGATAGAGCCAATTGGCATTTGAGATCATTTGCGGTCATAGCACTCTCAAGAATGTACTTGGCATTTGCATCAAGTTGCTCATCAATCTCTTCTTGCTTGGTCAAGTTGTTGGGATCAACTGGGTTGAAACCATGTAGAACCACCCTCCAAAGATGCACCGATGAGCTGCGAAAATAAGACTCCATAGATTTCTTCCAAGTGAAATAACGAGTATTATCAAGCTTAGGAGGGGGTCTACCAAGGTTGGTTATATGAGGTTGAGTGAGTGCAACTTGAGTGAGATAAGAGCTAGGTGGAGCAAAGTTAAGAGAAGGCTTCTCAAAAGGTTTATCATTTTTCCTTGTCACTAGCTCCCTTAATAGGGCTAGCGGTTGATGAGGAGCCATTTTGATTAGATACCCGAGTGTACACCTCATCCACCATTTTGCCTTTCATGAACCAAAAAGTTCAATCATGGACTTCATGGTGATTGGGGCATCACCCTCGGGAGGGATTATTCCCGCTTCGATTAGTTCTTTGTCAAGTTGTTCTCTATCAAATTTTTCTTGTTCCTTAGCAAGTCTTAACTCCTCATCTTTAGCACGTTGTACATCCTCCGCACTAGCCATCCTCCTCTTTAGGCGATTAAGCCCTTAATAAAGAGACCTTGCTCTGATACCAATTGAAAGGATCGAGTAGGTTGACTAGGGGGGGGGGGGGGGTGAATAGGCAACTACCAATTTAATTTTCTTGTCAACAAGTTAAGGAATTGCTCAAATATAAGTTCTCTAGATATGCAACTAGGTGAACAATCCTATATGATGAGCAAGAGCTAGCTAACAAGATATACTAAACAAGGTAAGCTAGCAATACAAGTAAAGGTATATATAAAAAGGATAAGCACACGGTGACACGGAGATGATTCCCGAAGTTCACTTCCCAATGGAAGCTACGTCTTCGTTGGAGCGGTGCGGGGTCACAAGTGATCCCCGAATAGCCGTGATATGGCACACCGTATCTCCTCCACTATATGATGCCCTCGAGGTCGGCAACAAACCTTTACAAGGATGAGGCACACTCCACAACCGAATTAGAGGCTCTCACCAATTCCCACGGCTTCCAAAGCCGCGAGAATCACAAGGCCGGGGCACGTCTCCACAACCGAATTGGAGGCTCCCGGCTAGTCCCCGCGGCTCCCAAAGCCACAAGAACGACCAACGACCGTCTAGGGTTCCAATGAACCCAAGATGCACAAGTTCCTCTAAGGAATGGATATGGAAATCAAATCGCTTTGGTGGAAGGGTAGATCTAGGTCAACTCTCCCGAGTCCTAGAAGGACAAGGTGTTTGAGTGGCTAGGGAGAGAGATCTACCAAGTTTAAGCTTGCAACAATGGTGGGGAAGATATTTCTGGTCAAGGTGCCCTCTCCAATGTAGGAGAAGGCTTTATATACTGCCCCAGATTCTAGCCGTTGCAGACAGGTAAATCGGATAATCCGATTCAAGTCAACATCGGATTATCCGATGGAATCGGATAATCCGAAGATCCTCAGTGAGAAGTTTTCTTCTAGTCCTTAGCAGCCTTCGAGCAAATCCTGAATATCGGATAATACGATACTTCCCAACTCGGATAATCCGAACATCTTCAGTGTGAAGTTTTCTTCTAGTCCTTAGCAGTTTTCGAGCAAATCCTGGACATCGGATAATCCGATACTTTCCAACTCGGATAATCCGAATATCTTCAGTGTGAAGTTTCTTCTAGTCCTTAGCAGTTTTCGAGCAAATCCTGGACGTCGGATAATCCGATACTTTCCAACTCGGATAATCCGAATATCTTCAGTGTGAAGTTTCTTCTAGTCCTTAGCAGAATTTCAGCAGACTTTGCAAATCGGATAATCCGAATCTTCCAACATCGGATAATCCGATTTACTTCAGCAACAAAACTGGCTCTTTTCAACTCCCTTTTTGGTTTTGATGCAAAGATGTTTTACACACTTAAAGCCTGCATCACTTGATTCACATGTTAAATCATCACTAGTGTTGTTGCCTAACACACAAAACACAAGGGATTAATAAATGTCCTTTCAGAGACTTTCCCTTAAAAGAATTACAAACCTATGTAGATAAATATGCTCATGTGCACAGTTGGGTGCTATTCCAGAGGATGTATGTCATTGTATTAGGACAATAAATGGATATCGTCCTAGACCAGGACTTAAGATTTTGCTCAAATAGATCATCTCTAGAATAAAAAAATAGATGGGTAAATACAAGTTTGATAAAACTCGTATTCATAATGCCAACAGGAGGTGCAACATATCTATCAAAATGTAGGTCTAGACACATTTTTTTTAGAAGTGTCAGCTATATCCCGATCCATTACAGCCACAACTTCTCACAATGAAGCATAAATTACATATATGAGGAGCATTATAAGGAGTAAGGCAAAGCTAATCATCAAATTAGGACTTCATAATTGATAATTGCACAAAATATCCTATTTTCATCCACACTAGACACTTTGTTCTGCTCAGGAAGCTCATGAACAAAGGTGTAGGAAGATATGTTTTTTGACGAACATGGGCGGGGAGTTCCCGCATTGCATTTAAGAAGAGAGAATTGGTCCAGTTAATTGGGGAACCGGACCCAAAAACCATACAACGCACGGTTTATTTAGGAAAACCGACGAAAACCCACACACACTCACTCAACTAGCGACAATTAGGGCACATCATCCGAGCCAGATACAAGGGTCCCTAGTCCCAGGACCATCGGGAACCCTCATACCCAACCAAGACAGAATCTGTCACAACAAGAGCACTATCGCAACAAGATGACTACTCGCGCCTACCCACATGGAAAAAGCAATTAACCATTAACCTCAACCAACTCACGAACTGCATGGCTCGCCATTGGCGTGACAGGCTTCTTGGACAGACCCAGATAGTACTTCATTTTCTCTTGCGTTTCCTCCTCGGTGCCTTTCTTTGAGGTCGAGTCCTTTGGCAAATCCCATAAGCCTCCGCCAACGATATTCAGCTAATTTGGCAGTTGGGATGTTGCAGTTATTGTTCTTCTTCTCCAAACATCCACTACGCCTTGAGGCACAAGTGGAATCCCCTTCTGAATGCACAAGATTGGTGCATCTAGCAAGGAAAGAGGTGCAGTGGTAATGAAGCTGCCCAGGTACTCATCCAGCAAGGTGGACAAAGACGGGCCAAGCGACACTCCATTGCCACCACTCGACTTGTTGGACTTTGTAGTGCTAGTGAGCACATCAGCCTCAAACAAATCCAAGTCATCCTTAGTTTGGTCCTCCACACCTTGGAACACTAGCTTGGGCAAGGCCACATCCAACCCCGAGACCGTGCCACCACATCCAACAACTCAGACGAGCAACCGGCCACACTTGTATCCTTACCATCGGTCATGGCAGGAGTCACGACTTCATCATGCTTGCCTAGCTCCGAGGAATTGGGAAGATCAAATCTCTCACCAGTGGTCTCCATTAGCTCCAGCAGAATTGAAACCTGATCAGTCCAGCCCTGAACGAGGCAACCAAGTCACGAAGGACCGGAAGACCTCCTCAAGTCGAGCAGCAAACATGGCCTACAATTCGGTGCTCAACGCCTCTGCCTGAGCTACAAGGAGAGGCTGCAACAACCCCAAAACATCGGCAGGCAGGTCAGGGTCAACAGCATCAGTGACCCCTGGCCGAGGCTCCTTAAGGATGGACGCATCAGGTTTGGCAACCACGGAAGCCCACGAGCGATGAGGCTGGGACGGAGGGCTGGAGGCGACTGACTGCAAGGACTTGGCTCACGGCAAGCAGACGTGTCCTTCGAGCAACCAGGAGCTGTTGCAGGCGAGCTGGGGCGGAGGTGAGGGCCTTTACCAGCAGAATGGCGTACCGTGCAGTCCCGCTCGCGATGACGGAGCGGCGGCATCCCAGGCACTGGACAGGGCCATGGCAGTCGGTGACGAAATGGTCTGGCTCCAAGCAACGGAAGCAGAGACCAAATGTCCTCCGCTTGAAAGCGAGAGAAAGTCCGGTTTCCTTCCTGGGAGGCGGAGCAGTCAGCTTCTCCGGCTTCTTCTTCCTCTCGCGACATCTTCCCCCAACCTCCTCCCACCCTGCTCCGAAGACGGATGCGGCCCACAATCTGCGGCCTGAAGTTTGGCGGTAGCCTGTCCGGAGGTGGCGGCAGCAATGGCGGGGCGGCCGGAGCAGCCAGGGAGATCACCTGACCACCGGCGGAAGAAGCTCCGAGAGACCCCTCCCTGCACCGACCGGAGAGGTGGCTCGATCTGAATCGGAATCCAGATCGCGTGCGCCACGGGAGAGGGGACTAGGAGGCGGAAGGGCTGCTGGGAGCTCGTCGGAGGATGGGGAGGCCATGGGGCATGGCTTGGTGGGCGGACGGGCTGAGGGGGTGGAGCTATGCTGCGGCGGAGGCGGCGGCCGCGAGGTCGCCAGCGTCGCGAGAGCGTTTCTATCCTAGCGAGAGCAACCTGTGTTACTCCACGTTTTTTGAAAGTGAAACAAAAACTGGTTTCTTGAAAATACCACAGTGCTTTATCCCACACTCTCACTACTAATCCGGTAGGATATCCCGCCTGGCGTGTTGGTTGCAATTAAGAGTAGCACTCCTGCAATCGGTCAATACATAAACAATAAAAATATTTCACTTAAATTGTATTAAGTAAAAAAAAATACAGCGGAAGGATAGATATATGTGCTTAATCATCATCCTCAATATTTAAAATACTAGCTTTTTTTCTATTGATATCCGAAATTTTGAAGGGGGGGGGGGGGGGGGGGGGTGCGCATTTGCCCCCCACTCATAGGCCTGTCCATGCAATATACACATTATATCTAATGTCAGTTAAGCCGCAACTTCTCACAAATAAAGCAAAAACTAAAAATATAAGTAGCATTTGCAGGACCAAGCCTAATCATCAAACTAGGATTTCATCATCCATGAAATATACATAAGCTCCTATTATCATCCACGTTAGACACTCCATTATAATCAGGAAGCCATGAACTAAGGTTCAGGAAAAAAAGATAGTGAAAGTAAAAAAAAACACGATTAACTCTGAAGATGCCACATTGCTTTATCGTGCACAGACAACTTAGTACTAATCTGGTAGGAGATGCAACCTGACGCGTCGGCTCATCAAGAATAGTACACCTACAACATGTATATAAACAATATCAATAGTTCACATGTATTCTATTAAGTCAAAAAAATACAGCCTATGGGTAGACTTATGCGCTTACTCCCTCTCCAATATTAATCGTAATCAACGCTTAGCCACTATTGCATAGAAATCGAAAAAGCTAGAGGAAGACTCACGGATGGTGCAATATTCTTATTAGAGTCACTTCATGTACAAATTCAAATTATTAACCTTTTTCTTACACAAACCAGAAATTGCATTGATATATGAAATTTTGAGGGGAAGGGGGTGCATTGTCCTCCGCTCATATTTAAGTACGTCTGCCTCATGCATAATCCCCACCACACATCATGCCCAAGGCCACAAAGCAGGGATTGCCGAAGCCGCCAACGATAAGCAATGAACATCCATTTTTGTTTCCTGCAACCGAAAAGACAAAACAAGAAGCGGAAAGAATGGGAGATGAAAGAGAACAGAGAGTAGATTGGCATTGTGGTCGCTATTGTGTATTGTGGCCAGACGGACCCCTTATATTTAAGTTACTTGGTCATCTTCCCTCTCTAATTTGTTGGATTATTTTGTGGGGGTTCAGTATTGAAATATTGACATGGACCGGTGTGGGACTACTTCCTCTTCATGGCGAAGGTCGTATGAACACAATGTCCTCACGTTGTTCTTGATCTTTCCCTTTTTCCTCACTAGACACCCATGCTGAAATATTGTTGAAATATTAGCATATAACAATTTCAGAAAAATCCCTAAAGGCTCATGTTGTCATGCGGTCAACTGAAACATTTGCCTTAATGGAAAATGAATATGAGTTGAAACGTCTGTATTAAGTACAATTAAGTACGGGAGTTTTCAGAATTCATTGCGAGCTGAAACGTCCGTCTTAAGTACTATTAAGTACGGGAGTTTTCAGAATTCATTGTGCTTAATGGAGAATGAATTGAGCTGAAACGTTTTGTCTTAAGTGCTCTTAAGTACGGCCGTTACCAGTCTCTTAATTCTCCCTTAATTGTGTGTGTTTCCGTTGGTCTTCCGCCTGCGTGTGTATATAAGAGAGTTCGCTCCTCTCTCGGAAATACACAACAGACACCACATCGCATTTGCTCCTCGCATCGTCGTTCCTCCTGCTATTGCTTCATCGCTGATCCCATCCCATCCACCGCGTACACGGCTGACGGGAGAGCAGGCCTCCGAAACTCCGCCTCTCTAGATCCTGTACGGGAGAGGGGCGATTAGGTTTTCGGGAGCGTCTCCTACGCGACTGCTCGCTCTACTTCATCTGCTTCAACTATATCTGCATCAACTACGTCCGTGTCGCCTTCCTCTTCGTCATGGCCACCGACGCCGACATCGAGAAGGCTGCTGCCGACAAGAGGATCGCCGATGAGGCTAACGCCTCCGCTGCTGCGGCCAACTGGCCTACTGGAGGGTACACGTTTATCCCTCTCCTGATTACTTGCATGTTTGCCGTACTAGCTATTTGTGTAGATGTATCTACTATTTGTCTAGTACATGATTTTATCATAGAATTTCAGTATGTCATTAGCACTGCTCACGTCATGTTCATGATTTATTATTGGATTAATTTAATCGAACAATTGCCTAAATTCTTAGCAATCCAAAAACCTAATATGTGTAGGCAATTTTTGATCCAAGGTTTTGCTGCTGCACTGAAACCAGCCCCGTTTACGGGGACATATTTTAAGCGTTGGCAAACCAAAACCACCTTATGTCTCACTGCGATGAACGTGTTCTGGGTCGCGGTGTTACTCCCACTGAAACGATTGCTCCTGAACAGGAGAGGGCGTTTAGGGAGGCCACCGTCGTCTTTGTTGGAGCCGTTCTGAGCGTGATCGGAGATAAGTTGGTTGATGCATATTTACATGTGCAGGTTGCCAAAGACTTGTGGGAGGCGCTCGAATCTAAATTCGGCGCAACCGATGCTGGAAGCGAGATGTACACTATAGAGCAGTTCCATGATTACAAGATGGTTGAAAACCGTTCTGTATTGGAACAAGCTCATGAGATACAGTGCATCGCTAAGGAGCTTGAGCTTCTGAAGTGTGTGCTACCGGGCAAATTTTTCGCGGGATGCATAATCGCTAAGCTGCTAATTCCTGGAGGAACTTTGCCACTACTCTGAACACCAGAGGCGTGAATTCTCAGTTGAGGATGTCATTGGCCATCTGAGTGTCGAGCATAATTCGAGAGCAAAGGACTCGCACGGAAAAGGGACCGAGGGAACTTCTGTCGCCAATTTTGTACAGAAGAATTCCAACTTCCACAAGCCCAAGGGAGACCTAGTTTCCAACAGAATACCGACTTCAAGAAGAAGGGTAAGAAGCCTTCAACAAGGATAAGAAGAAAAGAGCCTGCTTCACATGTGGTTCAGAGGAACATTGGACTCCAAGTGCCCAAAGAAGTTAAAGAAACCAGGATAGGACTCCAAGTCTGTCAACATGATTGTGAGCAACAATGAGAACGGTGCATCTGGGTACGGTAATTTGTTTACTGTATTTTCAGTTTGTCAGTCTAACGATTGGTGGATTGACACGGGTGCAAATATTCATGTATGTTCTGACATCTCATTGTTTTCTTCTTATCAGGTCACAGGGAACGGATCCATACTGATGGGGAATGGCGCAAGTGCTTATGTTCTTGGTGTTGGCACGGTCGATCTGAAGTTTACTTCGGGAAGGATCGCGCAGCTCAAGAACATGCAGCATGTCCCTGCCATCAAGAAGAATCTCGTTAGTGGCTCCCTTCCATGTAGAGAAGGGTTTAAGTTGGTATTTTAGTCTAATAAAGTAGTTGTTATGAAATATGGACTATTTGTTGGAAAAGGTTATGAATGCGGAGGTCTGTTCCGTTTTTCCCTCGCAGATTTCTGTAATAAAGTCGTGAACAATATTCATTCGAATGTTAATGAAACAGAAGTTTGGCATTCACGTCTTTGTCACATTGGTTTCGGTTGTATGACGCGGTTAGCAAAACTGAATTTAATCCCGAATTTCACTTTAGCCAAAGGTTCTAAGTGTCATTCGTGTGTGCAAGTAAAGCAACCTCGCAAGCCCCATAAAGCTGCGGAGGAGAGACACCTGGCACCGTTAGAACTCATACATTCAGATCTTTGTGAGATGAATGGTGTGTTGACTAAAGGAGGGGAAAAATACTGCATGACGCTTATAGATGATTCCACTAGATATTGCTATGTATATTTGTTAAACACTAAGGATGAGGCTCTACACTACTTTAAAATCTATAAGGCAGAAGTTGAGAACCAACTTGAAAAGAAAATTAAACGAATCCGGTCAGATCGTGGTGGAGAGTACTTCTCCAATGAGTTTGATTCTTTCTGTGCGAAACACGGTATTATTCATGAGAGGACGCCTTCCTATTCTCCCCAATCAAATGGGGTTGCTGAACGGAAAAAACCGTACTCTAACAGATTTGGTTAACGCCATGTTAGATACATCGGGTTTATCCAAGGCATGGTGGGGGGAGGCTATATTGACTTCATGTCATGTCCTGAATAAAGTTCCGACAAAAGACAATGAGATCACTCCCTATGAACAATGGGAGAAGAGAAGAACGACACTCTCATACTTGCGTACTTGGGGCTGCTTAGCGAAAGTCAACGTGCCGATCCCCAAAAAGCGTAAGCTTGGACCAAAGACCGTGGACTGTGTTAATTTGGGCTACGCTAAGAATAGCGTCGGCTATAGATTTCTAGTAGTGAAATCTGAGGTACCTGACGTAAAGGTCGGTACAATTCTAGAGTCTAAAGATGCTACATTCTTTGAGGATATTTTTCCTATGAGAGATATGCAAAGCACTTCTAGACAGGAATCTGATGAGACTCCTGAACCTGCCATTCCGATGGAATATTATGAACAAACACATGATGAAAATCCTGAGGAGGATGACAAGGAATCCCTTGGTAGGGGCAAGAGACAGAGGACTGCGAAGTCCTTTGGTGATGATTTCCTTGTGTACCTCGTGGATGATACTCCCACTTCTATTTCAGAGGCTTATGCATTTCCGGATGCTGATTACTGGAAAGAAGCAGTCCGTAGCGAGATGGACTCTGATGACGTGGATCACATGTTCGTTGGGAGACCCAAGAGGAAGGTATGAAGCAGTGTAGCAGCAGTTTCTCTCAGTATGAAACCAAGGTTTAATCGAACCAGTAGGAACAAGAAATCACTTCTGAAGGTTGTTGGTGGCGTAATATGGCACGGCGCGACACCAGGGAATCCGGCGACCGACGTGGAACCTGCACACAACACAATCAAACTACTTTGCCCCAACGAAACAGTGAGGTTGTCAATCTCACCGGCTTGCTGAAAACAAAGAATTAAACGTATGGTGTGGAAAACAGTAGTAAATTGCAGAGAATGAAAAAGAACAATGTTTGTAGTTGGTTGTATTATCAGTGTAAAAGAATGGACGGGGTCCACAGTTCATTAGTGGTGTCTCTCCATAAAAGATAACTAACATGCTGGGTAAACAAATTACAGCTGGGCAATTGACAAAATATTGAGCGCATGACAATGCATATATGACATGATGATTACTATGATATTCATGTGGGCATTACGACAAAATACATAGACCGTTATCCAACAACGTCTATGACTAATAATCCACCGCCAGGTTGTCATCCGAGTTCCCCGTTGGTATTAAGTTGCAGGCAACGGATAATTGCATTAAGTAATGTGCGTAATGTAAACAAATGCATTAGACCTAATGGCGCACCCTTAAGCTAAGCATCGGTTATTTTATCCCTATTGGCAACAGCACATCCACAATCTTAGAAGTTGTTGTCACTCTCCCAGATTACCGGAGGTATGAACCCACTATCTAGCATAAATACTCACTCTTGGAGTTACAAGCATCTACTTGGCCAAAGCATCTACTAGTAACGGAAAGCATGCAAGATCATAAATAACATATAAGATAGATTGATAATCAACTTGACATAGTATTCAATATTCATCGGATCCCAGCAAACACAACATGTAGCATTACAATAAGATGATCTTGATCATGATAGGCAGCTCACAAGATCTAAACATGATAGCATAAAGTGGAGAGACAACCATCTAGCTACTGCTATGGACCCGTAGTCCAAGGATGAACTACTCACGCATCACTCCAGAGGCAGGCATGGTGATGTAGAGCCCTCCGGTGATGATTCCCCTCTCCGGCACGGTGCCGGGAAGAGCTTCTGAACCCTCCCGAGCTAGGGTTGACGGCGGCGGCGTCTCTGGAACTTTTCGTGGATAATGACTCGGGTGTCTAGGGCTTTCCCGTAAAGATGAATAAATAGGCGAAAGGGCGGCGGCTGGAGACGCACGTTGCCCCACACCACCCACGGCACGGCAGGGGGGCCTGCGCGGCCCCAGGGTGTGGCTGCCTCGTGGCTCCCCTCCGTCTCTCCTTTGGACTTCGTGTACGTGTTGGAAAAATAGGAGGTTCTGTCCAAGTTTCGTCCAATTCCGAGAATATTTCCAGACTAGCTTTTCTGGAATACAAAAACAGCAGAAAACAGGAACTGGCACTGTGGCATCTTGTTAATAGGTTAGTCCCAGAAAATGCATAAAAATGCTATGAAGTGTATATAAAACATGTAACAATTGGTATAATATCAACATGGAACATCAGAAATTATAGATACGTTTGAGACGTATCAGACTCCATCATGGCTAACGGAACATGGGAAATCACTGAACGTCCCTATGGTTGTAAACCATTGGGATGTAAGTGGGTGTTCAAAAAGAAGCTTAGGCCCAATGGTACAATTGAAAAGTACAAGGCTAGGCTTGTGGCCAAGGTTTATTCCCGGAAAGAAGAGGAAGATTTCTTCGATACTTATTCACATGTAGCCAGACTGACCACTATATGAGTATTACTCTCTTTGGCAGCCTCGCATTGTCTTCTCATCCACCAAATATATGTTAAGACGGCTTTCCTGAACGGAGAGCTAGACGAGGAAATCTACATGCAACAGCCAGACGGCTTTGTATTAGATGGTCAGGAATGAAAAGTATGTAAGTTACTGAAATCTTTATATGGCCTGAAACAAGCACCTAAGCAATGGCATGAGAAATTCAATACAACTTTAACCTCTGCTGGTTTTGTTGTTAATGAAGTGACAAATGCGTATACTATCGCCATTGTGGGGGCGAAGGAGTTATACGGTGCTTGTATGTTGATGACATACTGATATTTGGGACCAACCTCAAAGTGATTGAGGAGGTTAAGTCATTTTTATCTCAGAACTTTGAGATGAAAGAACTTGGTGTGACTGATGTTATTTTGAATATCAAGCTACTGAGAGATAATGAAGGTGGGATTACACTGTTGCAATCCCACTATGTTGAGAAGATTTTGAGTCGCTTTGGATATTCAGACTGCAAAATTTCTCCAACACCATATGATCCTAGTGTGCAGATTCGAAAGTTCACAGGCACAGCTAAGGATCAGCTGAGATACTCTCAAGTAATTGGTTCACTCATGTACCTAGCGAGCGCTACAAGGCCTGACATCATGTTCGCTGTGTGCAAACTGAGCCGGTTTGTTTCCAATCCGGGTGATGTACATTGGCGCGCTGTTGAAAGAATTATGCGCTATCTGAAAGGTACAGAGAACTATGGACTTCACTATACCGGAAGCCATCAGTGCTTGAAGGTTATTGTGTTGTGAATTGGATCTCTGATGCTGATGAGATGACAGCCACAATGGGTTATGTGTTTACCCTTGGAGGTGGTGCTGTTTCCTGGAAGTCTTGCAAGCAAACGATCCTGACGAGATCGACAATGGAATCAGAATTAACAGCATTGGACACATCTGGTGTCGAAGCAGGATGGATTCGAGATCTGTTGATGGACTTGCTTGTGGTTGAAAAGCCAGTACCGGCTATCCTTATGAACTGTGACAATCAGACAGTGATTACCAAGGTCAAAAGTTCAAAGGACAACATGCAGTCCAACAAACATATAAGAATGAGATTAAAAGCTGTCAGACATTTGAGAAACTCCGGAGTGATAGCGCTGGATTATATCCAGTCGGCAAAGAATCTGGCAGATCCCTTTACTAAAGGGCTATCACGTGTTGTGATAGAAAATGCATCGAGGGAGATAGGGATGAAACCCACATGAGTTGCCATGGTAGTAACCCAACCTATGTGATCGGAGATCCCGTGAAGTAGGACCTGGGAAAACAAGCTAGTGGTCAACTGAGGAGAGTAACTTTAGTAACCCATTCCGTTGGAGATGCACTACTCTCGTTATTTGTATGGCAGGTTGTCATTTGTCTTAATGTGTTCCAAGGCTTTGTATAAGCAAGATGTTATCCTACAGAGCGATCTTTGGAGGAACACACCTATATGAGCCTGACTGCTGGTCACAGTAGATCGAAGTTCATGAATAGGTCAGGAGTGTGACTAATATGCTCCACCCGAGGGGTCAGCCTTCGGCAGCCTAGTACTGGTAAGACGTTTGGCGAAACTACTTTACGCCAAATTGACAATTCAAGGCATAGTCCATTGTCAGTTGTGAAGGAGTGTAGCTATTCGTTCTAGGTGGAGCTCAACCTTAACAGGTCTCCACTAAAAATATTGGTATATCAAAACAGTGTTTGGAACAGAGAACAACATCATGGGTATTTGGGATCTGGTGGGGGATTGCTGAAATATTGTTGAAATATTAGCATATAACAATTCCAGAAAAATCCTAAAGGCCCATGCTGTCATGCGGTCAACTGAAACATTTGTCTTAATGGAAAATGAATATGAGTTGAAACGTCTGTATTAAGTACAATTAAGTACGGGAGTTTTCAGAATTCATTGCGAGCTGAAACGTCCGTCTTAAGTACTATTAAGTACGGGAGTTTTCAGAATTCATTGCGCTTAATGGAGAATGAATTTGAGCTGAAACATTTTGTATTAAGTGCTCTTAAGTACGGCCGGCCGTTACCAGTCTCTTAATTCTCCCCTTAATTGCATGTGTTTCCGTTGGTCTTCCGCCTGCGTGTGTATATAAGAGAGGTCGCTCCTCTCTCGGAAATACACAACAGACACCACATCGCATTTGCTCCTCGCATCGTCGTTCCTCCCGATGTTGCTGCCATCGCTGATCCCATCCCGTCCACCGCGTACACGGCTGACGGGAGAGCAGGCCTCCGAAACTCTGCCTCTCTAGATCCTACGTGACTGCTCGCTCTACTTCATCTGCTTCAACTACATCTGCATCAACTACGTCCGCGCCGCCTTCCTCTTCGTCATGGCCACCGACGCTGACATCGAGAAGGCTGCTGCCGACAAGAGGATCGCCGACGAGGCTAACGCGTCCGCTGCTGCGGCCAACTGGCCTACTAGAGGGTACACGTTTATCCCTCTCCTGATTACTTGCATGTTTGCCGTACTAGCTATTTGTGTAGATGTATCTACTATTTGTCTAGTACATGATTTTATCATAGAATTTCAGTATGTCATTAGCACTGCTCACGTCATGTTCATGATTTATTATTGGATTAATTTAATCGAACAATTGCCTAAATTCTCAGCAACCCATGTCTCGGAGGTCTTGCTGTGACATGTTCACATGAGGCTCCTTTATGATCTCATGCTTCACACAAGGAAAGTTGCAACAGATCCATCGCTTCCCCCCCAACCAAACATTCGTCCACCTCTACCTATCTCACTTTCCTTGACAACTTTTCTCCTCCCATTCTCATCTCGATCTTGTCCTTATTTGTTGGTTCCTTGGATTCAGA
This sequence comes from Poa pratensis, assembly GCA_947311845.1. Taxonomy (NCBI): domain Eukaryota; kingdom Viridiplantae; phylum Streptophyta; class Magnoliopsida; order Poales; family Poaceae; genus Poa; species Poa pratensis. The sequence continues at coordinate 30,436,496 of CAMZMU010000094.1, forward strand.
TTATAATCGTTGCAAGTTTATAGATACTCCACTACTGGAACCTGCATTCCTTGGTACATTGTAGTTCGTTGGACCTCCAAGAAATAAAACTTGATTTCCCTATCCATGCCGAAGCGAAGTACATATTTGACTGCAGTTGTTACTATCAATTGATTTATATGAGGTAAAATTTGACGGATTATGAAATCATTATGAGAAAGTGCCTATTTCTGCAATTAAATAGCCAACAATCTCGCCAAACACTCTCTCAAGAAACACATAAATATCTGTCATCATTTATTAGGGACCATGTTGCAAAAGGATACGTTGATATAAGTCGTGTGCTGAGGGATAAACAATTTCCCATACCATCACAAAAACATGGACCGATCAAGGGTTTGTAGAGATTAAAATCATCGATTCCTAAAATTTTGGTTTGACCTCTTGCATACACATATATAGTCTGTTTGCTTATTGGTTATTAAATGAAAGTATTGTGCATATGTAGGGTCGGATACCCTAGTTCACGATAACCTAGTCTGAATCTATACTACTATTAAAAGAGCAAACATGTTCAGGATACATTAAATCACAGCCGTTCAATATTTGATCAACGCTCCAGATCGTTCCAATGTTTGACAACTCAACACACCTTTTCGATTTCATGAAAATTACATGGATTGCCATCGCCTAAAAGAGAAACGTCGCCCTCTTACGTATCACAAAAACATGGACCGTACTGCTTTGGTTCATAAGGAACTACACAAGTGAGATCGTGATACTCTGAAAGCCCCTAAACGACGACTGAAGGAATTGAAGGAGGAGCTAGAACATCTACGATCGGGGCCCCTCACTGATGAGGCGGCAGATCGGCATAGACAATTACTGATCGAGATTGAAGAAACTATGGAGAGAGAAGAAATTTACTGGGTTCAAAGGAGTAGAGCCAACTGGCTCAAATACGGTGATCGGAACACCAACTTTTTCAACAACTTTGCTACGGCTAGGAAGAAAAGGAATTATATTCGCAGGTTGTTGGATGATAATGGTGAATGGAAGGAGGACAACGAGTCCATGAATACTCTGATTGGTAACTATTTTCGGCATTTGTTTACATCGGAGGTCTTTGAACCGAATTGGGATGTTCTCAATAAAGTTAAATCAAAAGTTACACCGTATATGAATGAGGCGTTATTGGCTCCGTACACTGAAGAGGAGGTCAAGAGGGCTTTATTCAGTATTGGTGATCTAAAAGCTCCAGGGCCTGATGGCCTTCATGCGGTGTTTTACAAAAAAAAATTGGCATCTCTTGGGGATGATCTTGTGAAGGAAGGTTTGAATGCAGTGAACACAGGGCTAATCCCGGAAGTTTGGAACTCAACTACGATTGTATTAATCCCAAAAGTTGATACTCCGGAGAAGGTTGCTCAATTTAGACCCATTAGTTTGTGTAATGTGGTATACAAGGTCATTTCAAAAATGTTGGTAGCAAGACTGAAGGTGTTTCTACCGGAGATAATTAGTGAGACTCAAAGCGCATTTGTTCCAGGTCGTATTATTATGGATAATGTCATTGTTTCTTATGAGTGCTTACATACAATGAAGAAGAAGAAGAAGAAGATTGGGAAAGTGGGGAACTGTGCGATTAAACTAGATATGCATAAAGCTTATGACCGTGTGGAGTGGGTCTTCTTGAGGGCAATTCTTGGAAAATTGGGCTTTGATGAGCGGTGGATCGAGCTTATCATGACGTGTGTCTCATCAGTGGAGTACAAAGTGCGATTCAATTCAAATGAGACTGTCCCACTTAGCCCATCTCGTGGCTTAAGGCAAGGGGATCCCTTGTCACCATACTTATTTCTATTGTGTGCGGAAGGCTTTTCTGCGCTTATATCGCATGAGGAGGAGAGGGGGAATTTAACCGGTGTTCAGGTTTGCCGTGACTCACCTGTTATTTCTCATCTTTTATTTGCTGATGACTCACTTATTTTGATGAAGGCAAGTATTAACAATGCAAATACTCTAAAGAAAATTCTTGACGATTATTGTGGTGCATCGGGTCAGATGGTTAGTGTGGCCAAATCATCCATATTCTTTAGCCCAAATACGAGGGTGGAAGATAGAGCGGAAGTATGCCAAATTTTGGATATTATGACAGAATCACTATCTGATAAATATTTGGGTCTACCGTCGATGATTGGTGTTGATCGTGTGGATTGTTTTAAGCATCTTATTGAGAGAATTCTGAAAATTGTGAATGGGTGGAAGGAGAGAGAATTGTCCTATGGAGGCAAGGAAGTATTGAACAAAGCAATAGCCCAAGCTATCCCAACATATGCGATGAGTGTATTCAAATTTCCGAAAAAAAATTGTAAGGGAATCACTGATGTAATATCGCACTATTGGTGGGGACATGTGGAGGAGCAGCGAAAAATGCACTGGTTTGCTTGGTGGAAAATGTGTGTTCCAAAAGAGAAAGGCGGCATGGGTTTTCGTGATATTCACAGCTTTAACTTGGCGATGCTCGCAAAACAATGCTGGAGGTTGATAGATAACTATAATTCTTTGTGTGCCAGAGTTCTAAGATCAAAATACTATTCGAATGGAGATCTCTTGAACTGTGTGTTGAAGAAGGGATCATCGTATGTATGGCAAAGCATATGGTCAGGTATCCAAACTTTCAAAAAAGGTTGTATATGGAGGGTGGGAAACGGACAGAAAATTAATATTTGGGACGACTGTTGGATCCCGAATAATCATTCAAGACGGGTCATGACTATCCGTGGAAACGAAATACTGACCAAGGTTAGTGAGCTTATTAGTCCCGTGACTGGTGGATGGGATGAAGAACTCCTTCGAGACAATTTTCTGTTGATTGATGTGGAGCGTATCTTGCAAATTCTGATTTTTCACCATGAAACTGAAGACTTTGTGGCTTGGCACTTGACAAAAACTGGAATCTTCAGTGTACGATCTGTGTACTATAAGCAGTGGGAGGATAGCTATCTAGATCAAAACGTGAATCCATCTTTGATTTCCTCCTCGGCGAATCATCCAGTTTGGAAGAACTTGTGGAGTTTGAGGCTACCAAGCAAGGTCAAAATATTCTTATGGCATTGTTTACATAATGCAATTCCTTGCCATTGTGTTCTTGCTAATAGACACATTGGGAATTCGAGTCAATGTCCAGTCTGTTCAAACCATCCAGAAGATGTTGCACATGCTCTCTTCAGATGCGCTTGGGCAGGTGAAGTGTGGACAGCGCTAGGTTTGCAAGAAATGATAAGAGATGCAAATTTTGAGGGAAAATCTGGTGCTGAAATTATTGAGCAGGTGTTGTGTGACCCTCACTTTCAAAAGCAATATATGGACAATATTCAAATTCCTGAGATTGTGGCTGTAACAAGCTGGTATGTTTGGTGGCAGCGTAGGCTGATTAAAAGAGAGGAAGAGGTGCAGTCTCCTGTCCGTACCGGGCAGGCCATTCTTGCTACAGCTCTATCCTTTGTCCGATCTGCTATGAAGCCCAATGCTGCGCCAAGGTTAACAAAATGGAAGAGGCCTTTAACGGGCCAGTTTGCTGTGAACGTCGATGCTTCGTTTTCTAAAGGTGACAACAAGGGCTCGTGCGGTGATGTTATTCGAGACTGTAGAGGTATGTTTATTAGTGCTGCCATTGCAAAGTTCGAGTTTGTTCCTGATGTAGTTTCAGCCGAAGCTGCTGCCCATGCGGAGGGTTTGAAATTGGCTCAAAGTATCGGGTGCAACTCTGTAGTGGTGCAAATGGATAATCTAATTGTTGTTGAAGCTCTGAAGCAAAATTCTGGTCATTCTATGGTGGCTGCTCCAATTTTAGATGATTGTCGTGATTTGTTGAGAGGTTTTGGTAAGGTGTTGTTAGAGCATTGTAATAGAGAGGCTAATTTGGTAGCTCATGCTTTAGCTCACCAGGGGCGTGTTGATCCACCGTCTATGTGGCTGGACTCACCCCCGGGTTTTATTTCTAGCCTCTTGGCAAACGATGTAACAACTGTGGATGTGTAGAGCAGCAAGTTTCTGACGCACTCTTTTCCCTACCGGGGTACCTACGGAGACTGAAGGGTTTTTAATGAGGCGGCTTGCTAGCTCAATAAAGTGGTTGAAAATTCAAAAAAAAAGTCGGGTCTCCGGTCCTCCTCCGAGAAAGACTCCTGGTCGACGTGCAGGTACACGGTTGTGTAAATGCTCATATATAGACCGCTCGATCCACGTATCCATCGACCAACTCAATCCAATGAATCGAATCGAATTGTGGAAGAATTTTTTCGTCGAGGATCCGATCGAGACACAGTTCACGGCGGCATACGTGCTAGCCAACTCGCGCTGCCCAGCTCCCTCGTTGATCTGTCTCGGCGCGTGACCCGGCCGGCCGTCATTGCACGTGTGCTCTCCGGATGAGGAACGACGGCGGGAGGCGGCATCATCGCACGCGTGCTCTCCGGACGAGGAACGACGGCGGGTGATCTGTCGCGACGCCTGACCCAGCCGGCCGTCATCGCACGCGTGCTCTCCGGATGAGGAACGACGGCGGGAGGCCGCCAGCATGTAGGCGTGTCCCACGTCGCGCCTGTTGCAGGACGCCATCCACAAGCTCTTCGACCTGCCGCCTTTAGCGCTTGACCGGTGGCACTGCGAGCGCGATGCGGAGAAGAGGAACGGCCGTGGTACGGCGGGCGAGGTATTGGTGCCGCTGCGCAAGGACATTGAGCTCCCAGTGCCGAAACTTCGCTGAGCCCGTCAATCGTCTACTGGTGGCGAACCTTGTCCTCCCATCTCGCATGTACTCGCGCGCTGTACTAGCTGATGCTGCTACCGGGCGACGACCCAATCTGAACTACTCTGCTTTGGGCTGGGGATTGGGAGGATTGGGGAATCTGCTGTTGTGTCGTTGTTGGTCCTGGACTGGAAAGTAGAGAATTAGGACTGACAGCGGCGAGTGGCGACGGACAGACGACCACATCTTCGTCACCGTGGCGGTGAGGCCATGTCGTCCCGGAGCCGGCCTCCAGGACATACAGATGAGTCCACACGTCGGATGATGACTTCGACACCTTCTTAGACAGTCTACATATATGTCTTTTGCTCATGGATGCCAATTTTTGTATTATGTACTCTCATAATCAGCAGATCATAATTGCAACTCTTTACTTGGCTCGTGGTATTGGCATCTCCTATTTTTTCAGCTCCGGTGACAGAAATTGCAGAACTAATTTTGAAGCTTACCTATTTTCACGTTCGTGCAGATTTTTAGTCTTATTAGTTATGCAGATGAAGACATGGGGCTTCACGGTTCCTATATCAACATCAACCATTCAGCCCTGGAAACCACGAGGGTAATCTATCCAAGGTTAGATGCTTTTGTGCTTCCAGTTCATAATTAGGACTCCTCTAAAACTTCTGAATCAGCACAATACCATTTTGTTATCTTAGAGCTAATGAGAATACTCCATACAAGTCATTCGTTAACGAATGACTACACCACATAACTTTTTTTCCCGATTGTGACAAAAAAAGAGGCAAAAGGTACTGGCTCACAGAAATTTATAGAGTTGTTACAATCTGTATCATTTCAAAACCATGTGTGTATGTTTTCTGTTTCACATGTATCAGTTAGCTCATGTGACTACAGAGCTAATTTTGCAGTTGTTTCATGTATTAGCAGTTTTAAAGCTTTAAGGTACGTTTTGTAGCATATATTAGCTTTTGGATGGAATATACGATATTCAGGTCAAAGATTGTCCCGACTGTATGTATTTGCATTGTGTATCCAAATCACATCTAATCTGAAATGCTTCACGTTCAAATCTGATGTCCAATGAGTCCACTTATATTATTACTAACTATATAAAAGACGAGCGGTTTCGCGGCCTCTCCGCGCTCGAGCACTGTTCTAATGAACAGTGTTGAACAGTACCCGTGACATTTTTGCAAAAAAGCCCCTCCACTTTACCACATTTCGGAAACGGTCCTAATTCTTCGCTGATGGGGACCTACCCGCAATTTTCGAAAACCCCAAGGGCCCCCTGAAAAACGACCACACAATCCCCCTCCTCTCCTTCTCTCGCGCGCGACGCCGGAAATCGCCGCCGGCGCGTCGTGCCGTCGCTGCGCTTCTCCTCCTTCAAATCGAGGCACACGCCGTGCTCCGCCGTGGCCTCCCCTCCATCCTCACCGAGCGCCGCTTGCCGGGACGCCGCGTCGGCGCCAGAATCGTCCACGCCGCGCTAGGCGTCCGCGGCCACGTCCACACGCCGCCGGCGACGCTCCGGCGACCTACAAGCGGCGGCGCCACCGCTCCCGGGTAGCCTGCATCGAGGCGTGTCCAGCGCGTCCTGGCTCGCCGTATTTCGACGCCGGCGTCGTCGTCGCCGCCGCGGTAGCTCCGCCCACTGGTGACGTCATCGTGACGTCACAGTGGGCCTGGGCTGGGCAGATGGATTGCTTGCTGGGCCGGGCTGGCTGCTGTGTGGCTGGCTCGGCCCTTTCTATTTTTTTTCCCTGTTCTTTTTTCTGCTTTTCTTTTTTTAAAACTTTTGTAACTTTACAAATACAACTCCAAATAAATTCAGACCAATTTCTAACAATTTGTAAATATCAAAATAGTCATTCCAAATACTTCAGAACCTTTTCCAAAATATTTCAAATCTTGGAAATTTCAAATAATACATAAAGGCTCAATTGACACCTTTACGTCATTTCAAAAAACATGGATTCCATAATTTTCTTTTGAACTCAAATAAAATCCAGAAAAATAATATCAGCAATATCATTCAATATGACAAACCCAATAAAATATTTTTTTGGTACAAAACATCTCATTTAAATAGAGTTTGCTAAATCATTTAAATACAATTACCCATCTATATCATGAGCTTTAAATGTTTTCCTAAACAAATTCCATAAAATGATAAATGTTTTAAAATCAATGGCTTTAAATACAAACTCATTTGAACAGTTCAATTCGCAAAATATTTGGAAGTACGCTAAAATATATCAAAAAAACTCACAAAAATAATAAATGCAACACATTTGAACATTTCAATTTGCTAACAAATTTGAGATACTCTAAAATATACCAAGATAATCTAAACGTATTTTAACATTTCAATTTGCTCAAACAAAATGAGATACTCTACCATATACCACGATAATCTAAATGTATTCCCCCTAATTACTTTGATTAAAATTTGATAAATGCTCATATATTGCAACCTCCCTAATTATGGACTCCAAATAAATAATTATGGTACCTGTTTTTGCAAACAAATTCCATAAAATAATGAATGTTCGAAAATAAATAGCTTCAAATACAAACACATTTGTGCAATTCAATTTCCTAAATATTTCAAAACACGCTCAAATACATCAGAATGCTCAGAAGAAAAAAAAGAAAATTGTAACGAATTTGAATATTCCAATTCGCTAATTTTTTTTTGGAAAACTCTAAAATATATCAGCGCGCTCACATTTCAATTTGCTAAATATTTGGAACTACCCTAAAATATATCAAAAAACTCAAAAAAAAAAACACACACACACACACACACATTTGAACATTCCAATTTGCTAAAAAAAAGTTAGATGCTCTCAAAATATATCAAGCCTCATAGTGAACAATACATATAATTATATCTTTATATTTCACTTCTGATGTGTAGTAATTGTTTATTATACTTACAAAGTTGTGATTGGATGTTATCTTCTTTCTATCTCATTTCTTTTTAATTGTTACAATCTGGAATTCTTTTTCATAAACGAAGCATTACGACCCTTTAAGTAGCAGGATTAACTTATGAAAATACTTCTTTTAAACGAAGCATTAGGACCCTTTAAGCAGTAGGATCAGTCTCTGATGCTCTATAGAGGTAGTTCCACTTGGTAAATTTGTTGTTTCCCTCCAGCTTAAACCGTGGATAATATAGTATGTGGGTTTTGTTGTCTTAAACCAGGGGCACGGCGTGTCGGCTAAAATAAATCAGATCCACCACTCTTACTTACAAAATGTATTATACGACTAAAACTATAAAACAAGCTATATACACAGATATTCTCGCTAAACAATTCAAATTAGCTAATATTTGTATACAATCTAAGTGAACTTCATCTTATTATGGATTTAAATTTAATAAATGCTAACAAAATACAAATTCTCTGATTATGAAGTTATTTTACAAATTTAAAAAAAAATACAAACTAACAAAAGCGCGGCGTGACGCCGCACGAAATTATACTAGTATGATACAAAGGTGTGCTTCGAATATCTTCACAGTTCTTGCTAACCATTATAATTTGTATCTTACCATCTCCTTTGTTTTGTATTACTCATGGAATTCTTTGTTAATTAACAGCGTGAATAATAATATCCTAAATAATATGGAGAAAGATAGAATGTCTGAATGCATATGTACTTAGACTAACTGCTACTTGACTAACTGCATTTATCTTGAAAAATGTGTATTAATGTTTGGTAAAGTACAAATAGAAATTTGAGCTGCTTGGCCTAGGTGATTACAGAGGGGGAAAGACTGTAGTAAAGAAAAGCGTTGGCCACTTGTTTCACCAGCACCGAAAATTTCATTTTAGATCTATGTTGAACATGTCATATGATTGTGGCGACTATCTTGTTCACAAATTTGATTCAGTCGTGGTGATTAGCATATGTAAATTTCTAAGATTATACGCGTTGCACGTGCACGATTCACTAGTATATAGAAAAGTGCACACTCCATATCCTTCCATTGTAATTGATATGAAAAAATGAGATGGACTATAGGGCCCACTTCTCTCAATATAACATGTGGTCCTTGGTCGTCATGCTCAAACATGGTGATAGAATTTCTTGTAGGGTTACATGCATGGAAAAAATCCGCCTTACACTTAACATCCAAGATCTATCTATGAAGATAAAAGCAAAAGAAAAGAGATCTAGATCCGGATTTGGTTTGAGATCTAGATTTATAGCAACACCATATAACGGAAGTAGATGTCGATGAAGTCTGATAACGATCCTACGACTAAAGCTATAGGTGAGGATGTCGACGATTCCCCGCTCTAAAATTACGACGCCAGCGTTGAAAGGATCGAGTACGGCACCTAGAAGGGGGGGGGGTGAATAGGTGCTACCATAAATTTTAATTCTTTTTCAATTTAGGCTTGACACAAAAGTAAATTCTCTAGATATGCAACTACGGTAAATTTACCTATATGATAAGCAACCAACTGAACAAGATACAAGCTAAGCAAAGGCAATAAAAGGATAGAAGTAACCGAAGTGAAGCACGCGGAGACAAGAATGTATTTTCGAGTTCTCCTTATTACGGGAGTACGTCTCGTTGGAGAGGTGTGAGCTTCACCACAACAGGCTTGCTCAACGCCACAAAGGACTCACCCTATTTTTCGATGAACCGCACCACAAAGGATTGGTTCACCTTCCACTATCGGTCCCCTTCGAGATGGAAACCGGAGCCCTTACAACAAGCATGGGGCACACATCCACAACTAAATTGGAGGCTCCCAAATCACCACAATCTGTTCAAACAACACAAGAAGTTAAAACAAAGACCTAGGTTTTCCCAATGGAAACCCTAGGCTCAAATCTCTCAAGTGAATGAGGGGGAAATGTAAATCGCTTTGGTAGACTTGTAGGTCTTGGCCTTCTCCTTCAATCCTCCAAGTATGAGCAAGTTTGGATGGAGGGACTGGGAGATCTGAGTGCTTGAAGTTTTTGTTAATGGAGGGGAGAGAGAATATTTGAAGCTTGGCTTCTGTGGAGAAGAAGTCCCTTTATATACCCCCTCCACTAGATCTGCCCGTTGGGGACATTTCTACGCTACCCGGTAGTACCGAGCTCCACCCGGTAGTACCGGGGTGCAAGTCAACGGTCAGTCAAGCTTCGTTTTTGAATCCCTGTCGATCTAAAAGTACACATGCGGTAGTGCCGAGCGGGGTGGCGCGGTAGTACTGGGCAATTGGTACCTTGCAAAAAAACGCCCAAGTACAGAAGGGCCTCGAGCTATTGTAGTACTTCCGAGCCTCAGGGAGCGGTACTGCCGAGCTCATGGCCATGCGGTACTACCGGGTTGGGTCCGGTACTACCGGCCACAGTAGAAATATCAGCAGATCATTGTTTTTTCGTGCTTCTTCTTATTAGAGCAGGTGTCTAACCATCACTAGTACTAGGAAAAGTACATGCACACTTTTAGCACACACGTTAGACTCCTCATTGTGTTGTTAACAAACATCAAAACTTATTAGGGATAGATATGCACTTTCAAGCATCCCGCTCGAATAGGATCAAATGTATGATCCCTTTGAGAGTCCGCATGCGTACGTCCCCTCTAGTTCCACAGAAGTATCTATCGGAACAAGTATGGTGGAGATCCTAACAAATGGTAGAGAGAGAGAGATAATGGAGAGGGCACCTCAAAAACCATTAGCTCAAGATCTAATCTAAAGGGGGAAGGGCACCTCAACAACTCAATCGTGGGAGGACGGGTGCCCCTACTCTCCTTTATATAGGAAGGAGGGGCTAGGGCCGGCCGGCCAAGGTTGCTTGCCCTCCAAGCAAAGAGGGTATGTTCCCTTCACGGGCCTTGTGGCCCAGTTCGGCCACCCCTTTGCTTGCCTCTCAAGGCAAGTGGGGGGGGGGGGGGCACTTATGGGCCCCGGAGGCCCATGTGGCTGTCCCTAACGTGCCTAAGCCAAGTGGGCAGCCCATGGCGCCTCCAAAATATTATGGAAGGTTCAGATCCTTCATGTACCTTCCAGTACTCATTACGGTTCACTGGAACCATCCCGGGAATCCAGAACTTTTCTTGTTTCCTCTACGAATATTTTTATGTCAATATAAACTATTTATATGACTCTGGGACATTTATATCCGCTTATTTAATTTCCGGAACAGGAACTATTCCGGTGACTATTTGTCATGTTTCCAATTCATCAACGTGTTCAACAACTGAAGAAGACTTAAGTGTGTGGCCCTACAGGTCCGATAGTGAGTGGAAATGACCTGGGACTCTTCCGTACAATAATCAATAGCGAGCCGTGGATGCCCATATTGATTCCCACCATTATACGAATGTATTCGAGAAAAAATGTTAGTTCCCGTACATGGTTCTCATTGCTTTGCTGTACTAAACATACCCGAGGTGAGATATTCCGATATACTCCCTCAGTTCTACAATATGTGTGAAGCAACTCTTACTCACATATCTTATTATCCTCGTTACTGGTTTTGTTACTTGTTTGTTTCCTTTTTCTTGTTCTCGTATTCCGGTATCGCATGATTTACATCTTGCTGGCCTGCATAGACGATGATGGATACCGTCATACCGAGTGGCCATACACGTTGTACCTCTCCATCGTCGAATGAGCAATTCCCAGTGTTAGATCATTAAGTTCAATACACATTTTCCGAGCTGCCCAGAGGTTGTCGTTATGATCACCATGTTACGATGTGACGTTAGACATAATCAAAGCAACCCTTGAAAGGACAAGGATGTCGCCTAGAGGGGGGTGAATAGGCGATTTAAAACTTTTCCAGTTTAGTCTTGATAATTGCGGAATAAAACTAGGTGTTTAAATTAACAAGCCAACAACCTAAATAAACTAGGCTCACCTATATGCACCAACAACTTATGCTAAGCAAGGCAAGCAACAAGGTGATAGCAATATTGAATACTTCAAGCACGAAGGCTATCACAATGTAAAGTGCATAAGTAAATAGCTCGGATATAGAAATAACCGAGCCACGCGGAGACGAGGATGTATTCCCGAGTATCTCCTTTTTAGGGGATTACGTCTCGTTGGAGGGGTGTGAGTTTTAAACTCAAGACGCCACAAATGGCCTCACCCTAGTCTCCGATGAACCTTGCCCAAAAGCTCGGTTCACCTTCCACTATTCATTTCCCTTTTGGGCAGAAATCGAGTCTCTTACAACAATCTTGAGGCACAACCCACAAAAAGATTGGGAGCTCTCAAGTAGCCACAAAAGGCATCAACCGCCATAAAAGGCGTCTAGGGTCCAAAGACCCAAGAATAACAAGCTCACGAACTTTCACTTCCACGAAACCTCGTGGAGAGCACAAACCGATGCACAAAAGCAATGGCAAGAACACAAGAAGTGCTCAAGTCCTTCACTCTCGAATCCCACCAAAATCAACTAATGCTTATGGGGGGAGAAGAGAGGAAGAACAAAGAAGAACTCAACAAATGGAACTCCAAGATCTAGATCCAAAGGGTTCCCCTCACTTAGAGGAGAGATGGATTGGTGGAATAGTAGATCTAGATCTCCTCTTTCTATTCCCTCAAGAAGTAGCAAGAATCATTGGAGGGATTGAGAGATAGCAAGCTTTTGAAGGTCAACAATGGAGGTCAAAACTTGCACAAAAGGTTGGGGAACCATTGGGGAAGAAGGCCCCTTAAATAGGTCAACCCAATATCCAGCCGTTGGGTGCAGATTCGCGTCGGGGCGGTACTACCGCTGGCCCTAGCGGTACTACCGCCCCGGTGTCGGGGGAATGATTAACCCGCGACTTAAGGCTGCGCTATCATTGTTGGGCCACGTGAAAGATGGGCCAATCTCGCATCGCGACTCGATAAAGGAAAGTTCCAGAAGGTCGGTGCAAACTTGCCTTGGAAGACAAGAAAGATAATCAGGCTTCGTGTAGAACTCTTGTAACCTGACGAGCCTCTGTGTATATAAAGAGGACTCGCAGGACTTAGAGGGGTCAAGCTATCAAGCCCTAAACCCTAGCTCATACGGCGAGTACCAGATCGGATCGCCTCCATTGTAACACCTCGATTATCATATCAATACCAATCTAGGGTAGGCAGGAAGTAGGTCTTTTACCTCACATTGAGGGGGCCGAACCTGGGTAAATCTGTGTTGATCTTTGTTCCTGCGATCCCAAGCTCGGAGATGCTTGACTCGCGTAATCCCACACCTACGAAGTCATCATGACACCTGACGTGACAAACCCACGACAGTTGGCGCCCACCGTGGGGCCTGCGGTCAAGAGCGTCACGTTCCGCGCAGGATCCATGAAGGGAGCTGAAGATCTTGTTGTTGGCCGTATCATCACGGTCAATGGCACACCCCTCATCGACGATTCAAGCTGGGGGCCGGAAGCAGATTACTTGGAGACCGGCCACGTCATCCCGTTTGGATCCATCAACGTCTTCGTTGGCTTCATCGGTGGCAGGTCCGTTAGATCGGTCCAAGAAGGCGATTCAGTAGAAGAAGTCGCCGATGATGGGGAAGAATCCGTGGAAAGCATGGACTCGCAAGAGTTTGGGTCCATTATACCTGCCTTTGAAGAAAGTTGCTGGGGTTACCCACCAGAAATCGCATTATCACCAGATCGAGAGACGCGCAAGTCGCGGTTTACACGACCGGAGGAGCAGGCGCATCAGGAACTGCTGGAGAAACCGAGGCATCGGCACCCCCAAGCAACCCACTTCTTGTCCCGTGTCAGCCACGAACGCCGCCCTCCGTGCAACAGAAATTGAGGCCGCCAGGGCCGAGCTCCTGTATGAGGTTCGAAGGATGGAAGAAGAGCGCCGCAGGCTCGATCAGATAAACCAAGGAATCCAACAGGAGCGGCAGAGAGTAGCCGCGCTGGCTGCGACTCAACGACAGGTTGACCCGCAAACACAACTGCGCGACTCAACCAACAGTGGAAATCCCGCTCACTCCAGCCGCGGGAACGGGAATCCAGACGACTGCGGAAGGAAGGGTACCAACAAATCAAGAGACCCAGCAACAACCAAGGAGGTTTCACACCCCGCAGGGCCATTACCAGAACCCTGTCGATAATATGTATGCTGCGGCTAATATCTTGACTCAGATGGTACCAACAGGCGATGACCCGGTCAATGCTGAGGCGCGGCGCGCGATTCAGATGCTAAGTACGGCAGTCCTGCAACAAGCCAATAGGGCGGAAGCCGAAGCACAGCTGCCCCTCGTACCAGCCAATCACAGGATTGCAGCAGAAAGAAGCGTCCAAAGCAGGCCACCAGAGAACGTATCAGGAGTCGCACAGAGGCAGCAGGAGCAAGTCGCAGAAGCGCAGGCGAATATGCCAGTGGTGCAAACGCGGCCCGCAGATAACCCCGCGGGCGCGCCCACAGCCCTGTCCTCGCGACTCAAGGGACCGGCGTGTTTCACTGAAAGGATCAGATCGGAACCTTTTCCTGAAGATTTCAAAGGGCCACGCAAGGTGGCAAACTACAACGCCAGCATGGATCCAACCACCTGGCTGAACAATTACGAGATGGGGATGAGCATTTTGAACGCCTCAGAGGAAATATGTGCAAGGTACCTCAACATGATGCTAGAAGGTGCAGCGCACATATGGCTGCAAAATTTGCCTCCCAACTCTATAAATACTTGGGAGGAACTGAAGGATGCCTTCGTTAAGAACTTCCAAGGAACTTGCAAACGACTCTGCAATATAGAAGATCTCGAGCGTTGTGTCCAGAAGGAAGGCGAGTCAAGTCGCCATTGGATGAAAAGGGTGGCAGAAATAATACACTCCTCAGATAATATACCACCAAGCTCAGCCGTCCTGGTAATGGAGAAAAACTGCAAGTTTGAGCCGCTGATTCATAAGCTGGGTCGCATGAAGGATAAAGTCAAGAGCCTCAGCGAGTGATGGCTGCGGCTAACAAATATGCCGGCTCAGATAAAACCAGAGACGCGTCAGACGGAGAAGAAGAGGAGGTTGCTGCCAAAGGAAAGAAAAACTCCAACAAGCCCCAGCAGCAGCAAACAAGCCACAACAACGCGAATCAAAACAAACGCAAAAACGAAGATGGTCACTCAGGGCTCGTCGCCAATGCGCGTGGAGGATTCAGAGGCCAGCGTGGAAGGGGTCGAGGATACGGCTCCCGTCCAATCAATATGCAAGAAGTTTTTAACCGGCCATGCGACCTTCATGCGACAGGTGATGGACGGCCAGCGGACCATACCAAGGCACAATGCCACTATTACAAGAAGTGGAAAGAAGAGAGCCAACACAACGGGGGGAATTCCATGAAGGAAACCCTAGTGCGGCTCATAACACAAATATTGGGCACACGGCGCGAGTAACCCCAGGCAAACGGGGCAGTATCACACAATAGTTATCGATACCTCCAAAAGGGAAGAGAAATTGAGCCGCAGAAGTCAGCAGGTGAACGCCGTGATACCAGCAACACCCAATTGGTTAAGGTGGTCAGAATACGCAGTAACCTGGAGTCGCGACGATCACCCGCCACAAGTACGGGAACCTGGCAAGTTGGCGCTGGTTGTGGCACCGTACGTTGCAGGATACAAGCTGACCAAAGTGCTTATGGATGGAGGAAGCAGCATTAATATCTTGTACTACGATACGTTCCAGCGTCTAGGACTCAAGGATTCCAGCCTGCAGCCCACGTCAACAGTGTTTCACGGCATTGTCCCAGGAAGGTCCGCACGGCCAGCGGGGAAAATAACCCTAGGGGTAACTTTTGGGACAGAAGAGAACTTTAGAAGCGAATTCCTATGCTTCGAAGTGGTAAAATTCCAAAGCCCATATCACGCCTTGTTTGGAAGAACGGCCTTTGCTAAGTTTATGGCCAGGCCATGCTACGTGTACCTACAGTTGAAGATACCAGGACCAAAAGGGGTCATCACAGTGTACGGAGATAGAGAAAAAGCGATAGAATGTGAAAAGGGAGATGCGGCCTTCGCAGAATCCGCCTGTGCCGCGGAAGAGCTAAAAGGTTATAAGTCGCAGGTGGACCCAAACGACATGAGTGTAGTTACCACGCCATCTGCCGAGCCACCAATGAAATTCAAAGCGGCCCAGGACACTAAGCAGATAAATCTTGTTCCTGGCGACTCATCCAAGCAAACCAGCATTGGAGCACACATGGAAGAAGAGCAGGAGAAGGCCCTCGTCGCTTTTCTCCAGGAAAATAAGGACATCTTCGCATGGAAGCCGTCAGATATGCCAGGGGTACCAAGAGAATTAGCAGAACATAGCCTCAAAGTGAACCCTGCGGCTAAACCAGTGAAGCAGCCACTACGGCGTTTCCACGATGATAGAGAAAGGCAATAGGAGAGGAAATAGCTCGCTTGCTGGCTGCAGGATTCATCACGGAGGTATACCATCCGGAATGGGTGGCAAACCCAGTATGGTTATGAAAAAGAACGGTACGTGGCGAATGTGCGTTGATTACACCAGTCTTAACAAAGCTTGTCCAAAGGATCCATTTGCTTTGCCGCGAATCGACCAAGTGATTGATTCAACTGCTGGGTGCGAGCTGTTATGCTTTTTGGACGCCTATTCAGGCTACCATCAAATCAAGATGAAGAGGGAGGACCAAGAAAAGACGTCCTTCATCACACCCTTTGGAGCTTTTTGTTATGTCAGCATGCCCTTTGGGTTGAAGAACGCAGGTGCGACTTACCAAAGATGCATTCAGAATTGTCTACATGAGCAAATAGGTCGCAACGTTCACGCCTACGTGGATGATATTGTGGTTAAGTCGCAAGTTAGCCAGGATCTTATTAGTGATCTGGCAGAGACATTCACAAATCTCAGAAAATACAACATGAAGCTCAACCCCACAAAGTGCGTCTTTGGAGTACCAGCAGGAAAGCTATTGGGATTCATAGTATCAGAAAGAGGCATTGAGGCCAACCCTGATAAGATAAAGGCAGTGATGGATCTCCAAAAACCAGAAAAGATAAAAGATGTGCAGCGACTTACCGGATGCGTAGCAGCTTTGAGTCGCTTTATATCAAGATTGGGAGAGAAAGCACTACCTTTGTACAGACTGTTGAAAAAATCAGACACCTTCGTTTGGGACGCAGAGGCCGACGAAGCTCTGACAGCCTTGAAACATTGACAAATGCTCCAGTTCTGGCGGCTCCAAAGGATAAAGAGCCCATGCTACTATACATAGCGGCAAATTCCCGTGCTGTGAGCGCTGTCATGGTTGTGGAGAGACAAGAACCCGGAAAGGAATACCCTGTCCAGAGACCAGTATATTACGTGAGCGAAGTCCTCACAGCTTCCAAACAGCGTTACCCACAGTGGCAGAAGTTGGTGTTTGGAGTGTTCATGGCGAGTCGCAAGCTGAAGCACTACTTCCAAGAACATCCAATAACTGTGGTTAGTTCAGCACCGTTGGCAGATATCATCCGTAATCGAGAAGCTACTGGAAGAGTCGCTAAGTGGGCGATCGAGTTGGGACCACATCACATCAGCTACGAGCCGCGCACATCAATTAAGTCGCAAGCCCTTGCAGATTTTATTAACGATTGGACAGAAATCCAAGTCGCTCCTAGCATGGCAGAAACCAAATACTGGACCATGCATTTTGATGGGTCAAGACAGTTGCAAGGCTCGGGGGCTGGAGTTGTTCTAACATCTCCCAAGGGAGACAAGCTGCGGTATGTGCTACAGATACACTTCAACTGCACAAATAACGTGGCGGAGTACGAGGCACTGCTTCATGGTCTACGTATAGCAAAGGAGATGAACATCAGTCGCATACGCTGTTTTGGCGATTCAGACTTGGTGGCACAGCAGGTCTCTGGAACGTGGGACAGCAAGGATGCGAACATGGCTGCATATAGAAGAGAGGTGGACAGAATTGCTGGACATTTCACTGGATACCAAGTTGAACATATTGATCGGAGACAAAACGAAGCTGCAGATGCCCTGTCTCGGCTTGGATCCAACAGACAGTCAGTCCCACCCAATGTTTTCCTGGATGAACTGCACAATCCATCAGTCAAACCTCCAGCAGAGATTGACATTGCAGAGCCAGAGGACGATTCAACTTTAGTCGCAGCCCTGCATGAACAGCCAGGATGGACAGAGCCATACATGGCATATTTAAGTCGCGGAGTGCTGCCAGACGATGAGATTGAGGCGCGCAAAATCATACGACGATCAAAGGCCTATACAATCATCAACAACGAATTATACAAGCGCAGCGTGTCAGGAGCATTCCAAAGATGTGTCTCACCAGAAGAGGGACGAAAAATCTTGCACGAAATTCATTCAGGCGATTGTGGCCATCATGCTTCGTCAAGATCTTTGGTGGCAAAGGCGTTCCGACATGGATTCTTCTGGTTAACAGCATTAGCAGATGCAGAGCAAATTGTCAGAGTGTGCGACGGATGTCAAAGATACGCTAGGCAAGATCATATGCCAGCTCAAGCACTTCGCACAATACCCATCACATGGCCTTTTGCCGTATGGGGTTTTGACATGGTAGGGCCCTTCAGACGGTCTTCAAACGGAAAAACTCACCTCCTGGTCATGGTGGACAAATTCACAAAGTGGATAGAAGCAGAACCTGTGGGAGATTGCGAGGCTGAAACAGCAGTCAAGTTCTTGAAGAAGGTCATATTCCGCTTCGGGTACCCCCATAGTATCATTACAGACAATGGGAGCAACACCTCTGAAGGGGCTACACAGATATTTTGCGCAGACAATGGGATAAGATTGGACCTCACGTCAGTAGCACACCCGCAGAGCAATGGACAAGCTGAGCGAGCTAACCAGGAAATTCTCCATGGAATTAAGCCGCGCCTTATTGAAAAGGTCGAAGCATCTCCAGGATGTTGGGTGGAAGAATTGCCAGCAGTACTGTGGAGCTTAAGAACAACCCCTAACAGATCCACAGGATTTACACCATATTTCATGGTCTATGGAGCAGAAGCAGTCATGCCCAGCGACATCATACATGATTCACCAAGAGTTGCGGCTTACATCGAGACAGATAATGAGATAGCTCGGCAAGACTCGGTGGACACATTAGAAGAGGTTAGAGACTTGGCAGCATCAAGGTCAGCGGTATATCAACAAGACTTGCGACGCTATCATGCCAGACGCATCAAAACCCGCACCTTTCAAGAAGGCGACCTAGTACTGCGACTTAAACAAGATCACAAGGGAATGCATAAGCTGTCCTCTCCATGGGAAGGACCCTACATCATCAGCAAGAAGCTAAACAATGGGTCGTACTATCTGCTGGATGTAAGGGAAGAAAGCAGCGAACGCCATGATTTCGAGGATCGTCTCGAGGCACCTCGCCCTTGGAACGTCGCACACCTGCGACCGTACTATACATAAGAAAAGGCTAATTAGAGCCAAGCATCATCCTTTCCAGCTTTATAGCTGAGTATCATCACAGCCACTCAGGGCTAGAACTTCAACTTTGGTCGCCACCTAGGCGCGACCTATGCAACATCTGATCGCCACCCAGGCGCGATCGACCCTTGTATCAGAAACCGGCTGCCACCTAGGCGCGGCCGTAAACTTTGTATCATTCTGGTCGCCACCTAGGCGCGACCGACCCCATGTATCACCATGGATCGCCACCTACGCGCGATCCAACCCTATGTATAACACTCGGTTGCCACCAAGGCGCGACCTTATGTGTCATCATAATCAAAGCTTATCATAGCTTAGCCTATCATGGCATATCATTATGTTTCTTGGGGCTTTGTTACCCTGAAACAGCCAACTTATTGGCAATTATCAAATTTACCTTAAGTTGGATTGCTACTCGCATTATGTGGCCAAAGTACTGGGGTGTGGCGTCAATCGAGCTTGATTGCCTATCATGGCCGCTCTCGACCCTGAACACACATGTTCCTAGGAAATACTGAGTCGCGCGAGTGCCCACTTAAGGATTCAGATGGCCTAACTAGAGGTCGATGTACTGCTTATAGTACGGCAACACCAATTACAATTACTTGTATCTTAACAATTGTTTTATTCATGATATCAAGTTACAGGTGATGACCTTCAGAATTCTCTGAGAAGAATTGAGATGATTACCACGTTACATCCTCTCAATCCTTGGGGGCTACATCATATTATCATCAAAAATTTGAAGATGGATCGTCATCAAGTTCTGAAGCTATCAGGCTACTCTAACAAAGAAGCTCACGAAGTCAGATGATCTTCCAGGTGCGAGTCAAGGCCAATCCTGCACAATTATAAGTCGCGAAATAAGGAAAAGCGCGGCCTAAACATTCAAGATCAAGAAATACTATGAAGTTCAGGCCACGCTTGGGGGCTAATGTCGGGGGAATGATTAACCCGCGACTTAAGGCTGCGCTATCATTGTTGGGCCACGTGAAAGATGGGCCAATCTCGCATCGCGACTCGATAAAGGAAAGTTCCAGAAGGTCGGTGCAAACTTGCCTTGGAAGACAAGAAAGATAATCAGGCTTCGTGTAGAACTCTTGTAACCTGACGAGCCTCTGTGTATATAAAGAGGACTCGCAGGACTTAGAGGGTCAAGCTATCAAGCCCTAAACCCTAGCTCATACGGCGAGTACCAGATCGGATCGCCTCCATTGTAACACCTCGATTATCATATCAATACCAATCTAGGGTAGGCAGGAAGTAGGTCTTTTACCTCACATTGAGGGGGCCGAACCTGGGTAAATCTGTGTTGATCTTTGTTCCTGCGATCCCAAGCTCGGAGATGCTTGACTCGCGTAATCCCACACCTACGAAGTCATCATGACACCTGACGTGACAAACCCACGACACCGGGAAGAAAGAACACTAAAACAGGCTAAAAACGGGCTCCAGGTAGCGGTACTACCGCCCCGGCAGCGGTACTACCGCTCCGGTACCGCCGAAAACGGCTTCAGGTGGTACCGGCGGTTACCCGGGCGGGTACTACGCCACAGGTGAAAACTGCAGAACCACCGGCACCAAAACGGGCATTACTTTTTCATCCGGACTCTATTCGATGATCTTGGGCTCGTTGGAATCGTAACGAAGAGCTTTACAAGACCCATGCAGAGAAACATCATAGTCCATCATGTGAGGAGGAGACAAATGTAGAAAAGTAAACCTCTCTAAAAGATGACCGGCAAAACTCAAAACGAAACGCACAAGTTTTCCATACGAAATCCGTTTTCGGTGAACTTGGGCCTGTCATGAAAGATCACAACAAGCACCAAAACGAACTAGGAGACAACCAAATAGAACCAAGAATTGATGATGCCAAGTATGCAAAGGTTTGAGCTCCACAAAGATGTGATCAAGTTACTCACCTGAGAGCCCTCTTGATAGTACGGTCTATCCTATAACCCGGTCTCCCACTAACCATGAGAGTGGTAAAATAGAAACCCTATCAAGATCATACTTTGCTTGGCATTCCACTTGAGCTAGAAGGACGATCTTGATTCTCAATGGATCACCTTTCTTGATTGGGCTTTGCTTGGTGAAGATCACCATATCGCTCCCCCATACACCACTATGGGGGAGCCTCTTAGGCACATCTTCATTTACCCTTATCTCCAAATAGGTGACAAGCTTCAAGCACAGGATTTCTTCGAGATGTTTCTCTTGAACTTGCACTTCAACTTCTCTCTTAATATATATGATGACTTTAATATTCCTTTGGTCCATCATTTTATCATCTTTATTTAATCTTGATACCAACACATGGTGTTCAAGCATTGCCAATGGACAAGCCCTACAAGGATAGCTCAATGCAACCATTAGTCCATAGAGATTGTCATTAATTACCAAAACCACACATGAGGGCTCATGCACTTTCAATCTCCCCCATTTTGGTAATTGATGACAATCTCTTTTGAGGGGGTTTATAATGTGGAATTTAACGAACAAGGCGGTTGCACTAACATTAAATACTACGAAGTATGTGATGTTAGTCTACTCCTCCATAATCTATGCATCGTGTGTATGAACATGAATTCATTGCATATATTGTCAACTATTACGGTGGTGGAGTTTCCACTATATACAAAGCCAAGCAACGAATGCAAAGGCAAGAAAGGTGAATACTTAAGAACCAATAAAAATATAAAGCCGAATTCCTTAAACCATCCAAAACTTCTCCCCATTGTCAACAATTGCCGAAAGGGAAAAATATTTGGAAGGCTAACATAGTGTAGTTCCTCCACAATTTAACTTTTCTATAAAATGGTAGAAATCAAAGGCATTTCCATTGATCAATAATAGGAGGAAATCAAATTATTGAGCATCAAGATTGAACAAAATAGCAAAGGGAGAGATACATCAACAAAAGAGGCAAGCAATCAAAGGATCCGAAAGAACAATTGCGACAAGAAGATATTTATGATAGGATCAACCAAATGTTCTAAAAATCAAGAGGGACCTCCCAAGGTCGGTGCCAAATTAGGATTGGCATTTTACTATGGTGTGCACACATGGAATCCTCACTCCCTCTTAGATTATTTTGAAACACAAACAAAGTGCAAGAAGGCTAAAGATAGAAAAAAGCAAACAACTTGCACAAGGAAATGTTGGAGAAAAGAGAAGGGAGCGAAAATATGATTGTCAACCGAAAATAGCTGAGTCTGTGATAAGGAGAGCCTTTAGGAGACATATGCAAAGATGAGCGGCATCACATAGTCGTTCAATATAAGTGGCACATAGTGCATATCATGTCTTTCCATAAACACAACCCAAAAGTTGAAGCAAATAAGTCCACAAGCTTATTAAGATGCAAAAAGAAATATCAAATGCAAATCAAAGCTTGTACCTTTTAGAAGCCACCAAAGAATCAAAAAGCAATAAGAGGTGGTCATTAAAGAAATGGAATACCAAATAAATATGTAACTATTCTCATGTTATAGTTCTAGGTAGACCCCAATCATAAAGATATAAGTCCACAAATAAACATGCACACACAAAATAGGTACTGAGGAAGTTATAAAACAATACCAATAGATCTTTGCTTAAAAGATAGCCAAGCTTAATTTTAATCTTAATGGATATGGTTAGACTTCCAACACAATCTCATCATAGCATAAATATATATCCACAAGGGATAAGTGAAAGTTGGGATGCTCGACGAGAAAGATAACAAGTATCGCAAAAGGTAAATGATTTTGAAAAATCATCAATATTGCATAGCGAGATAGAGTAGAAGTGCTAGGATTAACATATTTGAGATTGGTGAATCATGGAAATGATTATATGTATATTCCCCTTGATGTAATCATCCCAGTTACTCACATTTGCAATAAAGATGTTTGCAGAGAACCAACTGAATTGCAACAAAAGAGATCATGCATAAAACAACCTACACAAGGTTGAACGTAGAAGGATGCATGGGTAGATATTGTTACCGAGATAGCATTGGTGATGTAGAAGATAAGAGTTCATGATCATACAAGTTTGGCTTCAATAAGCACATGGTGGACACCACCTTCCTTGTTATGAGACAAACTTCCTGCATCTCAATGTACCTAAAACAATTCAAGTACAAAATGGTCCCAAACTCATTGGGTCCAAAGTAGTTAGATCAACTACAATACAAGGACAAACTCCACATAAATATGTGCATATTGATATGAAGTTGAATTTCATGCACATCTTAGCCATTTAGATTTTATGGAGTTTATCCTGTATATTGGATCAACGAAAGTAAGCATGCCATAAGATTACATATAGTGAATATGCATGCACATGACTTCAAGAACCAAACGAGCTACAAATTGGACAAACACCAATTAAACCAAGAAAGCACACACAAGTGTGCCAAGGAAGAGGATTGTCCAAATTATATCAAAAGATCCAAATCAACACATGATTAAAGATACCATGTTGAAAAGATACCAAATGATGAAATACCATCAAGGAATAACAAACCCTCTACACTTCTCATGATAGCACAAAGTACCAAGACGAGAAATGTCTGTCTTCCAAGAGACACGTATCGGGATCAAATACCAATTGAAGACAACTAATGTTCAAAGCATATATGATTGCTCCCAAGATATGTGCATTATTTATGATCTTGCATTTGAATACAAAATGCACATAAATGGGATCATCACTCTCCTACATATTATTCAAACACTAGTCATGTTCAAGGAAAGCCATAGGATACAAAACCAATCAAAGAATGATTGTTCTACTCAATATAGGATAGCTTCCCAAGAATAGTGCATTATCTAGAAGAATGACTTTGAATGAAAATGCACTCGATTGGGATCATTGCTTTTCCTAACTCAGAAAGCATAAAACAAATTTTGAGTAGAGCAACAAGGATTCAAAAGATACAAGGATGACAAGAGAGTTGATTAAAACAAATCTATGGCAATAAAATAAGGCAAATCAAGCAAGAGACAAAAAGGAAGATGGTCTACAAATTTTACCAATTACGAGTATCACTTGTCATGGACAAGGAGTATTGGAGTAATTCTCGGTGGTATATAGGAATGATATTAAAGACCAACTTCCAACAAATAAGCTTATGGCAAAGGATAGGAAATAAAGGCCATGCTTAGATAGATAGATATTCTTGATAGTTTCAATATTCACGCGCTCATGCAAAGCAATCGGGTTGCCCAAAAGATATATGCGAACATATTTGGGTAAAGCCGTACCAAGAACGTCCATCCAAAACAAGATCAAAGAAGAGAGACAAAGGCATTTAGCAAATATGGAACTTGTTTGAGAAAACATGCCCACATAGGAATAAGTAATGAAGAATATCAATTTAGGTGGCAATACTCACATGTTCACATTTTCTAGGTTTGTAATATGACAAGCTTATTACTCCCACATAATGTGATAATCAATTTTCTTAACAAGAGCAAGCAATACCAATGAGATGATTAATGGACATTATAGAATTTGAATTTCTCATGAGACGATATACCACATAGAGAGTAGATAATATTAATATATCAACACTAAGTGGTATTCCTCATATACACATTTTTAGGGTTGTGAAGTGCACGAAGCGCATCACTCACCAAAATGGGATAGTCCATTAACTCTCAAAAAGAGAGCCAACAAGATTGATAGCAAATAAAGCAATAAGGCTCCAAAACAAGTAATGGTGTGCAAACCATCATACATACTTGATTTCTCAAGATAAGTAAGTAGAGAGCAAACACATATAAACACTAGCAAGGTACAAAACCAAACACATGCAAGGGTGCAAGCAACTTTCAACGTATATATGATTGAAAAACAAGTTACCGCAAGGAGGAACATTGGATATGAGATATGAAAATATAATCCAAATGACTTGACTTGAGAGAATTAATTGATGAAGATCCTTAATTCTTCATGATGTAGCCAAGTCTCCAATGCCCTCCAACAACACATATTGATCAAGTTTTAACTTGTTGGTCCCAACCAAGTTGGGTCCTAAGAGATTAGTCACAATAGGTTGGCAACCCAAATGGTGCTTTTCTTGACACCACTTTGAATACCAACATATTTGGCAAACACATTACCAACCTTATTCTTCGAAAGAGAATAAATATTCAATAATAATGGGATTGGATAAGATACCATTAGTGCATGAAGAGGCAAAGTGGCCTTCTCACGGCATATGTAGCAACATTGGCTTCCTCCTTTCTTCTTAGTTAGAATCTTGAGAGCTTTTTCTAAGGATGATTTTTCCATAGCATCCTCTCTTTCGATTCCCTTTTCTTCAATGATTTCCTTGCACTTAATAGCATAACTCAAAATTTCACACAAATAAGAGCAGCTTTACTACCTTTAGGGAGAGCACTAAAAACATCTCACTTTTTCTTTTAACGAGTCAATCATCCTCCTCTTTTAATCCATAATACTCATCCTCATCATCATAAGATGTAGAGGGTTCAAAGGTGGAGATACCTTTGAATCCCTAGCCATAAGGCAAAAGTGAGTAATGGACGATGATGATGAAGAATTGCTTGAGCCCATTGAGGTACATGTCTTGTTCAATAAGTGTTGGGTTTCCTTCTACATTGTTAGCCACACAAGTATTAGAGGAAATGGAAGCATTGTTTTCATGCAGCAAGCATAGAAAGCATATCATCATGAGATTTAGTTAAGCAACTAATACATGATATGCAAGGACTATCAACACTAGCATGTAGGACATTTGAAGTGCTAGAGGAGTTTAAGTCCAAGATAGACCATTGCAATGAGATAGAGTGAAGTATAGTCAATAGAATATTCACCATCAACAAAGCAATTTCTATCACCATCACATATTCATTACCTTGGACAAATCACATGTTGTTGGAGTGGAAGAAGTTGTGAACTCATCACGGCCGGAGGTGGAAGGAGAACAATCATCCTCAATAATGTTGGACACTTCATATTTATCTTGATTGCTTAGTCCAAAGCTCATGAGCGTTCCGAAAAAGCATGATTGATGCAAGAACTACATCGCTCAAACACAAATATGACCATTAGATACTTGAGTATCGAGATGAGAGTTTTCCTCATCTCTACAGATAATTTTGGGAATCCTTTGGAGGAGAAAAATCCACATCTACAATACTCTTGATAAAATTTGGACCCATGGCCCTAAAAGATTAGCATGCGAATTTTTCAAACATCATAGTTTGTGCCATCGAATATAAAAGTGGGATCGTGCACTAATTCTCTCTAAACGACATCTTTTACTCTCTAGGTGGCAAAGCCCAAAAAGAGAGCCCAGGCTCTGATACCAATTGAAAGGACAGGATGTCGCCTGAGGGGGGTGAATAGGCGATTTAAAACTTTTCGGTTTAGCCTTGATAATTGCGGAATAAAACTAGGTGTTTAAATTAACAAGCCAACAAACTAAATAAACTAGGCTCACATATGTACACCAACAATTTATGCTAAGCAGGCAAGCAACGGTGATAGCAATATTGAATACTTCAAGCACGAAGGCTATCACAATGTAAAGTGCAAAGTAAAGAGCTCGGGTATAGAAATAACCGAGTCACGCGGGGACGAGGATGTATCCCGAGTTCCTCCATTTTTAGGGAGTAGTTCGTTGGAGGGGTGTGAGTTTCAAACACAGACGCCACAATGGCCTCATCCTATTCTCCGATGAACCTTGCCAAAAGCTCGGTTCACCTTCCACTATTGATTTCCCTTTTGGGCGGAAATCGAGTCCCTTACAACAATCTTGAGGCACAAACCCACAAAGGATTGGGAGCTCCCAAGTGCCACAAAAGGCCTCAACCACCACAAAAGGCGTTAGGGTCCAAAGACCCAAGAGTAACAAGCTCACGAACTTTCACTTCCAGAATCCTCGTGGAGAGCACAAACCTATGCACAAAGCAATGGCAAAAACACAAGAAGTGCTCAAGTCCTTCACTCTCAAATCCACCACAAGCAACTAATGTTATGGGGAAGAAGAGAGGAAGAACAAAAAAGAACTCAACAATGGAACTCCAAGATCTAGATCCAAAGGGTTCCCCTCACTTGAGGAGAGATGGATTTGGTGAAATAGTAGATCTAGATCTCCTCTCTTTTCTCTCAAGAAGTAGCAAGAATCATTGGAGGGATTGAGAGATAGCAAGCTTTGAGGTCAACAATGGAGGTCAAAACTTTCTCAAAAGGTTGGAAAACCATTGGGGAAGAGGCCCCTTAAATAGGTCAACCCAATATCCAACCGTTAGGTGCAGATTCGCGCTGGGGCGGTAGTACGCGGTTACTACCGCTGGCCCCAGCGGTACTTCGCCCCCCGGGAAGAAAAGAACACTAAAATGCTAAAAACGAGCGCTAGGTAGCGGTCTACCGCTTCGGTACCGCCGAAAACGGCTCTCGGGTGGCACCGGCGATACCGCGGCGGTACTACCGTCTCAGGTAAAAACTGCAGAACCACCGGCACCAAAACAGGCATAACTTTTTCATCCGGACTCCGATTTCGATGATCTTGGACTCGTTGGAATCGTAACGAAGAGCTTTACTAGAAAAGTCCATCATGTGAGAGAGGGACAATGTAGAAAAGTAAAACCTCTCTATAAAAGATGAACGGGCAAACCTCAAAACCGAAAACGCAACAAGTTTTCCATACGAAATACGTTTTCGGTGAACTTGGTCTTGTCATGAAGATCACAACAAGCACCAAAAACCAACTAGGAGACAAACCAAATAAGAACCAAGAATATGATGATGCCAAGTATGCAAAGGTTTGAGCTCTACACAAAGATCGATCAAGTTTACTCACTTGAGAGCCCCTCTTGATAGTACGCCGCCTGTTATAACCGGTCTCCCACTAAAAATATGAGACTGGTAAAATAGAAACCCTATCAAGATCATACCTTTGTCTTTCGCATTTCACTTGAGTTAGATGATGACGATCTTGATCTCTTCAAGTTGATCACTTTATTGATTGTGCTTTGCTTGGTGAAGACTCACATATCGCTCCCCATACACCACTATGGGAGAGCCTCTCTTAGGCACATCTTCACTTAACCATTATCTCCAAATGGGTGACAGCTTCAAGCATAGGATTTCTTCGAGATGCTTCTCTTGAATTTGCACTTCAACTTCTTCTCTTAATATATTGATGACTTTAATATTGCTTTGGTCATCACTTTATCTTCTTCTTTCAATCTTGATACCAACACATGGTGTTCAAGCATTGCCAATGGACAAGCCCTACAAGATAGCTCAATGCAACCATTAGTTCATAGATTGTCATTAATTACCAAAACCACACATGATAGCTCATGCACTTTCCCTTCAAATGTGCATTGCATGCACCTAATACCCTCGTGGTCGAAAGACATGTATGCACAATAACTTAACAGTGATATTACTAACAACACTATGACGATAAGATCTCATAGTAAATCAAACGGTTGGGTCGTCCAGCACTCATTGTTCTGCCAACAATGCGCTCCATTGTTGTCGGTATACTCATACCCATGACCAGGAAAATAGGGCCATCGTTACAACCAATGAGTTAGCTTAGAGGCAAGAGCAGGACTATACTTGGTGTTTATATTTCCACACGTGCCTATGGGTTTTCCTTGAATCTCATCAGAAACAGAAACCAGAACAATTATAGCATGAAACTAACATTTATTATTGTCTCAAGCCTTCAATTCCACCACCAGAGTGCTCTTTCTCAACCTCTTGCTTTTATCTCGAGACTTTTGTGGTTTGGAACTGTCGAATTTACTCTCGAGCTCGAGTGATCCTAGTATATATTTCTAAATCGAAAATGTTTTTTCAAGTTTCAAAATAATTCTCATAGGTGGAACTGTTTCGCACAGTCCAGCGGACGAGGTGGACAGTCCGTTGGATTAGTCCATGCCAAATTAGTGCATGCCAAAGTTTACACGTACAACACGGCCTGTGCATTTTTTCCAAAAACAAATTAGTCCAGCGGGACGAACCTGGATGTCTAGCGGAGTAGCGGGTGTCGGCCTGCATCCCCAGTTTAGAGTGGTGGCCACTGGCCAGGATATTTTCCGCGGGACAAAGCATTGAATTTCCAAATGGTAAGGACAGCGGATGAGATCTTCAGCACCACCGACCACGAGCTAGCTAAGATGATCCAGCATGATCTGCTACAGATACACGTTCAAATAAATTGAAGTTAATTTCACTGAACAAAATTTGATATAAAAGAGCTCTTTTTTATCTAAAATTTTTTATAAAAGAGCTCTTGCAAACTGTACTCTCACTGAGAGTGGCTGTGCCACAGGTGCAACAATGATCATGGCACCTACGCTCTAGTCCAACGCAAAAGTTTACGGAAGACGTGCGAACCAGTATTTTATAGTGGAAACTGAAAAGAACAAACTATAGATAAAGTAAAAAAGATGATGGAAAACATTAGAGAGAGTGTGAGAGAGACTCTCAACTGGAGTTTCGGCTTTCTGTCGTGCCGCTTCGTGGGCCCGGGCTGCCCTTTGAATGATTCTTCGGCCCGCTGTGCATGATAGGAGGGTATGCCTCATGATGCTATCACTGACTGACAGTTGCTAGTACTAGCCCTTTGACAGCAGAATTAAGCAGCAGCCGGTGCTGACATTCATCCTAATTTCCGCAGGATTATGGGACTTATCCCTTCACACCAAAGATTGTCTCATCCATGACGTTAAGGTTTTTTCTGTTCTTGACGTTACAAAGAGACATGAGCAACAACCCTGCATGGGAACAAAAAGATGGAGCCAACAAACATGGGAGATGTTTTCTTTGACCCCTGGTGTGCAACAGCTGAGAAAGCGATTGGTTAGTACTGCATGTCTCATGTATTGGATTCATCGAGACATATGATATCCCGTTTGTGTCACTGTCCGTAACCACGGTGTTCTCATTGGAAAAAATATAGAGGTAAAGGTTTTGATGGCCTGTTCGAAACAAAGGGATAGAAAACCACAGGAATATAGAAAACATAGGGACAGAAAGCATCAAGTCTTGAGCTCAGACGCAAACGATTTGTAAGCTGTGCAAGAAAGAAGAAACATGATGGCTTTCAGCCTCTGATAGACCATACCTGCATAGGTCTAGGGAGTCGACTCTGCAGGCATGTCAACCTTTTCCTCTCCAACCGCATCATATCTTTTGATTGATTGGTACAAAGATCGAAGTTCATCACCACGAAATGCAATTATGTTTCCACTTTGCTCTGTTTCTTCGCCACAAAGGCTTTGGCCATGCTATGAGCGGTACTTCTCGAATCGCCATGCTTAACTGTCACCATTGCTAGAGGAACAAGTCCATCATTCTCAGAATCTCAGGTTCCAGTTTATTTAAAACGTGGGAGATAGGATACAATCATACTCCCTCTGACCCAGCTAGGTGACAGTTATGCTCTTACAATATGGGACAACCTAAAGCCATAGGCACCGAGCTAACATTCCCATTCCAGAACGTCTGAATCTGGACTGGGTGTAGTACTAAAGATGACAATGTTTTTTTTGACAAAAAAAACTCAAATGACAATGACCATTCACTCACAGACAATAAATGGAAGAGCAGAACACACTGTTGCATCAGGATATCTTGCGAAGTCCAGATGTTCCTCATGCAGGAACAGATGAAAATTACAGAGCATAAAAGCTAGCGAAATTTCAGAAGCAAAATGAGAAAAGCCTACCTACATGCTAGTTATGAAAAAAAATTGACAGCTTCTGTGCCATCCACATCAAGAATCATCTCAACAGTTCACAATAAAAAAAACAGACTGCTACTATGAAGCATTGCGATGCAGAGAAATAAATAACTCAGGAAAAAGGACCACGATTAGTCACGATGTCCACATGATATTCTCAAGTGTCAAAACACAATGTTGGATCGTTGTACGAGAGTACACTTGCAGCAATGAAAACTACAAATTTGAGATAAGAGGGCAGTGACAAGTAAATCATGTTCCGATTGCGTCCCAAGAACACACAAGATCCCTCTTGTAAGGCTGCCTTTGGCCGCATGCAGGAGCAACACAACTACACAGTTCTAGACAGCGGTTTCTCAACCCGAATTCATGAGAAAAACCAACCTTGTTCATCAGACAGAGATCATTTGGGGTAGAGGATATCGTAGTGACCAGGCCGGTAAAGAAGAGTAATGTAAGGCTTCTCAGCAGCAGGAGTTGATGCCATTGTACCATCACCCTCGGAATATTGGCGGCAGGGATGAAATCATGGTGGTTCACACTTAAATTGGCAGGATCACAAGAGCTACGGTCTAGGTACATCACTCGGATTGGCACCCCTAATGCATCTGACAGGGCGATAATGTGCACATGATCACTTTCCTCGCCCATTGGCTCCACAGAAGCCTTGCAAAACTGCAAAACGAATTTCAAATCAGGGTCAGTTGCTCGGCAGCATATATATGGAAACGGGGTACCAAATCCAAGGTTGGAAATACCAGGAGGTAACTTTATCAAATAAATTAACTAAAGCATGTACGGATTGCTCCATGAGAAAGACACGTGAATAAGTCATTTCATGTCCTAACATGGTTACTTAGGATAAAGATTGTTCCCATAGTTGTCACAGTAACAAATAAAATTCTACGAGGTTGGAATCTATGCAAATTTTCACTCAAAATTGCATGCAAAAGTAGACACTAGTCCATAGAAAAATTCCTAGTGTTTCCAATCCTATAAATTCAAACGAGCCCCGTAGGAAAATTCCATAAGGAATAGAATCCTCCGGAATTCTCGGAATCAAAGATACCTATCCCTTGAAGAATACGCTATTGCTTACAGAGCTGCTAATTCTGCTACTGCTCTCATGATATGTAGTTTTCGCTTTACATAATCTTTAAAGGAAACTGTCCCTATGGAATACTGGCCAGTGGCCACACCCACAAACCAAGGAGATACCAAATCCAACAAAATAATCAATACCCCTATTAAATAGCTGACTACAATCTCATCAGTCAACCTGTCTCACAACATTCTGGGTCAGAATGCAAATACTGCAAGCACAAGACTCGATTTCCTCAACTGATACACAACGTAAAATGATAACTGCCAGTAAAATAGACTTACACAGTGAACATCAGGGTGCACTATTCATTAATAGAAGAGGCATATACATGATTACTGGTAGAATGTCTTTGTTCCATGTGTTACATATAAATACTCCTCCGATTCGTATTATGTGTCGTGATATTTCAGCTATGCTAGTACAACCAACATGTGTATGGTGCGACACTTTTTGAGGATCAGAGGGATTATTAAATAAAACTAATAAGCTAACCTGAGCCACAGTCGAATTTGTCAAGCCAGAGATAAATGGTTCAAAGAACTCAGCCCTCCTTTGAATTTCACCAGAGGTAACAAACCTAAAGAACATGACAGCTAAAGAAGACATAATTAGATGATAATGGTAGCACAGTCAAGAAAGATATATCCTAAATATCTGGTTGTACAAACCATAATCAGAAACCGATTGCTCCCTGGTTCTTTCTAGAAGTTCTCCGGGCCTAAAGATACACGAAACAAAAGTAGAGTCACTACAAAAGAAAAACTCTGATAACAGCCATGCCATACTATTATAACAGTTAAGGAATTTCTCTTCCATCAGGACTTATTTTTCTTTTGTACATGTGCAATAGTGCATGACAAATACAGCTCTAGAATATTTACCCAATAGAAGTTGCATGTCCTTGCAGAACATTATGCAGCTCCTCGGTGAATATCTGAGGATAACGAGGGAGGAAAATTATCAAGGCTAATGACGCAGATTATAACAGCCCAGGGAGTATTTAATAAAACGAATAAACATTTTCAAATATTCATACACTCAGGATAGATGCAAAAAACACACAGACTTACAGAGAAGAAGTCCTCGTAGGTAAACTCGATGTATCCCAGACCTTGAAGTGTCTTGTTACATTGCTCAATGTTCTTTAGGATGCGGTCAACCTCAGCTTTATCTTGGGTCTCCAGGATATGCTCCTAGCAGCAAGCCATAAGATTGTGAAATTATGATTAGACATGTTTTATGAGAAAAAGAGCACCAAAAATACTTGGAAAGTACCAGGTAGGAAAACATAAAGCATCGATAAAAGCAGTTTCCATCTCCTCGTGTCCGTCTTAAAGCATCATATTGTTCACCAAGTAACTGCGGGTCAAGCAAGAAAAGCATAAGAACAAACTGTAGGGCAACAAAATGACACACTGGATCAACGTAGAATACAGTTATTGTTCATTGGAACTGACAAACAAACATCAACCTTTATTTTCTCCTGTAAAATGGGGCTGGCAGTCTGGAACTCTGCTGCTAAGGCGGAGAGAGGTTCCTGCAAGATTAAGAAGATGCCAGTCACATACATAAACTGATAAAACACAGCAGTGATTAGTAATGGAAGGAAAAGTAAAAGCACGAGAACAAAGGTACGGATTAATACAATGTAAATATAACGATAATCATAACATTGTGTTACTATTTTCCATTGAGAAACAGAAATTCACCAGTACCGCCAAATGCACTTGAGATACCCAACTAATTGACCCAAATAAAGAGAATAAGAGATCAACCTCAGTATCCTATTTCATTTGGAAACCGTGTGGAATTGTGACTGACGCTCCCTAGCTTCTCATATGGTTTCTTTTGTTATGTCATGTCATTTTTGAACTTCAAGGTTCAAGCATAACATCACATTCTATAGAAACCACAGGTGTACACGTAGCAATACTTGTAAGATAAATTTCATCTCATTAGAGGACAAAAAAAATGTGCTCCAGTTTCAGACTTCCAGTGCAGAGTTTGCCCCTAGCTTTTTCATAGGCCTACATCGACAAGTTGGGAGAACAAAATTCTTTGGCCTATTTTTTTTCATATTGTAGACCAGAAGATTAAACAAAGAGCTCCGCCAGCCTATGATAAACCCCAATAATCCTAGAACAAAATAGAAATTGCTCGCTGTCAATCTAAATTCCAATCCCTAGGATCGAACCAGTTATGCTACCTTATCCATTTCAAACGACAATCGACCAAGGGAACTAAATTCCAGTACGACAGTTACCAATAGCAACATTCTCTACTGGATCAACACGATCGAACCCTGAAAGAGCTGTCCTCCAGAAATGGGCAACACCAAGTGTGACGATCCCAGTCCACGAACAAATCTATAGCGATAATAAACAGAGTGCGAGAGGAGGAGTCGAGATGCCCCACCTTGTTGCCGACGTACGGCCCCTGGGGCCCCTCGGGCTTGGGCTCGGGGTCGGGGCCGCCGCAGCAGGCGTGGTAGTAGTCCCTGCCCATGGAGAGCTCCACCGACACGGGCTCCGGGCTGAGCCGGGACGGGCTAGGGCCCGAGCGAGCCCCCTCCTCGACGGGCGGCGCGGGGACCGGCGGGGGCGCGTCTCCCATGGCTGCGTCCTCGGGGGGCGGGGCCGCGCCGGCGTCGCCGCCGTCTGCCGCCTTGCGCTTGCGGGCGCTCGCGTCGGCCGCCTCCCTCGCCAGCTTCGCGTGTGGGTGGGTGCGAGTGCGAGTGGTGTGGACGGAGTTGGAGACGAGACGACGGCTTCGATTCGGGCGGAGGAGGAGACCTTCGGCTTCTGCGGGTGCGGCAGGGTGAGATCTCTCTCCGCACAGGTGGAAAAATGAAAAATGGGTGCGTGTCGTTTTGCAGATAAGCCCTTCGCGTGATCTTCTGTGGTGATTTAGGTGAGTATGGCATGTGGGGTTAACGTTTTAGGGCCCAGCTGTCATTTTCTGGAAGTTAAATGTTGTTCCTACTGGGACCACCACCCTTGCCATTTCTACAAGATATCTCCTCGATCTGGATAAGAGCATCTCTAACATGTTAGGGCATCAACGGTTTGTGCCCCCAGCCCGAATTCTTGGGACGACGTTTTCTCAGCCGTGATGAAACCCAGCAACAAGCCTAACATTTAAAAAATACAAATTAAGCCGAAAATGCAAATTTAGGCGAATTACATACTTTATATAGGTGAAGTTCGCATAGTTCTGGCCGATTACAATATTAAGACATAAAAAACTTAATCTCTCCTATCTAAAAGAAGAATTTTGTTCTTAGTCTGCCACCCACGCACTAGGTCAACCCTTTCGTCCATCTCCTATCGGGCGTCCTTTCACGCCGACTCGTGGGCCACGTAAAACCGAGGGAGCCGAGCGCCTCTCCCTCCCAATCCGACGAGATTTTCTCGCCCTGCATCTAGCACACTCACCTGACGAAGGGCGCTTGGCGGAAAATAATTTTATGGGATCTGGTCTACAAAATCAACCCCGTGGACCAACTCTAACAATTGGCACGTGGCATGAGTGGCGGTTCAGATCTAAAAATAGACAACCAGATTTTATAATTTTTCTCTCTCTTAGACACGTGTCAATCGCTAGAGTTGGTCCACGGGGTTGATTTTGTAGACCAGGTCAATTATTTTCCGCGCTTGGTCCTCCTTGCCGTCCTCTGTCCTTCTCCTCTTTCGCCGAGGAAAGGGACGACCACCACCCGAGCCTCCGGCGACCGGCTCATGTACGGCGCCGATTGTCCTCTCTCTCTGCTCGGTGTCTCCTCTCTCTCAATCTCACTTCTCTCTGCAGTTTCGCGCTGCGAGGAGCAGGACGAGGGCGACCTCGAACAGAGCCGCCGGCGTCCAGCACAGGTTGCGGCACAGCGGCCCACTACCCTCCCTTCTCCTCTATCCTCCCACAGCTGTTCTCTTAAAAAACAATCGCCCCCGAGAAATCTGTTGTAGCCGAATCTGACGCTGTGGTGCTCATCCGCGCCCTCGGCCTGCTCGACTTTGACCCGCCTCCCATCACAGGATTTAGCACGCTTGCTCCACCGATTCCCTCACCTATTTGGTGCCACTGCCGCACATGACAATGGAGCCGGATGGGAGGAAATGTCTAGAGGTCACACTTCAATCGCTTGCCGGACAATCACGTCATTGTTCAAAGAATGCATATTGATATTCAGTTTGTGGAATCATATTGATATTCAGTTTGTGGAATCATAAAAGAGGAAATAGATGAAATACAGATTGACTGTAACATCCGGTCTGCGGCCCATGAATTTTTTAGCCAAGAGAAATGACTAATTATTGGGTTTCATCTTCAAATATTTGTTCAAGCATGCGTAAATATATTCTGACACTGATGTTATAGGATCTATCAATTCTTGTAGACCAGAGTTCTTCCCCACAGTAACAGAGAAAGCCTGGTGTCCCTCCCGGCTCCCAAAACTGGCTGGTGTAGCGTGTAGGAGATTGGCATGCGTTAGATGCTTTTTGTGTGTGCTGATGCTGACACTCACTTCTTGATAACTGATAGAGGTAGTAGTGCTTCTGTATATTGTTTCTTAGTTAGGGGGACTTTTAACATGCAAAGTTGAGGAGGGGACGAGGGGTATCTTAACTTATTTTTCGAATTTCCTGCCAGGTACAGTGTACATATAAATTATACTTGATTGACCGATGATGGCAGCATTCAATGGTTTGCTCTCGTGTGTTTATGTTATAATTTGTAATGCACTAATGACTGGGTTTGAATGGCTTAAGTTGACAGTTGGTTGGTTTCTAGCAAATGGGAATGATATGTGGGAATATTGTAGCATTTTCTTATGCTGAATGATCAGGAAAATTAGTTTTCTCTCACATTGCTTTGTCATGGGATTATCGTTATGCAATAATACTGATTTATATATAGGTGAGACCCCTTTCCAAGAATACAAAAAAAGAACGCTGGTGGATCAATATTGACAATAGGTGTATGCGAATCTACCTTACTGTTTCAGGTCAGCCAGTCACCCCTTACTTGCATTAAGTTAATGATTTTGTTTTTTGGGCTCTATAGACTTGAACACTTCAAGTACAGTGTTATTGGTTCACATTCAAAAGCATGAGCGCTTATTGATACTCCTGTTTTCATAGCTAGCTCATTTGACTGATATTTTTCTTTTCTTGCAGCAGTGAAATGTCGTTAAGGATAAATCTCATAAATCATTTTCAGATTTGTGTGTTGATTTTTCACTTCATGATCTCGTGTCTTCAAATGGTTCGATACCGGTATTTTCTCTCAAAAAGATTTTGCAAATGGTTGCGGAAGGTCTCATCTAGGATGAAAGCCATTATTATCTACAACAAAAAAACATTTCAAATAGGATTCTCTTTTGTTTTCTATAGAGAGATGTTAATGGTTCACATTGGAATGGTAAAAATTAACTAGGTTCAGTAAAAGAAATTATTCTTTCATTTTTGGAGTAATCATTGGAACTGGACATTGTGTCTTCCTGCGGGTGAGAATGGGGGAGATAAAACAAGGGAGTGTTGTAGACAAAGGCGGTAAGATAGAGATTTTGATGTTTCTCTTGTTACGAAACCGTATGCATGTTGAAGAATGTTGAGGTGGGTATAGGACTTGTTTTGGAATGGTTGGCGACGAGATGGTCCCGTCTAAAGGTGCCCACTGCCCAGTATGACGTCCGGGACCTCGTGCACCTACAGGTAATCAGATTCTGTAGTCTCTAACTGCAGCTTGTTATGTGTAGTTCTCTTGGATTTAATCTGATACTATTTTAACTTATGCAATCAAATCCATCAGAGAGAGCGCATGGTAAATTTATATAATGGGAGAGGAAACTCACCCAGCAAGCCCATGATGAAGTAGACCATTCTACTTGTTATAAACTGGGGTACTTTGATTGGAAATGTTACTGATACTGAAGTCATATTGTAGGTTGAATATGGCTGAATAGTGCAGGATGTAGATGAATATTTCTGGGGGTAATATAGCAGGATACTGGACAATCGGTTAAAATATTGTTCCCTACGCCAACAGTTCTACTTGATGTTTGATGCTTTATTCAATTGTAGCTGTTTGAGTCTAACATTTTATAGCTACTAAAATAATCGAGATAACTTTTGTGTTTAGCTACTGGAACAACTGAGATAACTTTATTGTGTACATCTAAGTTGTTCCTCTAACAAACTGAAGCCTCTGCCTTCAAGCTAGCATCATCTTTGAGCGGACATCCAATGTTGTACCTTCTCCACGCCATCAGGGCCAAAAATGTTTCAATGCAAGGAGGGAGTAGTGTTCTTTTGGAACACTCACATCTCCCATATCCCCTCTTTCTTTGTATATATACAAGTGGTTCAGTTCTGATGTGCTGGATATTTATTATGCCTCCGTTGGAGGAAAGGGACTGGGAGAACTGAAATTACAAATTTTACATGAAAAACCATAGTCCAGAGGGGCAATTTCTTATTCACATCTCTTCTTTGTTCATGACTGCATTTCTTTAAATCCTTCGGTGACATGAGAAGTTGGATCTTTGAGTTTCCAGGCAGAGCCTCTCGCATGCAAGCCACTACCTTGGCTGTGTCCTGTTGGCAAATTTTGGAAGCCCGTAACGATGCCAGAAATGGGCAAGGTGGGCTCCATCCGATGAGAGTGGCCGCCATTAGATTTGACACAGCTTTAAGAATTCATCTCCAAGTTTTATTTGAGGAGAGGCTATACATGGCCATATTATCTTGTTCATCTACATTTAACTGTTATTTCATCAAATTATTCCTAGTTGACAAAGGAAGCAGAAATTTTATTTGTGTCCTAATGATGATATTTGGTGTTATTTTTTTGTTAGGGTGAAATGGAGACCACGCTCGGTCAACATCTGCCAATTGGCTCTCTAACAAATTTGCACATGCTACACCAGCTGATGTAGGTCAGTAGGTGCAGCATAAGAGGCGGCGCTAACGATAATGATGAGGGAGTAGGCCACAACAATTTCCATAAAATTATTTTCCTCTGTTCTGGTGACAATTGTAATGTATATGATCTGTGCATGGACGTGAATAGACTGGATGTCCAATAACAGAAATCAAATATGGACACTGAAAGTCCAAGAATAACGAATTTATGCACGCCAGTATGTATATTTTATCTCTATTCTCTAAAAACATTGCACTGAGATTCATTGTTGTATATATATAATTGGACACTGAATTAATGGATATACTGAATTGGAGAGTCCGGAGAAGTTTGGCTACACAAGGCGAAAAAGAAGCAGAAAGGGAGAGAGTGAGGGAGAGGGAGGAGAGTGGTGTAAAGGGTTAAAAACAAGTCGACAGTGTCGTCTCATGTGCAATAGGATCCTAGAGTTTAATGATAGATACGATATGTGTTGAACACGTAAAATATGTCCGGTTGCAACGCACGGGCAATTAACTAGTTAAACTAAACACGGCAATCTACATGCCGAATTGGCTGTAGAACACCGTGTAGTGGCCGCCGCCGTCCTCGTCGTCGCTCGGCGGCGCGTCCGGGCGCGGCTCGGGCCTGAAGCGTCGTCGTCGCCGTGCCACCTGCTCGGCCCGGGCACGTAGTAGTCCTCGTCGCTGTCGAGGTCGATGATGCCCTGGTTTGCCGGTGGGGGAGAAGGACGACGGGCAGAACGGCGAGTCGCCACCACCTGGTCGAGGAGGCGCTGTTGGCGCTCCACCTCCTCCGTCACGTGCTGCTCCCGCGACCAGGTGAAGGCGAACTCCTCCTCCGCCGGCAAGATGTCGTTGAGGGAGGCGGCCAGGGCGAGCTTCTCGCCTGGGAATTCCTCCGGGTCGTTCGGCGCCTCCATCTTGATCGCCGCCCTGACGTACTCAGGCGGCGCCGTCCACTCCCTCGCCGGGGCCTTCTTCTTCTTCGATGAAGCGTGGCCGGTGCTAGGCTCTGTCTTGGGCCTGACGAGGCGGAGATGGCCGTGGGGTGGTGACGGTGCGCGGCGCTCGTTGATGCGTAGGCTGCCCCTTGGCGGCGAAGGAATACGGCGGCCCGAGTTGAGGATGATGCCACCGCTGGGCCTTCTTGGCGGCGTGTCCTCCGGCTCAGGCTTGTCCCAACTCAAGATAAATTTTATAAAGCTGTCTCATGTTGTTTTCAGCCATAGGACTAGTTTCAAGGAAACTAACCATTGATAGCAAGTAAAGAACTAGACATAATATCAAGCAAAACGATAAAAAGACTAGTTATGGAATTTTTAATTTTTTGTGTTTTTGGATTTTAAGGCAAACGAAAAGCAAAACAAGACTAACAAAAATTATACTAAGTGATGACCCACAAGTATAGGGGATCGCAACAGTCTTCGAGGGAAATAAAACCCAAATTTATAAATTCGACACAAGGGGAACCAAAGAATATTTATAAGACTTAACAGCTGAATTGTCAGTTCAACCATACCTGAAAGTAATCTTGCTCGGCACAATCTATCAGTAGCAACAGTAATATGATAGCAGCAGTAATAAAGTAACAGCAATAGTATTGTGAAAACAGCGGTAACAGCAACTGTAATAAACAGCAGGATTAAAACACCGTAAGCATAGGGATGTATAAACGGGCGATGCATGGATGAGATAATTAATGAAATAATTATAACGCGGGTAATATGCAGATAAACAATAATAAAGTATCCAGGTGCTAATATAAACATAGGCATGTATTCCATATTTAGTCCTACGTGCTTGCAATAAGAATCTTGCACGACATCTTTTGTCCAACCACCCCGTTTCAGCGGGACCAATCATGGGACCTAAATGGTAATTAAGGTACTCGTTTTAATAGAGCACCGGAGCAAAGCATTAACACTCTATGAATACATGAAACCCTCAAGTCACAGCCATCCCCTCCGGTTATCCCAAATGTTGTCACTATGGGCCTCGGGTTCCAGACAATAACAGGTGCATACAACTCGTAGATATGATCTAAAACAATAATTATACTCGTGAAAACATAACATGTTCAGACCTGAAATCATGGCACTCAGTCCCTAAGTGTCAAGCATTGAGCACAACAAGTTGCAACAACGATAAATAGCACACATACAAATACAAGGCATCATGCCCTAATGATCTGACATCTTATTACATGAACAATCTCATCCAATCCCTAACATCCCCCCAGCCTACAGCGGGGAATTACTCACACATGGATGGGGAAAACATGGATGGTCGATGGAGAGGCGGCGTTGATGGCGATGGTGATGATCTCCCCTCTAATCCCCGTCCCGGCAGGGTGCCGGAACAGGAACTTCTGCTCCCCGAAATAGGTTTCGCGGAGGCGGAGGCGCTCTGGAACTTTTCTGGAAAATACGATCTGATCTCCATCGTTTTTAGGTCGGGGGAAATAAATAGGCCAAAGGGCGTCACCGACCCAGCCACGGAGTGGCCAGGTGGGCCCCAGGCACGGTCTAGCCTGAACCGCGGCCAGGTGGCGTTTGGGGGCTGTGGGTCCCCAGCTCCCCTTCTGGCTCCGTGGGTCTTTTGCCAAATAAGAATTTCTGGAATTTTTTCAGATTTTTCCGAGAACTTTGATTTCTGCACAAAACTAAGACACCAAGGCAATTCTGCTGAAAACAGCGTTAGTCCGCGTTAGTTCTATTGAAATCATGCAAATTAGAGGAGAAACAACAGTAAAAGTGTTTGGAAAAGTAGATATGTTTTGGATGTATCACTAAGCAAGACAATAACAAAGTAAAGTGTAAGGACGTGCGAAACTCCCCTCGCTGAAGCTTCCAAGTCCCCGGCAACGGCGCCAGAAAAGAGCTTTGACGTGGGCCTACCTTTGGGGTGCCCCACTATGAAGGTACCTGGTGCACGTAAAGACTAGGGCCCAACCGGCAGCCTACTGCGGACGATGATCAAGGCTCATGAAGGGAGCCCAAGAAAATAGAGTACGACTCAAGACAGGCAAAACTTAGGTCGGTAGAACCTACCATACCTATAAACCTAGTCGGTTGCGAACTCCCGAGACTCAGCCTCCTTTATAAAGGTTGGGAGGGCCGCCGATCTAGGGACACGCTCATATTCCCCCACCCAAAACCTAGCGAGATCAACAATCTCACCGGGATCGCCATTGTAACACCTCCAAATCATCAATAACAGACAAGCTGGTAGTAGGGTATTATCCTCCGGGAGCCTGAACCAGGATAAATCACCTTGCTTGTCAGCCGTGGTAACTACCAACACTCCAACTTCTCTCCCTCTCAATCAACCTGGGGTACTCGACCCTGGGATTTGCCGTGGCCACCCCACGTCAACTGGCGCCGTCTGTGGGAAATAAGAGTGCTGGAATCATGGTTGCACCGGCTCCATCTGCAATGACCATCGACTCGCCGACGATCGCGCACCGATCCGCTTCGGCTCCTTCGAGTTCATCCCCCACCCGCCAGCCCACCGATCGGTGTATGCCGATCTCTACGGAGGTATGTGCCTTACTTTCGGTAGCATGAAGTTCCATGTGAACAAGTGGGGGACGATTCGACTCTTCGACCATGCACCTGCATCTCCATCGACTATGGAGATCGTGCCTGCTTCGACTACGTCACCTGCATCTCCATCGACTATGGAGATCGCGCCTGCTTCGACTACGTCACCTGCATCTCCATCGACTATGGAGATCGCGCCTGCTTCGACTACGTCACCTGCATCTCCATCGACTACGGAGATCGCGCCTGCTTCGACTACGTCACCTGCATCTCCATCGACTATGGAGATCGCGCCTCCTTCGACTACGTCACCTGCATCTCCATCGACTACGGAGATCGCGCCTGCTTCAACTACGTCACCTTCATCTCCATCGACTACGAAGATCGCGCCTGCTTCGATTACGTCACCTGCATCTTCATCGACTACGGAGATCGCGCCTGCTTTGACTACGTCACTTGCATCTCCATCGACTACGGAGATCGCACCTGCTTCAACTACGCCACCTGCATCTCCATCGACTACGGAGATCGCGCCTACTTCGACTACGTCACTTGCATCTCCATCGACTATGGAGATTACATCTGCCTCGGGCGCGGGACACGAGTCTCCATCAACCACGGAGATCGCATCTGCCTCAACTACACTCACGCCGTCTTCGACTCCGACGCCCGTGGCATCACCGACCGCTGCTTCGCCTGACGAGTTCTGCACCGACTGCGGCGTCTACCACGTCGCCTCCATCTTCGGCTCCGAGGATAGCTCTGGCGGCGAAAGCAGCAGCAGCAACGCGTATTTGACTGCACAATCTTACCCTGTCCAAGTCTTCATGGTGGATGCAAGAAACAACAGGACACCCGGTACTGGTCCCCACCGCGAGGAACCTACGTTCCCAATGGAAGTCACCATGCCGGACAAAGTAACTACCAGAGGTGAAAGACATCTGAAGTCTATCAATGGAACTTAGATGAGCCACGCTCTCGCGACTCACTCCCCACCCCACCCCGCCGCCACCGCCACACCCCACCACCGCCGGCAAGCCTTCGCGTCCCCGCCGAAGTTCAGCCGTGCTAGCTCTCCCTTCCCCACCGCTGCCTCTTCTCCGACGCTTCCCAGCCAGCCTTCTGTCTTGGAGCTCCTTCAGAACCATGGCAGAATCTCCTCGATTCCCGGCCATGGCGCGATCAGCGACCACAGTAGCGTGCGCGTACACCTGGCACCCACCTCGCCTGCCCGTGCTTCCTACTCGGCTACTTCCACCAGCCGTTCAGTCTTCACAGCGTCTCCGGGAAAGAGGAAATCCAACTTTGCGAGGAGATTGACCCTAGCGATTCTCGAAGATGGAGTGCAGGATGAGCAGAGCGGCTGCTCAGCTACGCCGTCGGCGCTGTTCCGGGCCTCGGCTTGGAGGAGCGGCGGAGGCGGGGAGGAAATTCGGGGTGGTCTACAGCAGGAGCGGGCGCGGGAGGTTCGGAGTCTACGGGAAGAGATCGTGGTGGAACCTAGGTCCGGTGAGTAACCTGGGCTGGTCTCCGAGCGGGCGGCGCTACCCGCGTGCAGCAGCGAGCTGGTGTGCGGGGCATCGTCGCCCCGTCCAAGGATCTGCATCCACATTGGTTCGATTCAGACAGTTCTCGAGGATTTCGATCCAGGAGCTACTAGATCGAGCCTGGCTGATACACGGACGAGGAGGGGAACCGCTGAAGGAGAAGCGCGAGACAGTGATGGGTTCCATGGTGGACGAGCCTGCGGTGAATTGCGGGTGGATGAGCTCGTCTCTGATTCAGTCGAAATCGGAACAGATTCCAGTTCCCCAAACCTAGCTCGAGGGGCACGGCGAGAGACAGGGTTTCTCCATCAGCGACATCATAGCTGCAGCAACATTAGTACAACTGAACCAGCATTTCCTGATGTTGGACGAGAGGATGTCTGTGTTGCTGGGATGCATCAGG
Source organism: Poa pratensis (assembly GCA_947311845.1). NCBI lineage: Eukaryota > Viridiplantae > Streptophyta > Magnoliopsida > Poales > Poaceae > Poa > Poa pratensis. The sequence continues at coordinate 30,480,898 of CAMZMU010000094.1, forward strand.
AGCGAGAGGAAGACAAGTTCTCTGAACCAGTTGTTTCATCGTCTGTAAGTTTGCTGGAACTGAAACGGATTTCAGGGATTGGAGAGCGGGAGGTTGAACAGCAACCAAGGCCCATGATACAGTCCAGAAGAGTTTTCAGTTTGTTGGGAAAGCAGTTGGGCTGTGATATTGGAAAAAAGTCTGAAATAAAAAAGTGTGGGGAGGACATTGAGGCCTTTTTCTCCCAGCTTTGGCATATTCCCAAGCATCTCAACCACCCTGCTAGGTCTCGGGACAGTACAAAAGGGTTGGTAGGATCTAGGGTTTGCTCCAGAAAGCTTGTGAGAGAGAGAATAGTCATTGACCTCACCGCCGCCGGGCTTGAGGAGGAGGGGATAGACCCTGTTGCGGCGTCGATGGCAAGCACCGGGAGAGGAAAGTCTAGAGGGAGAGGTGGGGGAAACAACAACGATCAGTGGCCACAACAACAGATGAGGCCAACCCAGTATGATTTCCAGCAGTTTCCCCCGCAGCAATTCCTCTATGGACCTCCTCCGTTTGGTTTTCATCCTGGTCAGATGCAGGGGCAGTGGGGTTTTCCACCTCAAGTCCCTCCTTTTCAGCCTCAACAGTTTGGTCCGCCTAATAATCAGTGGCTGGCGTCTGCTCAAGGTGGTGATGGGAGTCAGCAGATGCAACAGAATCAAGGCCCGAGTGAGCTTGCAGGGAAGAAGGCCGCACAGAACAAGACGCGAAAGAAGAAGGTAGTGCCTACTCAGCCTGAACTGCCCAATAATGTGGATGTGAGGATGAGCTACACCGACTCAGTGTGTGATGGTTGTGGGGAGCCAGGACATCATCAAGCAAGCTGTACAAGGACTTCGTTTTGTTTTATCTGCAAGTCTACCATGCATCTAGAGAAGAACTGCCTGTCAGGAAAAGGCCGCATCAAGCTGCGAGGTATATAGGAAGTGCAGCGAATGGTTTAGGCTTCTATCATATTGAGATGCCTGAAACCAATGTCAATCCTGTGTGTAATGCTCAAAACAGTGGTGTGGTTGTGGTGGAGGAAGGAGAGATCACCAAGGAGGAGCTGGCTGTTGAATTCTCAAAAATCTACAGCACCAATTGGCCTTGGCAGATTAGGGAATTGGGTGACTACTCTTACCTGGTGAAATTTCCTCCCCATCTGCAGGTAGAAAATGTGGTAGGCTACCCCAGGTTTGCCTTACCAAAGGCAGGTGTTTGGGTGAAAGTTGAGAAATGGGCTGATGATCCAGCGCCAGAGGAGCCGTACCAATACGCCTGGATGACTGTCCAAGGTTTGTTACCACATTGGTGTGAGTGGAACACAATTGATCAGGCTGTTTCAGTGGTGGGGATTCTTCAAGATGTTGATTGGAAGAGTGTTTTCAAGAACAATGCTGAGAGAGTCAGAGTCAAGATTAAGTGTAGGGATACCTCAAAAATTCCTGCAGGTAGATTGTTTGGTTTCCAGGGCGGCATGTTCCAACTGATCTTCACTGTCGAGCAAGTGTTGACTACCGAGGAAGTGGCTGCGCAACAGCAACAGCAGCATGATCCAGCTGATGGTGGTGCAGGAAAAGGGTCAGTTGCTCAGGGTGGTCAAGACAGAGAAAACAGGGGTAATGGAGCTAGTAAAAGCACTACTGCATCTCAGGGTAGCAGTGGAGGGAGCCAAGGTAGGGGTCTGGGTGTTGGTAGGACCAGTACCATGGATGAACAGCTTGAGTCCCCAGGTGCTATGGAGGAATCTTTTGCTAGTGAGGTCTATAAACTCCTCGTTCAGAAAGGGTTGGTCCGCAAAAGTGGAAGTTTTGTGTGGGACAAATCTCCTGTGACTGTAGGTAAATCTGTGCTGGAAGAGGTAGATAGCTTCTTGTATGATGAGCATGTTGCAACTAGTAGATTCGAAGAAAGGATGGAACTAGCAGTGCATGATGAAGAAACTGAGAAGGAGATAGTATGGCCTGAAGATATACTGCCCAGCTTTGAGAAGATGGAAGTAAAAGATCAGGGTGTGCACATGGAGGTGAACAAAGGCCCAAGCAAGAAGCAGAAGGTTTGGGGGCCAGTGCAGCCGCTCAGACAGAGCACCAGAATCGACAGGTCCAAGAACGTGATGGAGAAATCAAAGGAAAGGAAGATGGTGACCAACTTGGAGATCCCATCAAGAATGAAAGGTATAATGCTTAGCAACCCTTTTAATTTACTGCAAGTAGAAGAACTAAGTAAGTTGTCTGAGATTGTAGGAGTAGAGATTCATGACTTGGATGTTGCTAGAAATGTAGAAGTAGAGGCTGATAAGGATGCTTCTTTTTCTCATAAGGACAATAGTTTTATTTCTGTTGTAGATAAAACCAGTGAAATAGCCACTGCTTTAGAAGTAGATGAACCTGTGACTCCCACATCGATGGATGATGTGGATTCACATTTTCGGTTAGAGGAGGAATGGACCATTGTTGTTAGGAAATCTCGGGGCAAGCACCCCAGGAAGAGGTTCCAATGATATGTGGCTTTTGGAATTCGAGGAGCATCACTGCTCCTGGCAGGAAAAATTTCATTTTAGAAAATATAGTTCCTCTGAAATTAGACTATGTTGGTTTTCAGGAAACTAAGAAAGAGTCCTTTACTGCTTCTTTTCTTAAGAATATTTCAGGAAATAGAAATTTTGCTTGGAACCATTTGCCTGCAGTAGGTACAGCTGGTGGTATCCTGGTAGGTGTTAACTGTGACATGTTCTTGATGGCCCTTCACGTAGTTACCTGCGTGAAAAGTAAATGGGTTAGGTTGAGACTCCAAGTGCAGAGTGTGTAGTAAGTGGAAGACGTGTTTTCCCCACGAGGGGCGACTCGAGGGTTTAATATCGAACTCTCGAGGAATCAGTAGTGAAGATTTATCTTTCCTATCCTTCTTTTGGTTACCTACAAAACAAAGTAAATGTTTTGGTCCTCAACCTCACTTAGTGGTTGTCAAGCACAAGGTGTGAGAATGATATCAAGATAATATGCAATGCAAACAAGAAATAAATATGCAATGGTGGTAAATAAATATGCAAGGATGGTGGTAGCAATGATAAATGATATTTTTGGGTTTTATATGATGAATGCAAGATGTAAAAGTGTTTTTGTATTTTCGGATTTTTAAGTGGCAGAAAATGGAAAAGTGGTAAAAGTGGTTGGAAAGGTGTTTCTTATGATTAAAAATGGACTGGGGTTCATGGTTTCACAAATGCACTCTCTCTTTAATAAAGTGGTAGACAATGGAACACTAGAGTTGACATATGAGATTGCAACACAACAGTTTAATGACAAGTTATAATTATATGGCCATCACGTCCTAACATAAAGACCTTTTGGTTATTAGTCTCTCTTATACTCCACCAAGATGCGAACTAAATCATAACACCTCAGTAATTAAGATAACTCAGAGTATAGCAATAAGCATCATGACATGAAGTTAAAATAAGAACATGCTAGATCTAGTCATGGAGGAAGTGGCAATGGTCACACCCACATCTCCGGTAGAATGGTATTTCTTTTTATCCCTAGTGAGACAACAAAGTAAGGTAGAGATACCCAAGTGGATCGCGGAACTTTCTCTCACGTTCACTGCACTAGCCACCCCCGTTACTCCATCGAATGCACACGTTCCCCCTCACGCGCTCTCATAAACATGCTTGATCATGACAAGTAAATAAGAATGGGGTACATAATATGCATCTACTTTCATAACTGAAACAAAACCATTGCAATCTCAAACATATATTAACTCATAAAAAGATCCACCACAAAGGTATTACATAGATGACCGTAATCATGTTCAGCAGCTCATACTGTACTAATTAGTGAAGCTCAAGAGAGAGAGATACATAAGTTACTTCCACAAACCCATAGTCCAGGGGTGGACTACTCCCTCTTCATCATGGAGACGGTGGAGAAGTCGTTGGAGAAGATGGAGACCACGCCGGCAGCGCCCCGCCAGAGTTTTCCCCTCCAATCTGCAACTCCAGGTCTCTGTTTCGGTGTTTCTGTATTTCTGCGGCCCTCCTTCCAGAGAACGTCGGGGGGCTATTTTTATAGGCGGTTTTAGGTCAAAACCGAGTCGGTGGAGGAAAGATCAACGGCAACGGAGCTCCGAGGCCCAAAAGGAGGGGTCCCACGCGGCCCATGTACCTGGCCGTGTGGGCCCACCTATCTTGGCCCTCGGGTTTCCGCTTGTTTGCTTCCTTCGCTCCCAAGTCTTCTTCTTTCCAAAAATTGACGCTCGTAAATTTGCAGGTCATTTGGAAGTCGTTTGGGTCCCTGAAACATTAAAATATAGAAATAGGGTTTTCTGCCTGTGCAGGGTTAATTCCATAAAAATAGGAAACATATCAAATATTCCCAAAATCATTATAAAACAGTGATATAACCCTTATATAATGCAAATATGACTGGAATATAAGTAAAATAATGCAAAGTTCATGTATGCATTTTACATGCATCAACATCCCCAAGTTTAACATATACTCGTCCTCGAGTATGAAGGTGATAAAACTAACATGGACTTTGCATTTTAATACTATCAATGGATATCAAAGATGATTACTAATGCTACATAGAGTCAAATGATTCATTCTTAAAAGGAGTAGCTATATGCAAGATAGTTTATGAAGTGATATCAAGTATTCAATGCAAGGATGTTCAATGATAATTCTCAAAGTGTAACATAAAAGAAAATACTATGGACCACATGTATGCATAATGAAAAGAAAGAATCTTATATTTACTAATTGGAGGCACCATACAAAGCACCACGTTAATCCTGAGAATTAAGAAATTATGTCCATTAGATTAACCGAAGATTTGTTTGTAACCATCGGATTAAGCGTGTCCCGGCCGTGCTGCAACGCGAGTCGTCGTGCCTCTGGTCTCAATAAAACGGAAAAAAAATCTAGCTTGATTCCTTTTAGATATTCCGACGAAAAGTTAATTTGTCGCACGTATATCCCCTCGATTTTGCGGCTCCGTGGATCCATGGGAGCAGCGGAGGAAGTCCTCGCCTCCATGCATCCCTATAGTGGTAATCCTTCCATGATCTGTGTTTAGCTGCTGCCGAGCATGCTCCAAATTCCTAGGCGCCTGGCCACGATGCATGGAAAGGTGCACTGCGCATGGTGAGTTAACAGATTTCAGATCCGTTTTGTCCATCTCTCGGTACTAATTCCTTGATCTGTAGATTTCAATAACTAATTCCGCATAGCAATGTAATACACCGTACAGCATAGGTAATTAGTTAGCTGCAAGGTTAAATTCCTTGGTGCACTTTTCCTATAAGAATTAATACTATCGGATATACTGGTAGCAGCAAAGTAACAAACAGTTCAATTAGATTTAGAAATTTCGTTAGATTAATTCACAGGATAACTCCATTAAAATATGTCCCTTTATACATGTGGAAAAAATATTGGTATTGGTACCATAAAAGGGCGGTGGTAGAGGCATGACTATATCAGAGTGTTATTCTTTTTTCTAAACGTAAGCTCCTGTCATGGAGTGACTCTGATAGGCCTAAGCCCCGACGATTTTGGTCGGTTTGATAAGCTGAAGAGTTATTAACCCACACATAAATCATGTGAGTTCTCTCCTCTGCCGCCTCCGTCCTCCTCAAAATGATTACTTCTTCGCTGAGGCATCCTCCTCATGGTCCAGGTCTCTATGGCCTATATGCTTTCAAAACAACCAAAAATGGCCGAGGGTATAATCACCCCTGACGTCCTCTCTTATACGGCATCTATCCTAGCCAAGTCGACCAAGAGGTAAATGTTGTACTACCAGGTGTTTGTGAGCAATAGGAGCACCCAGATTATGGTTTTATCTGAGAAGATCCATTTGTCCTTAGGATTATTATTCTGGCTATTATGGCAATACGAATGGATGAAAATTTTGAGTTGTACGACAGATGTTTGCGAGCAATAGGAGCACCCAGGGACGCATCTATCCCAGCCAACTCGACCAAGAGGTAAATGTTATTCTCTCGATTGGATGAAGACCTGTTTTCGACGATTTAATTCCTACTAATTTTGTTTAGCTCAGTGCAGACTATGGTTTTATCTGAGAAGATCCATTTGTCCTTAGGATTATAATGCTGGGTATTATGGCAATACAAATGGATGACAACTTTGAGTTGTACCACCAGATGTTTGTGAGGAGCACCCAGGGATTGTGCCATTCGTTTCAGGTATGTGATAATTGAATCATTATGATTAACTAATATTTTAATACATGGAGACTAGAGAGCCCTGTTTTCCACAAGACCTGAGCAAGTTCATATGTTAGATAGGACCGCTAAACAATCAGGAATTTAATTGGCTAATTCGTAGGACACTATCTGTTTTTATGTTGATCTTTAATTTATGTGATTATTTCATATTCCCTCTGTTTCTTAATATAGGGAGTATAGTTTTCTTGCACGAACATTAATATGTGGGAATTTGGCATACGATCCACTCATTTTCCCTAGAAAAAAAATCGGGAGATAGTTCCTGACAATCACAAATCGAAACAATCCATAAAAAGTCAAGATTGGTACTCATCTCTGGATGCGTATACTTATCCATGAATCGCAACACACACTATATTTTGGATTTTCCATGAACGTAGCAGAGAGAGTATTTTAGAACAGAGATAGTCCTGTTTTCAGCGTCAAGAGATTTCTGAAACTAAAAACGGAAATTAAACGATTGGGATAGCCTAACTTGCTAATTCCTCCACCACAATTGTCAATGTATTTGGAGCAGCTATGCTTTATCATGCAATGGTTCTGAAAGACACCATCTTAGATTTATGAAAAGAAGCTAGATTCAGATTTAGTAAGAGTCAATCTGACAAGTGCTATTGATGATAATCACTAAGTGTCCAAAGAATTTCAAGATGTTGATTTCTATTTTTGTGAAATATTGAATATGGTATCACATTCATAGACTAACTTTGTAATTTTATTGGTAAATCAATAATGGTAAGAATATTCATGTTTCTATTCATACCGCATCGAAGTGGCCACATTAAGGTAACCGCAGCTCATAGCAGGTATTTATGACTGTTATGCTCTCACACGGATCTCATAGATCTTAATCGAATTTCATTTTTTTCTTTAGCGACATGGAGATGATGAGGTCATGTTCTTTAGAGATTAGGAATGGGTTAAATTTGTTAATCAGCAATTAGTTTAGTTGTGGCCTTGGGGGATCCTGAAGATAAAAAGTATGTTCTCTTAGAGATCAGGATTCCTATTGGTAGAAGAAAAGAATGTGAGATGGTCACTAATATTTACGGATTGTTGCACAAAGAAACCATAATTCCAGGCTATCGATGGTCACTCAAAATGCTTATTGATGTAGCTAATAATCTCATTATATCTTGCTGCCATGAGAGCTATAAAATGGTCATATCCATGCTGCAGATGACATTGGTGCACCTGTTAATTTTACTATCAAGATCAATGAAAAAATTATGAAAGTCGGCGGTGGTCATGGTTTTCTTTTTGCATGATGATATTATAGCTGTACTCCGAACAATGTAGTGCGTCTGATTTTAGGCCTGATAGATAAAATAGCTAAAAGCTTAACATGTAATATATACTCTGTTTTGTACATACTTCATACTCCCTACGTTCCAAAATATTTGACGTAGATATCAATGTACTGTGAAAACCTTGGAATCATTGCAATATCGGTGCTTATAACATACTAAAAGTTTTTTGTTCTATTTTCAGACTGCAACCACTCACTCTGTTGCAAGAAACTCCATTTGTTGCTTAGGACCAAAGCGTGCATAATTTATTTGGTCGGAAGAAAAAAACAAGGGTAGCAGCTTACATAAATGGAACCGGTGGTCCAAGTCTTATGTTACCGTAATAGAGAAATGAAAGAAACAATCTTATAGATGTCCAACAGTTTGGCGTTGGCGTCATATCCTATTTGGTTATTATTTCAATAGTAGTTAGATTCCATGGTGCTCTACTATCGATTATAATTAAGGATACCATGTTTATATGTTATCAAGTGTTGCAACTTCAAAGGTTCTGTGCTCATGGTAGATTGCTCGATATCTTCATGAACTTAATTTTGCATAGAAAAATTATTAGACTATTTTCTACGTGTATTTAAAGTATGTCTTGCAGTGACAACATACTTGAATGATCTTTTCAATTAACTTTTAGTCAAGCTAGCCCGTGCGGATGCACGGGTTGATGACTAGTATCCTATAATGGCCATAGAGTATTGATGAAATTCTGAATATAAAAGGTGGACACTTTGGAAAGATATATATGAGTAGAGGTAAAGCATGAATAAGTTTCATCTAACTTCTGAACTTCTCTACTTAAGTTAATGATTGTAATATGGTAATCCTTGGTGTCAAGCTCTCATTACCCCTATCATAGCATCTTGAATGATTAAGTTTAAAGTGAAAGCAAATACGAGTAGTGTGCTTGACAAAGTACAGGTTGAAAGTCTCATGCCCCTTGAATACAAGTACCTACTCCATGTGTTACTCATCTTGGGGAAAAAAGCAAGTTCAAGTTAAATATCATTGTAAATAATAATAGTATCATTAAGAGCGTCAACTGGGGTACCTCTTGTCCCAGGATATGGAACAAGCCCATATCAAAATGACAAGACAAACAAACACAATGAACAATCTCAACACCCTTTTTATTTACCATTAGATAGCTTTTTATTGTAAGGTGTATCACAGAAGGTTCACCATAGCATGTAAGTAAATTTCCACCATGAATGATGCATGGCTTAGATTAGCGGCCCAGGCGTCTCTCTAACCATTTATACAAACTCATTTAAACTCACTTCATTTCCATATTTATTTCACCCATGGTAAGCATCCATAAACAAAAGTACATGATATCAACTAAATGAAATGAAGTGCATGTTGAAAGCTTGCCATGTGACAGCACATATGAGCTAACTCTCAACCAAAGACATTTGTCAAGCCCACAACATCATAATTTTAATCACAATGGGTCATATTTTATCTATGCAATGAAAGTAAAGTGTACATCAAGTTCGAGAGAGCTCTATAACCAACTTTTCCCATAACAATCAACAACATAAGCATTTTCATTCATAGGTATAGATAACACAAATATAATGATAAACATACTCGGAATAGCATAAAGCTAATAGGTAGATATGGTGGACTCACTGGAAAAACTTTGGTTGAAGGTGTTGGAAACAAGTTTTTGCTTGTTGGAATTTTTGGGCTAGCGAGAGGGAGAAAGTTGACCATCTAAATGCATGCATGAGTGTCCATAGAACTAACCAATCCATGTTAAACAAAGTAAAGTAACCTTCAGCATCAAAACATGAATAAAAGATAGCTCTTGATAAAATACTTGCAAATTATTACTCATTAACAAGCTCATGAATCATGCAACTATATGTATCTTTTAAAACCAACTCCAATATCCCTTTTCCCAATCTAATAATAGCATCCAACATAATTCAACCCAAATTTCCAGTAGCTCTCTCATATATAAATCATAGTGTGGTGGTCTCACAAAATAAAAATCAAACCAAAACAAACAAAAAGACGCTCCAATTTTATGCGATAAAGTGTTTTGATCGAAAAATAGAAGTTAGACGTGTGCAAAACGAGAGTGTGTAGTTCCAGTGGGGTTGTCTTCACATCCCCAAGCTTATGGTATTCACCATCCTTAGATAGCTCTTGGTGCATCTCCTCTAATCCCTGCGAAAAAACTTCAAAACACCGTTTCTCCCATTTCTTTTTCTGTGGGGTGCATTAGTAGTGATAAACAAATAGATTTCTTGCTGTATATAATCCTTGAACAAAAATTCATATGGATGTCCAGAAAGTGTATAATGTTGTATGCCTACTCATAAACTCAATTGGATAAAAAAGATTCAAGTTAAAAGTTCAAAGCATGCATCAAAAAAAATGGGACAGAATCTGTCCAAAAAACAGCAGCAGCAAAACGTATTTTTCTACCCTACTTAACTTTGTCGAAAAATTCCGAAAAACTTCATGCATACATAGGATGAAAAGTTGCAACTACAGTTCAAATAAGAGCTCATTCGGAGTTACAGAATAGGAATTAAAAATCATACCGTGCACAGATTCGTACTAGGACTTTGGGAATCCATATATCCCCAAGCTTAGGTGGTATCATAGCCTCTTGGTTGTACCTAGCAATCTTTTCTTTTAACACATGATTAGCAATATAAGAACCAAAACCAGCTTGGTTATAGTTGATGGAAGGATCACTTACAAATTTTTGTAAGATAGATATTAATTCATGCAAGCTACAATTCTCTAAGTCAAGCAATGGTTCCTTGACTTTACTAAGCATTTTAACTTCTTCAACTTTCTTTTCCCTATTATATAGGTTAAATATTTCATAACGGTCATCAAAGACATCTTCAGGTACTTGGGCCTTTTCTAGACTTTCTTTAATTCTTACTTCCAAAAGCAGGCCATCAAGTAGATAGTGGGTATGATTGGCAGCAGTATTCATAAAATAATCATCACATTCATTATCCAAAAAGACCTTAGAGGTTTCAGACAATCCTCTATAAAATATATCCATGAGAATCCAATCTCTAAGACCATGTTCCATTCCAAAGGCTATCCCTTTAAACCTTTCCCATGCTTTTATCAAAGGTTCATCCTCTTCTTGTTTAAAGGTGATAACTATTTGTCTAAGATTGCAAATTTTTTCAGTGGAACAAAATCTTTCAATGAATGCAGCTTTTAAATTAAACCAAATGCTAAAATTTCCAGGTGGCCATCTCAATATCCAATCTAAGGCTTTCCCACCTAGGGAGTAAGGAAAAAGCTTAATTTTAATATTAGCATGGCTCAAATTTAACATTTTGCACCTTTCATTAAACTTCTTAAGATGAGGTATAGGATCTTCTTTTGGTTTCCCATAAAAACGGTATTCATAAATTGTTTTCATGATATTAGGATCTACCTCACATTTCTCAACAGGGATATTCATATCTTGAGGAAACTTCTTAACACTAAATGGCCAGAAGGTTCTCTTTTCCATTATGCAAGTTTTTATGTGTTTTTTAATATTTTATGCAAAACTGAAAATAAAATATGCAAACCGAACTTAAAAATGCAAGACAATGACAAAACAAGATAAATTGCTTTGAAGGTAAAGATGGATAAGATGATGCTCACGTAGGTGCAACCTCCCCAAGCTTAGGTGTTAGCACAAGTTGGTGATGAAGTTAACTTGGTGAGATATCCTTGGATAAACCCGGCGCCAGAAAACAGAGCTAGTGCAGGGGACCCTTGGATAAACCTTTCAGCAATGATTCCCCGGCAACGGCGCCAGAAAACAGTCTTGATGGCCCTTCACGTAGTTACCTGCGTGAAAAGTAAATGGGTTAGGTTGAGACTCCAAGTGCAGAGTGTGTAGTAAGTGGAAGACGTGTTTTCCCCACGAGGGGTGACTCGAGGGTTTAATATCGAACTCTCGGGGAATCAGTAGTGAAGATTTATCTTTCCTATCCTTCTTTTGGTTACCTACAAAACAAAGTAAATGTTTTGGTCCTCAACCTCACCTAGTGGTTGTCAAGCACAAGTTGTGAGAATGATATCAAGATAATATGCAATGCAAACAAGAAATAAATATGCAATGGTGGTAAATAAATATGCAAGGATGGTGGTAGCAATGATAAATGATATTTTTGGGTTTTATATGATGAATGCAAGATGTAAAAGTGTTTTTGTATTTTCGGATTTTTAAATGGCAGAAAATGGAAAAGTGGTAAAAGTGGTTGGAAAGATGTTTCTTATGATTAAAAATGGACCGGGGTTCATGGTTTCACAAATGCACTCTCTCTTTAATAAAGTGGTAGACAATGGAACACTAGAGTTGACATATGAGATTGCAACACAACAGTTTAATGACAAGTTATAATTATATGGCCATCACGTCCTAACATAAAGACCTTTTGGTTATTAGTCTCTCTTATACTCCACCAAGATGCGAACTAAATCATAACACCTCAATAATTAAGATAACTCAGAGTATAGCAATAAGCATCATGACATGAAGTTAAAATAAGAACATGCTAGATCTAGTCATGGAGGAAGTGACAATGGTCACACCCACATCTCCGGTAGCATGGTATTTCTTTTTATCCCTAGTGAGGCAACAAAGTAAGGTAGAGATACCCAAGTGGATCGCAGAACTTTCTCTCACGTTTACTGCACTAGCCACCCCCCGTTACTCCAACTAATGCACACGTTCCCCCTCACGCGCTCTCATAAACATGCTTGATCATGACAAGTAAATAAGAATGGGGTACATAATATGCATCTACTTTCATAACTGAAACAAAACCATTGCAATCTCAAACATATATTAACTCATAAAAAGATCCACCACAAAGGTATTACATAGATGACCGTAATCATGTTCAGCAGCTCATACGGTACTAATTAGTGAAGCTCAAGAGAGAGAGAGAGATACATAAGTTACTTCCACAAACCCATAGTCCAGGGGTGGACTACTCCCTCTTCATCATGGAGACGGTGGAGAAGTCGTTGGAGAAGATGGAGACCACGCCGGCAGCGCCCCGACAGAGTTTTCCCCCTCCAATCTGCAACTCCAGGTCTCTGTTTCGGTGTTTCTGTGTTTCTGCGGTCCTCCTTCTAGAGAACGTCGTGGGGCTATTTTTATAGGCGGTTTTAGGTCAAAACCGAGTCGGTGGAGGAAAGATCAACGGCAACGGAGCTCCGAGGCCCAAAAGGAGGGGTCCCACGCGGCCCATGTACCTGGCCGCGTGGGCCCACCTATCTTGGCCCTCGGGTCTCCGCTTGTTTGCTTCCTTCGCTCCCAAGTCTTCTTCCTTCCAAAAATTGACGCTCGTAAATTTGCAGGTCATTTGGACGTCGTTTGGGTCCCTGAAACATTAAAATATAGAAATAGGGTTTTCTGCCTGTGCAGGGTTAATTCCATAAAAATAGGAAACATATCAAATATTCCCAAAATCATTATAAAACAGTGATATAACCCTTATATGATGCAAATATGACTGGAATATAAGTAAAATAATGCAAAGTTCATGTATGCATTTTACGTGCATCACATGTTTGAGGTCCTTTCGTGGGACATCAAACAGTTTTGTGTAGGTTGTATGCTTAGGAATAAAATTACTGATGTTGTTATTAGAGTTTTTACAGTTTATGGCTCTCCTTATGAGGAGGGTAAGCAAGCTTTTCTTTCAGAATTACATAGCCTTTTTCTGTCTTGGGATGGCCCCACGCTCATAGGGGGTGATTTCAATTTAGTTAGAGGTGTAGAGGATAAAAACAAAAGAAATGTAGATTTCAAATGGGTTGACAATTTCAACACTTGGATTGATATGTGGGCCCTCATGGAGATAGGTTTAGCTGGCAGGTCATATACCTGGGCTAATAACCAGGAGAATTTGGTTATGTGTAAGCTTGACAGAATTTTCTGTGCGGTTAATTTTGACTCGCTTTTTCCTCTGGCTAACGCTAGGGCCTTGTCTAGAAGTGGTAGCGATCAAACTCCAATCATTTGGGATTCGGGGTGTGGTCAGATGCCTAAGAAAAGTAGCTTTAAATTTGAGAAGTGGTGGATTAGTAGACCTGACTTCAAGAATATAGTTCTTAAAGCTTGGTCTTCGAACAAAAGAGCTAGGAATATAATTGATGTCTGGCAGAATAAGCTTAGGTGTTTTAGAAAGTTTGCTAAAGGATGGAGTGCTAATCTAGAAGCCGAACTTAGGAAACACAAAAATAAATTGATGGAGGATTATGATATGCTTGATATCAAATCTGAAACTCAAGAACTTTCCGACGAGGAAACTAGTAGACTCAAAGATGTGTTAGCAGAGCTTAACAGTTTCTGGATTATGGAGGAAACTAAAGCTAGACAAAGAGCGAGGGATAGAGATATCTTAGAAGGAGATAGGAACACAACGTATTTTCACGCTGTGGCTAATCAACGTAGAAGGAAAAAAATGATTCATGTTCTAGATGGTCCCAATGGTCCTGAAACAGAGACCAAAGGGATGCTTAAAATTGCTACTGATTACTATAAGGAGCTCTTTGGAGCTGAACCTAGACCTAACATTAATCTTAGAGCTGATTTCTTCCCAGATTCTGAGAAAGTATCGGAAGAGGAAAATGCTTTGCTAGTTAGAAATTTCTCTGAGGAGGAAGTGAAAATAGCTGTTTTTGGTTCATACTCTGATGGGGCTCAGGGGCCTGATGGTTTGCCTTTTATGTTTTATCAAACATATTGGGATACCATTAAAACCGATTTGCTAGAAATGTTTGAGGAGTGGTTCAGGAATGATGTGGGTCTTTTTAGGTTAAATTTTGCTATGATAACTCTGATTCCTGAAGAGAATGACGCTAGAACAATGAAGAAGTTTAGACCCATTAGTCTGCTTAATTGCTCCTTTAAGATTTTTACTAAAGTAATTACGAATAGACTTTCTACTGTTATGAATAGGCTTATTTCTCCTTGTCAATCTGCTTTCATTAAGGGTAGATTCATTTTGGAAAGCGTAGTCACCGCACATGAAGTTATTCATGAGGCGCATAGGAAGAAAGAACAAGGGCTAGTCTTTAAGATAGATTACGAAAAAGCTTATGATAGAGTTAATATAGATTTCCTTTTTGAGATTCTCAAACTTAGAGGCTTTAGTGACACTTTTGTGAACTAGATCAAACAAGTAGTGATTGGAGGTTCAGTAGGTGTTAAGGTAAATCACTAGTACAGAACGACACATCAGAAACGGGCCAAAAACCCCTTCGGCAACGGAGAAAGGGTCCGTGTCCACGACCCTGTCACTGATGTGAAGGCCTTCATCGGTAACGGAGGCAAAAAAACCGTCACCGATGAGGCATAAGTTGGCTACGGTTGCGGACCCATCTCCGTTTCCGATGTATCGGTGCATCAGTAACGGAGATTCTATTTTACTCGTTTGCATTGAGGTTCTTTCAGAAGCCTACAGGAGCAATTCGGTTGCCAAATTACATTCAAAATCTCACAGCAGAAGCACAAAGTTGCTACCAAATCCATTCATAACGTATATAAGAATTGTCATCATTACATAGCATCAAAAGATGAGTTACACATGCCTCGCTAATCCTATCATTCTCATGCCTCCCTAAACTTAACTTTTATGACACTCCACTCTTCTCCAGCTCGACCTTCTTCCTCAGTTCCAAAGCGCCGAAAACGGAATTCGACCTAGCAAAAGACTCGAGTAGCGGTTTCATGCTTCTCCAAATCACATCTGCAGCCAAATTGCTACACACATACACAAAATAGATGGAGAAACTAAAGACAAGAAACCACACCGAGCTCGCAAGCCTCCTTAGCAAATTAATCTTGCCAAATTCTTCGTAGCGAGGCTTGCTCCATCTTGGACGGTGTCGCCGAAATATAATCACGTCACCGCTGTGACATTTCGGCCACACTGTCCAAGACACTCTTAATTAAAAAAGTGTTTTGAACAGTGCAGCGAAACGTCACAATAGCGACGGTTCACGGATATGATCCCACTTTGTATTTAGCTCTTTTAAAACTTGTTTGGATCTGCATGGCGCTTCTGCATATAAAATACATGGATGTCTAGTTAGAAAAGAGCCAAATATGATGCTACATGACATAAATACAATTTAAGATGAAAACAGTTTACACCTTAAGCGCCTATATCCGTGTGCTTGCTGTCCGATCGAAACGATTTGGAGGCAGAACTTGAAGGTGATGTTACCTTCAATTGCCTCACCATTTTATGCATTGTCGCCGAAATATACTATTACTTCATACTCTAGCTACACAAAACCATAACGAGGATTAGCACATTGACAAAGGGTTGAAATTAATCTATTAGACTTCAAATACTAAAAACAAACACAACACAATACTAGACTTCAAATACTAGACAAGTTGAAGGTAATGTATTCATCATCGGCAGTACTAAAAACAAACACAACACAATACTAGACTTCAAATACTAGACAAGTTTTATATGCTACTTTAAAAAAATGTAAGATCTAGTGTTGAGGGGTGTATTCATCATCGGCAGTACTACAATACTAGACAGAACACAATACTACAATACTAGACAGTACTACAATACTAGATCGGTAGATGCTACTTTAAATAAAATGTAAGATCTAGTGTCGAGGGGTGTATTCATCATCGGCACTAGACAGAACACAATACTAGACTTCAAATACTAGACAAGTTTTCTGTGCTACTTTAAACAAAATGTAAGATCTAGTCGGGTACATACCCGGGGAAGATGCACGGCAATAGACCAGTAGATCCGTGTCGGCGACATACTCGGGGAAGATGCGCGGCGGCTCGCCGACGAGCCGCTGGGGGGGATGCGCGGCGACTCACGACGCGCCGCTGGGGGGGGGATGTGCGGCGTCTCACGACGTGCCGCTGGGGAAGATGCGCCGATGCGCCGCTGGGGGAAGATGCGCCGACGCGCCGCTGGGGAAGATGCACGGCGGCGATGCCGGCCAGACACGCCGCTCAGATCTGCGAGATAAGGGTTAGGTCTGGAGCCGCCGCCACACTATGACTGTGGAGTGAGAGTGAGAGTGAGAGCGAGAGCGTTAGGGTTGCCGCAGTGGCACATTTATAGCATATAATAACATCGCAAACGGAGGCGATTGTAACATCCCAAATTTATAACAAGGGTAAACCAGACCCAAATTTCAGAACCAACAAAAACTTTTTGAATTATTTCACAAGTGATTGTGTTTTCCTTTAATTTGTTCTGTTGTCTTGTGTAACTTGTTGTTTGTGATTGTTGGACTAGTAGATGTCAACTCAAGACATCCACCTAGGTAAAAATTTATTTACAACACTGGTGACCATGTTATGACAAGAATTTATTCCATATGTCTTTCCCATTCTTATGTTGGCCAAAAGTTTATTTCAACAAATGATTTGGTTTTAGCAACAAACAAAATACTCTTTAATTTGAGACAGTGAAAGTATTTCAAAAGTTTCATGTTTATAAAATATGGGGAACCATCTGTGATCTCCTGTCCTCTCTTCCACTTTGGCATTTATAAAATTCTTATTTTTAAAACTCCTAAGTTTCAACTCCTTTTTAAAAGAAATACTAGTGGGGAATATATTACCTCACATAATTCCCTTTCAAACCATTTTGAAAACTATTAAGTTATGGGTTGATAAATCCCTTAAACAACATCTTGTCATAATTGGGTGTGACCACTTTTATAAAATAGCATTGTTAGTTATGGAAAAAGGTGTGTGATTTATTCTTGTAGTTGAAGTGTGTGGCTTGTTTGAATTGTGGATATTGTTGTGTTGTGGATATTGTTGTGTTGTTGATATTGTTGTGCTATGATATTGCTGTGAATTTTGCTGTGTGTGTGATGTTCTTGTGAGGATAATTCCTCAGTAGAGTTGTTACCACTTTGGGACACCCTTGGCCACCAAACTTGGAGTGTGACTTGAAGAGGAACAAATCCTCTACATTTAGGCACCCCCAAGTTAAAATCCTAAAATTTAGGGAGAAGATTTCAATAAAACTCCCTCCTTATCTATTCCTCTATTCTGTTAAAACAACTATACTTTCTTTATCAAAATTCTAGAGGAGGAGAGGAAATGATAATTCTCTCCATTTCATATCACTCCCTCTCACCTCTAGTAAACCTACTTGTTGTTTTAAAACAAACCCCTCCTTTCTTTTATTAAAAAAAGAAATGAAGGTCATGAGTAAAATGATCTTCATAAATAATTTTCCCTCCCAATTTCTCTGTTTCTTCAAAACAAATGTCTCCTTTGTAAAAATAAATTATTTTGAAGTATCATATTTGTCAAAAAGGCTCCAAAGGTTCTACCCACTATTTTACCACTGGTTTTGAATTATTAAAGGGTTACCAAATTATTCATTTCCAAAAATAGTTTATTTAAATCCTATGAACAAAAATGGAGCAAAACATTTTATTTTGTAAAACCAATTTTTGTGGAGCTTCCTCATATATAGGGGAGGCTACATGAATTTTCTCTGATTTTTGTAAAATGTTTAAACCCCTCAAATAAATCCGGGAAACCCTACTGTTTTTAAAGGAAGAAAAGGAGTTCTTTTCTGTCGAGGACCTATCCGTGAGAGGAGAGAAAGGTTCAGGGGGCGTTCTGTAAAATCTCCTTTGACCTCTGTGTCAGCACGCTGCCGGCACGGCGCCGTGCTCTCCACGCCGGCGATGCCGTGGTCGCCGCTCGCCGTGCACCTGCTCCCTTGCCCAGCTGCCCTCTGGCTCCTCTGCCCTCTCCCCTCACATCAGCTCCGCACCGGGGACAGCAGTGGCACTTTCCGCACGTTGCCGTGCCCGCGTCGCCGTGCTCCCGACCACGCCGTGTTCCCCCTGCCTCCCCCTGACGCGGACCACGCCCTGGAGGAAGAGCACCGCACGCCGTCTCCTCTGCTCTCCCTTGTCTCCCATCACCCTGTTGCAGCGACGCGGCAGTGCATCGACGCCGTGTTCTTCACACCATCGCCGCCGTGTCCTCCTCGTGAAATGTCGACACCGCCTGGACCCCGCACCCCTCTGCTGCTCCGCGAGGCGATAAGAAGCAGCGCACCCCTCTCAGCTCCCTCACTCCCTCACTCATTCCCCCACTCCCTCCCTCTGATCTTTCTTCCGCCCACGGACACAAACCACGGCCGCCGCCACCGACGCGCCTCGCCGGCGACAGAGACCTCCCCATCCAAATCCCTGGCTACCAGAAGCTTCGCCGTGCCCTACTCCCCCTCTCTGCGCGAGGAATCAAAGAAGGAATCCCGGGATCGCCGTCGCCGTCCCAAACCTCTTCTTTTCCGGCCGCGGCATGTCGAGCAAGCTCGCGAGCCGCTCCGTCCACTATTCCTCGCCATTCTTGCATCAACGCATTCCCCTTGTCGCGGTTTATCTCCCAGACATCCTCATCCCTTCTCAGGTCGTCGGAGCCGCCGTAGCCGCCGTCGCCACGCTCCGGCAGTGCCGCGCCCGTGCTCTGTGCTTGACAGGAAGGAGAAGCGGCCCGTACCGCTTCGTTCAAGTTCGTGGGCCGCGAGCTGGACTTCCTCCCCGCACGGCACAGCCCAACTTCGACAGATCCAGCCCGTTTTCCTTTTTTTTTCAGGTGGTTTATTCTTTTACTTCTAGATTTGTTTCTGGACTCCTAGTTTAAATCGTTCTAAAATAGTTTGAGTGTTTAGTTGACCAAACCAAAATTCAGGGAAGTACCCTAGCCTTTTTCCTAGCCAGATCCAAGTGGTAGAAACACTTTTGGATAAATAGTTTTTGAGAAATTAAATGTGGGCCAGAACTACTGCTTTTTACCAAAAGCTCAATAGCTATTTTTCTATAACAGCTATTGATGCAAACTCAACTGTTTTGGAAAGATCTGAGTGATACCTAGCAGTAGAAATTTGTCTCTCATGAAAATGATCTTCCAAAATAAAATGGCATCCACTTTGGTATTTGACCAGAGAGCCATTTAGGGTTTTTTTGTAAATTATTTGGTGTTGATTCTTGGAGTGAATCCACTTGTGTGAGCTTCTGTATGATTAGGAGTACCTAATCCTAGCTTGGTGTGATTTTTAGAGCTATAGATTATTTTAGGTGTAATTAACTAGGTGATGTGCTTTTCTGTCAATAAGTGTTAATAGTGTTATTTAATTATGTAGGGTGTGCTAGTATCTCCTTTGTGTTGGCTAGCATGTGTAAGTGTGATACCAAGTACTAGGAGTGTGTTAGCCCTGTATCTTAGCACTTTGGAAAAAGGTTTAGCAGTGCTTTTAGTCCCCTAAGTGTTAATAGTGTTATAGTAGTATTTTCATAGATCTTCCTGGTTAGTAGGACTTGTTGTAGTAGACATTCCTTAGTGTGGTGATATTTTAGTTAGCATTGCTTGATCATCAGTAACATGCCATATTGCTACTGGTTTGATCTCATGCTAGGAAGAAATTTGTGTTACTAGTTTTTATTAGGGAACCATATCTCTAGTATGGGTATTTCCTAAGATTTCCTAACTCTCAGGAGTTGTTTGCAAATAAAATCATGTGTGTGCATGAATTTCAAAAATTGATGTTGAATATCAGTAGCATTTCCTAGCTACTGATATTGTAGCATGTCATCCCTTGCTACCTGTTGTCTTGACCCTCACTTGTGTAGAAGTGTTAGACCCCTGAGTTGTAAAAGACCCTTATGAGTGTAGATCCTAGTTTGTTGCTTGAATAATTAGTTTGATGCTTGTGGTTGTTATCTGTTTGTGCACCACTTGTGGTTTTGTTTGGTTTATTGAATGTTGTTATTCCCTGTTTGCGAAGCTAGATAATACCGTTACCGGAGTGGTCTTTGGAGAGGAACTATTGAAGGAGGATCGGAGTTTATTTCTTTAATCAGCGAGAAGAAGACCAATGACGTTATGCCGAAGCCAGGCAAGCTACTTCACTGAGCTTGCATCTATATACATCTATTTTGATTTACCCTGTTTTACTTATAAAGAGCATAAATGATTTCTGTGGTGTCTGCCACGAAAGCGATGATTTTGAAAACCCTTTTTCCAAAATTACAAGTATATTGTTGAGGCACCCGATATAGAGGTGTTAGCGGTATACAATGATTTCTAAATGAACTTGTTTTACTCCAAAGCCTTCTATGAAAATCTTTTGGTGGGATTACAAACCACCCAAGTTTTGATTAAAAGTATTTTTGCTCTGAAAAATTAGAAATGATTGTGAAAACCTTTTTAAAAGGGTTTATGAAAAACTATTTTGCCACCTTATATAGAAGTATAAGGTAGTTATTTAAAACTATAGGATGGGAAAAACAATGTTTTCTCGAAACTCTCTTTTAAAAATACTTGGATAGACCTGCCGGAAGGTCGGTGCTCAGTTGAAGAAGGTTGGTGTTGTTTTTGAGAAAAATGCACATTGTGTCCTAGTACTATGACGACCAACCATTATCCTGTGCGACCACACTTACCCACATATGGGCAAGGGCGTAGTCATATAATTTGCTCGTGTTAGTACTGGATGCCTCAACAACGAGGATAACCTCGTTCCATGAGGGGATGGTCTGAGGACCTACCCCCTGACCTGGGTCCTCTTCAGTGTTGGTCTACCGGAAGCCGGTATGGACGTGTTTGGAGGAAGAGGATTGAAGGGCTCCCTTGGGTCCGCCGGGCAGAACTACGAGTCCCACACTTAGTTCCTGAGGGTTTGAGTGTCGATGGAATGTGTCGTAGCGGCAGGGTCCTATACTAGCATGAGCAAAGGACAGGCTATGGCCGGGAACTCAACTTCGCATACCTCTGGTATGGCGGGACGTGGCTGACACGATGAGTGACCGGATGGGTGTGGGAAAAGCGTACTACCTCTGCAGAGTGTAAAACTATTCGAATAGCCGAGTCCACGGATGTGGACAGTTGGAAGGCTGTCCTAAGACCATGTGCAAGTTTTGAGAAAGGTGTTGAGTTTTGGAAGGAAGTTGGCTGGAAAGGTTATTTCGTACCTGTACCAATGAGTTGGTTCGAGGTAGCGACGGGCTTGGAATCAGGGCAAGAAGTTGTTTTTCGAGGAAAAAGTTTTAAAAGAGATTTCTTACCCTTTGAAAAGAAGGTGTATTTTCGGGAAAAGATTTAAAAAGACTTCTTACCTTTTTAACCAAGATAGTGAGAAAACTACTTTCCAAAATGTCTTGTCTTCAACAGGATTTAAAAATCTATTCTTCTCCTTTTTAAATCATGATTTAGTATGGTTTTTTCCTAAAAATAAAAGTCTTTGAAAATTAAAACTAGTGCATGTTCCTGTTGGGGTAGTTTGCGAGTACAATCAAATGTACTCATATTGGTTTCGTCCCTGGCTATTGTCTTAGCCAGATTGGAAGAAGCAGTTCGAAGAAGAGTTCACTGACGTCTTTGCGAACTAGGGCGCTTCCCAGTCAGCTGCCTGTAGGGTTAAGGCGAATGACTTGGGCTCCACGTTGTTTGGTGATTCCGCTGCAAGCACCTGATGAAGCTGATCACTTCCATCAAGTAAGTAAATACATTCGGTATTTGTGGGTGTTCTGTGATACCAACTCAAGTTATGTGCAACAGCACACTGATCATGGGACTGTTGCAGGAAACATAACGAGTATCTCGGATAATTAATCCGGGGTCCTCACAGACTTGGTATCAGAGCCATCCTGACTGTAACAGACCTTAGTTAGCATGGACGTTAGTTAGGAAGAGAATATTTTGTTAAAAATATATTAACACCAAAAATATATCCTTATCTAGGGAAGTCCAAAAATGGCTCCCGCTCTTCTCGTCTTCTCTATTTACCTCTGAATCTTACCTTTCTATTTTAAATTTTACTAAAGGTTTCTCTACTCTTTCTTACCTGTTCAAAATACTTGACGATGAACCCAAAGAGAGACCTAATTAGCTAGCACCTACAAAGAAGAAGCAACCATCTCAATTACTCAACATTCAACATCAAGTTCATTGGTCTACAAATGCCAAGATCATCGACATCAACCAAATCAAGAGATCTCTGAAGACCTCAGCTCAACCTCAGCAATTCTACTCAAGTGGCTACTTCGACAATCTCAGTGTCTCCAGTTGAAGACTAAGGCGACGAACTGAAGATTTCAGCACCCCTGTCTAACCAAGACCCATAGGAACAGCTTATGATAGGAACTTTAGCCATACTACCCGATTGCTACGAGTATTAGGCGTCCATTGGTACTAAATGTACCCTGTGTGCTTGTTGTTTGTTTGTGACGCTCCCTTACAGTGAGTCCGCGGATCTGACCCCTCCCTGCCTAACCGGCATGGCCAGGCGTCGGTTCACAGTAGAGTGCAGTAGGGCTTGTCCCCACCACACGAGTGACGCTCCCCGGGTTCTTCCCCAGAAAGGAGCCGACACACCTAGCTTATAAAAGGCCCCGTTCCATCTGCCATCTATCCCCACTCACCACCCTTAGCGACCCAAATCTCCTGAGGCAAGAATCCCGTGTTCTTATCCTTCATCCAGATCCAAAGGAACCCATGGCAAACCTCAGAGTTGTCATGGAAACCACTGCCGAGGAGCATAGTGGGTTTCCGCTGATGCTTTGGAAGGCCGTCTGCCACATTCTTGGTCGGCCTGCCCGTCCTCGATATGTGGTGTTCGAGAACTCTCTTCCGCTCGCCGGGAGTGAATTCCAAGTCGAGGTGCATATCGGCTCGTGCCTTTGGGCATCAGTCCGACTTACTTGATCCAGGGTAAGAGCATGCCTACCCTAGATCTAGCCCTCCAGGTAGCAGCCTGGGAAGGACTTGTCCGTCTCCGGTACTCAGAACCGGCAATGGCGGTAAGCCGAGCTTTCCACTTCCTCCCAGCCATACCTGAGCATGTTGCGGAGGCTTTCCAAGCTTCCATGGGACAGGAAGCTGACCCTGCCGTAATCACCCTGGTCACCTATGGAGCTGCAATGACAAGATTCAGTCACACCCTGATGGAGGAACTCATGACCACAAGGCGCCACCTTGCTCGTGCCCGCCGGGAACTGGGTCGAGCAAGGAACCTACCCACTTCCCACCGTGGGCAAGCTCAGGATGCAAGACAGTCGGTCCTAGATGAATTGCTGGACCACAGCATTGACGCATCGGTGACACAAGCTCTCGCCCGAGTTCAGCAGCCACCCCAAGAACCAGGCGTAGTCCTCGAAGGCGTGCCTGTAGATCCCCACCCCTGGAGACAGAGATGTGGACACCACTCTTTGTCTCGGCCACGCTTCACCGACTCCTAGAACCTCTCAGGCAGAGTAGAACCCAGGTTTAGTTAGCCTGACCAGCGCTTGTGTGTTGTGCTGTGGATCAACAAAGTTGTTAGTCTGTTGTTGGTTTGTTGCTTGTTTTTCTGTGTGTCTTGTAATGCAAGTTGTTGTCTGTTCCCCGGCTGATGTTAGATCAGCCCCAAAATAAAAACTTGGTGTTCTTATCATCTTGTTAACCACTTGGTTGACATCTGATGGAATGTCATGCTGTTTTTTTTTCAGTTAAAAGTTTTAAAAAAAAAACCACAGATCACTTAAACCAGGAACCGTATGTGACCCCAGACGCATACCCCTGTGAATTAATGCAAACTTTGAATGGGACTATTTTGTAGTATGCAAATTATTTTTGTGTGTGTTCTCCTACATGCAATCTCCCCAAGGTTCCTCACCCAATATGAACCTTGTGCTTTCTGCATGTTAAAGAAAGGGGCCCGAGCCCTCCACGAGATGTGAGCCTCGCAAGCCTTAAAATGCTTGCGAAGCGTAAATGCTCGCTGGAACACAGAAGGACATCTTGTAGGGTGTTCTTAGTTGTCGTGTTCAACCTATATGGTTGAATGTGTGCTACCACTGCAAATGGTTGAGACCATATATTGCAGTGATATTTCTCTAAAAATATATTTTCTCGCCAAAACAAGTTTATTCTAGTACTTCTGCATCCTATCTGTGCTGCAAGACCAGAGTTGTGTCAACCAAGAAGATTTCGACAAGGCACACCTTGTCCCGGGTTATCAGCAAAGGCAAGATCAATACAATCACGGATTGCAGTACAGAAGCGAGAAATTCAGAAAGGAACAGAGGATACAAGTTCTACTCCTACAAACAACACTGCCAGCACGGATGCAACGGCACCTAGAGATTCCTAATCTCTCTCGAACTCCCCGATGCCACCAGAGGATGAGCCTGGCTCACTCAGAGCCGAGTCACGCGCCGCCCGACGGCGGCAGACAGCTCGAGCAGCCTGCTCACCTCCAGCCGGAAGGTCTACCACCTCCTCCACCGCCGCAAGCTCCTCCACCGTGCGCTCCTCCGCCGCATCTGGCTCCTCTACGCAGCAGGCGCCACTGTCGCAGCACCAGCCCCCGCGCTAGACCACCAATGGCACAAGGCCACGGCTAGGAGCACCACTGCCGCGAACAGCAGGCTGAACACCGTCAAAATCGAGAACACGAAGAGCACGAAGACGAAGCAGCCCTCGAGGAAGCCCGCATCCTCCATCGCATCAACATAGGCTCTGAAGAAATCGGTAATGAAGCCCATGGTGACGACGCGATGGAAGAAATGTTTTTCTGAGGTCGCTAGTTTATAAGCCGAGCTCGGACGCCGCTCCTCGACACCGCACTGCGCGGGAAAGTGGAGGAATCGCGAGCTGTACTCGCCTTAATGGCGCGAAACCACCTAGGCATCGTGTCCCCAAAGCCGTGTCTGCCGCTGCATCGACGGACAGCACGCGCAGCAGTACCGCGGGTGAGTGCCCTGCGCACTGAAAATGGAGCAAGTACAGAGCAAGGGCGAGCAAGGATGAAGAAGAGGAGGAGAAAAGGAGGAGAGACCGCCAAGTGGGCCCCGGGCCCACATGTCAGTGAGTCAGCAGTTAACCCCCCGTGTCCTCTATCCTTTATCCCTCGCTTTTTCTGTGAAAAACCCCGTGCAAAAATAATTCCTCGTATAAATCAGACCCACTGTGTCCATGAGCCAATTATTGGTGGCACAGCTAGGGGTATTTTGAAGAAAAACCCTGTTGTTTTTCAAAACCCGTGTATACACGAAAGTGAATATACGACCTTTCTAAAATAAATTATTTTGCTCTCGTATCTCTCCTGTACCCCCGGGCAAATCTCGAGGACGAGATTTATTTTAAGGGGGGAAGGATCTGTAACATCCCAAATTTATAACAAGGGTAAACAGACCCAAATTTCAGAACCAACAAAAACTTTTTGAATTATTTCACAAGTGATTGTGTTTTCCTTTAATTTGTTCTGTTGACTTGTGTAACTTGTTGTTTGTGATTGTTGGACTAGTAGATGTCAACTCAAGACATCCACCTAGGTAAAAATTATTTACAACACTGGTGACCATGTTATGACAAGAATTTATTCCATATGTCTTTCCCATTCTTATGTTGGCCAAAAGTTTATTTCAACAAATGATTTGGTTTTAGCAACAAACAAAATACTCTTTAATTTGAGACAGTGAAAGTATTTCAAAAGTTTCATGTTTATAAAATATGGGAACCATCTGTGATCTCCTGTCCTCTCTTCCACTTTGGCATTTATAAAATTCTTATTTTTAAAACTCCTAAGTTTCAACTCCTTTTAAAAGAAATACTAGTGGGGAATATATTACCTCACATAATTCCCTTTCAAACCATTTTGAAAACTATTAAGTTATGGGTTGATAAATCCCTTAAACAACATCTTGTCATAATTGGGTGTGGCCACTTTTATAAAATAGCATTGTTAGTTATGGAAAAAGGTGTGTGATTTATTCTTGTAGTTGAAGTGTGTGGCTTGTTTGAATTGTGGATATTGTTGTGTTGTGGATATTGTTGTGTTGTTGATATTGTTGTGCTATGATATTGCTGTGAATTTTGCTGTGTGTGTGATGTTCTTGTGAGGATAATTCCTCAGTAGAGTTGTTACCACTTTGGACACCCTTGGCCACCAAACTTGGAGTGTGACTTGAAGAGGAACAAATCCTCTACATTTAGGCACCCCCAAGTTAAAATCCTAAAATTTAGGGAGAAGATTTCAATAAAACTCCCTCCTTATCTATTCCTCTATTCTGTTAAAACAACTATACTTTCTTTATCAAAATTCTAGAGGAGGAGAGGAAATGATAATTCTCTCCATTTCATATCACTCCCTCTCACCTCTAGTAAACCTACTTGTTGTTTTAAAACAAACCCCTCCTTTCTTTTATTAAAAAAAGAAATGAAGGTCATGAGTAAAATGATCTTCATAAATAATTTTCCCTCCCAATTTCTCTGTTTCTTCAAAACAAATGTCTCCTTTGTAAAAATAAATTATTTTGAAGTATCATATTTGTCAAAAAGGCTCCAAAGGTTCTACCCACTATTTTACCACTGGTTTTGAATTATTAAAGGGTTACCAAATTATTCATTTCCAAAAATAGTTTATTTAAATCCTATGAACAAAAATGGAGCAAAACATTTTATTTTGTAAAACCAATTTTTGTGGAGCTTCCTCATATATAGGGGAGGCTACATGAATTTTCTCTGATTTTTGTAAAATGTTTAAACCCCTCAAATAAATCCGGGAAACCCTACTGTTTTTAAAGGAAGAAAAGGAGTTCTTTTCTGTCGAGGACCTATCCGTGAGAGGAGAGAAAGGTTCAGGGGGCGTTCTGTAAAATCTCCTTTGACCTCTGTGTCAGCACGCTGCCGGCACGGCGCCGTGCTCTCCACGCCGGCGATGCCGTGGTCGCCGCTCGCCGTGCACCTGCTCCCTTGCCCAGCTGCCCTCTGGCTCCTCTGCCCTCTCCCCTCACATCAGCTCCGCACCGGGGACAGCAGTGGCACTTTCCGCACGTTGCCGTGCCCGCGTCGCCGTGCTCCCGACCACGCCGTGTTCCCCCTGCCTCCCCCTGACGCGGACCACGCCCTGGAGGAAGAGCACCGCACGCCGTCTCCTCTGCTCTCCCTTGTCTCCCATCACCCTGTTGCAGCGACGCGGCAGTGCATCGACGCCGTGTTCTTCACACCATCGCCGCCGTGTCCTCCTCGTGAAATGTCGACACCGCCTGGACCCCGCACCCCTCTGCTGCTCCGCGAGGCGATAAGAAGCAGCGCACCCCTCTCAGCTCCCTCACTCCCTCACTCATTCCCCCACTCCCTCCCTCTGATCTTTCTTCCGCCCACGGACACAAACCACGGCCGCCGCCACCGACGCGCCTCGCCGGCGACAGAGACCTCCCCATCCAAATCCCTGGCTACCAGAAGCTTCGCCGTGCCCTACTCCCCCTCTCTGCGCGAGGAATCAAAGAAGGAATCCCGGGATCGCCGTCGCCGTCCCAAACCTCTTCTTTTCCGGCCGCGGCATGTCGAGCAAGCTCGCGAGCCGCTCCGTCCACTATTCCTCGCCATTCTTGCATCAACGCATTCCCCTTGTCGCGGTTTATCTCCCAGACATCCTCATCCCTTCTCAGGTCGTCGGAGCCGCCGTAGCCGCCGTCGCCACGCTCCGGCAGTGCCGCGCCCGTGCTCTGTGCTTGACAAGGAAGGAGAAGCGGCCCGTACCGCTTCGTTCAAGTTCGTGGGCCGCGAGCTGGACTTCCTCCCCGCACGGCACAGCCCAACTTCGACAGATCCAGCCCGTTTTCCTTTTTTTTTCAGGTGGTTTATTCTTTTACTTCTAGATTTGTTTCTGGACTCCTAGTTTAAATCGTTCTAAAATAGTTTGAGTGTTTAGTTGACCAAACCAAAATTCAGGGAAGTACCCTAGCCTTTTTCCTAGCCAGATCCAAGTGGTAGAAACACTTTTGGATAAATAGTTTTTGAGAAATTAAATGTGGGCCAGAACTACTGCTTTTTACCAAAAGCTCAATAGCTATTTTTCTATAACAGCTATTGATGCAAACTCAACTGTTTTGGAAAGATCTGAGTGATACCTAGCAGTAGAAATTTGTCTCTCATGAAAATGATCTTCCAAAATAAAATGGCATCCACTTTGGTATTTGACCAGAGAGCCATTTAGGGTTTTTTTGTAAATTATTTGGTGTTGATTCTTGGAGTGAATCCACTTGTGTGAGCTTCTGTATGATTAGGAGTACCTAATCCTAGCTTGGTGTGATTTTTAGAGCTATAGATTATTTTAGGTGTAATTAACTAGGTGATGTGCTTTTCTGTCAATAAGTGTTAATAGTGTTATTTAATTATGTAGGGTGTGCTAGTATCTCCTTTGTGTTGGCTAGCATGTGTAAGTGTGATACCAAGTACTAGGAGTGTGTTAGCCCTGTATCTTAGCACTTTGGAAAAAGGTTTAGCAGTGCTTTTAGTCCCCTAAGTGTTAATAGTGTTATAGTAGTATTTTCATAGATCTTCCTGGTTAGTAGGACTTGTTGTAGTAGACATTCCTTAGTGTGGTGATATTTTAGTTAGCATTGCTTGATCATCAGTAACATGCCATATTGCTACTGGTTTGATCTCATGCTAGGAAGAAATTTGTGTTACTAGTTTTTATTAGGGAACCATATCTCTAGTATGGGTATTTCCTAAGATTTCCTAACTCTCAGGAGTTGTTTGCAAATAAAATCATGTGTGTGCATGAATTTCAAAAATTGATGTTGAATATCAGTAGCATTTCCTAGCTACTGATATTGTAGCATGTCATCCCTTGCTACCTGTTGTCTTGACCCTCACTTGTGTAGAAGTGTTAGACCCCTGAGTTGTAAAAGACCCTTATGAGTGTAGATCCTAGTTTGTTGCTTGAATAATTAGTTTGATGCTTGTGGTTGTTATCTGTTTGTGCACCACTTGTGGTTTTGTTTGGTTTATTGAATGTTGTTATTCCCTGTTTGCGAAGCTAGATAATACCGTTACCGGAGTGGTCTTTGGAGAGGAACTATTGAAGGAGGATCGGAGTTTATTTCTTTAATCAGCGAGAAGAAGACCAATGACGTTATGCCGAAGCCAGGCAAGCTACTTCACTGAGCTTGCATCTATATACATCTATTTTGATTTACTTTACCTGTTTTACTTATAAAGAGCATAAATGATTTCTGTGGTGTCTGCCACGAAAGCGATGATTTTGAAAACCCTTTTTCCAAAATTACAAGTATATTGTTGAGGCACCCGATATAGAGGTGTTAGCGGTATACAATGATTTCTAAATGAACTTGTTTTACTCCAAAGCCTTCTATGAAAATCTTTTGGTGGGATTACAAACCACCCAAGTTTTGATTAAAAGTATTTTTGCTCTGAAAAATTAGAAATGATTGTGAAAACCTTTTTAAAAGGGTTTATGAAAAACTATTTTGCCACCTTATATAGAAGTATAAGGTAGTTATTTAAAACTATAGGATGGGAAAAACAATGTTTTCTCGAAACTCTCTTTTAAAAATACTTGGATAGACCTGCCGGAAGGTCGGTGCTCAGTTGAAGAAGGTTGGTGTTGTTTTTGAGAAAAATGCACATTGTGTCCTAGTACTATGACGACCAACCATTATCCTGTGCGACCACACTTACCCACATATGGGCAAGGGCGTAGTCATATAATTTGCTCGTGTTAGTACTGGATGCCTCAACAACGAGGATAACCTCGTTCCATGAGGGGATGGTCTGAGGACCTACCCCCTGACCTGGGTCCTCTTCAGTGTTGGTCTACCGGAAGCCGGTATGGACGTGTTTGGAGGAAGAGGATTGAAGGGCTCCCTTGGGTCCGCCGGGCAGAACTACGAGTCCCCACACTTAGTTCCTGAGGGTTTGAGTGTCGATGGAATGTGTCGTAGCGGCAGGGTCCTATACTAGCATGAGCAAAGGACAGGCTATGGCCGGGAACTCAACTTCGCATACCTCTGGTATGGCGGGACGTGGCTGACACGATGAGTGACCGGATGGGTGTGGGAAAAGCGTACTACCTCTGCAGAGTGTAAAACTATTCGAATAGCCGAGTCCACGGATGTGGACAGTTGGAAGGCTGTCCTAAGACCATGTGCAAGTTTTGAGAAAGGTGTTGAGTTTTGGAAGGAAGTTGGCTGGAAAGGTTATTTCGTACCTGTACCAATGAGTTGGTTCGAGGTAGCGACGGGCTTGGAATCAGGGCAAGAAGTTGTTTTTCGAGGAAAAAGTTTTAAAAGAGATTTCTTACCCTTTGAAAAGAAGGTGTATTTTCGGGAAAAGATTTAAAAAGACTTCTTACCTTTTTAACCAAGATAGTGAGAAAACTACTTTCCAAAATGTCTTGTCTTCAACAGGATTTAAAAATCTATTCTTCTCCTTTTTAAATCATGATTTAGTATGGGTTTTTTTTTTCCTAAAAATAAAAGTCTTTGAAAAGTTAAAACTAGTGCATGTTCCTGTTGGGGTAGTTTGCGAGTACAATCAAATGTACTCATATTGGTTTCGTCCCTGGCTATTGTCTTAGCCAGATTTTGGAAGAAGAAGCAGTTCGAAGAAGAGGGGTTCACTGGCGTCTTTGCGAACTAGGGCGCTTCCCAGTCAGCTGCCTGTAGGGTTAAGGCGAATGACTTGGGCTCCACGTTGTTTGGTGATTCCGCTGCAAGCACCTGATGAAGCTGATCACTTCCATCAAGTAAGTAAATACATTCGGTATTTGTGGGTGTTCTGTGATACCAACTCAAGTTATGTGCAACAGCACACTGATCATGGGACTGTTGCAGGAAACATAACGAGTATCTCGGATAATTAATCCGGGGTCCTCACAGCGATAAACAACCGTTTCCTCTAATTTCTTCACTAACACACTGGGCCTACTTACAAAGGATCGATAGAGTAATTGAACTAACTATCTACTCTACTTGTTCTGCTTACGCCCTGCCTCCGCGCCATTGTCATCCGCGGCGCGGCGTCGCTTCTTGCCGGTTGCCTTTTCCTCAGGCGCCTCCTCCTCCGGCGCCTCCTCCGATGCCTCCTCCTCCGGCGCATCCTCCGACGCCTCCTCGTCGTCGGCGTCGTATTCTTCCTGGCTAGAATAATACGGCTCCGACGGGTCCTCCGGCGACTCGTCCTCTTCGGAGTCGTCTTCTCCTTCGCGTGAAGACGGCGGGTCCGAGTCGTCGAAGTCGTCTTCTACAGAGCGTGAAGATGGCGGGTCCGAGTCGTCGGGGTCCGAGTCCGGCGGCCCGTCTTGATCCCACCATGGAACTTCACCGCGGTCTTCCGCGCTCGCGTCGTCGCTCGGGACTTCCTCGTTCTGCCACCAGGGTTCCGCCATGGCGGTTGTGCTAGTGTGGTAGATAATGTGGGAGAGAACGATGGGGAGAATGCGGGACCTGCCTGGCTTCGCGCGGTTCCAGTCACATTTTATTAGCGTCGATCAGGCGGTTCCAATCCCTCGTGAATTAAGCCGCATTGAACAGGCGCGCTTCCAGATTGCAACTGCAATTTCCCAAGCACATCGCAAACGGATATGCATAAACAACCGTAGCCATAGAGATACATATTGGAAACGGAGACAAATTTATGACCGTTGCCAATACTTTTGGTAACGGAGATATAAAATTCTCCGTAACCAATGTTGACGGACCAGCCTCTGCCAGGCCTCGTCCGCAACACTAAAATCGTGATTCTCTGTCGCCTAACACCTGCCGTTTCCATAGAGGGGTATCCGATGTGTCGTTCTGTACTAGTGAATGATGTTGAAGGTGATTTTTTCTTAACCAGCAGGGGTTTGAGACAGGGGGATCCCCTGTCTCCACTGCTCTTTGATTTTGTAGTTGATGTTTTCTCTAGGATGTTAGTTAAAGGGGGTGAAGCGGGTCTGATTAGAGGCCTGTGCCCCAATTTTCTCCCTGGTGGTGTGATCAGTCTGCAGTATGCGGACTATACTTTGCTTTTCTTAGAAAAAGATGAGAGAGTAGCTCTCAATCTAAAGTGGATTCTAACTTGCTTTGAGCAACTTTCGGGCATGAAAATTAATTTTCACAAAAGTGAGCTCATGACTATTAACATGGAAGAAGAGGAGGTTGCTCCTTTTCTTAACATTTTAGAATGCTTAGCTGGTAGTTTTCCTGTTAAGTACTTAGGAATTCCGTTGCATTTTGATAAATTAAGAGAGGACCTGCAACCTCTGATAGATAGCATTTTAAAAAGAATGTCTGGTTGGAGGGGAAGTTGTTGTCCACCGAGGCAAAACGAATCCTAATTCAATCGGTCCTAGCGAGCATTCCGATTTATCTGTTGTCTTTCTTTAAGTTCCCCAAGTGGGCGCTCCAACTTATCAATACACAATTAGTTAGGTGTATGTGGAGTGATGAGGAAGGTAACAATAAGATTCATCTATCTAACTGGCCTGCTATTTGTATGAAAAAAGAGTTCGGGGGTTTGGGTATCCCCAACCTGCAGGACTTAAATTTGTGCTTAATTGGATCCTGGATTGAAAGGTATATCCAGGGAGAGGGGTCTTTGTGGAAACGGGTAGTTGATGCTAAGTATAAGACGAATAGACCTAACATTCTCTGTTGCCAAGATGTACAACCTTCCACTTTCTGGAAGGGTGTTATGTGGGCCGCGAGAGCTGTTAAAATAGGATACAGATGGTTTGTTGGTAATGGTAAGTCAATCAAATTTTGGGAAGATATATGGTTCGGGAACTGTCCCCTTGCCACCCAATTTTGGGAGTTGTATTACGTGTCGAATCAACAAACTAAAACTATTTCTGATCTTTGGATGGAGTCCAATTGAAATGCGATTTCAGAAGGACTTTTACCCCCGAGATGATGGTACAATGGTTAGAACTTGTAGAAATAGTTAGAAATACTAGTTTTACTGATAATGCAGACCAGCTTATCTGGCAATATGAGTCAAGTGGTGTGTATTCAGCTGAAACCATGTACTCGATAGTTAATTTTAGAGGGATTACCCCTATTTACTTACCAGTAGTTTGGGATTTAAAAATTCATCCTAGGATCCAAGTGTTTTTGTGGCTGTTTCCGCAAAACAAAGTAATGACTAGGGACAATCTCAGGCGAAGAGGTATTCCGAAACCTTTGGAATGTAACTTCTGTAAGGAAATTGAAACTGTTAGGCATCTGTTCTTTGAGTGTATAGTTGCTAGAGGCCTCTGGGATGATGTTTTTGGAGTTTTTGATATTCATGTCTTTAATTTTGAGAACATTGCTTCTAGATGGTTGTGCAATAAACGTTTCTTACATTTCAATGTAGTTACTTCTGTAGTCCTTTGGGCACTGTGGAATGCTAGAAATAGTTCAGTCTTTAACAGAACCACTTGGATCAATATGAAACAGGTATGGTGTTTGGTCCTCAGTTACCTAAAAAACTGGAAGGTACCATTCAAAGAGTTAGCAGGAGGAAAAGTAGAGCAGTTCGAAGCTCTGCTGCTGCAAAAGCTAAGAAGTCCATTGCCAATTGTGGGGTGATCAGATGCACCGACTTTGGTTGGGTATCTTCTTGGCTGATGGCTGCAAGAGAGGCTACTCACGGCGGCCGCGCTTCCCTGGCATACCTTCGTGAACATCCGGAGGAAGACGGCGCAATCCATGTGGTTTCTGGATAGAGAAGCTCTCCATGGTGGCAAGGAAAAGCTGGATCACCTGTGCATCGGTGCAATAGAAATGTGAAGCTGCAAGTTTAAGTTTTTAGTTTCGATAGGCTGTTTTATGTTCTAGTCTACTTGCTTGGGTTTTGGCAAGGCTGGCAGCTTTGCAGCTTGCGGATGTGTCGTACCAGGTTTTTAGCGCAAGAAAAGTCCCAGTCTGTTGGGCATTTTAAGAAGACCTTTACTGTTTCCTAGTTTAGGCTGATGTTGGGCTGTAGTTTTGGAATATCACCAGCTTCTTTTGTTCTTTTACCTGTTTTCCTGTTGGGGGAGAACAAAGACATCCGGATGTAAGAACGCAAGGTTTCGTTTTTAATGGAAATGGAGCCGGGGGTGCCCCTGTTAGTCTAAAAAAACAAAGTAACTACCATGTCGATCACGCAAGAGATGGGAATCCGAGCCATGAAGCATGTCCAGGAGAGCACCTTTCCTACTGCGGACGCGACTCCAGAGGACATGATGGTATACCAATACCTCGTATGGAAGGAGAATGAAAATCTGCTACTTGAGAAAGCCGAGCTGGCCCGGCGCAAGGAACTCGTTGATGCGTCGAGTGCTCGCCGCGCAGCCTATTCCTTCTCTTCCTCGGGACCCACCATCACGCAAGAACATGGCCGTTATCGCTCACGTGCCCGTGTCATGACGGATGTCGAAAGAGCCGCGACTACCCGCAATCTCGAGTCATCCTTCATGTCAGAAGACGCAGAGGGGGATACCCATCCCCAAAACAGCTTCGGGTGCTCTCATGTCATTGTCCATGTATCTACGGGCAACACAGCCTCCGGAAGGCGACCCCCGTGTAGCTCTCCACTGACAACAAATCCAGGCGCTCCGCTTAGCAGAGGAGGCGCTGATTCCAGGAGCCGCACCTGCAACAACAACTCCAGCACGCGGCGATCTCGATAGGCGCTACCGCGAGCATGCAGCACGCAGAGACCGACCTATCCGACACCTGCAGGAGGGCGAGGACGCCCGCAACGTCATCACGCAGTGAACAGTCGATCGCAATCGCTCCACCTGACCCGTCAATACTCCGACTGAGGAACTCTACTCGGACGGTGACAATGAACCTTGCGGACTCGCCTGTTTCCACTACCGCATCCGCGCCACAAGAATACCGCGAGGCTTCAAGCTCACGTCCAAGTCGGTAAAGTTCGACGGCACGCATGATCCCAAGCTCTGGCTCGACGATTATATCATCGCCGTCAACTACCAAGGAGGTACCACAACAACAGCCATGCAGTACGTTCAGCTGATTCTTGTAGGATCAGCACGCACCTGGCTCCAGAACCTGCCCCGAAACTCCTTCAGCTCCTGGGACCAATTCGAAGACGCCTTCGTCAAGAACTTCCTTGGCACATATTCCAGGCCCGCAACGTTCGCAGAACTGCAAGCCTGCAAGCAGCGGAAGGATGAGCCACTACAATCATACATCCAGCGCTGGACACTCATGCGCAATTCTGTCCGAGTCGTCTCCGAGGACAGAGCGATGGACGCGTTTATCCGTGGCGTCACTCGACACGACCTTCGAGAGGCCTTCGGTCGCCTCCAACCATGATCCATCGTCGAGCTCATGAAGATCGCTAATGAGTGGGCCGATGGTGAGGACTCTGTACGCAATGAGTTCCCAAACGAGGAAGCAGAACCAAGCAGCTGGGGCCGAAGAAACAACCGCGGCAGCGAAGCGCAAGGCCCGCTTCGACGAAAGCGAGCCAGCCGAGCTAGTAGCGGCCGGGTTCACCGACACTCGAGAAGACCGGATCCGCAACAACAATCGCCAGGGCAGTCGAAGTCGGGAGGAGTACATGAACGATGAAAACCAGAGACGCGACTGGCGACGTAGACCTCGCGAAAATACGCGACCGGAGCTTACACCCGAGCAGGAGCTCGAAGAACCATGCAAGTTCCATCTATTCAGAAGCGATGAAACCAGCAAGCTCGTCTCCGCTCATATGTTGAAGGACTGCCGAAAGATGCAACGCATTAACGGGGCATTCGCCAAAATCCTGGCTCCAGCCCCAGCGCCTCAGCAAGCACCGCAGTTGGCCCTCCCAGGACCACCCGCCGGAAATTCTACGCACATCGCAGGAGCAATCCAGTACCAGACGAGACTGGACGCACCTCCCGCCCCAGGAGAGCAATACCCTCAGGCTCGAGGGCAAATGAACATGATACAGAAAGGGCGCCCGTCAAACAGGTGCCAGAAGTTGATCACCCGCCAAGTCTATCAGGCCGTGACAATGCCACCAGCCGCACCTGAGTACGTCAAAGGCTCGGAAACCAGCATTACATTTTCTCGGGAGGATCATCCTCCACGGGTACCGCGCCCAGGCCACGCTGCGCTGGTACTCGAAGCTCAGATATGTCAGTTCCACATGACCAAGGTCTTCATGGACGGTGGCTGCGGCATCAACATCATCTTCGCCGACACACTTCGGAAGATGGGCAGATCTCTGGAGAACCTAGCAAAATCAGACAGCACCTTTCACGGGATTGTACCAGGGAAAGCAGTCTACCCTGAAGGAGTCATCACACTCGAAGTTATCTTCGGCACACCTGATCACTTCCAAAAGGAGATGATTGACTTCGAGGTGGTGGACTGGAAGTCGTAGTACCACGCTATACATGGGTGCCCGACGTTCGCCCGATTCATGGCAGTTCCGCACTACGCCTATCTCATGCTCAAGATGCCAGGACCGAAGGGAGTCATCACTGTGCGTGGTGACTTCCAGCGCTCAGATAACTGCGACCGCGAGTTCAGCAGGATCTCCGAGTCCTTCGGCATGCAGCAGCAACTCGAGGACTTGTCACTCAGCAACGACAAGACCCTCTTTCCCGCAAGCAAAAAACCGGCACCTAACGCCTCGTTTAGCACAACCGACGATACAAGGGCACACCAAGTTTATCCGACTGACGCTTCCAAGACAGTGCTCGTGTCATCAAGCATGTTCCCTGCATAGGAAAGCGCGCTCGTCGAGTTCCTCTGTGAGAACTGGGAAATCTTCGCCTGGTGTCCAGCCGACATGCCAGGCATACCCAGTGAATTCGCCGAGCATGCCCTTCAAATCTATCCAGATGTCAAACCTGTCAAGCAAACCATGCGCCGCTTCTCCGAGCCGAAGCGTGTTGCCATAGGGTAAGAAGTCGACAGATTACTTCACGCCCAGTTCATCCGCGTAATCAAGAAGTCTGATTGGGTCGCCAACCCAGTCCTAGTCAAAAAGAAGAAGACAAAAATTCTCCGCATGTGCGTCGACTTCACCTCCCTCAACAAGTGCTGCCCGAAGGATCACTTCCCGTTGCCTCGAATCGACCATATCGTCGACTCCACGACTGGTTGCGCCCGACTGTCCTTCCTGGATGCCTACTCAGGCTACAACCAGATACGGATGCGAGTGGAGGATGAGGAGAAAACAGCCTTCATCACACCCCATGGTGTATACTGCTACAAAACTATGCCCTTCGGACTCAAGAACGCTGGAGCAGTCCTGCCATATGACCTGCGATTTGACGCACCTCGCGTGGTCGCATACGACGAGTCAGACGCCGAAGAAGCACTCGAGGATGGTGTCGACACGCTAGACGAGGCTCGGGACATTGCACTCTCCCGGACAGCTGTTTATCAACAAAGTCTCTGCAACTACCATGGCTGACGACTTCGCACGAGATCCTTCGTCCCTGGTGACTTGGTATTGCGGCTCAAGCAGAAGAAGGTGCACAAGCTCGCCTCCCCATGGGAGGGACCCTTCATCATCACGGAAGCCATCGACGGCGGCGCATACCGCCCAAAGGGTGCGAAGACAGGGGAACTTTCCTTCAACCCGTGGAACGTCGCGCAACTGCGCCGTTTCTACGCATAGCATACACATCCATGTAATCGTGCTTACACTCCAAACAAGCAGCAAGTTTCAGACGCACTCTTTTCCTTACCAGGGTACCTAAGGGGACTGGAAGGTTTTTAATGAGGTGGCTTGCTAGCTTAATATACAATGACTGAGATACACAAGCTTTCTCCCTTTACTTTTTACAGTAAAAAAGCAAATAAAACCTTGGCCGCACTCGAACACTCGGGGGCTGCGCCACACAGGTTCAAGAAACAAATAAGGCCTTGGCCACACTCGAACACTCGGGGGTTGCGCCGCACAGGTTCAAGAAACAAATAAGGCCTTGGGCGCACTCGAACACTCGGGGGCTGCGCCGCACAGGTTCAAGAAAACAAATAAGGCCTTGGCCGCACTCGAATACTCGGGCGCTGCGCCGCACAGGTTCAAGAAACAATAAAAGGCCTTGGCCGCACTCGAATACTCGGGGGCTGCGGGCTGCGCCACAAAGGCTACCTTACAAATAAAACCTTGGCCACACTCGAAACACTCGGGGGTTGCGCCGCACAGGTTGCCACGCAAAAATGGAGAGTATTCGAGTCCAAGCTCTCTACAATTTATTATCTTCGACCAACACATTACAAACATACACTCGGGGGCTGCTCCCACGGATTCATATCTTCATTTACAAAGTTCAGCAAATATGCACATTGCTGCCTACTCATCTACAGGCTCATCCTTGAGACCGCCGTCCAACGGACCTACACGCTCCTCCGTCTGCTTTTGCACCTGAGCGATGATCTTGCGTGCCCAGCCAAGGGTGCTAGTATAATGACTCCGCTCAGGCAGGCCTTCGGTGGCACCTTCAAAATTTAAGTTCGACCAGTGCATTCGCAAATATGCAAAGGCAATATTTGCCCCACCTACAAGCTCAGCACGCAGCATTTTCTGGATCGCCTTGCCCTCGCGGAACCTCGTCAACAGAGCGGGTATGCCTTGCGGCTGCTCATTATGTGGAAATATCGCACGATGCACCTTGGCCAGAGTGGTTCGGCACGACTCCAATAGAAGGACAGCACGCCAGGCGCGATCCAGCAAGGTGGCCAGCACTCGCGCCTTCAACCTGTCAGACCAGAAGTATTGAGCGCCGAAAGCTGTCCCATCAACAATCCCGTCCAGTCGCGCAACTATGCGAGTTTCTTCAGCTTGTTTGTCATGGTTCACACCTGCACAATGAAGACTAGAACAGTTAGCAGCATTCAAAGAAGCAGCAACTAGCAGTCGAAGTTACTGTTGAGTGATCTCACATTCAAGCATTTGGTTAATCAGGTCCAACTGCCCAATAAGATAATCCCCTCACTCAGACGAGGGCGCGGGCCTCGCCTTCTCGGCGACCAGTTCAACCCGTACATCTTTCAGCTCCCGCTCCAGACTCGCGATCTTTCGCTTCATCCATGCCATGATGGCCTTATCATTTTTGCTTCGGGCACCAGTTCGGTGCCGTGTGCTCATGGAAGGAGCGGCTTCGGGTGCACCAGAAGACTTAACCTTAGGATCTCCAAAGTAAAAGACAACACACTCGGGGGCTAGGCCCCGACAGAGCAATTAACACAAAGGTCGACTGCGAAGTTGAAATCACATATACAGATGCTTCAAGGTTCATTACAATTAACAAAAGGCAAAAGGGAGTCGGCGCTACACCCTATGACACCGACTCCGACCTGGACCTAACAGCACGCGCAGCAACTTCGGCACTGCGGCGCTCCACCATGGACACCATGTCCTCCGCCAGACGTGCCGCTTCATCCTTCACCGCGCTCAGCTTCACGGTCCTTCCGTCAGGTGTTCGCGGGAATTCCGCAACAACCTTCTTGAAGTCAGCCGCGACACCGTGGCCCAGCAACAGCTTGAATGTAAGCTCTGAGCCACGTACCGTTTGGGCGCGCGTGAAGTCCGCCATGGTGGACGACTCGGGGCAAAGCACCGCAGCCAACCCTTTAGCACCGGCGGGTGGTGCGCGCAGTGGGACGTCCTCATCCGTCGGCTCCGGCGGAGGAGTCGCGCCAAATACACCTGTGCATCTAAAAAATTAAGTACCAATTCGACTGAATTGGGAGAACGACACATCAAGCACACAGTACAGGGAAACATTACCTCCTACAATGTGGGCGAGCGTGAGCAGGCGCTCCACCTGCACCCATTCGCCTTGGTGAGTGGCATCCTCGCGGTCCTTGGCCTCCTTCAGCTTCCGCTCGGAGTCATCATGCTGGGCTTCGAGCTCCTTCTCGAGCTCGCGCACTCGCCTTGCAGAAGATTCCTGATCGCCTGCAGGACAACAGATGGTGTCGAGTGGATCCGATACTTAAACAACAGAATAAACAGCAAAGAGAAGCGCCTACGCTTCAATTGCTCCAGTGCAGCTTGCAATTCATCCCTTTCCTGCTCCAACTGGACGTAGGCCGCGCCTGACTCCATGAGGTTGCGGTAGTAGGGCTACACGGAGTCGAAAAGCACAGGAATTTGAGCCTATGCCCAACTATACTAGTTGCACATAGCCTCGGGGGCTACTCCCATCGGGAGCGCTGCCGCGCACCCGATAAATCAACAAGACAAGACAATACTTACATGCTCTTGGAGCTTCGCCGCACTCGACGATGATGGAGCAGACGGCGCAGGCACCTTCGGAGCAGAGGGAGCCGCCATCTTCACAACCTCTGTCACGGCCGTAGTAGTCGCCAAGACCGACGCCTCCGGAGGGGTCAGCTCTGACCCCCGACCACTTGGAGTAGCCGCCCGTTCTTGGGCAGGTGACCGAGGCATACTTGCGCCATGACCGGTGCTGCACAAACAAGGAGAACTTCAATTCAAGGTTAAAGCGACGACAAAAGACGACATTCAAGAAAGGTGCTCACCTTATCTCTTCTTCGTCACTGCCAAGGTCATCGACGTTGAAGAGTCTTCCACTGAACTCGGTTGCGCCGCTAGCAGGAGGCGCCATGTTGAGCGGCTCAACCACCTCGGGCTCCTTCAATCTAGGCGACGACGAACCCGAGTCGCCATCATCGCGAAGCTCCACCCGTTCGGATGGCGACTCCTCGACAACAGCTTTCGCCTTCTCCCGGCGCTGATGCTTGAGCGGATGTTCATCCTCTTCTTCCAACTCCGTTTCCTCTGCCACCTCATCGGGAGAGGTGGTCGCCGAGGGAAGGGAGTCGTCATCATCCACTGCCTCCACTTCAGGAAATTCCACCTCAAAGGTGGGTCCATCTTCGGGCAGCGGCGACAGGCACACGGGAGCCGGATGACCCTGCAAGTCAAGCATACATCAATATACATAACAAGCGCACACGTGAAGAACATGATCACCACTAAAACAGAAGAGTCGCAAGTGAAGATGATTCCGATACATACCTCAGGAAGTGGGTTGTCGACCCCGTATGGCTTCACGGGGCAGTCGAGGTTGCAGGGGTCGGCCGTTCTGAGACTTGTCACAGACCGCACAGTGGTCTCGACTTCCCTCTTCGACCGTCGCTCCTTCGTCAGGCGGGTCGAGTCAGCCCCGCCTTCATACTCCCACATAGGGTGGTCGCGCAGACGTAGCGGCTGCACGTGCCTCCTCACCATTGTGGCTATCAGGTGGAGGCCACCCACCTCCTTGCCCACCGTCTTCAGCAGCTCAGCAACCGCACCCAGCAGTGGCGCCACCTCAACCTTGTCCGCACTCGACAGCGGGTGCGCACAGGCGTTCGACTTCCTCAGAGGCTTGTTAGCCTCAAAGTCGGGGAGCTTCTTCTCGTCGAGGGCACGTGGAAAACCTTGGAGCGCGGTGGCAATGGAATAGCAAGCGCAAGGAAGAAGAAGAAGCAAGGGCCGAAAACAGCGATAATGGGGATGAAAGTAATCCTTTCCCCACGGTGAAATAAATATACCGCGGCGCCGCCCAATCTACACCATTCAATCGGCATCGGCCGCAACGGCCCGTATCCAGCCCTACATGTGGCGCCCACGGAGGGCAACCGTCGCAGCCCACGCCGTCCACTACGTACGAAAAACGAGAAGGCCATCATCACGTCCCAAAAACTCCACGCCGTGCGGTCAAATCGTAACTGAACAGGCGTATCCCATGGTTAACACTGACAATGGGCCCACGCTGGCGCTTCCCATCAGCAGAGACGAGCAAGCAAAGATCGTCATGCATGATGTCTGCATTAAAGAGCTGGAGAATCTTTCGAGCCACTCGATGCAAACAACAAGACAAAGCCAACAGGCTATCGGGTCCCCTCGACGGACCCTAGCCTCTTTCGACTCCGGTCCAATTCCACCCGGGTAAATCAGTAAGCCGCAAGGCTGAACATGGACTCCTTAATTTGTCGAGTTCCTCGAGATCACTTCTTTTAGTAGGCCAACAGGCTGACAATAGGACTCCTTACTCTGTCGAGTCCATTTACACCCATCGGGAGCGTATCAAAAAATTTCTTTCGACTGAATGAAAATTGAGATTAACCTCAATTGCAAGCAATTCAGCTCAATCTCGGGGGCTACTCCCATCGGGAGCGCTGTC
The DNA here is from genome assembly GCA_947311845.1 of Poa pratensis. NCBI lineage: Eukaryota > Viridiplantae > Streptophyta > Magnoliopsida > Poales > Poaceae > Poa > Poa pratensis. Next base: position 30,523,391 of record CAMZMU010000094.1, read on the forward strand.
GCGCCCCCGATAAGCACAAAGCAACAGGACCATCAAGTCCCAAAGTCAACAACGACAACAGTCGCAAAACATTCGATTCCCGAGATGCGTCCGCCGCATATGACCCTCGGATGCTGCACCCAATGTGCAAAGATAAGACCCGCTGATCATTTGAGTGGGCCAGGGTTCGCACCAGCTGCATTTACCTGAAATTTCCGTGCCAGCAGGCATGAAGAAAATCCTAACGGACGCGTCAGGTACCTAAAGTAATCACAACATCCTCTGTAAGACCTCCGCGGCATGAGTCGAAGCCTTTCAGCTCTTTCCAGGTTCGAGTCCAGGGACTCGGGCTTGATGTAGACTGGCTAGGTTCTTGCCCAACAACATCTAACTGGTCCCGATCCGTCGAGTGCGCCAGGCCAGCCATGTCATCATCCCTAGAAACTGTCGCCAAGACAGCAAAACAAGAACACATCCAACAGTCGATGTACTACCGACTCGGAACAAAGTACCTTCCAACAGGTAGAAGATGACGTGCACTCGGAGAGGAGTCCGTACCCGATTCTTCGACTCGACCAAGCACTCGGGGGTTACTGACGTGGGCCTACCTTTGGGGTGCCCCACTATGAAGGTACCTGGTGCACGTAAAGACTAGGGCCCAACCGGCGGCCTACTGCGGACGATGATCAAGGCCCACGAAGGGAGCCCAAGAAAATAGAGTACGACTCAAGACAAGCAAAACTTAGGTCGGTAGAACCTACCATACCTGTAAACCTAGTCGGTTGCGAACTCCCGAGACCCAGCCTCCTTTATAAAGGCTGGGAGGGCCGCCGATCTAGGGACACGCTCATATTACACCACCCAAACCCTAGCGAGATCAACAATCTCGCCGGGATCACCATTGTAACACCTCCAAATCATCAATAACAGACAAGCTGGAAGTAGGGTATTATCCTCCGGAGCCTGAACCAGGGTAAATCGCCTTGCTTGTCAGCCGTGGTAACTATCAGCACTCCAACTTCTCTCCCTCTCAATTAACCTGGGTACTCGACCCTGGGATTTGCCGTGGCCACCCCACGTCAAACTTGATGGCGTGGATCACACGTTCGCTGGGAACCCCAAGAGGAAGGTATGATGTAGCGTAGCAGCAATTTTCCATTGATACAAAACCAAGGTTTATCGAACCAGTAGGACTTGGAGAAGGCTTCGGCTTGGTGTCAACGGCTCCGTTTACGATTGTTGACATGGACCTGCACACAGTCACAAACAAACTACTTTGCCCAATGAAACAGAGAGGTGTCAATCTCTCCGGCTTGCTGAACACAAAGAATTAAATATATGTGTGTAAAATAATATGAGAGCAAAAATGACCAGCGAGCAAATGACTAGGAAAAGCTAAGGAAACGGTTGTAAACGATATAGGAAAATAGGACCGGGGACCACAGTTCACTAGCGGTGTCTCTCCAAAAGATAAACATGTTGGGTAAACAAATTACAGCGAGGCAATTGACAAACATGGGCGCAACACAATACTATCATGACACAAAGTTCACCGTTTCATCTAATATGGGTATTACGTCAAAATACATAGACCGTTATCTAACTGCATCTATGACTAATAATCCACCCGGGATCGCTATCCAGCATGTCACCCGAAAGTATTAAGTTGCAAGCAACAGATAATTGCAATAAGCATGGTGCATAATGTAAGCAATGAAAACAACATAAAGAAGTAGACACCGCTGTTTTACCCCTAGTAGCAACAGCAGATCTCAATCCTTAATCGTTTCTGTCAACTCGAGCTAAGACGAGAGAGGCATGAACCCACTATCTAGCATAAATACCCTCTCTAAAGATACTAGCATTTACTTCGGCCAAAGCATCCACAAGCTTCGGAGAGCATGCAAGATCATAAATAAAACATAGCATAAATAAACTGAACAATAATGTCATGACTCCATAATTCATCGGATCTCCGCAAACACAACATGTAGCATTATAAATAGATGATCTTGATCATGTTAGGCAGCTCACAAGATCTAAACAATGGAGTCAAGAGAGAGAGACAACCATCTAGCTACTGCCATGGACCCGTAGTCCCGTGGTGGACTACTCACGCATCACTCCGGAGGCAGGCATGGTGATGTAGATGCCTCCGGTGATGATCTCCCCTCCGACAGGGTGCCGGGAAGAGCTTTAGAACCCTCCCGATCTAGGGTTGGCGATGGCGGCATCCTCGAACGTTTTCTGAAAAATATGATCAGGTATCGAGTGTTTTCGGACGAAGGCAATTTATAGGCGAAAGGGCAACTCGAGGAGACACCGGAGGCAGCCAGGTGGGCCCCAGTCACGGCCAAGGCCTGGGCCGCGGCTGGGTGCCGTCTGGGGCCTGTGGGCCCCCCCTGCAGCTCCCCTCCTGGCGCAGTCTTTGTTTCCATGTAAAAATAATTCCCGTAAATTTTCAGGCGATTCAGAGAAACTTCCCCGACTAGCTTTTCTTAAATAAAAAGACAGCAGAAAACAGGACCTGGCACTGGGCATCTTGTTAATAGGCTAGTTCCATAAAATATGTCAAAATGATATAAAAACATGTGGCAATGATATATAATAAGCATGGAACAATCAAAAATTATAGATACGTTTTAGACATATCAGCATCCCCAAGCTTAATTCCTGCTCGTCCTCGAGTAGGTAAATGATAACAAAATAATTTTTGTGGTGACATGTTTCTAACACAATCTTGATCAAACAATAATGTAAAGCACATGAACTGAATGAAAGTGATCCAAGACAATGGTCTATAGTTGAAATAAAGTAAACAATGATTAACCAAGTATAACTTTTAAGCAAGAATTTTTCATGAATAGTACTTTGGAGACTTGAAAATTATAAAACTCGTCATGCTTGATAGCTCACAAAGCAATATACTTTCAGAAAAGTTGTTCAACCAACACAGAGGAAGATTTAAGTTTTCAGCAAAAGCTTCAACTTGTAACATACTTATCATTGGATAATGTCAATACAAAGTTTTCATAGTTAAACATAGAGATAAAATGTAGTAGACTTGCACCAAAATTGATACTATGTGTTTGCTTGAGAGATAAAGATTGGAAAGTAAAACTGACTCAACATAAAAGTAAAAGAAAGGCCCTTCGAAGAGGGAAGCAGAGATTAATCATGTGCTAGAGATTTTTAGTTTTTGAAAGCATATAGAGACATAAAAATATTTCTTTAGAGTGGTGTTTGTCCTTGTCAACGACTAGCAATAGCGGTCTTAACATCTTCCATACCAAATAAGTTTTAAGAGCGGTTCCGAGATATCATACTTTATATATATATATATATTGACACTCCTCCACACCTTTGCTTACACAAGCCATGGCTAACCGAATCCTTAGGTGCCTTCCATCATTCACATATCCATGGAGGAGTGTCTATTTTTTTATTTCTGATATTCGACTAACCAGCAATGTGCAATTTTGTTTTTTGACAGGAAAACAGTAGGGAAGGCCCCTATTGCGATTTTCATTTTATAAATGGGATAATTACAGGCGTACAAGAATTTTCCTGTCAAAAATTACATGGCATCAAGCCACAGCTGCATACCATCTTTAAGAGATGGTTTTGCTCTATGCATAATAAGCGAAAAAGTTTCTTTAAAGAAGTAAATACAAGTTTCCATGCTAAGCTGTTCACCCTCAAAGATGATCTTATTCCTGTGGTTCCAGAGACTCCAACAACCAATGATTAGATATTCTTTGAAGCATTTCTGATTTGATCTGTTTCTGCCATCTATTAGAAGATCAATAATGTCCAGGTCAGCATTCCATTCTTGATTCAGTCTCCACCAAAATATTTGGCTGAAGTCACATCCAAAGAAAATGTGCAATTTTGTTGACGAGCAGATGAAGCATGCAAGTCATATAAACATTATTTGCCATGGAATATGATAAACCCAACTACTACGTCCTCATGAGCTAAAAACAGTGGCACAAAACAGGAGTAATAACATTTTCTGGAAAATATGATCGGGTATCGAGGGTTTTTGGGACAAAGGCAATTTATAGGCGAAAGGGCAACTCGAGGAGACGCCGGATGCGGCCAGGTGGGCCCTGTTGGATGTATGCCCAAAAGGCAATAAAGTTTAACATCTGATTCATAATTATGCTTCATGATTCTATGCTATAACTGCGGTGACTCCTGAATATGTGATTCAGAGGAAAACTCACTCGCACGTGTAGAGATATGAACAGAATAAAGTATACCCTAGTCTTGCCTTTTAGACTAATTCATTGATTGCTTGAGACCACGTTTTCCTGGTCTAGGACATTGTTTATGTCAGCATAAATGAGTGGCATATTGTTGGTGGAAACAATATGGCTGGGTAGACCCAAATCGTTGATATGCTATGAAGATTCCAAAGTGTCTTTTTGTCCTTAGTACAATATCGCAGATGGTTATTATATGACATGTTCTTAGACCATGAGTGTATTGGGGTTATGCATACTGGAAGAATTACTTTGGTACCGTCAACGCCATGGCCGTAACTGGGTGGCAAAACGGCAGTCACTGGGTGATTACCAAGGTGTGCATATATCTTGATGTTCCAAGATGGGAAATTACTCCTCTGTCAAAAGAGAGATACTTCCAGGGCCTACTCGGTATGTATGATATCTAATATGTTCTGCAAACAATGCATGATGAAGTTACATCATGTGAGATATCGGATTACGGGAACAAGAAAAGGAAACTTAACGGTAACGAGAAAGACAGAGATATAGTGAATCAGGGATTGATTCATGGAAATATCGGGAATACTTTATCTCGGGTAATTTCAGTATCATGAGTAATGGGAATGACGAATTAATAATCAACAGGTTCAACAGAGTGTTATTCGCATAACGGTAGTAGTTATTCAGGTAGCCCATGTATCTGACCCTGGCTGGTGATTAGATGAAAACATCTAATTATAGCTACACGTTATCGAACCTGTAGGGTAACACGCTTAAGTCAGTTCTAGTTTGTTGTGTATATGGTTGGTCTGGATACCGAGAGAGTATCACCGGAATGGTTTCTGTGTGGTAGATAGTATCTTTATCAGAGAGATTGGATTATGCAGACACTAGGTGTCTCGGAGTAATAGAAATAGTTTCTATCACTAGTCGGATTTATCCCGAAGGTTTATATAAGAGGGAAATATTTATCCGGAGAATTTTGTCTGCGGACACTGGGTGTCCCGGATCATGTAAAAGTGTTTTATATGATAAGTAATTAATTCGGGGAATAGTCTGTAAAAGGAAATATTCAAATAAGAATTATTTAGACAAAATATTAATTTATTTAATTAATAAATAATTATTGGAAAATATTAAATAAATTGGAGCCACCAAGAAGGGCTGCTAAGTGGGCCCATCGGGCCCACTGGGCAGTCGCACCCCACATGGGGCGGGTGGGCCAAGGCGCCTGGGGGAGGAAGTTCCCCCCATGGCCGAAACCCTAGATGGGCCGAAAGGCCCATGGGGGGAGGCGGTTTGGGGGGAGCCTTGTTGGACAAGGACTCCTCCCCCCAAACCGAATTGGGCAAGGGGAAGGCTTTCCCCTTCTCCAAGTCCCTCTACCCCTTGGCCTCCTATATAAACCCCCACGTTTGGAGACACAAGGTGGATCTCCTTCTAGTTGGATTAGAGGATTCCTCTCTCCGATTAGATCTAGATCTAATATCTAATCTCTCTCTCCCTCCTTCTCATGTGTTGAGATCTCCACCTTCATATACACCAGCGGTGAGTGCTTAAAGTATGGACGGCGAAGCCCTGCGGGACTAGATCAGATGTATGCGTGCGAAACTCAGAGGGGTGATCCGTTGAGAAACGGTTGACCATATCTCACTTGTTGGATCAAGGTGGGACGCGAGGAGTCTACGATATTCTCTTGGCTAGGCTTATCCGAGAGAGTTCTTCTACAAGCTTCATCAACGTCGTAATCGACATCTCTTCCGCTTCAATGGTGTCTGTAACGATTTACAGTTAGATCAAATATGCATGTCTTGTCACTTGTATCTTCATAGTAGACCCTGCTGCGTTGTAGTGGCGAATTTTTTTGTTTTCCATGCACGTAACCCAATAGGCCCCAGCCGCGGCCAAGGCCTAGGCCACGGCTAGGTGCCGTCTGGGGCCTGTGGGCCCCCCCGACAGGTCCCCTCCTGGCGCAGTCTTTGTTTCCATGTAAAAATAATTCCCGTAAATTTTCAGGCGATTCGGAGAAACTTCCCCGACTAGCTTTTGTGAAACAAAAAGACATCAGAAAACAGGAACTGACACTGGGCATCTTGTTAATAGATTAGTTCCATAAAATATGCCAAAATGATATAAAAACATGTGGCAATGATATATAATAAGCATGGAACAATCAAAAATTATAGATACGTTTGAGACGTATCAGGGCTTCACCCGAGCGAACGTCGGCGACGAAAAAGAGGGGTCAGCGCCCATCCTCCTGGGCATCCAGGACGTGAAGCGCCGGGAGATGGGCGGAGGGCGCGGCGGCATCGTGAGCCGCGGCCTATTGCCGGCGGCGATGTACTCCAGTACGTACGTTTTCGTCTATATTTTACGCCATTTCACCCAGGTCGCTGACAGGATGGGCCCGTCGAAATTTCATGCGCTTTCGCTTCGCGCCGCCCCCCTGATGCATGTAAAATGCATACATGAACTTTGCACTTTATTTACTCATATTCCAATCATATTTGCATCATATAAGGGTTATATCAATGTTTTATCATGATTTTGGAAATATCTTAATGATTTCCTATTTTTATGGAATTAACCCTGCACAGGCAGAAAACCCTAGTTTTGTATTTTAATGTTTCAGGGACCCAAACGTCGTCCAAATCACCTACAAATTTAGGGGCGTCATTTTTTGGAAGGAAGAAGACCTGTGGCGAAGGAAGCAAGCAAACGGAGGCCTAAGGCCCAAAAGGGGGTGGCCCACGCGGCCAAGTACCTGGCCGCGTGGGGCCCACTCTTTGGCCCTCGAGGCTCCGTTGCCGTTGATCTTTGCTCCACCGACTCTGTCTTGACCTAAAAACGCCTATAAAAAAGGTCCCCCGACGTTCTCTGGAAGGAGGCGGCGGAGAAACACAGAACCACGAAACAGAGAGTCAGAAGGCTGCCGCCGGAGAAGATCGGAGGGGGGAAACGCCGCCGGAGTCACCTCCGGAGGGCTCCACCCCCCTCCGGCGTGTTCATCATCAACATCTACAGCAAGAACTTCTCCACCATCATCACCATGATGAAGGGGGAGTAGTCCACCCCTGGACTAGGGTTTGTGGTGGTAACTTTTGTATCTCTCCTCTCTCTTGAGCTTCACTAATTAGTACCGTATGAGCTGCAACATGATTACGGTCATCTATGTAATACCTTTGTGGTGAATATTGTGGTGTGAGATGATTTGTTATGCATTTACCGTTGTGTTGGAGCTTTTGTGATTTGTCATACTTTGAAGTATGATGTATGTGGGTACGGGATGGCCGATGTGACACGGCATAGGTATTGAGTGACACAGTACCGCCCAACATCCTTTATCTGGGGGTAAAAAGAAAGAGTATGATGTGGGAGTGAGAGAAACCACGCTAGCCTTACGAGGGTGACCTAGCAACACAAATGAGTATTTCTTTCAACTATGTGTTTTAGGACATATAGCCGTCATAAAAGCTACCATTAAAACATGACAATTGTGTGTACTTTATCTATAACATGATGATCACAGTAGATGAGAGAGAGAGGATTAAGTGAACCCATGAACCATGTCCATTGTTCCTATAAGAAACTCACACTTGAGCTTGTCCTCTTGCTACATAGAGGATTGGGCTTTCTCTCTCTTTGAGAGCTTTTGCTTGCTACCATTTGTCTTGTCCTCTTGCAGAAGAGGATTGGGACACTTTTACATCCATCCATCCATCAACCACCTTGTTCTCCAAACTTGTTTAGTGCATAATCAACTAAAACTTGTGACACTTTAGTTGTAGGGAATAGATAACTTTTCCTTCTTGCTCCTGCGGATCGATACCTTACTTCCACATTGAGAGGTGCTACAGTGATCCCTTGCTCTTGGGGGTTATCAAGTACTTTTCTGGCGCCGTTGCCGGGGAGCGTAGCGCTTAAGTTTCTATTCTTGTGTGCACTAGACTAAGCTTGGGGAGGTTCTTTTATATCTTGCAATCATCTAAGCTTGGGGAGGTTCTTTGACTTGTTTGATGATACTATGTCTCCATTTATGATGATGAATATGATATTTTCAGTCCACCCACTATTGAGTATAAAGTTTATTGTGATTATGATATGCCTCCTATATATGATGATTACAATGATTATTATGAATGTTTTACTCCCACTATTCCTAATGAAACTGTTTATGCTTATGTGGAGAGTAATGATACTTTTATGCATATGGATCATGATAAGAATGTTTCATGTGATAGCTATATTGTTGAGTTTATCAATGATGCTACTGAAAGTTTTTATGAGAGAGGGAGACATGATTTCATATATCTCAAAAATATTAAGTCTTCTCTCTTTTTGTTGAAAATTTTGAAGTTGCACTTGCTTTGCCTTCCTATGCTAGTCACTTTGTGCTTTATTGATTTATTTTCTTACAAGATCCCAATGCATAGGAAGTGGGTTAGACTTAAATGTGTTTGATATTTGCTTCTTGATGCTCTTTTATATTCAACTCTTATTCCTATGGAGCATCATTAAAACTATCAAGCCTAGCTATATGGCTATAAAGAAAGCGCTTTGCGGGAGGCAACCCGGTTATTTTTTGTGTGATTTTCTTTGTGTCCTCTTGCTGTACCAAGAGACTTTGTTTTAGTTTAGGTTCTGGAATTTTCAATAAAGTGCCAAGTTTTACCCTTTTTGGTTTGAAAAAGTTGCTTATAGCGTTCGGAGATTTTATTCCTGCACGATCAGTGCACGGTATGATTTTTAATTCTTATTCTGTAACTCCGAATGAGCTCATATTTGAACTGTAGTTGCAACTTTTCATCCTCTGTATGCATGAATTTTTTCGGAATTTTTCGAGAAAGTTTGGTAGGGTAGAAAAATACGTTTTGCTGCTGCTGTTTTTCTGGACAGATTCTGTCCCATTTTGTTTGATGCATGCTTTGAGCTTTTAAGTTGAATCTTTTTGATCCAATTGAGTTTATGAGTAGGCATACAACATTATACACTTTCTGGACATTCATATGAATTTTTGTTCAAGGATTATATGCAGCAAGAAACCTATTTGTTTATCACTATTAATGCACCCCACAGAAAAGAAATGGGAGAAACGGTGTTTTGAAGTTTTTTCACAGGGATTGGAGGAGATGCACCAAGAGCTATCCAAGGATGGTGAAGACCATAAGCTTGGGGATGTGAAGACAACCCCGCTGGACCTACACACTCTCGGTTTGCACACGTCCAACTTCTGTTTTTCGATCGAAACACTTTATCGCATAAACTTGGAGCGTCTTTTGTTTGTTTTTGTTTGATTTTTGTTTGAGAGACCACCACACTATCATTTATATATGAGAGAGCTACTGGAAATATGGGTTGAAATATGTTGGATGCTTTTATAAGATTGGGAAAAGGGATGTTTGAGTTGATTTTTAATGATACATATAGTTGCATGATTCATGAGCTTGTTTATGAGTAATAGTTTGCAAATTCTTTTTAGAGCTATCACTTATTCATGTTTTGGTGCTGATTGTTATTTTACTTGGTTTAACATGGATTAGTTAGTTCTATGGACACTCATGCATGCATCTAGATGGTCAACTTTCTCCCTTTTGCTAGCCCAAAAATTCCAACAAGTAAAAACTTGTTTCCAACACCTTCAACCAAAGTTATTCCAGTGAGTCCACCATATCTACCTATTAGCTTTATGCTATTCCGAGTATGTTTAACATGTTGTTTGTGTTATCTTACCTCTGAATGAAAATGTTTATGTTATTGATTGCATGGAAAAAGTTGGTTATATAGCTCTCACGAACTTGATGCACAATTTCTTTTATTGCATAATAAAACATGACCCATTGTGATTAAGATTATGATGTTAGTGGCTTGATAAATGTTTGGGTTGGAGTTAGCCCATATGTGCTGTCACATGGCAAGCTTTCAACATGCTCTTCATTCATTTAGTTGATATCATGTACTTTTGTTATGGATGCTTATCATGTGAAATAAATGTGGAAATAAGAAGTTTAAATGAGTTTGTATAAATGGTTAGAGAGACGCCTGGGCCGCTAATCTAAGCCATGCATCATTCATGGTGGAAATTTACTTACATACTATGGTGAACCTTCTGTGATACACCTTACAATAAAAACTATTCCAATGGTAAATAAAAAGGGTGTTGAGATTGTTCATTTTGTTTGTTTGTCTTGTCATTTTGATATGGGCTTGTTCCATATCTTGGGACAAGAGGTACCCCAGTTGACGCTCTTGATGATACTATTATTACTTACAATGATATTTAATTGAACTTGCTTTGTTTCCCAAGTTGAGTAACACATGGTGTAAGTACTTGTATTCAAGGGGCATGAGACATTCAACCTTTACTTTGTCAAGCACACTACTCATATTTGCTTTCACATTAACTTAATCATTCAAGATGCTATGATAGGGGCAATGAGAGCTTGACACCAATGAATACCTTATTGCAATCATTAACTTAAGTAGAAGAGTTTGGAAGTTGGATGAAACTTATGCATGCTTTACCTCTACTCACATATACATCTTTCCAAAGTGTCCACCTTATATTCAGATTTTCATCTACACTCTATGACCATGTAGGATGTTCTACTTATCATTATGCATACATGTGTCCATATTACTTGCTTCTATGTTACACTTTGTGAACTATCAATGAACATCCTTGTCTTGAATACTTGATATCACTTCATAAACTATTTGCATATTGCTACTCCTTTGAAGAATGAATCATTTGACTTATGTAGCAATTGTAATCATCTTTGATATCCATTGTTAGTATTAAATTGCAAAGTCCATGTTAGTTTTATCACCTTCATACTCGAGGACGAGCATGGTTAAGCTTGGGGATGTTGATGCATGTAAAATGCATACATGAACTTTGCACTTTATTACTTATATTCCAATCATATTTGCATCATATAAGGGTTATATCAATGTTTTATCATGATTTTGGAAATATCTTAATGATTTCCTATTTTTATGGAATTAACCCTGCACAGGCAGAAAACCCTAGTTTTGTATTTTAATGTTTCAGGGACCCAAACGTCGTCGAAATCACCTGCAAATTTAGGGCGTCATTTTTGGAAGGAAGAAGACCTGTGGGCGAAGGAAGCAAGCAAACGGAGGCCTGAGGCCCAAAAGGGGGTGGCCCACGCGGCCACAGTACCTGGCCGCGTGGGGCCCACTCTTTGGCCCTCGAGGCTCCGTTGCCGTTGATCTTTGCTCCACCGACTCCGTCTTGACCTAAAAACGCCTATAAAAAAGGTCCCCCGACGTTCTCTGGAAGGAGGCGGCGGAGAAACACAGAACCACGAAACAGAGAGTCAGAAGGCTGCCGCCGGAGAAGATCGGAGGGGGGAAACGCCGCCGGAATCACCTCCGGAGGGCTCCACCCCCCTCCGGCGTGTTCATCATCAACATCTACAGCAAGAACTTCTCCACCATCATCACCATGATGAAGGGGGAGTAGTCCACCCCCTGGACTAGGGTTTGTGGTGGTAACTTTTGTATCTCTCCTCTCTCTTGAGCTTCACTAATTAGTACCGTATGAGCTGCAAACATGATTACGGTCATCTATGTAATACCTTTGTGGTGAATATTGTGGTGTGAGATGATTTGTTATGCATTTACCGTTGTGTTGGAGCTTTTGTGATTTGTCATACTTTGAAGTATGATGTATGTGGGTACGGGATGGCCGATGTGACACGGCATAGGTATTGAGTGACACAGTACCGCCCAACATCCTTTATCTGGGGGTAAAAAGAAAGAGTATGATGTGGGAGTGAGAGAAACCACGCTAGCCTTACGAGGGTGACCTAGCAACACAAATGAGTATTTCTTTCAACTATGTGTTTTAGGACATATAGCCGTATAAAAGCTACCATTAAAACATGACAATTGTGTGTACTTTATCTATAACATGATAATCACCGTAGATGAGGAGAGAGAGGATTAAGTGAACCCATGAACCATGTCCATTGTTCCTATAAGAAACTCACACTTGAGCTTGTCCTCTTGCTGCATAGAGGATTGGGCTTTCTCTCTTTGAGAGCTTTTGCTTGCTACCATTTGTCTTGTCCTCTTGCATTGAAGAGGATTGGGACACTTTTACATTCTTGCTTGGTTACTTCCATCCATCAACCACCTTGTTCTCCAAACTTGTTTAGTGCATAATCAACTAAAACTTGTGACACTTTAGTTGTAGGGAATAGATAACTTTTCCTTCTTGCTCCTGCGGATCGATACCTTACTTCCACATTGAGAGGTGCTACGGTGATCCCTTGCTCTTGGGGGTAATCACCCCCCACTGCCCCCCGGCAGCCTGGGTTTGGCCTGGTTGCGCCGACGCTAATTTTGGCCCAAACGGCGCTATTTGGGCTTCCGGGAGGCGACTGGGAGGATTTCAGCGCTATTTGGGCTCTTGGGGGGCGCTGGGGGGACGGCTGGAGATGCCCTTACATATTAAAAAACTCCTCAGTCCTCAATGTGGAAAATTTCGGCCGATATGCGGGTCAGAATGATTTTACAGTTTGAAAAGACACCGCATATCCGCCCAGGCAGGCCCGAATAAAATTATCCAGCCCTATATCAATGGTGTCCCCCTCACGTTCCTCCGTTGCGATTAGTTTTCCTCTGCCGCTAGGAATAGTCTGCATCAGCGAGCAATTACTCACGACTCTGCCGCTAAATGGAGCATGGGCACGACAGTGCGTCTCCGCTTGGCGGTGCACCTCCTCCTTCGCCGAATATTGAGCTACCGGGCTTGGGTATTCTCCTCCTGCTCAGGGCATCCGGCAGAAGTCGGCCCGCTCCGCATTTCACACCGAGAGGCAGCACCGAGACACTGACCGGTGGATCAAATGGTACAACAATAACTAGTTCCCGTGCGGCCTACAGATGAGCACACAGTGCTCCGCCGGAAGTGGGAGAGGGAGTAGCACTGCCAACACCTGGTTCTCTGCCACCTCCAGCGCCGATCCAACAAGTAGTGCGACGGCACGAAGTAGTTCTATTTTTCGTATGTATTTTATGTCTGTATGTATTTTCTTCATGTATGAATTTCTAGAACTTGTATGAACTTACTGTTGCTCGATAAAATCGCTGCAGCGCGCGAAGTATTTTTTCTAACAATATTCGGTATCTGTTCCTTGTGATGGATTTGTAAACCGAAAAACTGGTTTTATGAACCCTAAACCAGTTATTCGGGTTGCAATTTATCAGGATCTGCTAGAGATGTTTTAACTATCCTTGACAGGTGGGCCCAGATTCACTGGCGAGACCCACCTCTGACCGAAGTACTACTTCCCATCCCGTAACCCGGGACGGCGGTGATGGCGCCGGCGATTAGATCCAGTGCTCCAAGTAGATAGCGGCGGCGGCGGCGGCGGCGGCGGCGGCGGTCATGTGGTCGGCTGCGGCGTCGTGGTGGGCCCGCCACCACATACGCCTCCTTCTCCCGGCCCTCTTCCTCGGCTCCGTCCTCTTCTTCTTCCTCGCCTCTCCGCGCTCCTCCTCATCCTTCTTCACCCTACCGGTCTCCAGGTACACGCCCCGCCCCAAACTGCTACAGCATGTTCTTCTGGAGTCTGGAATCTTCCCGGAAGTTATAGATCCCCCGCATTGGGTTTCCTGCAGGGAGCATTCGCCGCTGGGCGCGCGGCTCATATGGGCACAGCGGCGGGTAGCGGAGTGGCGGCCGTGCGGGTGGTGGCGGACGGCAATGCCCGGTGAGGCCCTCTGTGCTTCCCGGTTCTGGTTCAGGTTATAGGATTTGCTTGAGTTGTGTTGGACTGGTGATGATTGGTTTTTATCCCGCTATCCTTCTGCAGCTCTGCCGACCAGGAATGGGTACATCCGGATAGATTGCTACGGCGGGCTCAACCAGCTGCGGCGCGATGTATGTTAGAAAACCTCGCCTTAAGTTGTTTATCCTCCTTGGAGTAGAATAAGATGCCCTTTCCTTATGTACTTTTAGACTTGGATCATTTGGCAAATGCAATGATTCACTAGTATAGGCTAGTGGAGTCGATAAGCATGATTCGTGTGATTTAGATTTAGGAAATAGCATGGCATGGAATGTTGTATAGTGGTATGCGATGCCAACTGACTATGCCATCTCCTCCTCCGTTGTAATCATTATGGTTCAATTGTTCTGCAGCTATGCGATGGAATTGCGGTTGCACGGCTCCTGAACGCGACAATGGTTCTGCCCAAGTTTGAGGTTGCCGCATACTGGAATGAGTCTAGGTACTAGTCACTCGAGGAAACGAAGGCTTGTGCTAATTGTTGCTATGTGGTAGTCCATTTCTGCTCGAAAAGTAATTCAGTGCTTACTGAAATGTTATGTCAGTGGTTTTGCAGATGTGTTTGATGTTGATTACTTCATTGAGCAGACTAGAGGTTACGTGGAAGTGGTGAAGGATATGCCTCAGGAGATATCGTTGAAAGAGCCCTTTAAGGTTGATTGCCGAAAACGGAAAGGACATTTTGATTATGTTGAAACAGTGCTTCCGGCCCTTTTGGAGCATCGCTATATTTCTCTGACACCTGCCATGAGGCAAAGAAAAGATAGGTATTGCCCACTCATCTAGTTGATACCCGCAATCTGCTTTCCATTTGCATAATACCAATTATCATCGTCATACTTGCAATTAGTTTCTCTCCCAGATTATATTGTTCATTGTTCATGTCAAATTCCTTGAATGGTAATATCTGCTTTAGTGCTATTGAGGATCTTAGCATAATGTAAAGGATTTATATAATAATAAGCCTGGCAATGAAGTACTACAGGAGTAAAATTCTTATGTAATTGGAAGGCACACATTTCATACTATAACTTGTGAGTAGTTTAAAAAGGATATATTACAGTAATAACTGATAAGGTTACATTATATATAGTGCTTCATTAGGAATTCATTATATGAAGCAGATTCGTTGTATCATTGGCTGCATTCTTAAATAGCATACACCAGATATACTACCATGATTCAGTATTGAAAAGCATATGATTAGCCGTAGTTATGTGTGCTTAGATGTGGTCTATTTGTGACCATGTAAATTATTTCCCTGTATTTGTCTTTCTGTTGCTCATTGCAAAAATTGGCAGTGAATATCTGTATCAACCTTCGAACTTGGCATGTTGGCTTGCTATGTAATGCACTGATGTGAAAGTTATCTTCGTAGCTTTGTAGCCCTTCACACCGGGCCACCTCCCCAATCCCTTTGCACAATTGTGATCTTGTCCTTATTTGGCCCTTCCTTAAAATCGTCTTCCCTATTTGGCCCTAGAAAAAAAATTCTTCCCAATTTGACACCTTAACTTCATTTCTTTCCTAATATGGCCCTCTAGTGCATTTTGAGCATTAAAAAGACTCTTTTGTCCCTGATAAATTTTGTGACAAAGAAATTTCTCTTTAATTGTTGGTAAATGCCAGCGCAGCTGCGCTATATGGTTCTCCCGAACGCTCACACTAAACGACTGTTCGACTGTTCGATGATATTTTGTGCAAATATTTTTTATTTTATGGAGCAAGAATTGCCCATGAGAAAATGCATGCTATGCTACAAGGAAGCATATACGTGCACGTGCACGTAGTGGTAAAATATCACGGCTTAATTAATCGGGCCACGCATTTAGTTACTGTGCTAATGGTCTGCTAATAATTTATTAGCCCAACAGTTGCAGGTGGGCTCGTATGCACGTATGTGCATGCCTTTAGATGGATCGATGGATCAGCATGCCGCATGGCCTGGCGTGCGCGTTTAGAACCCCATCTACGCGCATATGAAACCGATCGATCCTCTCGATTTGGGGCGTGTAGTTCACAGCAATCTGAAGATAAGGAGATTGGAGATTGGAGACGCATCAGGACCTCGCGATGCAGGTGTGCTGCCGGTCGCGGAGCAGTGCCGATCCGTGCACATGGTGGGATCTGGAGAAGAAGTCATCGGCACGCTGCTCTTGCGTGGAGAGAGGACCGGTCTGCATTTTTCTGTCACATAATTTATCAGGGGTAAAAGAGTCTTTTTATTGCTCAAAATGCACTAGAGGGTCATATTAGGAAAGAAATGAAGTTAAGGTGTCGAATTGGGAAGATTTTTTTTCGAAGGCCAAATAGGGAAGACGATTTTAAGAAAGGGTCAAATAAGGAATTCTCTCCTCACATAATTGGAATACATAAACTGATCCACTATATTCTCACGAGATAATTTTGCTTAACTAAGATTTCAATTCATGTAATGAAGACTTCACTTTCCTGAATTGTTGGTTGCATGAATTCTGTACAACCTGCAACCATTTCAACTTACCCAATTTTAATTTCATGCTTTCTGCTTTGTGATACGATGACTTACGGATAAAAATTGGTGCCGAGTTATGTTCATAATGGTTGATCAGTCCAAAAATACTCTTCACATGCATACCACAAGATGCAGATTGATTGAGACAAAAAGTAATTAAGATAGCTGGCGGTATAATCCTAGTTAGTGTTAGTATATGGTTAGCTCTTCGCAATGCAACAATGATCCCATGGTTAGTCTCATCTTCTTATGTACCTGCCATTGTTAAGCTTCCCCAGAAGCGACTAGTCGCTTCCCGAATGCCTAAAAAACGCGTTATTAACTTTTCTATTCATCGTGCCAATGATTAAACTGCGGAATTTTTTGCTGTGGTACAGCAGGAGAGTCTCTTGCTGTTGTTACTTGTATTAATGGGCTGCTTCTTTCCCATACTGATGAATATGCCTGTATTGTTTTTCCAGATATCCATCATATGCGAAAACTTCTTACTGCCAAGGTTGCTACAATGCACTCCAGTTGAACAAGAAGGTGGAAGCCAAAGCTATTGAGCTTCTCCAAGCCATACCCAAACCTTTCTTATCCCTTCATCTTAGATTTGAACCAGATATGGTTGCCTACAGTCGATGTGAATATATTGGCCTTTCTTCCAAATCAATGGAAGCGCTTGAAGCTGCGCGTGGGCAGGACAGGAATGTACTGATTGGTGATGCTGTTCGTCTGTGGAGGAACCGTGGAAAGTGCCCTCTAACACCAAGTGAAACAGCATTTATCCTCCAAGCACTAGGTATTCCTACAGAGACAAACATTTATTTAGCTGCTGGTGATGGACTAATGGAACTAGAGGGCTTTACTTCGGTCTACAAAAATATGTACACTAAATCGTCTCTCCTGACTCACGAAGATTTCGAGAGGATGCATGGAAACACAAAAGCTGCTCTCGACTACTATGTTTCAGTCAACAGTGACGCATATGTTGCCACGTTCTTTGGAAATATGGATAAGATGGTAACTGCAATGAGAGCAGTGCAAGGGCTACAGAAGACGTTGGTCTTGAGTAGGAGGGCCTTCGCAAACTACACGGCTGCTGGACTGGTAGGAGACCAACTAGCTATGGCCATGTGGGATGCTCATCGAGAAGACTATATCATGGGAAGGGGGTCAGCTCTACCTGAACAGTGCTTCTGTCAGTCCAAGTTGTAGCGCAAACGAGCCCATGAAGGCTACTCTATGCAGTCACCTTTGGATCAGTAGCAACTAATGACAAGTGCAACCAGGCTTTAGAAGAAACTACTCTTCATCATAGTGGACTTTGCAAGCTGCACAGTGTCTTGGTTCAGTGGGCACCTGTCACTTGTACAGGGGTGCATCATGGATTCATGGCCTGTCTTCCTTCTCCTGGATATTTTTTTCCGGTGAGTTCAATTAGTAGCACATATGTACACGCACACTTACTGTCAGTTTACTCTTTCTTAGGCTGCTTCGAGGATCATGTAAGAAATAGTTGACCTAGAGAATCATTCGGATATATCCTTTTGCAAATCGATATATCCCAAGGCCCCAGCTCCTAACATTTGAGGGGTATAGATAAGTTGAAACTTTATAGAAAACCAACAAGGAGGGAAATTTCAGGAGTGAATATATTGTACAATGTTGGAAATTTTCTGCATTGCTTAGAAACAATGTACTGTCAAGTGGTGTAGTGATTTGTGATTATCTCATCCACTACTAGGGAATACATCATATTAACATTGTTATTTGTAGAGTTGGCTCCAGAACCACAAGAAGGCTGGATGCATATTGTGCATCACGATGTCTACGTGCTTAATTGCTTATTCATTTCTTTAGCTAGGGAGTTGTTTGGTTCTTGATGCCCATGCCAGTTTTGTTTCTAGAAGGAGAATCAGATTTCAACAACCGTCCATCTCAATTGTTTCTAAGTCAATGAGAATAATGTTTAACAAGGAAACCCCAAACCCCCACTGGCTATTGAAACATTAAACAAGGCTTCCAATTGCATGGGTCATATTCGTTATCGCTCCACGCTTGAGTTACTAATCTATGTGACTAGTGGTTTAATATTCTACGTCATGGCCAGTGAGCTTATGCTAATTGGTGCTGAGCATGTGGGTTTTTTAGACTACCACTGGGATTGAAGGTAGATGACAATTGGCAGATCAGTTGCTCTTATTTCAGTTAGGCCGCTGAAGCAGTAGGTGGAAATATAGCCTCCCTTCGTTCGATTAGTCATAAACTCATAATGCAGGAATCGTACTATTCCTTTATCCTTTGGGAGGGACATTACTGAATCCATTTGACATGTATGTATTGTGTCCATTCATTCTCGGGATTCCGCTTGTCGTTGTGTACATCCATATGGTCTCTAATGTATACCCCCTTTCACCATGACTTTTTTCCGATTTGGGTAATATGTAGATAGATGCAAATATTTTGATGGGAAATTTAGTTTCAGCATACTGGTCATACTAGTGGCCACAAGTTCCTTAACAATGTTGACTGCATTGCGCACCTTGTAAGATAACAATCTTGAAAACGACAGTGGCAGTACTCTTTTGGCTTTGGACGGAAGAGAATCAGAGTCATTAGATATCTACTAGACCTGGTGTGAACGTCGAGGGCTCTAAGTCGACGACTTTGAGCCTAGAGAGACTTGCTGAAACTTCCTCGTAGTTTCGTGCGCATTTTTTTATACTACCTCCGATCCATATTAGTGGGCACAACTTTGTCTAGATACACATGTATCTAGTCTAAATACTTAACTAGATACATATGAATTTAGACAAAGCTATGCCCACTAATATGGATCGGAGGGAGTAGTATTTTGTTGAACGCAGTTGCTTGCTGAATTTGTTTTTGATACACGGGCTTCATTGAAATCTTCTCTCTGCTCCAATCAGAAAAATATTAACAAGGAAATGCAGCAGGTTTGAGCGTATAAGTTGAGCAAATTGTAATAATCATTTTGATGGAAACAAAGATGTCAAGGTCAACTGAGCTACTTTGGCTAGCTAATACTAGCATATGCAAATATTGCATGCAGAGTGAAGAAATTCGAAATGTGTTATATGTATTGTATATACGGAAAACGCTGACGCATATAATGGAGTACTGTGGGTGGCGCCAAAACCAGGTCACGTACCTATGGGCCATATGGAGCGTCTATATACGCTGTATCGACACAAACCGACTACATATGCACATGTACTTCGAATAGGCTCGGCTACGATCCACCACTCCCTAACAGTTGTAAGATGGACACACGACTACACGAGTCATTTCTTGATTAAAACGTTGCATTTTTGTTTTTTGTTTGTTGCCAATGCTTTGCATTGTTATTCACCAAAACCAGAGTTAGGAGTGTTGATTCCTCCAGGATCAACAAGCACAAGATTGAGCCACAACCTGAAGATGGATAGGAAAGATTACCTTGATCTTGAGTTCCTGCCATGATTTGTTGTTCTACTTCCTTGCCACCAGCAGTTCGATCTGGTGGATGAACTGGTTCTTCCCAGTCCTGCCATTGCTTGCCTGATCGGTAGCCTGGCTCGTGAGTATGTGAGAGAGAGAGAGACCGAGAGCAGTAGTCACTTTATCACCTCTCTAGATTCATCTCACTGCCTTTTATTTTTTTTAGCACTGTGCACTAGGGGAACCAGCACCATTGGATCATAATCTGATGTCTCTGATCAAGACACCACGTTAGTGTAGGTGGCACTGTAGCGACGCCTTACGGTAGCATCGATGTAGGCATACTGTAGCATCGGTACTGTAGCAACCAAAAAGTTGACCTAGGAGAGCAGCCTAGACCATCCAAATATCCAGATGCTGGATCATAATCTGATGTCTCCGATCAAGACATCACGTTAGTGTAGGTGGCACTGTAGCACCGCCGTACTGGAGCATCAATATACGCTTTACTGTAGCACCGGTTACTGTAGCAGCCGAAAAAGTTGACCTAAGAGAGCAGTCTAGACCATCCAGATATGGAACAAGGAGAACTTGCATTTTTGGGTATCGGCGTGGGAAATCAACTGTACTACTCTCGTTGTTTGTGCGAGGCGCGTGGAAAGACGGACCATGGAATGGAAGAATACCAACGGCGACAATCATCGGCGCATTCATGCACGGAGCCTGCAGCCACGAAGGCGATAAGTTCAGACGAAGTGGTCAATAGTACTAGTAGACAATCATTGTACTCCAGCCAGACCTACCTATATGTATTGTCCAAATTTGTCATATGAGCAGCGGATGTTTGTGGCTAGAAATTAATCGTCAATGTGTTATGACAAACTACACTTTCTTGGCAGCCTGACTTTTATCCATCAACTTCTCGCGGTATTGCCATTCTCAGCGTGGTTCAACATGAAAAATTTGTGGTAAAAAATATTTTTGTCAACTGTAATAAGCATGTCCACTGTATCTCATTACCACGTCAGGAGGTGGCGGGTTATAAATTAAGGGAAGCTTCACGAAGAAGTGCCCCACTGACTTGAGCAGGCCCCGCCAGTCCCATCCTTATCTCACTTCTCCTCTACTATAGCTTAGGTAGCTATCTTAGGCCACCATAAGTAAGCGGCTACTAGGCTTAGGACACATCGGCGTATCCATCCTTAGGAACTTGTCCTGTGACTCCTGTCTGACGCGCGCGCAGTCCCGGTCCGGTGACAAGGCAGCAAGCGTGGATCATCCGAGCGGAAGCGGAAGCAGCCGTCCTCCTCCGGCTCCGGGGCACCGTCGCGAGAAGAGACGCCCGTCCGCTCCGCCGTCGTCGCCGCCGGCGGAGCGACGACCACGAGGTGACGACGACCATGCTGAGCCGGAGGTGGTCGGGGAAGTGGCTGCTGGCGGCGCGACGACGAGCTATGCGGAGTACGAGCTCGCCGTCATGGTGGCGGCTCTCACGCACGTCATCAGATCCGGGCGGCCGGCGGCCGTCACCGGCGGTGCAACCGTGTCCGAGCAGCAAGGTATAGAGTACTACGTCGTCGCTCAATTTGTGCATGCTGCCGCAGATGATTCTTGCGCTGCTTCGATTTCTCCATCTCCTTCTACGCGATCCGTAATTCTGTATAGAGAACTCTAGATAAAGTGAACGGGAAAGCAAAAAAGATATCCAAAAAAGAAAGGAGAGGAAATAAGATTTCGTACGTGCACAAGGGACACGTGTCGAGCACTCGAGCTTTGTTTTGGGGCAGATTAGACTTTGAGCTCGCCAACTATCCCAGACATCTTCATCTTAGTTGTCCATGTGTGTCAGCCAAGTAGCCAACGTGGCTGGACCATCTTACAATCATCCTCCAGCTTGGCAAAATAGACATATACTACATGACTTCCGGGTGTATATGCACCATTTACTGGTGCATATGCAGCTCGAAGCAAAAGGGGATTTCACTATACTGAATTGGTTCTATCTGAGGAAGAGTTGTTTCTATCTGATCTTGACATCGTGTGTTAACATGCCTGCATGAACCAATGGATGGAACCAGAGACGCGCCAGCACAGCGGGCCTCTGTCCAGGGCGGCGACGTCGTCTACGGCGTCCGAGCAGCACCAGCACCAGCAGATTTCCGGCGAGCGTCCACGGTACCGCGGCGTGCGGCAGCGACCGTGGGGTAAGTGGGCGGCGGAGATCCGCGACCCCGTGAAGGCAGCGCGGGTGTGGCTCGGCACATTCAACACGGCCGAGGACGCCGCCCGCGCCTACGACGCCGCTGCGCGCCGCTTTAAGGGCACCAAGGCCAAGCTCAACTTCCCGACGCCGGCGCTATACACACCGGCGCGACGCCACCCCGCCATGCCATCGGCCAGCTACGTGGACAGCCCGCGATGGCGGGAGGCGTGGTATCGCCGTCGACGTGGCGGCAGCCGCGACCCTTGGCGGTCGTCCGTCCACGGAGCAACGTCCAGGGTGCCACCGGCGGCACGGCAGCCGCCGCTCCTGAAGTGTACTTCCCAGACCTCCTCCGATACGCGCATATACTGCAGAGCGGCGACGTAGATCTGCGGGCTGCTACGACTGGCGGGTTAACACCAGGAGAGTCGTCTTCGTCGACGCCGGCGCACCACTCGGGGTCACCGCCGCCGGCGCCGCCGGAGGATCGTCGACATGGCGAGAGAAGTGCAGGCCCTGGCTGCTAGCTAAGTAGCCAGTACTACTGAATTAATCACGCAAGCGTGTACATGGAGGGAAAAAACAAGAACTTTTTTTTTCTTCGTTTGTTTGCATTTTTTTCTTTCCCAAAATGGATAGACAGAAGGCTACAACAGTGTGTCTGTGTGGCTAGGCTAATGTTCGTCGCGACTATATTTAGGATTCTGGACTGCTAGGTTCATAGAAGATAGAACAATAGAACTTTGTATGTGTGTGTCACAGACGATCGATGATGAGAGAGTCGTTTTGGCTCCCGAGTGCATACGCTCCTGATAGTTTTTTCAAAATTAACAAAATGAAAACACTTCGAAAAATCTGAAATAATTGGGCGCAAACATATATAAGTTTTTAACATTCGTGCAAAATTTTGAAAGAAAATAACACTTTCTGTGGTCTGTGCAAAAAAGACAAAATCTGTCGGCCGTATATGCAAATTTTGAACTAGTAGTGAATTGTAATAATTCATTTATGTCTGCCTGCATCCCAGAAAAGATCATCACCGCCACTGCCGCGACCATCGCCGTCGCCTCCCGACCGGCGACGCGACGGGCCGCCGCCACCTCCAGTCGCCATTCCTTTTCAATCGCGGAAGAGGGGGGGGGGGGCTGAGGGAAGTGTGTTAGAGTATACGTGTACGGTTCGATATGGTAGTCTAGGATAGAGTTATGATCTATTTCCATCTATTCCCTAACTTGTCTTGTACTATAAGTCGGTCCATTGTACGTCTATATATACTCGCCCATGAGGCTCAATAATACATCCATCATATTTCGCCAATCTCATAATTCTACATGGTATCAGAGCGGCACGATCTGACCTAGCCGCCGCCGCCGCGCTTCCGCACCC
Organism: Poa pratensis; assembly: GCA_947311845.1. Taxonomy (NCBI): domain Eukaryota; kingdom Viridiplantae; phylum Streptophyta; class Magnoliopsida; order Poales; family Poaceae; genus Poa; species Poa pratensis. The sequence continues at coordinate 30,546,935 of CAMZMU010000094.1, forward strand.
CGCCGCCTCCGGGGAGATCGATCTCCATGATCTCTCTCGGGGGCCGCGCGACCCGTACCTAGGGTTCGTCCGTCGATCGGTTGATCGGCTGTCCTAGAGTCTTTTTTTTCGATCTCTTGATCTGGTTTTTCTCTCTCGCCGGTCGTTTTTTTATCGGCGTTTCTTTTTGGTTTTCCGATCAAAGATCGGTTTGCGTCGCCCACCACCGCCGTCGTCTTCTCGCGCCTCTACTCCGACAACGACATCGACCTGCACCGGCCCCCTCCTCGACAACCGGCTATCGCGGCCGACTCGCCGGCGCCGACTTCGCACCGTTCGGCTCCTCCAAGCCGGCTACCGCGGACGACACGCCGACGCCGACTCCGCACCGAACGGCTCGTCTTCACCGACCGCGCAGCAAGGCCGGACGCGCCGTCCACGGGACATCTCGACGCGTCGCCTCCGGCTTCTCTCGCTTGCAAGGTCTCCATCGCCGGTTCGTCTTCGCCGTCATCGACCGGGACTTCACCGACAACTTCGCCATCGACTCCGATCTGCGCGTCGTCGTCGCCGCCATGGCGCGTTCCGCGCTGCGTCGGTCTGATCACCCGATCGCGCGCCTGCACCGCCAAGCACATCCCCGAGCACGCGCCTACCACCGATCGAGCTACAGGCTGCCGCCGCGTCGCCCCTTCGGGCCGCCGCGCCGCCGCCATTGGTCCATGTTGCCGGCAGCCAACGCGCCTTCCCAGGCGTGTATGCCGCTGGCGACACCCGCCGTCTCCCCGACCCGCGCACTGCTGTTGCGTCGCCCCTGCGGGCTGTAGCGCCGCGGCACGCGGTCCTCTTCGCCGTCATTGCGCGTCGACTTCTACGTGGTATGCGCCGCGCCGACTCCCTCGGCGTGGGAACGCCACCGTCCGCGCATGGTCTTCGTCAAGCCGCCGGGTTCTTCCTCGTCTACTTCGAGTAACGCCGCCGCCATCTACAGGTAACCTGCATGGCCACCTCAGGCCGTCGCAGGTTCCGCCGACCACCCCTTTTCCAGGCGTCCAGCATGGCCACCCCCGGCCGCCGCTGTCTTCGCCGCTTTCTACATCTTTGTCCACCACGACCACATCGCCAGCGTCATCATCCTCATCCCCGACTACGTCTACTCCGACAACCGCGGACGACATCGGCACCTTCTACCCCCCGCTGATTGGCGCCGCAATCGTCGTCGAGTCCTCCTCTGCTGGCCCCTCCGACGCTGGCGTATGGTTCACGGTGGTCCCTGCCCCCGCATGCACTGTACTGGCAACACCGGTGCGTGCCTTCGTCCCCGACGTGTCCCCGGGTCTGGCATGCCCGGGTCGGCGCCTCGTCTACATCGGCCTCGACAACGTTTTCGGCATCGACTTCCTCCTCTACGACTGCCTCGACCATGTCACCGATTTCTTCTATGCCTACTCGGTTCTGGCAAAACCGGAGTATGCCTTCGTCCCCGACGTGCGCCTTGTTCCGGAAAAACAATGGCCGCACCTCGTCCTCGACGGCTCGTACTGCGTCGTCCCCGGCATCGGCATCCTCGACGACTGCCTCGACGCGTCCCCGTCACTCTCCTCGCGTACTATGCGCAAGCGGCTTCTTCTGCGTCTACCTCGGCAACCCCGACCATGACATCGACCACGGCAACCTCTCGCATGGCTACCACGACCAAGGCTGCACCGCCTAACGCTCTCGGCTCCCTCGACATCGGCAACAAGGGCTACCACCTCGTTTGAACACTCATCAGCTTCCTCTACAGTCCAATCTCCGCGCCGCGACACCGTCCACGACGTTCCCGCTCCTACTGCGGGGGGGATGTCAGCCCCTGGATTCTATTTCGGCTTATCTCCAGTCTGACCGTCTGCGACGTTCCAGTTGTTCACGACTGAAAGGATCGAGTAGGTTGACTAGAGGGGGGGGGGTGTGAATAGGCAACTACAAATTTTCTTTTTCTTTTAATACAAATTCGGGAATTGCTCAAATATAAGTTCTCTAGATATGCAACTAGATGAACAATCCTATATGATGAGCAATAATCAAGCTAGCAAGATATTCTACACAAGATAGGCTAGCAATACAAGTAAAGGAAGGTTAAGAGATAACCACACGGTGACGCGGAGATGTTGTACCGAAGTTCACTTCCCAATGGAAGCTACGTCTCCGTTGGAGCGGTGCGGAGTCACAAAGTGAACACCGAATAGCCTTGATATGGCACACCGTATCTCCCTCGTGTTATCCTCCGATGAGGAGATCCACGAGCCATTATATGATGCCCTCGAGGTCGGCAACAAACCTTTACAAGGATGAGGCACACTCCACAACCGAATTGGAGGCTCTCACCAAATTCCCACGGCTCCCAAAGCCACAAGAATCACAAGGCCGGGTCGCGTCTCCACAACTTAATTGGAGGCTCCCGGCTAATCCTTGTGGCTACCAAAGCCACAAGAATCACAAGTATCTTCTAGGTATCCAATGAATCAAGTTACACAAGATCTACAAGTGACTAGGTCGATGTAGACAAATCGGCTCGGTGGAGATGCGGATCTAGGGCTCCTCTTTCACTCCTCAAAGTATCAACGTGTTTGAGTGGTTGGAGTGGGAGCACTAGTAGATTGAAGCTTGCAACAATGGTGGAGAGAGAGTGAGGAATCAAGCTTATGAACCGGAGGTAGGTGGAGCTGTAAACAGCCCGCAGCGGTAGTACCGGGCCTCGCCCGGTAGTACCGGCTGACAGGGAACGGAGGCCTGGCGCCAGACTGGTCAACGCCTCCTCCATGCGCGCATCGGTAGTACCGGACCGCCTGGTCCGGTAGTGCTCCCCACCCGGTAGTACCGCGCTACTACCGGGGCTACTACCGGATTAAATCGAGCGAGTCCAGAGAGCATTTGGAGATCCGGTACTGGGCCCGGTACTGGGCCCGGTAGTTCCGCATGGCAGAACACCCGGTAGTACCGGCTGACGCAATGAAGACTGCTTCTCTTCCTTTTCTTGAGACAAAACCTGTGCAATATTAATTGATACAATCCTGCACACTTTTAGCACACACATTAGACATCTAAGTGTGTTGTCAACAAACATCAAAACACTGTGGGGAAGGATATGTCCTTTCAATCTCCCCCTTTTTGGTGTTTGATGACAACATACTTAGGAGAAACAAATGATTTGCAAAAGATAGACGGGGCTCTCCTAGGAATTTGCTTTTGAATGCAAAAACACACCATATAAAATGGGCGGAGCTCCCCCTATATTTTACAACCAAGCAAGTTCATATGGATAACAATTAAAACAACTTGCACAATATAAGCAACAATAAGCAAGTAACATACTAGATAGGTCTTATTACAATACCATAAGTTCAAGGCATGTCTTACATCATGCATAGAGAAGTTCAAAGCAAATATCCAAACAAGCATAAAGATCAAACGAAGTGCAAGCTTGTGTTTCCACCCATGCAAATCCCACGGCTCATCCTAAATAGAACACATTCTCCCCCTTTGTCATCGAAATGCCAAAAAGGGAGAAGCGCGATGCTAACACGTCCCTAGGAGCATCAAGCTCCACCCGCGCCGTGGTGGGTCGAAGAGGAGGCCTGAAAGCGATCACCATGTGGAGGAGCATCTTCATCACTCCAGTAACCATGCTTGGACACCCATTCCTCCTTTGGAGTGATTACTTCTTCAGAACCATCGGAGACGGTAATCTGCATATGCCTCATCATTGCTTTGTGTCGCTGAGCTGCCTTCTTGTGATACACATGAGCTTCATACAGACGGTCTTCCAAATCCAGTTTGAGGCAAAAGGCCCTCTTGGCCTTAATCTGCAGCTTCTTGAACCATGAAGGTTCCTCAAGAGGAGGTGCACTCCCACTAGCTCTCTCAGCTTCAGCAGCAGCCTCAGGATCAATGGGCTTGGTTTTGGGAGGAGCATGACTTGATACGCAGTTCCTTCACAGATGAGCCACAACGGGCTGCCATCCTTCATGATATCTTCTCCATTCTTCTTGAGAGCCCACTTGCGGCGAATGAGCTTCATAATGTATGGGCCATAGATGGGGGCCCTTCTATCAATGATTGTGGACCACAAGTCATTCCACATCCAATCCATCACATCAAGCTTCTTGCCTTTGCCTTGATTTTCATATGAGAGCTTGAGAAGGTCAAACATGAAGCCATGAACCTCATCCCAGTTTCCCACACGGGAGCAATAGTTTCTATAGACACGGTGGAGAATCTCAAAAGGACGCACAAGATGAGCAGTTTTACCGGTGGTGCCTCTTTCCATAGTGATTGGTCCAAGAACATCCTTGGAGCTGGATCGATCATTGTCATGGCATCTCCATCCACTAGCAACACTCTCACCCTTGTCTTCATAGCCTAGAAGCTCTCCAAACTCCGCCAAGGTGGCAGAAAGCAAGGTGTCCTTGGTCATCCACCATAGGGTCCGGGCTTCATCATGGTCAAGGTAGACGGTGGCAAAGAACTGAATGATGTAGTACTCAATGTAGGGATGGTTCTCCTTCATGATGTCAATCAGCCCAAACTCTTCACACATTGCAAGTGTCTCATCAAAATAGCCCTTGTGCTTCGAGTTTTCATGTAAGGAATATCAAGAGTGTGTTGGACAACCACGGAGTAATCCTTGTGGAGATAGATTTCCTTGTAGATGGCTTCTTGATCATTTGTGTAAAAGTGCGGATTCCGCACAAGTGGTGACCTCTCCTCAGCATAGGGATTCTCTTCTCTGAGCTTCTGATAGTCTCATTCTTCCATAAGTGAAGTGCTTTGCGGGCTCTCGAAGGGGAGCAGTGGTGGTACGAGCAGCAGCTGAGTTCTTCCTCTTGCTTGAGTTCTGGCTGTGGTGCGAGCAGGCAAACTTCCTCTTCTTCTTCTTCTTCAATCTCATCCTCCACGAGACGTGGCTTCTTGGTACCACGGCGGCTACCTGTGAAACAGCATATAGGTAGGGCAGGGAATAGATGAGTGCACAAGTTCACGGATAAGGAATCAAAAACTAGCCAATAGATGTAAAGAATGGTTGAATCGAGCAAATTTGGAAAACCCGGTAGTACCGGGCTTAGCCCGGTAGTACCGGCTGAGCCGATTCAAGACTGAATGGCACAAAATCGAGAGATTCAACCATACATTACACATAGATGCTAGCTAACAAGGCCTAGGTGATCATCCATCCAACTTTAACCGTTGCCAACGGAGCTACCAATTTCCTCTCCATACATCTAGGTTTCAAGATCTAGAAACAAAGAATGCAAAGAACGGGGAAATACCGGAGGCCATGGAGGAGATCGACGAGGGGATCGCTCCCACGGAGCAGATCTGGCCGGAGATGGCGGAGACCGGCGGCCTAGGGCGGCGGCCGGAGCAGGGACAGAGGAGGCGACGGGGTGGTTCGTGCGGGTGGGGAAAATGGGGAATAACCCCCACCCTGCCCGCACGGTGATATTGATACCCGTGATTCCCGGTAGTACCGGGGCGGACCATCCGGTACTACCGGGGCCTGAATCTTTGCGAGCAGCAGAACTGCTTAGATTCAGAGCCCGGTACTACCGGATCCCACCAGGCGGTACTACCGGGGCCTCCTAAGAAACCCCAGTTTTCTCTTTTTGTGTAAGGAATTTGAACTTGTGCAAGATGGAAGTTGTTTTGAGATAGATGAAAGGCATAGGATTAGATCAACACACTGGAGATGGTACTTCATACTCAATTTGCAAGAATCAAACACACACAAAAAACCAAATTGAGCATGTTTTCCATAGGAGCACTAGAAAACCAATAAAATCCAAATGAAACCAACTCTTCACAAGGAAGAGGGCGGTGGCCGAGGCCACCATGTATGAGTATGTGGTGTGATACCGCGAAGATATATCTTGGGTCCACGGCCACTACTCGTCATTTAAGCTCACAATTCATAGAACGAATATAGAGATGCAAATGAATTCTTACTATCGGCATAATGGGGGGAGGGATGGTCCAATGGATTAGGACCGCACTCCCCCTATGTCCATGCCTACATCTAAACCAAATAAGTATCGTCTAATATGGGTAGGTATGCAAGAAATCCACTAAATCCAATTGGATATGTCCACCACATTTAGTTCTCCTCTCAACTCCTTGAATCTTGCTTCACCAAGAGGCTTCGTGAACATATCGGCGAGTTGATGCTTGGTGTTGACATACTTGATTGCAATATCACCCTTCTCAACATGGTCTCGAATAAAATGATACCGAATCTCAATGTGCTTGGTCTTGCCATGAAGAACCGGGTTGTGTGCAATTTTAATAGCACTTTCATTGTCACATAAAAGAGGCACTTTGTCACAAATGACACCATAATCCTTTAAAGTTTGCCTCATCCATAATAATTGTGCACAACAACTACCGGCGGCGATGTATTCGGCTTCGGTGGATGACGAGGCCACACAATTTTGCTTCTTGGAAGACCAACTCACAAGGGACCTACCAAGGAATTGGCATGTACCCGAAGTTGATTTTCTATCCATTTTGCAACCCGCCCAATCCGCATCCGAATAACCAACAAGATCAAAGCTTGTACCATGGGGATACCAAAGACCATAGTTGGGAGTATCCAACAAATATCTTAGAATCCTTTTGACCGCGGTTTCATGACTTTCCCTAGGACTTGATTGGAATCTTGCACACATACCCACACTAAACATAATATCCGGTCTAGATGCACAAAGGTAAAGCAAAGATCCAATCATAGAACGATAAAGCTTTTGATCAACTTCCTTACCATCCGGATCTAAGTGAAGATCCGCCTTGGAGTCCATGGGAAACTTATATGGCTTGGCATTGTTCATATCAAATTTCTTGAGCATGTCCTTAATATACTTGGCTTGACATAAGAATGTTCCTTCTCGAAATTGGTGGATTTCAAAGCCAAGAAAATAATTCAATTTTCCCATCATGGACATCTCAAATTCCTTGGTCATTAGCTTGCCAAATTGATCACTAAATTCACGGTTAGTGGAACCAAAGATAATATCATCAACATATATTTGGCATACGAAAAAATCTCCATTTACCCTTTTTGTAAAAAGAGTGGGATCTATTACCCCAATTTCAAAGCCACGGTCTACTAAGAACTCCTTGAGATGATCATACCAAGCACGTGGAGCTTGCTTGAGCCCATAAAGAGCCTTATGTAGTAAGTAGACGTGGTTAGGAAATTTAGGGTCTTCGAAACCCGGTGGTTGTTTAACATACACCAATTCATTTAGTGGACCATTTAAGAAAGCACTTTTAACATCCATTTGATATAAGACAATATTATGAGTAGATGCATAAGCAATTAGTAAGCGAATGGATTCAAGTCTAGCAACGGGGGCATAGGTTTCACCGTAGTCGACTCCTTCGATTTGGGTGTAGCCTTGTGCAACCAATCTTGCTTTGTTGCGAATGACTTGACCATGTGAGTCTTGCTTGTTCTTAAATATCCACTTGGTTCCAATGACATTATGGGAGGAGTCATTGGGTCTTTCCACTAATGACCATACTTTGTTGCGCTCGAAGTTGTTCAACTCTTCATGCATAGCCGCAACCCAATCCATGTCTTCAAGAGCATCATATACCTTGAGAGGTTCTAAGCTAGACAAACAAGAGACATGACCACAAAAGTTAGATAATTGATTGCGTGTGGACACACCTCTACGGATACTCCCAAGGATATTTTCTTTGAAGTGTTGTTGGTAATCCAATTTTGATGCACGCCGGATGACCCGGCGTTCCGAGGCTTGACCAATTGTTTCACCAACACAAATATCTTCATCATTGCCTTTATCTTGCTCATGGTCAACCCGAAGTGGAGTTCTTGGAGTTGTGGGTTCATTATGTTCTTGTTCACCACTAGAGTTGGGTGGGTCTTGACCATCTTCTTGATCAATATTTGAGGTGGATGGCTCAACTTGAGTAGAACTTGTTCCTTCTTCTTGAGTATCATCAATGGGTCCTTCAATAGGAATTAGTTCTCCAATCCCCATAGTTCTTATGGCTTGAGATGGAGCATCACCTACATCATCATGATCAATATGCTCCGCTTGGGAGCCATTATCCTCGACAAACTCCACGTTCATAGATTCTTCAACACACCCGGTGGATATGTTGTAGACCCTATAAGCATGAGACTTTGCGGCATATCCAACAAATATACCATCAAAAGATCTAGATTCAAATTTAGCAATTTTGCAACCTTTAATGTAAACATGGCATTTGCATCCAAAGACTCGAAAGTAAGATACATTTGGCTTTTTACCGGTGAGGAGTTCATATGGTGTCATGTCCTTGAGAGGACGGAAGAAGAGCCGGTTTGAGTAATGACAAGCGGTGTTGATGGCTTCGGCCCAAAAGTTGTATGGGGAATTAAATTCGGCCATCATAGTTCTTGCCATATCAATAAGAGTGCGGTTCTTCCTTTCGGCAACACCATTTTGTTGGGGAGTATATGCAGCGGAATATTGGTGTTGAATGCCCTCCCCACTTAGGAAATCATCCATAGTGTAATTCTTGAACTCCGTACCATTGTCACTTCTAATTGCCAAAATCTTGGAGTCATATTGGCGTTGAACTAGGGTTGCAAAGTCAATGAATATCTTTTGAGTTTCACTCTTCTTCTTGATGTAGAAAGTCCAACAATATCTTGATAATCATCCACAATCACCAAACAATATTTCTTGCCACCAAGACTATCATATGTGGGAGGCCCAAAAGATCCATATGAAGGAGCTCCAAAGGCCTCTTAGTGGAGATAATGGTCTTCTTGGGGTGATTCTTTCATGCATCTTTCCGGCTATGCAAGCACTACAAGGACGATCTTTGGAAAAATTAACATCGGTTAGTCCTACCACGTGTCCACCCTTTACAAGAGTTTGTAAATTTCTCATACCGACATGGCCAAGTCGGCGATGCCAAAGCCACCCCTTGTCGCCTTTAGCCATTAAACATGTAGCGATTTGAGTGGTCTCTTTTGAGAAATCAACCACATACAAACCGTTTTCACGAAATCCAACAAAGGCGACATTGAGTGTTTGAGTGAAAAGGATGGTCACGTGGTATTTATTAAAAATAACGGTGTAACCGGCATTGCATAATTGACCAACGGAAAGTAAATTGTATGAAAGAGATTCAACAAGGAGGACCTTCTCAATGGATAACTCCGGAGTGATCACCACTTTACCAACTCCCACTACCTTGAGTCTTGCATTGTTGCCAACGGTGACATGAGAGAATGAGAGTAGTTGTTTCAATAAGTCCTTTACTAGTTCTTTGCTTCCGGTCATATGGGATGAGCATCCACTATCAATGAGCCATGAAGATCCACCGGAAGAGAAACCCTACAATAATCAAGTCTTTGATTTAGGTACCCATTTTGGAATGGGTCCTCTTTTGTTAGTCACAAGGGTCTTTGGAACCCAAATAGCATAGTGATAATCATCTCCATATGAAGAGCCAACATATTTAGCAAAAACACAACCATTTGTAGATTTCAAAAGAACATATGAGGGGTTGTATTTTCCCGCAAAGTTATTGTGAGTGGCATTGCCCCTAGTGACATTACCACTCCCAATAGAGTTGTCATTTGCTTTGGCTAACTCCCCCTCCTTCACAAAAACAATATCTTTGGAAGGGGGAGTCGCCTTCTTCTTCTTGTTGTTGACCTTCTTAGAGTTGGGTGTGAACCCAATTCCTTCTTTGCCAACCACTCCCTTTTGATTGCTCAAAAGATCATTGAGGTTCTTTTCCCCTTGGATACAAGTGGCTAGGCCCTTCTCAAGTTGGGCCTTCAACCTAGTGTTTTCCTCAATAAGAGATGCCTTGACACATAAAGGGTTAGTGGTACAAGAATTTGCATCTTTATCATTATGAGAAGTGGTGAAGCTAGCATAGATAAATTGAGCTTGTAGTTTGGCATATGACTCCTTGAGTGTAGTGAGCTCACTTGAGGTCACCTTGTGGGTTTCCCTAAGTTGCTCAAAACCCTCAAAGAGTTTGTTATGACTCTCTACAAGTTCCTCATTTTTACTTTTTAGATCAATAGCAATTTGAATAGAGGTTTCACGAGTTTCTTTTGCCTTGGAAAGATCCATGGCATGTGTCTCCTCAAGTTGCTCACGGAGCAATTGTTCCTCAACAAGTTGATCTTCTAGCTCACCAATTTTGTCGGCATGATCACATGCATGCCCTTCGAGCTCACAAATCCTAACATCCTTCTCATTAAGAAGATGCTTGGCTTCTCCATATTGATACATGAGGGCCTCAACCATTTTCTTGGTTGGACCTTGGAGCTTGCTAATGAAGATAGAAATTTTATCCTCTTCTTCAATTTTCCCTACATCCTCAACACAATCCAATAGTGATGGGTTAGAGGAGATAGTAATTTTTGGTGGGGAATTCACCTTTGTTTCCTTGGCCATGAGGCACATGGCTTGGAGATCTTGTCGTCGTTTGGAGATGAGAAGAGGTTGGCCAATGATGGAGGAAGGGTGCCCATTGCAAGAGCCGCCATTCCTACTTCTTCACTTGGTTCTTTATCCTCCTCACCTCCGGACTCGTATTCCTCTTCATGGGATGCCACAAGAGCCTTTTGAGGTGATCTCTTCATGTAGGTAGGCTTGGGGTGGTACTTGTTCTTCTTTAGAATGAGTTGACCACCATTATCCTCTCTTCTTTCATAGGGGCAATCCTTCACAAGATGAGTGTCCTTTCCACAATTGAAGCACATTCTTTTTATTGGTGAAGGGTTGACGCTCTTGTTCTTCTTGTTCCAAAACCGGGTGGCGGCAAGTGCAAGAACTTCATTGAGCTCACCCTCCAAGTCTTCTTCACCTTCATAGACCGGGCTTTCTTCATATCTTGGATGGTCTACCACACGAGCCTTCAAAGCAAGAGTCTTTGGGCCACGGACTTGGTTGAAAGACTTGGATGTGGACTTTGATACGTCCATTTTGCATCACTATTTTATATCATAATTTGTCATTATCTATCCTTATATTTCATATTAATACATGATACTTATGTTATTTTGCCTTATTTTGCATGTTTGATGATTATTGGGAATTATCCTTCCGGAGTCAGGTTTCTGCTGGAAAAAGCGTCGTCAAGTCAACATATCAGCGGAACTCCAAAAATCACGAAACCAATTCTGGGGGTCTTATAATGTCAGATGCCGGAGGCAGCCAAAAGGAGGCAGCCAGGTGGGCCAGGTGGGCCCCACGCCACACCTGGGCGCGGCTGGCCTGTGGGCCGCGCCCAGCTATGGCGTGGCCACCTGGGTCCACCCCCCAGGTTGCCTCTTCGCGTATATCTGCCTCCCGAAAACCTAAGCACGGGGGGACGTCCACGAAATATTCCGCCGCCTCCACGGGACGGAAACCACCGAGAGAGAAAGAGCTCTCTGGCAGGGAGATCCTGCCGGGGAAATTCCCTCCCGGAGAGGGGAAATCATCGCCATCGTCATCGTCATCACGCTGGACTTCATCGGGATCATCATCACCACCATCCACTGCGCCATCACCATCATCTCCACCGACTCCACATCCATCTTGCTGTAACATCTAGGGCTGTACCTTGTCTAGTTCATTGGGGAGACTCTCCCGGTGTTGATTACTCCTTGTTATTGATGCTATTGAGTTTGTTTGGTGGATTAGTGTTCATGTCCAGATTGTTATTCATTGCCATATCATCTCTGATCATGATCCATATGATGTCTTGTGAGTAGTTTGTAGTTCTTGAGGACATGGGGAAGTCATGTTGTTAGTAGTGAAATAATGCTGCGTTAATATTTAATGGTTTGATATTTAAGTTGTGGTGTCATTCTTCTAGTGGTGTCATGTGAACGTCGACTACATGACACTTCACCTTTATGGGCCTAGGGGAATGCATCGTGTACCTAGCTTGCTAGTTGAGGGGTTGCCGGAGTGACAGAAACCTGAACCCCCGTTAGTAAGATAGTGCACGAGGGAGCGTAGGGTCTCAGAGTTTAAAGCTGTGGTTAGATTTATCTTAATTACTTTTCTGCATTCGCGGATGCTTGCAGGGGGTATAATCACAAGTGCGTATTAGTCCTAGGAAGGGCGGTGCGTTAGCATAGATTCACCCACACAACACTTATCAAAACAATGAAGATTAACCAGTTGCACGAAGCGAAAGCACTTGACGAAATTCCCATGTGTCCTCAGGAACATTTGTCTCTTATAAGTAACACACTCGGCTTGTCCTTTGCACTCAAAAGGATTGGGCCACTCGCTGCATTTGTTGCCGCGCTCGTTTATTTACTTGCACTGTTTTTACCTGCTGTTTCGAATACTACTGAAAACCTGTCTGCTAGCTTTTACAGTGAATTCTTGATCAAAACTACTTGCCAGCACCTTCTGCTCCTCGTTGGGTTCGACACTCTTATTTATCGAAAGTACTGCGATACACCCCCTATACTTGTGGGTCATCAAGACTATTTTCTGGCGCCGTTGCCGGGGAGTGAAGCGCTATTGGTAAGGAAATTGGTAAGGAAATTATTTACTGTAATGACTGTTATGGAGTCAAATCCATTTGGTTCGCTGTTTGGGAGGACTACTACCACTGCTACGGTAGTAGATGATCCTCCATCTGCTGAGATTGTTCCATTTAAAATACCTACGAAAATTGTTGGACGTATTATGGATAACCGCTATGATGGAACTGTTCATCCTGGTAATCATTTGCTTTATATACATGAACTATGCGGTTTGTTCAAGTGTGCAGGTATTTCGATGGACATTATTAAAAGGAAATTATTTACTCTGTCGCTGGATGGCAGAGCTGCTGAATGGTATAGTCTGCTGAAGAATGGTCCTTCATTGAGCTGGGCTGAAATTGTCCCTCTCTTTTATTACAAGTTTTATCCTCCAAGTGAGATTCATAAGGATCGGAATTCTATATTCACTTTTTGGCCTTATGAGGGAGAAAGTATTGCCCAAGCTTGGGGGAGATTGAAATTATTAATGCTCAAATGCCCTGTTCATGGGATTCCAAGTAATATTGTCATCAATAACTTTTATGCAAGACTTTCCTATCATGATAAAGATTTATTGGACACTTCTTGTTCTTGGTCATTCACTCGTATGAAGGATGAAGATAAATGGGATCTTCTTGATCGTATCCAGGAAAATACTGAAGGATGGGAGAACGACAAAGGTAGGGAGTCAGGTATAAATTATGATTTCGAATGCATTAAATCCTTTATGGAGACTGATAGTTTTCGTAATTTTAATGCTACTTATGGTCTTGATTCTCAAGTTGTTGTTAATTACTTTAAGGCCTTTGCCTCGTATCTCGATATTCCTAGACAAGGTTGGGAAAAGTATCATGAACCTTATGAAGATAATGCTAATTTTGCTCTTGCTAAAAATGTTGAAGTTCAAACTGTTGATCGCATTATACCAGAACCCTATATTGAAAAAATACCTTTTCCTGTTAAAGTAAAAGAACACTCTATTTTGGCTAGTGTGGTTAGCAAAAGTGAACGTAAACCTAGGGAACCTGATGAGCAAATTAGTGTAGAACATGAAGTAGCTATGGTTAAGGAACTTGTAACTGAAAATGTAGAAGGAGGTCATATTGTGTTTTGTGAAGAAGCTTCTAACATGGTTACACATCCTAAAAGAGCTCGAAAGCCTAGTGTTCCTGTGCTTTCTGTTAAAATAGGTGAGCATTGTTATTATGGTCTCTGTGATATTGGTGCTAGTTCCAGCGCTATCCCTTATGCTCTCTACAAGGAAATCAGGAAGGAAATTGATCCTTGCGAATTGGAAGATATTGATGTGGTTATTCAGCTTGCTAATAGGGAAACTATCTGTCCAGTTGGCATTGTCAGAGATGTTGAAGTTTTATGTGGTAAGACTAAATACCCTGCTGATTTCTTAGTTCTCGGTTCTGCTGCTAGTGACTCTTGTCCTATTATTTTTGGTAGACCTTTCCTGAATACTTGTGGTGCTATTATTGACTGTCAAAAAGAGAAATTTTACTAGATTCGATGGAGAGTCTTATGAGTTTAATTTTTCAAAATTTGCTAAGAATCATTATGAACCTGAAATGCCTAATGAGAACTTTCAAGTTGAACAGCTTGCTTCTATTGCTGTTGGTCCTAACAATGCTTTGCAGCAATTTTTGGAAGACCACGAAAGTGAAGTTTTTGCAGAAGAAAGAAGGGAGATTGACGACATCTTTCTGCGTCAACCTCAAATGCTTAGGCATGATTTACCTGTGGAGGACCTGGGAATTGCGCCCCCTCCTAAAGAAGACCCTGTTTTTGATCTTAAGCCTTTACCTGATAATCTTAAGTATGTTCATATTGATGATAAGAAAATATATCCTGTTATTATTAGTTCTAAACTTTCAGGAGATGAAGAAGCAAAATTATTGCAAGTTCTGAAGAAACATAGAGGCGCAATGGGCTATACTCTTGATGATTTAAAAGGGATTTCTCCTGCTATATGTCAGCATGCTATTAATATTGAGCCTGATGCCAAGCCTGTTGTTGAGCATCAACGTCGTTTAATTCCTAAGATGAAGGAAGTGGTAAGAAATGAGGTATTAAAACTTCTTGAAGCAGGTATAATTTATCCTATTGCTGATAGTAGATGGGTTAGTCCTGTTCATTGTGTTCCTAAGAAAGGAGGAATAACTGTTGTGCCTAATGAAAATGATGAGCTTATTCCTCAGAGAGTTGTAGTTGGTTATAGAATGTGCATTGATTTTCGTAAGGTCAATAAGGTTACTAAGAAAGATCATTATCCTTTGCCTTTTATTGATCAGATGTTAGAAAGGTTGTCTAAGAAAACTCATTTTTGTTTCCTTGATGGTTATTCTGGTTTTTCCCAAATAGCTGTTAGAAAGGAAGATCAGGAGAAAACCACTTTTACCTGTCCTTATGGTACTTATGCTTATAGACGTATGCCTTTTGGTTTATGTAATGCTCCTGCTACTTTTCAGAGATGCATGTCTGCTATTTTTCACGGTTTTTGTGAAGAAATTGTGGAAGTCTTCATGGACGATTTCTCCGTCTATGGAACTTCTTTTGATAACTGTTTGCACAATCTTGACAAAGTTTTGCAGAGATGTGAAGAAACCAATCTTGTTCTTAATTGGGAGAAATGCCATTTTATGGTTAATGAAGGCATTGTTCTTGGGCATAAAATTTCTGAAAGAGGTATTGAAGTTGATAGAGCTAAAGTGGAAGCAATTGAGAAAATGCCATGCCCCCGAGATGTGAAAGGTATTCGTAGTGTTCTTGGTCATGCTGGTTTTTATAGAAGGTTTATTAAAGATTTCTCTAAAATTTCAAAGCCACTTACCAATCTTCTTCAAAAGGATGTTCCATTTGTTTTTGATGACGAGTGTAAAGAGGCATTCGAAATTTTGAAGAAGGCTTTAATAACTGCTCCTATTGTTCAACCACCAGACTGGACTTTACCATTTGAAATTATGTGTGATGCTAGTGATTTTGCTGTAGGTGCTGTTTTAGGACAGCGAGTAGATAAAAAGTTAAATGTTATTCATTATGCTAGTAAGACTCTTGATGCAGCTCAAAAGAATTATGCTACTACTGAGAAGGAATTTTTAGCAGTAGTGTTTGCTTGTGATAAGTTTAGACCTTATATTGTTGATTCTAAGGTAACTATTCATACTGATCATGCTGCTATTAAATACCTTATGGATAAGAAGGATGCTAAGCCTAGACTTATTAGATGGGTTCTCCTGTTACAAGAGTTCGATTTGCATATTGTTGATAGAAAAGGTGCTGAAAATCCTGTTGCTGATAATCTGTCTAGATTAGAAAATATAATGCATGATCCTATTCCTGTTGATGACAATTTTCGAAATGAGCAGTTGGCTTCTATAAAGGTAAATTCGAATGATTGTCCCTGGTATGCTGATTATGCTAACTTTATTGTTGCCAAGTATTTGCCTCCAACTTTTACTTATCAGCAAAGGAGGAAATTCTTCTGTGACTTGAGGCATTATTTTTGGGATGACCCACATTTATATAGAGAAGGAGTTGATGGTATTATGAGAAGATGTGTTCCAGAGCATGAGCAGAAGGAAATATTGGATAAATGCCATGGTAGTGCTTATGGAGGACATCACGCCGGAGACAGAACTGCACAAAAGGTTCTACAATCAGGTTTTTATTGGCCTACTCTTTTTAAAGATGCAAGAAAATTTGTTTTGACCTGTGATCAATGTCAGAGAGTTGGGAATATTAGTAGACGTAATGAGATGCCTATGAATTATTCTCTTGTTATTGAACCTTTTGATTGTTGGGGATTTGACTTTATGGGTCCTTTTCCCGCTTCAGATGGTTATACTCATATTCTAGTTGCTGTTGATTATGTTACTAAGTGGGTAGAGGCTATACCAACCTCTAGTGCTGATGGTAAGACTTCCTTAAAAATGCTTAAGGATGTTATTTTCTCGAGGTTTGGTGTGCCTAGATATCTCATGACTGATGGTGGTTCACACTTTATTCATGGTGGTTTTAGAAAAACTCTTGCTAAATATGGTGTCAATCACAGAATTGCTTCACCGTATCATCCTCAAACTAGTGGTCAAGTAGAGTTATCAAATAGAGAAATTAAGTTGATTTTGCAAAAGACTGTCAATAGGTCTAGAAAGAATTGGGCTAGAAAGCTTAATGATGCTTTGTGGGCTTATAGAACAGCATATAAAAATCCTATGGGCATGTCTCCTTATAAAATGGTTTATGGAAAAGCTTGTCATTTACCTCTAGAATTAGAACACAAGGCCTATTGGGCAATCAAAGAGCTTAATAGAGATTTCAAATTAGCTGGTGAGAAAAGGTTGCTAGAGTTAAGCTCTCTAGATGAATGGAGAAGTGAAGCATATGAAAATGCTAAACTTTTCAAAGAGAAAGTTAAGAGATGGCATGACAAGAGAATTTTAAAAAGAGAATTTTGCATAGGTGATAAAGTTTTATTGTATAGGTCTCGTCTCAGATTTTTTGCAGGAAAATTACTCTCAAAATGGGAAGGACCTTACATTGTGGAAGAAGTTTATCGTTCTGGTGCAATAAAAATTAATTCACTTGACGGTGACAAACCTCAAGTTGTTAATGGGCAGAGACTTAAACATTATATTTCTGGAGAATCTTATAATGAAAATGTTGATATTATTCAAATGGTATCTCCGGAGGAATTTATTAAAACTCAGAAACAGGAAACTGCAGAGTCTGATTTGAAGTAGGTATGAGTTTCGGTAAGAAAAAGTCCGCGTTTTACTTCGAAACTTTTATATTAGTTATTTTTATACAATTTTGGAAATATCAAGACGAATAAGTGCCGGAGGAGGTGCCCGAGGGCACCACGCCACAGCAGGGCGCGGGCCCCACCTGGGCCGCGCCCAGCTATGGCGTGGTCGCCTCGGAGACCCCCTCCGACTCCGCTTCGCCCTGTGCTTTCCTTTTCACGCGTTATTTTCTGCTATATATTTACCCGGATCTCCCGAGGTCCGTATCTCGTGTTTTCGTCGCGTTTGTTTTCGAGCTGTTTCTGCCAGGGTTGTAGAAGTCTAGAGCACCATGGTCGCCTCCAACAACCCTGACAAGGAGGGCCTGAAGAAAGATCTGAAAGACCAAGATGCTGAGGAGGAGAAGGAGAAGACTGAAGCTGTCGGTGAAGAAGAGGAAGATCCAAGTCCTATTCCCACCGCTACCGTTGCAAGCATCGGAGTGGTGCAGAACAAGCCCAGGGCCAGGCAGGGCGCGAGGATGAGCACTGGTGGGAGAGTTCCTCGTCGCTTCCTAGCTCCAAGAACACTTCCTTCAGATACCAAAAGGCCTTTTCACACTCTCATCCATAAGTATCCCTTTGAAAAAGTTCCAGAATCAGAATTGCCCAGTAGCTGGGATATGGATCGTTCTGACCATGCAGGAAAAGGGAGCTCCAAAGCTGAAGAGAAGTGGGGTAACAACTCCAAAAGCTGGGATTCACCCTCTGACAGGATGATGAACCGCATTGAGCAGAATTCAGAGCTTGTCCGCACCCTCATTGGTAGAGTTGATGAGTTAATGGAGCTTGCCGAGAAGCTCATTAGAGGGGCGCCACCACCATCACCGCCAAGGGAGTAATTCACCATGGGTAACAACACACTCCCAGCTTGTTTCAAGCTTGGGGGGGGGGTGTTTTCAGTATCACCATCTTTATCTTTATCTTTATATTTTTGCTTAGTACCATGAGTAGAGAAGTTATCATATGAGATAGTTTGCAATGTGGAGTATCACTCCTTAGTTGGTTATCGTTGTATCCGTTGGTGTGAGGTTTATTGTGATGGAATATTAATGAGAAGCTTTATCTTTACTTTCTGCACACTTTATTTTAGCCAGCAAGTCCTTTGTCATATGCTGATCTTGTTACATTAGTATTGGCATCACTTTGGGTGCAGCAAGTAAATTTAGTTGGTTGTGGCAAACTTAGACTGGTCAGTAGTATCAATACTTTTTACACTTAAGTAGAAAAGAGGGAACTGGTTGCAATAACATTATCCCTATTGTTTTCCTCTTTGTTGGCCAATGAGTTTATTATTCTTGAATTAAAGTGTTTTGTGCCCACAAAGTAGATAGCATGGTTGTTCTATTAGATCTATAAGTGTTTGTCTCTCTCAATTCTTGTGCTTGCTACTAAACCTTGCTAGCCTAAAACCTTGTACTGAGAGGAGATACTTCTCGTGCATCCAAAACCCTGAACCAAAGCACTCCATTCGTGTCCACCATAACTACCTATCATGTAGTGTTCGCACTACTCCAAGTACATTTTCTCGTGTGCTACCTTTAACTATTCAAAACTATTATTATATCCCTTTTTGTGTCACTGTTCACCAAGCTCATAAGGACGTGGTAGCAGATGTGTCATCTTCCATGCTAACTGATTTACAAGGATTGGCAGCTTCATCTGCTTCTCCACCTTTTATTTTGCATTAAAAGAGCTGGTTAGTCCACCCTATAAATAAATAAATAAATAAATAGACACTCCTCCACGGTGATTGTTGGTCGGCAACCGAGGATTCGGTCAAGCCATGGTTTGTGGAAAGAAATGGTTGGGAGGAGTGTCATCAATAAGTGCTTGTTACAAGTGCAGTTCTATAAACTCTCGGAACCGCTCTAAAAGTTAATTAGTATGGAAGATGACAAGGATTCTACCACTGATTTGTTGACCAATAGCATACACCTCTCAAAGCAATATTTTTACACTCTCTATGCCTTCGGGAACTAAAAAGCTCTAGCACACGTTTTAATCCCTGCTTCCCTCTGCGAAGGGCCTATCATTTATTTATTGTTGAGTCAGTAAACCTATTCCCTCTATCCCGAGCAAGCACTCGAATTGTTATAGATACAATCATTTATAGTTCATAATATTTCCTATCATGTTTTGTCTACTTTGCTTGAGCACATGAAGTTTTATCTTTGAGAATATGACTTTGACAGTTTTCTTTGGAATGTGAAAGGAACAGTGATGATTGAGCAACTCTATTTCTGCAATATAGCTCTAGTATAAAGACTCTTCTTGAAAGATAAGTTAGAATGTTGATTGTTCTCTGACCAAGAACACAGTTTGCCACATCCAATTGGTTTGCTTAATGTACCTTTATTTGTGGTTGTTCCATTACTTGTTCCAAGTTAAGTAGAATGTGTAGAGACTGCTGTTTAAAATGACTTGTTTAGCTGAGTAAATACTGATGCTTCTTGTCCGTATTCTTTATTATCGACACTTCACTCCATAAACATGTGGACTTGTTTACTGAGCTCAGTTTTCGCTTGGGGACAAGCGAGTCTAAGCTTGGGGGGAGTTGATACGTCCATTTTGCATCACTATTTTATATCATAATTTGTCATTATCTATCCTTATATTTCATATTAATACATGATACTTATGTTATTTTGCCTTATTTTGCATGTTTGATGATTATTGGGAATTATCCTTCCGGAGTCAGGTTTCTGCTGGAAAAAGCGTCGTCAAGTCACATATCAGCGGAACTCCAAAAATCACGAAACCAATTCTGGGGGTCTTATAATGTCAGATGCCGGAGGCAGCCAAAAGGAGGCAGCCAGGTGGGCCAGGTGGGCCCCACGCCACACCTGGGCGCGGCTGGCCTGTGGGCCGCGCCCAGCTATGGCGTGGCCACCTGGGTCCACCCCCAGGTTGCCTCTTCGCGTATATCTGCCTCCCGAAAACCTAAGCACGGGGGGTACGTCCACGAAATATTCCGCCGCCTCCACGGGACGGAAACCACCGAGAGAGAAAGAGCTCTCTGGCAGGGAGATCCTGCCGGGGAAATTCCCTCCCGGAGAGGGGAAATCATCGCCATCGTCATCGTCATCACGCTGGACTTCATCGGGATCATCATCACCATCATCCACTGCGCCATCACCATCATCTCCACCGACTCCACATCCATCTTGCTGTAACATCTAGGGCTGTACCTTGTCTAGTTCATTGGGGAGACTCTCCCGGTGTTGATTACTCCTTGTTATTGATGCTATTGAGTTTGTTTGGTGGATTAGTGTTCATGTCCAGATTGTTATTCATTGCCATATCATCTCTGATCATGATCCATATGATGTCTTGTGAGTAGTTTGTAGTTCTTGAGGACATGGGGAAGTCATGTTGTTAGTAGTGAAATAATGCTGCGTTAATATTTAATGGTTTGATATTTAAGTTGTGGTGTCATTCTTCTAGTGGTGTCATGTGAACGTCGACTACATGACACTTCACCTTTATGGGCCTAGGGGAATGCATCGTGTACCTAGCTTGCTAGTTGAGGGGTTGCCGGAGTGACAGAAACCTGAACCCCCGTTAGTAAGATAGTGCACGAGGGAGCGTAGGGTCTCAGAGTTTAAAGCTGTGGTTAGATTTATCTTAATTACTTTTCTGCATTCGCGGATGCTTGCAGGGGGTATAATCACAAGTGCGTATTAGTCCTAGGAAGGGCGGTGCGTTAGCATAGATTCACCCACACAACACTTATCAAAACAATGAAGATTAACCAGTTGCACGAAGCGAAAGCACTTGACGAAATTCCCATGTGTCCTCAGGAACATTTGTCTCTTATAAGTAACACACTCGGCTTGTCCTTTGCACTCAAAAGGATTGGGCCACTCGCTGCATTTGTTGCCGCGCTCGTTTATTTACTTGCACTGTTTTTACCTGCTGTTTCGAATACTACTGAAAACCTGTCTGCTAGCTTTTACAGTGAATTCTTGATCAAAACTACTTGCCAGCACCTTCTGCTCCTCGTTGGGTTCGACACTCTTATTTATCGAAAGTACTGCGATACACCCCTATACTTGTGGGTCATCAGACTTCAATGTATCATAGGTGACAAATTGAGCCAAGATGTCATTGGGAGTCATTGTTGTGTAATCCGCTCTTGCATGGAGGTTCATCACCATAGTTTCACTATATGGCATAATTGCTTGAAGGAACTTGGCCTTGACCCATTCATCATCCATATCCTTCTTTCCATTTTCCCTACATGTCACCACAAGCTTGTAGAGTCTTCGGTAAAGTTCGGTCGGAGTCTCTTCGTCTAGCATGATGAAGTTGTCAACTTGATGTTGAAGGACGGCCGCATTGGAGCGTTGAATGCCCTCATTTCCTTCATACACGGTTTCAAGATAGAGCCAAGCCTCATTGCAAGTTTTGAGATTCCGCACATGATCTTCATCATTTGCGGTCATAACACTCTCAAGAATGTACTTGGCATTTGCATCAAGTTGCTCATCAATCTCTTCTTGCTTGGTCAAGTTGTTGGGATCAACTGGGTTGAAACCATGTAGAACCACCCTCCAAAGATGCACCGATGAGCTGCGAAAATAAGACTCCATAGATTTCTTCCAAGTGAAATAACGAGTATTATCAAGCTTAGGAGGGGGTCTACCAAGGTTGGTTATATGAGGTTGAGTGAGTGCAACTTGAGTGAGATAAGAGCTAGGTGGAGCAAAGTTAAGAGAAGGCTTCTCAATAGGTTTATCATTTTTATCCTTGTCACTAGTTCCCTTAATAGGGCTAGCGGTTGATGAGGAGCCATTTTGATTAGATACCCGAGTATACACCTCATCCATTTTGCCTTTCATGAACCCAAAAAGTTCAATCATGAACTTCATGGTGATTGGGGCATCACCCTCGGGAGGGATTATTCCCGCTTCGATTAGTTCTTTGTCAAGTTGTTCTCTATCAAATTTTTCTTGTTCCTTAGCAAGTCTTAACTCCTCATCTTTAGCACGTTGTACATCCTCCGCACTAGCCATCCTCCTCTTTAGGCGATTAAGCCCTTAATAAAGAGACCTTGCTCTGATACCAATTGAAAGGATCGAGTAGGTTGACTAGAGGGGGGGGGGGGTTGAATAGGCAACTACAATTTTTCTTTTTATTTTAATACAAATTCGGGAATTGCTCAAATATAAGTTCTCTAGATATGCAACTAGATGAACAATCCTATATGATGAGCAATAATCAAGCTAGCAAGATATTCTACACAAGATAGGCTAGCAATACAAGTAAAGGAAGGTTAAGAGATAACCACACGGTGACGCGGAGATGTTGTACCGAAGTTCACTTCCCAATGGAAGCTACGTCTCCGTTGGAGCGGTGCGGAGTCACAAAGTGAACACCGAATAGCCTTGATATGGCACACCGTATCTCCCTCGTGTTATCCTCCGATGAGGAGATCCACGAGCCACTATATGATGCCCTCGAGGTCGGCAACAAACCTTTACAAGGATGAGGCACACTCCACAACCGAATTGGAGGCTCTCACCAAATTCCCACGGCTCCCAAAGCCACAAGAATCACAAGGCCGAGTCGCGTCTCCACAACTTAATTAGAGGCTCCCGGCTAATCCTTGTGGCTACCAAAGCCACAAGAATCACAAGTATCTTCTAGGTATCCAATGAATCAAGTTACACAAGATCTACAAGTGACTAGGTCGATGTAGACAAATCGGCTCGGTGGAGATGCGGATCTAGGGCTCCTCTTTCACTCCTCAAAGTATCAACGTGTTTGAGTGGTTGGAGTGGGAGCACTAGTAGATTGAAGCTTGCAACAATGGTGGAGAGAGAGTGAGGAATCAAGCTTAGTGAACCGGAGGTAGGTGGAGGGGTATAAATACCCCTCCCAGAAATCTGGCCGTTGGAGCTGTAAACAGCCCGCAGCGGTAGTACCGGGCCTCGCCCGGTAGTACCGGCTGACAGGGAACGGACGGCCTGACGACAGACTGGTCAACGCCTCCTCCATGCGCGCATCGGTAGTACCGGACCGCCTGGTCCGGTAGTGCTCCCCACCCGGTAGTACCGCGCTACTACCGGGGCTACTACCGGATTAAAACGAGCGAGTCCAGAGAGCATTTGGAGATCCGGTACTGGACCCGGTACTGGGCCCGGTAGTTCCGCATGGCAGAACACCCGGTAGTACCGGCTGACGCAATGAAGACTGCTTCTCTTCCTTTTCTTGAGACAAAACCTGTGCAATATTAATTGATACAATCCTGCACACTTTTAGCACACACATTAGACATCTAAGTGTGTTGTCAACAAACATCAAAACACTTTGGGGAAGGATATGTCCTTTCAACGACGCTACCGCTACGACTGTGGGGGATGTTAGAGTATACGTGTACGGTTCGATATGGTAGTCTAGGATAGATTTAGGATCTATTTCCATCTATTCCCTAACTTGTCTTGTACTCCAAGTCGGTCCATTGTACGTCTATATATACTCGCCCATTAGGCTCAATAATACATCCATCATATTCCGCCAATCTCATAATTCTACAAAGTGGAGTCACGAACTCTTTCCAGTCAGAGAAGTAACGATAACCTAACAGCCGTGGTCTCCGTCCGTCAATGCGGTGCCACGTCGGACCTGACAAGAGAGACCACGTGCTAGAAAACGGGTTAAGCCCAGCAAAACGAGCAATCAATGCGCTCTGGGTCGCGCCCCAACCCCAAAAATGATAGTCATGTGCCATTTTCTCTTTGTACAAAGATCACCCACGGAGGAGAAAGGAAGAATGAGACTGGACTCACCACTCGCCATATCCGTGCCCATTTTCACTCCAGCCGACCCGGACACCGACGGCAAATTCTCACCGTCCGATCCCACCACTACCAACGGCCGAGATCACATACCAACAGTCCAACTCCAACACTCCTCCACTCTTTCATAGACATCCCCCGATATCCAAATATCCACACACACAGGACACTGCCAGCGAGGCACTTGCATCTTCCAAAGAGGTGGGGTAATAAGTCCAAAACCCGTGGGTGCGAACGCACAACCACCACGATCTCGCATTCCCTGTCGATGGTGTTTATGCGATTCCGCCCCCAGCTTATCGCCTCCTCCCTCTCCCGAGCCCTAAACCCAGCAGAACCCTAGCCCCGCCACCCCTCGCCGCCGCCGCCGCCGCCGCGCGCCACCGTTCCCGCACAGCCAACCTCTCCTTCTCCTCCATGGCCGGGGCAGCACCCTCCGAGGACGCGCTCCGCCGGGCGCTGGCGGAGAGGCAGGCGGCCGTGGACGCGCAGGGCGAGGCCGTGAAGGCGCTCAAGGCCGCTGGCGTGAAGGACGGCCTGGACGCGGCGATCGAGGCGCTCAAGGCGCTCAAGGTGGAGGCCGGCACAGCCGCGCGCAGGCTGCAGGCCTCCATCGGGTCCGGTGGCGGCGCCGCGCGGGAGGAGATGCGGCAGGCGGTCGTGAACACCCTCGAGCGTAAGCTCTTCTACATACCGTCGTTCAAGATCTACCGCGGCGTCGCCGGCCTGTACGACTACGGGCCGCCCGGGTGCGCCGTCAAGTCCAACGTCCTCGCGTTCTGGAGGCAGGTGAGTGCGGCCTCGAGCACATCTAGGGATGTTGTGATTTTGTTTTTCATACCTGTTTGATTCGTATGTGGTTAAAGATGGTCGCGCTTGTATCCTAGTCGATCTGTGTAGCAGCTGCGAATTAATGTAAGAGTAGTGCTGATTTACCGCTTACACTGTGGTTTATGTGACCCTCAGGCAGATATATCGTTCCTCTATTGGTTCGTGACTACTGTACATGTGTAGGAAGTTGCTTATGTTTTAGCTAACGCTCACTTTCTTAGCTTTTCATTGTACTAGGTGCTATTGATTAGATATGCAACCTGCTCCCTGTGTTTCAGTTAGGAAGCTGGAAGTACGACAGTGCTCTTAAAAGTGCATGCTTCTAACAAGCTGTTTTAGTTCTTACAGATCATTGCATCTTAATGTTACTCGATGGTATTGCTAGAACAAACTGTTCCGTTTGTTGATTATATATGTGCAATTTCTATAAGCTGATGAGATGTTTTTTCTGTCGTTCTAGTACTCGAATTGCGATATGGCAATCTGCAGTCTATTTGGCAAATGTGGATGAACAAATATATTCTTTTGGTGCAGAATGTATTCCTGATTAAGGGTTTAATCTTGAATCTGATTAATAGTTTGGACTGCAGAGATGTCAGTATTTCTTATTTGTTCCTGTATTTGATATTGATGGAAATCAGGGATTAGATTTGCTAGTTTATAGTAGAAACATTTCTGCTTCTTAAATCATTCTCTGTGTTAGATACCATCTCTTTCATTTTCGTTTAGCAAGGTTTTAATTACTTCCTTTTTTCCAGCATTTTGTTTTGGAGGAGAACATGTTGGAGGTTGACTGCCCCTGTGTGACGCCTGAGGTTGTCTTGAAGGCGTCAGGTCATGTCGAGAAGTTTACTGACCTCATGGTTAAGGATGAGAAGACAGGCACATGCTACCGCGCTGATCACTTATTGAAAGATTTCTGCAAGGACAAGCTTGAGAAGGATCTCACCTTGTCCCCTGAGGTGGCTGCCGAGTTTAAGCATGTCCTTGCCGTATTAGATGACCTCTCACCAGAGGAACTTGGTGCGAAGATCAAGGAATATGGCATTGTTTCCCCTGATACAAAGAACCCACTCTCTGCTCCCTACCCATTCAATCTTATGTTCCAGACATCTATTGGCCCTACAGGTCTTAGCGTGGGGTAAGAAGATATACAGTCACCACCTAATCATGTTCTTTCGTGTTTTTGGCCAACTATGCTCAAGTTTGTTTGAACCCACAGGTATATGAGACCAGAGACTGCACAGGGTATTTTTGTCAACTTTAAGGACTTGTACTACTACAATGGCCAAAAGCTCCCTTTTGCAGCAGCTCAAATTGGTCAAGCATTCCGTAATGAGGTTTGTTTCCTGTCCGTAAAGTCATTTTGATTCCCGAGCTCGAGCGATCTCTTTATTTTAAAAATTAAAAACTGCATTTACAGGTTTTAAAAAAATCTGCAAAAAAATCTAGAGTCAATGATTGATCCCAATGTGAAATGCTTTGTATTATAGGCTACGCAAAAATGACAAAATCTTGTATATTTTAGAGATTTGAAAGTGTCTATACTCAGATCCACACATTTTTCGTTTTTGTATAGCTCAGAATACAAAGTATTTCAAATTGAGAGGTTGCATGTTTGTGGGATACATTATGGACAACATGCAAATTTTTTTCTTCAGATTTTTAAAAACTTATAAATATGGTTTTTGAATTTTATTAAATAAAGGGATCACTAGAACTCGGGAGCCAGAAATCTCCACTTGCTTTCTGTCACACTTTGTTTTTTGCGTTAATTGGATTGTTAGTACCTGGTAACTGCAGTATAGTTCAGTAGCTCGTTGTCCTTCACGTGATGATTCAGCACATAATGTTTGCTTCCTGAACTTAATCAAATGTTCAATCTAGACTGTTTTTTCATGGCATACCTTGTCCTGTTGTCCTGGACTACTTCCTTTTGTTTAAAATATTTATGCAACATGATTTCAAATGATTAATATGTGATCTTTATGCTGCAAAAATAAGATGAATTATAATATAGACCTTATTTACATTGAGAATATATTATGCTGCTGTTAAATTACTTTACTTTTGTTTTTGTTATAAATATTTTTTGTGCAACATGATTTTGGATGAATGATGCATGATCCTCATGTTGCTAAAATAAGATGGAATTCTATTTCCACTGTACTTCATGTGATAGGTTCGAATACCTGCATGAACGTTTTGATTTGACAAATGTGTCATGCTATTCCATCTTTATGAAATCTCGTACTACATCAGACTTATATGCCTAGAGAAATTAGACTTGCTAACATCCTAAACATAAATCTATATAGTATAATGTTAAGAAACATTCAAATATAAGGTAATTGGCTTGTAGCACTTGCTTCGATGGAGATCCTTTTTATCTACTCACTATTTACACTACTGGGCAAGCAGATCTCTCCACGTCAAGGTCTTTTACGAGTGCGTGAATTCACATTGGCCGAGATTGAGCACTTTGTAGATCCCGAGGATAAATCACACCCGAAATTTGCTGATGTTGCTGATTTGGAGTTTTTGATGTTCCCGAGAGAGCTGCAGCTCTCAGGGGAGTCAGCCAAGTTGCTTAAGCTTGCAGAAGCAGTTTCAAAGGTTTGAACATGATGGCTATTTTCTCTTTGTTTGAATCAGTCATTTTTCCACATCCGTTTTGAGTTATTAGTGGTTTGGTTTCCTTTTAAAAACTGGTATGTTTGTTTCTTCAGGTAATTGTTAATAATGAGACACTTGGCTACTTTATTGGAAGGGTCTACCTTTTCCTGACTCGTTTGGGAATTGATAAGGCCCGATTACGCTTCAGGCAGCATCTACCTAATGAAATGGCTCACTATGCTGCTGACTGCTGGGATGCGGAGATTGAGTGCTCCTACGGATGGATAGAGTGTGTGGGCATTGCAGACAGATCTGCATATGATTTAAAAGCTCACTCCGTAAGAATATCACATCCCATGAATACTTTTGCAGACAATTGTTTTAGTTCTTCTGATATGTTGTTGGAATTCAAGTTGCTTATTTTCAGCTAATGTTGATTTTGCTTTCCTGAATCCTTATTGCTGTTTCATAGGAAAAAAGTGGTGTTCCACTTGTTGCCCATGAAAAGTTTTCAAAGCCTAAAGAAGTTGAGGTGAGTTATATTTTGGATTTATTTCTTCAGTATTTTCATAGGAATTATTGATAAATGTATTGGATAATGTGTGCAGCTAGTTTATGTTTTCTTTTCTCTTGAAGTATAATTTACTTATGAGTTCCTTTATGATAACCATGGTTTGATCCATGATAGATCAACTTTTCCCTTGTACTCCTATAAGCAAAGCTTTGGCATTAACGTGTTTGTCTTTGCGTGAACTTGTTGTTGCTGCTACAGAAACTTGTTATAGTGCCCTCAAAGAAAGACCTTGGGCTTGCTTTCAAGGGCAATCAGAAGATGGTGGTTGAAGCATTGGAGGTAACTTAGTTTTGCTTTCTTTTGCAAAGTCTTATCATGTCTACTGAGGCAGAACTTAGCTGTTGACCTTATTCTTGGACAAACAGGCTATGAGTGAGAAGGAAGCAATGGACATGAAAGCTGCATTAGAATCTAAAGGGGAGACTAAATTCCAAGTCTGCACGCTTGGAAAGGACGTGGTGATTACCAAGAAAATGGTATCAATCAATATGGAGAAGAAGATGGAGCATCAGCGAGTCTTTACCCCTTCAGTTGTTGAACCTTCGTTTGGCATAGGGAGGATAATCTATTGTCTGTTTGAACATTCGTTCTACACAAGACCTAGCAAATCTGAAGAGGAACAGCTGAATGTCTTCCGGTTCCCTCCTATCGTGGCTCCTATCAAGTGCACTGTGTTCCCGCTAGTAAAGAATCAGGAGTTTGATGATGCTGCCAAAGTGCTTGCCAAAGAATTAACAGCTGCAGGCATATCACACATCATTGACACGACTGGTACGTGATACAGCATATCAAGCAAAAAATAGTTGCTCCAACTTTAATGTCTAGACGTGATAAGCATCCTATAAAAACTTGAAGAAATATATCTACCATACTGCGAAATATATTGTTGAATTTCATAACGGAAGATTATATGCCTGATTACCTGATATTGGGATGTGTCCAAATCACCGGACCACATAATACTAAGGGTTATTATGCCAACTCCACAAGGTCAGATTGTTATTTTCTTTTTGCAGGTATTTCTATTGGGAGGAGGTACGCAAGGACGGATGAGATCGGTGTTCCTTTTGCGGTGACGGTCGATTCTGCAACGGAGGTGACGATCCGAGAGAGGGACAGCAAACAGCAGGTCAGGGTGGGCATCAACGAGGTGGCATCTGTGGTGAGGCAACTGACAGAGGGACAGAGCACCTGGACTGATGTTGAATTCAAGTATCCCAGCCATCTCGGTCCCCAAGGTGATCAGGAGTGAGTTATCTGGTCGCAGTTTGAAACTTCACCAGCAAGATCACCGAAGTCGCCCAGTTGATTCAACAGGGCAAACTTTTATACTCCAGTCTCCCTAAGTTGAGTCAATACTGGTGTTGATGCAATTTGAAAGGCAGAATTATGCATTCATACATGCTACATTGCTGCACCGCTTGTCAAGATCTTACCTATACATTTTGAGAATGTTTTACCATACAATGGAATTGACATCATTGATCATTTACTTATCTCAGTTGCAAACCCTCTCTTGAGGCTTTCTTAAGGATTAAGTTAACAGTTGTAATGAAGCTATTGATTTTTTCAATCTTTCACCTACTTCTGGCATCTGATGTAAAGAGTCAAATATTTTTCTCACCACCCGTGTTGAAGTCGTGTAAGGTGGCTCCGGTTCTCCTCAACTACCTGGGATGCCTGTTTAACACTGGCTGGTGCATGGATCAGAAACAGCTTTGGGTGACGGGTGCAGGGTGCTCCACAGTCCACAGATGGATCAAGCAGTCCAGCCACTGCTCGCCGCAGCGCACCAAGACGACGAGGCCGGCGAGTCCAGCGCCGTCATTCCTGGCAACGGGAACAGACTTGACGAGGAGAGTGGAGTCCATGATTACAATGGCGCAGAAGCAGGGAAATGTCCGTGTCCGTGCAGCCCCGGCTGGAGGAAAGCCGCACTTCCGCGGCCGGCGTCGGCGACGAGCAGGATGGTGCTGACGCCAACGAGATGGCAGCGAGCATGCAGCGCCGCCTGGACGTGCTCGCAGGCAAGCCTCACGAGAGCGAACCCATGAGCATCTTCCGCGTGGCCGGGCCCATGCGCGAGCGCAACCGCCACCTCTACGAGCCGCAGATGGTCTCCGTCGGGCCCTTCCACCACGGAGCCGCCCGCCTCCGCGCCATGGAAGAGCACAAGTGGCGCTACCTCCGCGACATCCTCGCCCGGAACGCCGACGCGCCCCTCGCGTCCTACGCCCGCGCCGCGCGGGCCCTCGAGCCCAGCGCGCGCCGCCGCTACGCCGAGCCCGTACCGCTCCCGCCGAGGGAATTCGCGGAGATGCTCCTCCTCGACGGCTGCTTCATCCTCGAGTTCTTCCTTAAGGGCGAGGACCGCGCCGCCGACGCGCTCATCGACGCCGCCTGGGCCATGCAGAACGTGTACAGCGACCTCTTCCTCCTCGAGAACCAGCTCCCCTTCTTCGTCCTGGAGCGGTTCTACCACATCGCCACCGGCGGCCGCGACCACATCGCGTTCACCACCCTCCTCGCCAAGTACCTCACCGTAGAGACCCCGCAAGACGCCGCCACGGCACGACCCCCGACGGCGAGATCCTCCACCTGCTGCACCTCCACTACCACTGGTTCCTGCCACAGGAGGAACCTGCCGTCAGCGGCAACAACCATAAGGTCAGCGAGGACGAGGCGTTCGACGAGTGGCTGGCCAACCCATGGACGAGCGGTTGCCATGGCTGCTCCCGTCGGCGTCGGAGCTGGAGGACGCCGGGGTCACGTTCCGGGCCAAGAAGTCGCCCCGGAGCCTCGTCGACGTGACCTTCCGCGCCCGTGACGGCGTGCTCGAGATCCCCGCCGTGGAGAGCTACACGAACCGGCCCGTGTTCGCCAACCTGCTGGCGTACGAGCAGAGCCGGGGCCGGTGGGAGCTGCAGCGGCTGATGAGCTACGTGGTGCTCATGGCGTCGGTGGCCGCGCACGGGCGGCGCGACGTGGAGATCCTGCAGCGCGCCGGGGTGTTCGTGAAGGGGGACGACGAGACGGCGGCGTTCTACGCGCACCTCGGCGAGCTCTGCGGCGGAGCAGGCGCCGGCACGCCGGGTGTCGCCAACAACTGCTACGCCGACATGTTCCGCGACGTCAGGGAGCACTGCGGACGCAGCTGGAACCGGCACCGCGCCGTGCTCGCGCACGACTACTTCAGCAACCCGTGGACCAGCATGTCCGCCGCCGCCGCCGTGCTGCTGCTCGTCCTCACCGTCGTGCAGACCGTCTACACCGTGCTGCCGTACTACCACCATTAAACTAGCATCGATCCATGCCGCGTGCACCGTGCATGCACACGCCGTGTACACGATGAGTCGGCTAATACTAGTGGATAATAATGTTCGTAACTATGGAATCTCGATCTTGAATTTTGAGCTGATTTCCCAATAATGCTTATTGTCGTGCATTATTCTGGTGATTTGGCTGATCATGCATGCGTCTGCATCACACATCGGGCAATAATACAACGGTTTTGCTAATTCTCTCAGTCAACTTTCGAACCATTAGATTTAGCGTTGAGATTCGTGACGCTAATTGTCGTTTGTCTTATGCGCGTCGCGCGGAGCGGAGGTATGTACGCATGGGCCTTTCATTATTTTCTTTCTACCGTCCCTCTACTCACGATGGGCCTTGTTTTCCTTTTTCTTTTTATTGACGAAGTTGGGCCTTATACACGTTTTGTTCTAGATATATTCCCTTGTTTTCTTTACAGAGAGGAAACGTACTCTTGTATTTTTCTATCGGTTTGCTAAGCAGCTGAGAGGAATCGATTGGTATATCTAGAGTACAATCAATCCATCCAAAGTTTAAAGTTTGCATGATGAGATTTTTTTCTTTTTGTCTATAGATTTGGGCCGCATGCATGTGTGAAGCTTTTTTTGTTCCGTTGATTTTTTTCTAAAGGAAGTGCAGGGTGATCTCTTTTTGTTTTTGTATTTGTTTTGTATTTTCATGTACTTATTTTTTCTTTCCTCATTATATTTTTGGTTTTGCTGAGAATTAGTCAGTCCTCAGTCAACTGTACGACCGTCAGATATTGTGCCGAGATTCGTGCAAATTTTATTGTTTGCCTTTTACTTTTTATTATCTTGCACAGGCTACTAACAGTTTTTGGCCGGCCCAACAAAATGAGGG
The DNA here is from genome assembly GCA_947311845.1 of Poa pratensis. Classification (NCBI taxonomy): domain Eukaryota; kingdom Viridiplantae; phylum Streptophyta; class Magnoliopsida; order Poales; family Poaceae; genus Poa; species Poa pratensis. The sequence goes on from CAMZMU010000094.1 coordinate 30,579,247, forward strand.
ATTCAGTGAAAATAACTTCTATTGGCTAGATTCAAACTTGCGACTTCCAGTGGTCCACACGAACATAATAACCACCACGATAGAAGCTACGTGTTTGCTTACATTAGGAACCGATACACTTTGGTTTGTATTTTCCTTTTCCTTTTCCTTTTCCTTTTTTCTCTTTTTTCTACATGATACGACAAGGGTGACAGTTTTACCTTCATATTTGTCGGTTTTGTTTTTACCTTGACCTTTTTATTTATCTTTATTGTTTTTCCCGAAACGCTGGCTGAGTTTGTTATTTGTTTGCTGGGCCTTTTTTGTGGTCTGACTGAGTTTTTTTCTGGAGAGTGCAAAATAAATAACTGGACTCGGCTGGGTATTTGATGGGTTTTTGGTTGGCTTTTCGCGATTCGACTGGATTTTTTTTTCTTTTGTAGTTTGCGAATTAGATAACGGGCTGGTGTTGGGTTTTGTTTGGTTCGTCTTTTGTTAATTTTTGTCTTTTTTTAATGAAAAATTGAATTATCTTATCGGGTTATTGAGTCAATGTTTGTTTGTGTGACCGCTGAAGGGTTTTTTTTTAAAGTTTTTTTGTTAATTTTATTTCTGTTGCTAGCATTCTAAAGGTAGATTTTTTTATCCATATGTAGTTTCTTTTAGTGTAATGTGTCAAATGAGTTTTTGTGAAGGGTTTTTTTAACGTGATAAAAAATTAGATTCTTTATTCTATTTGGCCAGGATGATTTAAAGAAATGGATTTTTTTTGTTTCGTGATTGTCTTTTTTGGGTTTGTGTTTTCAAGTTTGATATGACATTTTGTTGTTGATTTTATATTTTTTGCCATGTTAATTTTTGAATAGATGTCAGTACTTTTTTAGAAGTACCCGTCCAGTGTGAGAAGGGTTTTGCAAAAGATTTTTTTCATACGTTGGGACTTTTGATGTCAACAATATAAACCAGGTCTATGTGAGATGTACCAGGAGATTACCACATAAGAGGAAGTTGAATTTTGCCGAGTCTAGAAGCCAGTTGCAACTGCATTTGCAAGTGGGATTTTTTTATGCAGTTGCTACTGTCCTTGCAACTGAAATTTTGGTATCAACATAGTCAAACGCGGACGGCCTCTCGGCGAGAAAACGGGCCACCTCTATTCTTTTTTGTTTTAGTTTTTTGTATTATTGTTTTAATTTTTTTGTTTGGAAGCCAGTTTACAACTGCACTTTCAATTGTGATTTTCTCGAGTCTATAATCCAGTTGCAACAGCGATTTTGTCGAGTCTATAAGCCAGTTGCAACGCTACATGCAACAGAGTTTTTTTTGAGTCTATGAGCCAGTTGCCACTATACTTACAACTGAGCTTTTTTTTTAGCCAGTTGCAACTGCACTTGGAACTGAGATTTTCTCTGAATCTTTTAAGCCAGTTGCAACTGTACTTGCAACTGAGATTTCTCGCGTGTGGAGGCTAGTTGCAATTGAACCTGCAACTGTTTTTTTTTCCCGAACCAGTTGCAACACACTTGCAACTGAGATTTCTCGAGTTTGGAAGCCAGTTTTCAACCGAGATCTATTCTTTTTTGTGTTTTATGTTTTATATTATTATTTTTGTAATTTTTGTCGGAAGGTTTTGGCAATTAGTGATTACCATCAAAGAGCTTGTCTTTGGGTCGGGTATCAACATATTCGAACGCGGATGACCTCTCTGCGAGACAAAGGGTTGGCGAGACGACGGCGACCGACCTCTTTTCTTTTTTTCTTTTTTTGTATTATTGTTTTAATTATTATTATTTGGTTATTGTTTTTGTCTGGAAGCCAGTTGCAACTGCACTTGCAACTGAGATTTTCTCGAGTCTATAAGCCAGTTGCAACTGAGTTTTTTCGACTCTATGAGCCAGTTGCAACTGAGTTTTTCCACCAAGTTGAAACTGCACTTGCAACTGAGATTTTCTCTGAGTCTGTAAGCCAATTTCAACTGTACTTGCAACTGAGATTTTCTCGCGTGTGGAAGCCAGTTGCAACTGAACCATCAATTGATTTTTTTTCCGATCCAGTTTTCAACTGCACTTGCAACTGAGATTCCCCGAGTTTGGAAGACAATTCAACTGAGATCTATTCTTTTTTGTGTTTTATGTTTGATTTTTATATTATTATTTTAATTATTTTTATGTCATTTTTGTAGGAAGGTTTGGCAATTAACGATGACCATCAGAGGGGTTGTTTTTGGCCCGGGTAACAAAATAGTCGAACACAGGCGACCTCTCAGCGAGACACGGGGTCGGCGAGACGACGGCGGCGGCCTCTATTTCTTTTGTTTTATTTTTTATTTTATTTTTGAATTATTGTTTTAAATATTATTATTTTTGTTTTTGTTTTTGTCTGTATGCCAGTTGTAACTGCATTTGCAACTGAGATTTTCTCGAATCTATAACCAGTTGTAACTGCACTTGCAACTGAGATTTTCTCGAGTCTATAAGTCAGTTGCAACTGCACTTGTAACTGAGGTTTCTCGAGTCTGTGGGGCAATTCCAACTGCACTTGCAACTGAGTATTTTCAAGTCTATGAGCCAGTTGCAACTGCACTTGCAACAAAGATTTTCTCTGAATCTTTAAGCCAGTTGCAACTGTACTTGCAACTGAGATTTTCTCGCTTGTGAAAGCCAGTTGCAATTGAACCTGCAGCTGTTTTTTTCGAGCCAGTTACAACTGCACTTGCAACTGAGATTCCCCGAGTTTGGAAGCCAGTTTTCAACTAAGATCTATTCTTTTTCATGTTTTATGTTTTACATTATTGTTTTTATTATTTCGGTTTTGCTAATTCTCAGCTAGCTGAGATTTAGCTTAGGTCTCAGTCACATCCGAGTCCGTCCGATCTGGTTCCTGCTTCGCGATTCGTGCATTTTGGTGGGTTGGCTCGTTTGTGTGTGTTTTTTCTGTTGTTGGGCTTGAATTCGCGCGCGGTTTTTTTTTTCCGGAGACGCATGGTGGTGGGTTGGCCAGTGCGTATAACTAGGCTGGGCTGGAGGGTTTCGGCTGGGGGTGGGCTTTGTGATGTTTTTTTCTAGCGATTAGCTGTCTGGGCTTGATGGTTGTTGGTTAGTTGCAGCCTGTTTTTTTTTGCTGTACATTTTTTTCTTTTTTAGAGTATGCACTAGTTTTTGTATGATCCTACTAAACAAAAGGGTATCTATATACTTCTTTTTTAGTTTAATGTGCCGAATTGTTTTTTGTGTAGGCAAGTGCTTATTTTTTTGTTGTAGATTTTTTTTGTTTTGTTTTGTGGATAGTTTTTTTTATAATTGTGGACTTTTTTTTTGTGTTTGGTGATTAGTCTCTTTTTTGTCTTTTTTTGTGTTGTACAAAATTAACTTGATTCATCTCGATTTTGGTTTGATCGGTCATAATTAGTTGATGGCAAACCAAATTTACAAACTAGTTGGTCAGATGAAGAAAGTAGCTACCCAAAATTTGCATGTGTTTGTATAGATTATCAGCAGGTTTATGAGTTGAACATATTAATCTTTTTTCTCGTCAGTTCAAATTAAAATACTAGCAGTACCTGCTTGGGTTAAACCGCTACGTCTTTGTTGCGTTTTGTATAGATTTTCAAATTTTGCATGCGTTTTGTATAGATTATCGGCAGGTTATGAGCTGAACATATTAATCTTTTTTCTCGTCAATTTAAATTAAAGTACTAGCAGTATCCGTTTGGGTTAAACCGCTACGTCTTTTTTTTTTCGTTGTTCTATTGTTAATTTTTTTGAATATTATTTAAATATTATTTTATTACTTTTTTTTTGTATTGGTTTTTTGTGTGGAAGCCGGTTGCAATTACACGTGTAATTGAGTTTTTTTTCAGAGCCAGTTGCAACTTGTTTTTTTCCCGAGCTAGTTGCAACTGTAATTGAAACTGAGTTTTTTTAGAGCCATTTGCAACTATTATCATTTTTATTAATTTTCTTATTATTTTTTTTAAATTTGTGTTTTGTTTTTGTTTGGAAGCCAGTTGCAACTGCACTTGCAATTAATTTTTTGAGAGCCAATTGCAACCCCATTTGCAACTGAGTTTTCCTGAGCCAGTTGCAACTGGGCTTGAAACTGTTTTTTTAGAGCCAGTTGCAACTCCATTTGCAACTGAATTCTTTTATTGAGCCAGTTGCAACTACACTTGCAACTAAGTTTTTTCTAATTATAATTTTAATAATTATTTTTATTACTTTTGTTATTATTTTTCAGAGACATTTCTAATTCTTATAATTTTAATGATTATCTTTATCAATTTACTTAGCTTTTAAAAAAAAATTATGTTTTTTTGAAACCAGTTGCAACTGCACTTGTAACTGAGTTTTTTCAGAGCCAATTACAACTGCACTTGCCACTGAGTTTTTTCCTGAGCCAGTTGCAACTGCACTTGCAACTGAGGTTTTTCTCTAATTATTATTTTAATTTTTTTTTGCGACTGATTTTTTTCCGAGCAAGTTGCAACTGCACTTGAAACTGAGATTTTATCAAGTCTATAAGCCAGTTGCAACTATACTTGGAACCGGTTTTTTTTAGCCAGTTGCAACTGCACTTGGAACTGAGGTTTTTATTTTTGAGCCAGTTACAACCGCAATTGAAACTGAGTTTATTTTATTTTTGAGCCAGTTGCAACTGCACTTGAAACTGAGTTTTTATTTTTGAGCCATTTGCAACTACACTTGAAACTGAGTTTTTTCTCGCGGGGTGGAATCCACTTGCATTTTTGCTCGTACAATTGAATATTTTTCTCGCGTATGGAAGCCACTTTCAACTGCCCCTGCAACTCGGTTTTTTTGGTATTAATTTTTTTATTTAATTGTTTTTTGGTTTTTGTTTTGGGAAGGCAGTTGCAACTGCACTTGCAACTGAGATATTATCAAATTTATAAGTCAGTTGCAACTACACTTGGAACTAGGTTTTTTTTACCAGTTGCAACTGCACTTGGAACTGAGTTTTTATTTTTGAGCCAGTTGCAACTGGATTTGAAACTGAGTTTTATTTTTATTTTTTGAGCCAGTTGCAACTGCGCTTGAAACTGAGTTTTTTTATTTAGTTAGCCAGTTACAACTGCACTTGAAATTGAGTGCAGTTGCAAGAAAATGCAGAGAGATGTGATTTTGAGGGTTTAGGCCTGGCTTTTGCATATTGGCATTTTAAGAAAGAAGCCCAACCCGAAGCCCGAGGCTCGATGGGATTTTGGGGGTTTTGTTTGTGGGCTCTGTTAGGCCCGGCCCGGCCCACAGCCAGGTATACTTGTAACCGATAAAGTGTGCGCTGAAAATCCACTTCCAACTAAAAATATCTCCGTTGTAACCTCACCCGCAGTTGAAAATTTTCAGTTACAAGATCACGCGTAACTTAAAAAATCCCGGTTGCAACATCACCATCAATTTAAAAATTCTCATCTCAACCCCACCCGCAATTGAAAATATATCAGTTGTGACTCCAACTGCAATTGAAAATGTCAGTCCTCTATTGTCTCTCACTCACAATTTTTTTCTTTATTTTTAATAAAGTTTTTCTTTTAACTTTAGAATTCACTATCATTCCCTAGTGTGCTTCGTTAGCCTGTGTTGTTAAAGAAAAAATAAAATAGCTATAATGTTGCTCCCGTACCCTACACCGTAAGCCAACTAAAGGAAAGAAAAGTAAGGCCCAGCAAATGCGTACGGCAAGGCCCAGTTCACTTCGTGGCCAACTAATCGATCGGTAACCTGAGCTAGTGATAGCGACGTATTATTGGCTGCATATATTACGACTCGTATCGCTGTAAATCTAGGAGCATGACGTCAGTTGACTGAGATTTAAGTTAAATCTCAGTCGACTGAGACTTAGAGACACCCATAATACAACTGATCTCCCCATGCCATACGCCACATACATACTACTGTACAAACTAGGAGTAACTAATTACTCCGTAGATGAGAATGTGTAGCCGACGAATCATCCCTAACCCGAAGGACGCCCGGCGCCCAGCTGTGCTCCAGATGGTAGCTACACATCACAAGGACGTACTACTACCACCCAACCGGCGGCGTCTCCAGAGTCAAAGTGCTCCCAAACAATTCCGAAAAATTGGGGTCAACTGCCTCACACCGGAAGACGGTTGCCGATCACGAGGACGCAGGTCGGCCAAGTGCCAGACGTGTACCTGTCGCAGATTGCGAGCAAAATTAATTTTCGCCAAATGTCTAGAGGTTCTGCTCAGGGAGACGGCACGGCGTAATTGCGTAAACATACGACCTCGAGAGTTTGCTTATAGAAGCTGTTATCTAAAGGAACATCTAATCACGATATATGTCCCACACTATTTGCAGCAGTGTAATACTGAGCTATATTGGAGAAAATGTAGAAGAATAGTACTCCCTCCGTTCCAAATTAATTGACTTGGTTTTGTTCAAATATTGATGTATCTATACTTTTTTGATGTCTAGATACATCCATGTGTAACAAAATGTGTGTCAATTAAATCCGAACGGAGGGAGTAAAAGATTAGGAAGTTTTCTAACGCTGCCACTATTCACTCATTTGATTCATAGGGAGTGTGAAAAGGAAAACTATAGGAACTTTTCTTTCGAATCTCAGTTTGAAGGCAAAACATACAGGAAGCAAAAATCCACTCAGAGCTCATTTTCTCATTTCCTATGCACAAGGAAACGAGGGCAGGTTTCCACATGAAATCCTTTCTCATCCCTATCTCTTTCCTATTTCTTTGAATTTCCTTTCCTACAAATCAAAGAATCCCTAATGCACAACGATCCAAGGGGTTTTTCTTTCCGCCTACGCCACGAGTTCAGAGAAAAAGCTCTTCTAGGCACCAACCTTCCGACATCGGCCTCCGGCGGCTCCCCCCGGGTCCTCGGTGTTGCGGGGGTTGCCGGATCTCTCGTGTGCAGACTTGTGTCTATAGGATCAGGGCATCCGTAGCTTAGCTTTTTGGTCTGTCGTCTTGGCTCTGGTGAATGTGACGGCGGTGATGAATAAAAGTCTCTATGGTTGGCGATATATCTGAGTGGTAGTCCGTTCAATCGGGGAATAGCGTGACGGTTGCGAAATCCTTGTGGTGTGGACTTGTGTCCTCGGGCCGCGCCATTGAGACGGCCACTAGTAGGAAAACGGCCTTTAGTGGCGCACCAAAAAAGCTTTCTGCGGCGCATGGTGGGTGCGCCACAGAATGCTCGCCACTAAATTATTTTTCTGTGGCGCACCCCCACCATGCGCCACAGAAATATTTCTGTGGCGCACCATCCACCATGGGCGCACTCCACAACCATGCGCCACAGATAGTCTTTTTTAGGTTTAAAAAAATATACAAAATACAACGTATACAAAGTCATATACGTCGTTGTACACCGCCACCGTGGTCAGGGATGCACCGCCGCTGTGCCGTCGCTATCGTCGGAAGGCCCGGCTCGCCATGGCCACGGTCGGGGACGCGCTCGCTGTGTCCTTGCCCGACGCGGTCGCCGTCGACGAACTCTGGAGTTTCCGGGCTGGAGGCGGCCGTGCTGCATGGAGTTGAGGAAGAGGAGGTCCGGGCGGCTGCGGCCGCGTGGGAGGCAAGGAAGAGGAGGTCGGGGCGGCTACGGCGCTGAAGAAGACGGGGAAGGGGCTGCCCATGACAGGCGCGCCGTCGAGGTCGACGTGGACCATGTAGTTGCCGCGGCGGGGCACCGCGTAGGTGACGACGTAGGAGCCGTCAGCGTTGTCCCGGACGGCGCCCTCGAGGTCGGGGTTGCTGTCGGCGGAGTCCGCGGGGCGGACGCGGACGCGCACGCGGGCGCCGCCGGAGGTGACGCGGCCGCCGTCGCGGTCTTTGGCGGTGACGGTGAAGGTGGCCGGGGCGCCCGCGGAGCCGCCCGCGATGTCGGGGCCCGCCGCGGAGGACTTGGCGGGGTCGACGGGGCTGGGTGGGGCGGCGGGTGGGGAGGAGGAGGAGGAGCCGGGGGAGGCGGCACGGAGGGCGGGGAAGGCGGCGGGTGGGGAAGGCGGCGGGTGGCGCACCCAGATGGGCCTCGTCGTCGCCATGGGGACCAGATCGGCGATGGCGGGTGAGCTTGCTAGGTTTTGGCGTCGCGTAGAGAGAGAAGAAGAGGATGGATTTGGATTTGGAGAAGTGGGGAGTGGCGGCGGCGAGAAGGTGGAGTGGGGATGCGCCGTAGTTTTCTTCTTCTTTTCGTTCGGTAGGATAGGACGTGTGTGTGGCTGTGCGTTCGTGTGAGAGGATAGGGTAGAGAGAGAATGTGGATCTGAGACGTGTGTGCGTGTATGGTTTTCTGTGGCGCATGTAACAATATGCGTGACGTGGTCATACCCTTTGGGTTCCCCACTTTTGGTATACCTGGTGCGACCCAAACGAAGGTCCACCTGACGGACCAGCTATTACTTGAAGGACAAGCCAAGGACTCCAAGTCGTAATCTAATAGGACTCTTGTAAACCCTATCTGGCTTCCTTTATAAAGCCAGGCAGGGGCACCCCCATAGGACAGATAGAGACGGGACAAAACATACACGCATAGCCATAACGAGACAACGTCTCACGACTACCATTGCCATTGCGGCCACCATGTAATCATACAATATATACAGATCAGACAAGCAGGAAGTAGGGTGTTACCCTCCGAGGGCCTGAACCTGGGTAAATCGCCTTGCTTGTCAGCCGACGGAACTACCAGTGCGCCAACTTCTACCTCTATACGAAACCCGGGGTATCTCGACCCTGGGATTTGTCGTGGCAACCCCACGTCAACTGGCGCCGTTTGTGGGAAGAACGCGCGCTGGATTCACGGTTTCGACGGCTTCAATCTTCAGCAGCAATGGCGGCGACCCGCCGCCACGGATCAACGCCCGGGGGCTCGACATCACCATCGCCCTCATGTGCGGCTGGTCAAATTCATCGGATCGCATCTGGCCGGTTTATTCGCAGCAATGATCGGCAAGTTTCTTCATCCACAAGAAGACAGGGCGGTCCCGACGTGCCGGCGAGCGCCTCGGCACTGCCTGCTGATCGACATCCGCCTCCATGGAGTCATCACCCGTGTCGCCTCGGAAATCGTCAGTCCTGCATGTTTCGCTTGCCCTGGACTTGTCGATCTGATCGGCCGCCACCATGCACAACCCAGCGGCTCTTGTTCGGCGTGGATCAGAAACAAGCACAGATCGATTGGTGCATGCAACACGCACGGCTCCCAAAAAAAGAAGAGCTATCATCTCTCCGATCAAGAAAAAAAAAAAAGAGGAAAAGGTGCAAATCGAGTGCTACTAGCACCCACGTTGATCAAAGATACTCATGTGCGGCTCGGTTTCCAAAGAAGAAAAGAAAAGAAAAGAAAAGAAAGAAACAAATACGGGAATACGGGATCAGATCAAGACACGATGAGGATGTGCGATCATCGCCGACAGACCTTCGACTCCGACTGAAAACCGTGACCGACGCCCACTGCGGGTATTCTCCACGACTCGACCACATCAACATCGACGGAACGGCACGTCGACTTCGACTGCGCGCACCCGACAAACCGGCGACTTGGAAGACGGCGGCGTATGCCTGGTGTGGTGGGCATCACACATCTTCATCGACCGCTCGACAAACTCTACAACGACGCAGAAACAGGCGCACCGGACCCTCGGAGGCCGGCGCTTGTCGACTCCGACGCGTCGTCTCCCTCCGCTGCGTCAACTCCTCCACAACTTATTCTCCCAATTATTATATTGGTTATTTGCTAATAATTGTTATGTCTTCTAAAACGTCTGTATGCATGTACAAGGGAAACCAAGGCACAAGGACACGTCCACGGGACCGCACAAACGTCTGTATTCGGCAGTGGTCAGCATCGGCGCTACCAACACAGAAAGCCCGCTCCCTGGAAGGGCACCACAAACCCTCGGGGGCTGGCGCTTCGACATCAACAACGACAAGAAGTTCATCGCTGCACTCGACACGCGACTCGAGTGCCTTCATCGACTCCACATCGTCTCCCTCCGCTTCATCGACTCTGAATCGTCGACTCCGCCTCGCCGACTCAACAAGGTGGACTTGGGGGCTGAGGTTGCAGCCGCCGCGTCGATTTCCTTTACCGCACAATTCCGTCGCGTCGACTCCGGTCCGCCGCGTCGACTCCCTCTACCACACAGCTCCGCGGCGTCGACTCCGTCCACTACGACGTCCACGACTCGACAAGATCGGCGTCCATGACTCGACAACTTTTACAACTACTTTGACGAGTCGACCTCGACAATCTACAGATTTTCGTCGCTCATGAACAGCTAAGTCATTTTCATATTTCATTTCTTCAAATTCTAACCTATTTTGGTGGCATCCAACACTTGGGAGCTGGCGCTTTTCAACTCCGATGCGTCGTCTCCCTCCGCTTCATCGACTCCACATCGTCGACACCGCTCCATCGATTCCGCCGAGTTGACTCCGGTCCGCCGCGTCGACCCCTCCGCCGCAGAATTCCGCCACGTCGACTCCGGTCCGCCGCGTCGACCCCTCCGCCGCACAATTCCGCCGCGTCGACTCCGGTCCGCCGCGTTGACCCCTCCGCCGCACAATTCTGCCGTGTCGACTCTGGTCCGCCGCGTCGACTCCGGTCCACCGCGTCGACCCCTCCGCCGCACAATTCCGCCTCGTCAACTCCGGTCCGCTGCGTCGACCCCTCAGCCGCGTCGACCCCTCCGCCGCACAATTCCGCCGCGTCAACCCCTCCGCCGCGTCGACTCCGGTCCGCCGCGTCGACCCCTCCGCCGCACAATTCCGTCGTGTCGACTCCGGTCTGCTGCGTCGACTCCGGTCCGCCACATCGACCCCTCCGCCGCACAATTCCGCCGTGTCGACTCCGGTCCACCGCGTCGACTTCTTCCGCCGCGTCGACCCCGGTCCGCCGCGCCACAACAAATTTGCCTTGGCCGCACCTGATGCTCTACCGGGTGCTGCGCCGCACAGGCCGCAACAAATTCGTCTTGGCCGCACCTGATGCTCTACCGGGTGCTGCGCCGCACAGGCCGCAACAAATTCACCTTGGCCGCACCTGATGCTCTATCGGTTGCTGCGCCGCACAGGCTGCAACAAATTTGCCTTGGTCGCACCTGATGCTCTACCGGGTGCTGCGCCGCACACGCCGCAACAAATTCACCTTGGCCGCACCTGATACTCTATCGGTTGCTGCGCCGCACAGGCTGCAACAAATTCGCCTTGGCCGCACCTGATACTCTATCGGGTGCTACGCCACACAGGCCGCAACAAATTCGCCTTGGCCGCATCCGATGCTCAGGGGTTGCGCCGCACAGGCCGCAACAAATTCGCCTTGGCCGTACCCGATGCTCGGGGGTTGCGCCGCACATGCCGCAACAAATCATCGACTCGGCTACTTAGCCCCATGCAAAAATTCACGACTAGCGCAGTCGCAAAAAGACTTCCCGAGATGCGTCCGCCGCATATGATCCTCGGATGCTGCACTCATGGTGTAAAGGTAAGACCCGCCGATCCGTCAAGCCGGCCAGGGCTCGCACCCGCTGCGTTCACCCTGTAATTTCCGTGTCTGCGACATGATGAAAAATCCCGACGGACGCGTTGGGTACCCATTTACTGATGCTGGAGTTTGGCTCTATAAGACCTCCGCGGCCAGAGCCAAGCTTCCCCAGCCTACGATAGCTTGCAAGGTGTTTGCCCTAGAGCAATTAGTCAGCCCCGATCCATCGAGTGCGCTGGGCCTGCTAAGCTCAACTCTCAAACAAATAGAAACTGGGCATGAGTTGACGTACTTCCGACTAACAACCTTCCTCTGGCAAAAGGCACCCGATGAATTCTCGACTATGAGTCTCTTCCCGATTCTTCGAATCGACCAGACACTCGGGGGCTACTCCCATCGGGAGCACTGACATGCACCCGACGTACTACCGAGTTAAAAATACCCGACAATGCAGCAAGGGTGCAAGGACTAAGCCCAAGTTGAGCACCTCCTTGGACAACTCAAATTTCATTCGACTACTCCCATCGGGAGCGCACTCGCCGCCGGCTCGAGTGCTACACAATTTTCAAAGTCGGGTTCTCTACAGCCCGCGTCGGATTTTTCAAAGTCGGGTTCTCTACAGCCCGCGTCGGATTTTTCAAAGTCGGTTTCTCTACAGCCCACGCTGGATTTTTCAAAGTCGGGTTCTCTACAGCCCGCGTCGGATTTTTCAAAGTCGGGTTCTCTACAACCCGCGCTGGATTTATCAAAGTCGGGTTCTCTACAGCCCGCACTGGATTTCTCAAAATCGGTCTCTCTATAGATTGCATCGGATTTATTACTATTATTGGGTTTCTTACACCTACACTGGATTTCTCATAAATGATTCAACTCTCAAGGCATGGTTAATACATTCATCACATGATCATCAAACACACCTGACGCATTGACTACTCCTGCTCGACATGCTGCTATAAGTCTCTGCCCGATTCTGCGAATCGACCAGACACTCGGGGGCTACTGACGTGGTCATACCCTTTGGGTCCCCCACTTTTGGCATACCTGATGCGGCCCAGACGAAGGCCCACCTGACGGACCAGCTATTACTTGAAGGACAAGCCAAGGACTCCAAGTCGTAGTCTATTAGGACTCTTGTAAACCCTACCTGGCTCCCTTTATAAGCCAGGCAGGGGCACCCCCATAGGACAGATAGAGACGGGACAAAACATACACGCATAGCCATAGCGAGAACACATCTCACGACCACCATCGCCATTGCGGCCACCATGTAATCATACAATATATACAGATCAGACAAGCAGGAAGTAGGGTGTTACCCTCCGGGGGCCTGAACCTGGATAAATCGCCTTGCTTGTCAACCGACGGAACTAACAGCGCGTCAACTTCTCACTTTATACGAAACCCGGGGTATCTCGACCCTGGGATTTGCCGTGGCAACCCCACGTCAATACGCCACTGAAATGCGGACTTTCTGTGGCGCATCTGTACACAAGCACCACAAAAGGCTGCGCGCCACAGAAATGTGGCTTTCTATGACGCATATACAGCATGCGCCACAGAAAGACATATTTCTGTGGCGCATTCGGTTCTCGTGCGCCGCAGAATTCCAAATTTCTGTGGCGCATGCAAAACAATGCGTCACAGAAATTATTTCTGTGGCGCTTGGCTATTTCGTGCGCCACAAAAAGTGATCCACATAAAGGCAGTTTCCTACTAGTGGGCGCTCGCTCTAGCATCATAGTGAAACTCGAGAGGTTTATTCAGTAGCGCATGCCGACAGTAGTCTGCGTCGGTGGCAGTTCGAAAATCTTGAATCTTGTGTTGAGTTCGTGGTTGGGGGTTGACAATCTGGTTTCCCCCTCTGACGTCGTAGCAGGGGGAGGTGCCAGATTCAGAGTTTGATGGCGTGTCAAGTGTGCTGCCCCGCTCAGATTCTTTCAACGCCAATGGTTATGTCTGGCAAGTTATTTTGGAGGTATGTAAAGCTGCAACTCAGCGATGAAGCCGCGTCGAACTCGGGCGAAGAGTGATTTTCCACTTTCTTTTGAATGGTCGCTACGGTGGTGCTGGGGGCGAGTGACAAACGTTAATATATCTTACTCGGGGTCTCTTTCGTTCATAGGATTTGAAAAGCACTGGAATAGAAATATTGCAGCAATAGGATGTCATGCCATTTAGAATCTTACAGGAACCAAAAACGCAGGACTCATCTGTTGTTTGATTGCACCGCAGGAAACTTTTATAAGGATTGAGTACATGGTCTAGTTGTCATAAACTCATAGAAATGTTTCCAATAGGTCTCACCTCTTGCTAGAAAATCCTATGCGATTGTAGTGTACGAAAGCAATTCATAAGAATTCTGGAGGATTCATTCCTTTGAACCCAATGGACTCCATAGAAAAAATTCCTATGGTTCAAATCCTATACAATTTTTTTGAAAACCCTAAACAAAAGAGGCCGTCAGAGGTTTCTTTGGTCCGCCTTATAATTTTCCTTCTTTGATGAGTCTTTTTGTAAAAGTTAGGATTCTCCTGTCTGCTTAGTCAGGGTTGGTGTTTTTATCTTGTCTTTATTTTATAAATAAACATCTATTACCAAAAATAATATAATAATGCACTAATCTCGCGATTAGCAATAAAATTGCGCATGAGGTGCATTCCTGGACGGGATATCCCGTTCAGTGAAACCACAAAATTGATCTTGTTTGGAAACTTTAGCCCAAAATGGCCTACTTTCGAAAATATTTTAGAAACTAACCCAAATTGGTAGCACATGTCGTGATGCGCTATCCTCTAAGCGTTCCATCCCACGGCTCTATACTCAAGAGCATAACTCCCTGTGTCTAGTGCGCTACACTCTGAAATTTAGTATGTTTGCAATGACGTCCGGTTGGGTGTTCTTTGGAGCTTATTTAGACTGGGGGTATAGCGCTGCAGGCCAGAGCGCTATGGGGCATGTTTGATTAGCTGCATTGCCTCCAAGAATTTCTTGGGATGAAAAAAATGGGCCGTTTGGTTGCTCATAAGACGGCTTGGCCTTAGATCGTACGAAGGTTAAAGCACCCCTCAGCCAGAATGCCAGATCCACGGTCCTAGAGGATGCACCGTTTTGAGTTAGTTTCAAAAATATTTTCGAAATTAGATCATTTTGTAATGAAGTTTGGTGACAATGCGAGTTTTATGTTTTTTCTCTCCCGTGCCCCAAGGGGCACTCCAGGATTTGTACTCTTCCTTTGACTGCAGCACAGCAGCCGCCGATATACGACCACCTCCACATTGTCCCACTGTACCCCACCTGTCATACTCTCATGGAGATGCCTCATCGCAACCGCCGAGTGGCCGCGAGTCAAACTCCCGACGCGTCTCCGTCTTCTTCCCCCTCCTCCTCTCCGCTTCTCCTCGAATGGTAGCACTACTACCAAGCAGCTTCCGCCCCTAGGGTCTCCGCGCCAAGGCCTCCATGGAGCCACCGCCTCCGCTCCTCTCCCTGTCGCTCCTGCTCCTCCTAGCCGCCGCCGCGGGCTCCAACACCGCCGCCGCCGCGGGGGACGGCTGCAGCAGGGGCTGCGACCTCGCGCTGGGCTCCTACTACGTCGCGCAGGGCCAGAACGTCACCTACATCGGGCAGCTCTTCGGTTTCGGGGACAACTACCGCGCGCTCGCCGTGTACAACCCCGGGAGCTCCAACCTCGACTACGTCCCCGCGGGCTCCCGCATCAACGTCTCCTTCTCCTGCCAGTGCCTCTCGCTCCCGTCCAACCCGGCCGCCACCTACCTCGCCGGCTCCTTCCCGCACCCCGTCGCCACCGGGGAGACCTACACCAGCATCGCCGACCTCTACAACAACCTCACCACCGTCGCCTGGCTGCAGGCCACCAACACCTACCCGCCCAACAACATCCCCGACATCGCCACCGTCAACGTCACCGTCAACTGCTCCTGCGGCGACCCGGGCGTCTCCAAGGACTACGGCCTCTTCCTCTCGTACCCGCTCAGGGACAGGGAGACGCTCGCCTCCGTCGCCGCCACCTATGGCTTCTCGTCCACGGAGCAGATGGACCTCATCAGGAAGTATAACCCCGGGATGGACGGCGTCACCGGGAGCGGAATCGTGTTTATCCCTACCAAAGGTCAGGTTCACCGAATCCCTTTGTAGCTGTAGTGCTGCTAATTCGAATTGAACTGTGGGGAATTTGGGTGAATCCCATAATTTTAACTTGGTTTAGCTGAAATGGAGGAGCATTGGGGGTTACTTGCTTCGTTCTCAATAATTGTACATTATTATTGCTGTTTGGTGCAAAATTGTTCATGGGGTTAGTTTTATACTGGGCGTCTGAAACTGTTTCGATTAGCAATTGTTCACAGTTCCAGTATGTTATTGTGTTTGTGAGTAACGAATGAACTGATTGAAGTATGCTAATGGCGTGTGCATTTTGTTTCCACAAATTGAATGGTACTACCACTGTTCTAGCTATATTAATGTTTGTGAGTACCCAATGGAAAGTGATGAACTCTGGTTATGGCGCTGACCTGCACATATTTCTTCCTTCATGTGTTGCTGGCAAATAATTGATACTAGTATATATATGCTACTGATTGTGTGGGTTGGTTCATGCCAATTCTGCATCCATGGTAATTTTAGCAAGAAAATTGCCTGAAGTATCCGCGGGGCCCAAACTATCTTGACTTATTATCAATTTGCAAAAGCAAATTCATGTGAGGCCCTCAATGTATTTGATTATACCATGTGGTGACGGGGGGATTCTTAACTCAATTTGATGAATATGTTTTCCTCAAGAAAACAGTTGCCATCAATTATATTTTGTACAGAATCCATCACATCCTCCTAAAATATTTTACTCCGCTTGTTTTTTCCAGATCCCAATGGAAGTTACCTTCCTCTGAAATCATCAGGGTAAGAGTTATATTAACTTGTAGTCTTATCCACTTGAATTGCACCACTATTAATCATGTAAATATGTAATGTTTATTACCACGTAGTTGTGCTGATAAGTGTCCTAATTTTGTGCAGTACAGGCAGCATCTGTCCTTTCACAAGCTAATTATTCTCGGCGTTAAGGTTTTCCGGAAAGAAAACATGATACCGTTGATTCTTGTGAGAGAATTATGATGTTTATTGATGCTCAAATCTTCGTACCAGGAAAAAAAGGTTCGGCAGGAGCAATAGCAGGAGGTGTTGTGGGTGTTGTAGTTGCACTAGTTCTTGTTGTCTTGTTATTCTTGTTTTATAGGCGAAGAAAAGCGAAACAGGACACGCTGCTTCCATCTTCTGAAGAGTCTATCCGGCTAGGTAATGATAAGCTTTTTATGGATTTCTGTCTGCCTCTGATCCTGCAACACAGAGTTATTCTGGTAGCTTCTTTTGTTGAAAAACATTTGCATGTCCTGATTTCACAACTGGAAGTTAATTTGGTCTCCTTCGTTCATCTGAATAACGTTCTGCTAAAAGGATTGGGTGGTTGAAGAAATGATTGTATCCTGTGAGCAATGATATTGGTGTCCATGAACCTGGATATATGGACTGAACAGAGTATGATACTTATGAGTTATGATTATGACTAACAGTTTGGGGGACTTTAGTTCTAACCGCTGAGCTATGTTAGGGACCTATAAGTGTATTTTGGAGGATAGAAAAAGTTAGAGAACCATGAATCATGCTTCCAATGTTTCCTTCCCCTTATGAGTCCTTGACAAATGTAACAATATATGTCTTTCTACTATTTATGAACTATTATTTTTTTCGTTCCAGCCAATATATCCATGCAAAAAGTGACACCTTCGACTACTCAAGCTGATGGAGCTTCACCAGCTGCTGGCATTACTGTCGACAAATCAGTGGAGTTCTCATACGAAGAACTTTTTAATGCTACAGAAGGCTTTAACTTGATTCATAAAATCGGACAAGGTGGTTTTGGCGCTGTTTATTATGCTGAGCTGAGAGGAGAGGTAAGTTCAATATTTTTTTCTCTATTTGCATTTCAGCAATGCGACAAATATGTACCTAATTAGGGGCTTGAACAACCGTGTAGGAGCATAATCTATGATTCTTCATGCATTGTGGTCATGCAAAATCATGATATCGTCTTCATTTTAAATGACTTGTTTTGTTTCTCTTGTGTTCTCCACCGTTCAGAAAGCTGCCATAAAAAAAATGGACATGCAGGCTACCCAAGAGTTCCTTGCCGAGTTAAAGGTTTTGACACATGTTCATCATCTGAACCTGGTACATGATTCTTCTGTTTATTTTCCTAAATAATACTACCTCCGTTCCGAATTATAAGATGTTCTAGCTTTTTCTGAATCGCATGTATATAGATGCATTTTAGTGTGTCTGTTCACTCATTTCAGTCCATATGTAGTCTATATCCAAAACATCTTATAATTCGGTATGGAGGGAAGATGTTTCTTAATGGTATATTAATATTGATTTTACATAGGAATAATCTCATAATTTCCAACTAATCTTTTGTCAGGTTAATACTAACTTTTTCACTTTCATTTCAATGCTTGATTTCTTGCAGGTGCGCTTGATTGGTTATTGCACGGAGAGTTCTTTGTTCCTTGTCTATGAATTTATCGAGAATGGCAACTTAAGCCAGCATTTGCGTGGAACTGGTAATGTTATGCTTCTCATAATACTTGCTGCGCCTTTTCTGTTGTTTCCGGCAAATTAATCTCAGCACATTTGTATAGATTATGAGCCTCTGTCTTGGGCTGAAAGAGTTCAGATTGCACTAGATTCAGCAAGAGGTCTTGAGTACATTCATGAGCATACTGTTCCAGTCTACATACATCGTGACATCAAATCTGCAAACATCTTGATAGATAAGAACACCCGTGCAAAGGTAGGAATGGTTTAAGGAGAATTCCTGTGTTTTATGCTTCTATATCTTTGGTCCATCCTTCATGTAATAATTATGTGCATCTTCCAGGTTGCAGATTTTGGTCTAACAAAACTTACAGAAGTCGGTGGCACATCTTTGCAAACGCGTGTTGTTGGTACATTCGGTTACATGCCTCCAGAGTATGTGTCCTGAACATCCACTTGTTATTTTGCTAACTGCAAAGTAGCCCCTGTTTGTGATCACCGCTTGACATTCATGGACAATGGTGTTTGCAGATATGCTCGATACGGTGATGTTTCTCCAAAGGTTGATGTCTATGCCTTTGGTGTTGTCCTCTACGAACTTATTTCAGCCAAAGATGCCATTGTCCGATCAAGCGAATCTGCTAGTGATTCAAAGGGATTGGTTTATCTGGTAATTATGCTGCTCAGTTAACTGGTTTTATAAAACTGCTAGTGTACCTTTTCCGTGAATCAATCTGCTGGGTACATCAGTTAATTCAAGAAAGTCTGAATAACAGGATCTTGAACCCATGATCTATTATTGACACCCCTTGCGTCCGCGTTGTTGAGACAATAGATAGTTGAGTATCTGTTGATACCATACATTTATATGCTTTCCAAGCCACGAACAGTCCAGCTTTGGGTCCTTTGCTGAAGTTTCATCTTTACCTGTGTGATGACTTACCATACTGAAACTTGTAGTTTGAGGAGGCTCTCAACGCACCGGATCCAAAGGAAGGCCTCCAGAAGCTAATCGACCCGAAGCTGGGAGACGATTATTCCATCGACGCCATTCTCAAGGTTAGAGAAACATGCTCAGGCAGAACAATTTCCATCACAAATATTGCCTCCCTTTGTGTTGTTCAGTTAGATATACGCCAAGATAAAACATCTGTTGCCTTGTGAAAAAAGAAAGCTTTAACAAGCCATGAGAAAATAGAGTTAAGTAACCATACGTTCTGTTTTGCATAACGTGTATACGCCACGTCATACCAATCCACTTCATTTCGGAGGACATAACAGCTTAAGAAATCGAGATTAGGCCCGTGGAAAGCCAAAAAAACTGCCTTTTTGGACCTTTTCCTAATAAAAGAGTTATTCGACCTCCTAGAGTTCACTCTTCACGACGTTTTCCTAATAAAAGAGGGATTCGACCTCCTAGAGTTCAACTCCCGTTCTCAACCCATGAACAATATGAATACGAAGCTTCTTTTGTAACTCCCAGAATGCATTGTGCTTGCAGATGACGCACCTCGCGAACGCATGCACTCAGGAGGACCCCAAGCAGAGGCCCACGATGAGATCCGTGGTCGTCGCTCTGATGACGCTCTCTTCGACGAGCGAGTTCTGGGACATGAACGCCCTCTATGAAAACCCGGGCTTGGTCAACCTCATGTCCGGGAGATGACCTCCTTTAGCCACATGCCTCTCCCCTGGCATTGTACATCGGGGCGCATTTCATTTCTACAGTCTGATGCCGGACGATTCGTCAATTATTTTGGCTACCTACGTGTAACCTTCTCCCCCTTGGGTCTAGATGACCTTGGCACTACTGCCCGCGTGAGTTATACGTAAGTGTAATAGAAGTATGTGTTTATTTTTCACATGGCAATGGAATTAGCGGAAAGTTCATTTGGAGGACGAGCTCCATGGAGCCCCTTTTTTGAAAAAAATAAAATCGATATTTTTAAGTTTCTAAAAATTCTGTAAAAAAAATTCTAGACGTTCACAATGACCTATTCTAGGAGTATGTAAATTTGCAACCCGTAATAGTTTGTATTCCGTCCTGCACAAAAAAGACAAATTCTGGCAAAGCTGAAATTTTTCAAATCACATCTCAGATCCAGAATTTTGTTATTTCTGCACAGACCACAATACACAATATTTCGCATTGGTATTTTGCACAATGGTAGACATAACCATGGTCTACTTCTAGGATTTTTTTCAGATTTTTTGGAAACTTAAAAATATCGTTTTTGATTTTTTTTTCAAAAAAAGAGCTCCGTGAGTCTCTCTTCTCCTGTGGATAAACTCGGTTCTTGTGTGGCAAAGGATGCGGCGAGGTGTCTTTCCTGAATGGTGAAGACGGAAACAGCAGGACACTGATAAGTAGAGATGTTGACAATGCCTCCGTTGGCTGCTTGCTCCAGTTACTTGAACTAGCAGCCAAGCACGTCGGCAGAACGTGTGATATTAGTGTTCGCTGCGTGGAGACTGGGGAATCAAAGATGTACACTACTGCTCCCGGGAATCGAACAGTTATGATGAAAATGACAAGTCAGGGTGCGGCTGTGCCGTGCACCATAATCTCGGTGGAAACGGGATCGGTGATTCGGTGTGTTGTGATCGATGCTGGTCGGCCTACTGAGTTGGGATGATAACACTGGGTACTAACTTGGTCAAATAAAGAAGCGATAGGACAGGTGCATAGGATGTTGATATGGCCGAGTTGGTCTAAGGCGCCAGATTAAGGTTCTGGGCCGAAAGGGCGTGGGTTCAAATCCCACTGTCAACACATAATCCCCCCCTTTTTTTCTTTTGGTCCCAGATGGGCTCAGCCCTAAACGAGTTCCACGCGATGCTCCATTCTAACGCGTGGAGGCCAACAATAGAGGGCACGAGTTATGATACTAAGGACTGATCGTCTGTTAGTTAAGGTTGTTGTGTACTCCCTGTCATCGTGGATTTTTCATTATTGTGCACAGCCAGAATGCAGCTGGTTGTTAATGACGGACAGTGACGAATTAAATATATCCATGTGCTCTACACGCAAAAAGAACAAAAAATATTCTCCATATGCTCTTTGTATAAATAATCAAACTTTACTGATTAATATATATATTTTTAGATGTACTGATTAATATTTTTAAACATACATTAAATCGAGTAAAAAAACTGAGATGCAAGCAACAAAAAAAAAGGATACAATCGGAAATTGCATCGTGGTCATCGTACTCGTCATCTATGCCTTCATCTAGTTAGAAATATGAGTCACACGACCGTCCATCCATCCCAATAGATAAGAAACCAAGGTCGTAAAAAAAAACGTGATAGTTTGTAGGAGTTAGTCTACAAGGTGTGGCTTGTCATCTTCGGTCTAGGTTTGAGGCACGGATGATGTTCCATGATTTATAGTGTGTGTTTTTGCTGGTTTCCGTAAATTAACCGCGTGATGTATGATTTTTGGGTCCGGTTTCCCTTATTGAATGGACGAACTTTCTTTTTATATAATGCAATGCGGGAGTTCCCTGCACTCTGTCGAGGCTCCGTAAAAAAACTACTAAACGAGACAATCTCAACATCACCATTGCCGATACTATGGCCAAGTTACCAAACACAATTTAATTTCTATTACACATGGTCCATCTTTGTATATATACAGGGGCGAACGCACGTACAGCTGAGTGGGGGCCACTCACTTTTTCAAATTTCAGTATAGTTTATTCATATTTGAAGGAAAAGGCTTCGTAAAAAATTTGAATTTGTACTAGAATTGCCCCCACTCATCTAATTCGCCCCCACTGAATTTTATGTCTGTGTCCGCCCCTGTATATATAAAAATCTGTTTCCTTGAACGAAAATGCCACAGCACCGGCCCCTTCTAGAAAGCAAAGCCGTGTGAACCGTCTCGCCCGCGTTGAGATCACTCCCCATGCTACCAGGCAGCGGAAACGCAAGCGCTGCCGTAAGCTGCCGCCGCCACGTGTTCTGAGACGCCACCGGCCGGCCACACGAACTGTACTCCCACAGCTCCTCCGCCTTCCAATCCTGGTACGCATCGTCGTCCTCCTCTTCCTTCCCCTACCTTCGTTCTCGCGGCCATATCATCCGTTAGGATAGCTGAGGTCTCTGATTCATCGATTAATTGGTTGCTCTGCTGTACCTTTCATCCAATCAGTCCACCGGAAGAGAAACGATTTCGTCCTTCGATCACTTCTTATCCTACCTCATCCTGTGCTATCTATCTTTGTTTGTAATTTATTTCCTGCTATTTACGATCTACTCACATGGGTTAGTACGTGCCGTGTATAAGAGATTCAATCTTCTCTTTGTGGAGAATGTTTCTGGTTCGCAGGTTTTTATTTAGCCTCGCCGCCAGCTTATCTTTTTATTCTTTTCGTGGTCGAGAAGGTTCAGAGAATCTGGGTGCCTGACCAAATCTAGTTCCCCAATTTAGTGATGATTTATGTGTGGCCAATCAGTCAGCCCTGATGCTTACTTGAATACTATTATTTAGGTGACCTATGAATCATGCCATCTTTTTTCAACATCGGGGAAACAACCTAGAAGTTGATGTAATTGTTTATGATGGCTTCTTGTGCAACAGTTTGGATTTTATGCTGTCACAAGTTGCTCAAGTACTGATGTGTATGTGTAATTGTGTATGCTGTCTTTCTCAACTTGCTTAGTAAAAGTTTTAGTTATGCTTTCTTCCTCTTCATTGGAGTAGACGTGGGAGCTTTTCTTTCATATGGAATAGTTTGCGGTTCAGCCAAGAACCTGTGACTCCCGATGGTTGTCTTGAATCAATTTGAGAAGGAACAGAAGTTTATACTTCAATACTGTTCCAAGAGAAGTCGCACCTGAACTTGAGAACAGCTGTGTCGTCCTATAAAAATGTCAAGACATATGACAAGAAATGAAATGGATTATTACGAAGTAGTTTTATCAGGTGTTGTTGCCTGAAGGTTTTGTGATTCATAGTTGCTCGTTGCTATTAAAGGATTTTTGCAATAAATATAACAAAAATATTCTAAATATTTTGTTTAGCTTCTTTTTTGCAAAAAACCTGTGTTTCTGATAGAGAGTCTACTTTGCAGCTGTTAACAAGATGAAGATGGCTGTATCTGTTGTGCTGCTCGTTTCGCTCCTATCTACTATCTCTCCCCTACCCTCTGAAGCCCTCAATGTGAGAGGTCGTCTACTGAAATCAAAGACGTTCCGTTCTCCGCCCATCTTATTGTCCCCTGGATCAGTCTCAAACAAGGTCTACCCTGATGTCGACTTTCCCAAAGGCCACATTGCCGTCAAGAGTTTTGATGCAGAGGTTGTCGATGAGAACGGCGTCTCTGTCCCACTCCATGAGACCTACCTGCATCACTGGATTGCAGAACC
This sequence comes from Poa pratensis, assembly GCA_947311845.1. NCBI lineage: Eukaryota > Viridiplantae > Streptophyta > Magnoliopsida > Poales > Poaceae > Poa > Poa pratensis. The sequence continues at coordinate 30,602,700 of CAMZMU010000094.1, forward strand.
ATACTATGCTTTGAAGAACAGTCATAGCGCTGATTCGCACAAGCTTCCAAAGGGAGTGCTTGAAAAGAATGATGGAGTGTGCAAGACCACACTAAGCCAATACTTTGGGCTTGGTTCCGAGACTCGCCACACCGCCACATGGGTCCCTGATCCTTACGGAATAGAGACTGGCAATCCGGAGAAGGCCCCTGAAGGCTATGAGGAGAAATGGTTCCTCAATATTCACGCCATCGACACGAGGGGCGTGCTCGACAAGCCTGCCTGCACCGAGTGCAAATGCGACTTGTACAACGTTACTGTCGATGAGTATGGGCGCACAATCTCAAAGAACTACACTGGTGGGTTGTTGTGCTGCTATGATCAGACCCAGTGTCAGGTCAAAGAAGGATTCAATGGTGAGGTGCGGAAGCTGTTCTTGCAGTACAAGGTGACGTGGCTTGACTGGAATGATGCGGTGGTGCCTGTCAAGATTTACATATTTGACGTTACCGACACCGCTCTGCTCGATGGAATTCCTGAACATTCTTGCAAGGTATGCAAATAGAACTTCACATGATGGAACTGTTTCGGATTTTGAGAAAAACTCGTATTACTTCAAATGCACAATCTGATGTCCTTAATTATTTAGTAGGTTTGTTTATGATTTAAATCGTTGATTGTACAGGTTGAGTATCAAGTCGAGGAATGCAGTGCGGTGAACCGAGCCAACAATGACTGCATCCATGTCAAGACAGTTAGAGCGGTCTTACCGCGTGGAGGAGATATCCTGTACGGTGTTGCACACCAGCACTCTGGCGGAATCGGTTCCTCATTGCATGGCCAGGTGATGGATTAGTACCCTAATCTCTTACATGTTGTGCTTATGCACTGCTCGGTGTTATTTTGAGGGGAAACACAATAGTACCTTCTCCGTTTCATAATTCTTGGCAGAACTAAAACCACAGCAAGAATAATGAAACGGAGGCAATACCTTTGTATTTATGATGTCTATATAGTAACATCACAACATGCTCTTGGCAAAGGTAAGCCTAACCTGTTATGCAACATCACAACATGTTGGCAAATGGAAGCCTAACCTGTGAGGTACATTCGGCTTTCTACAGGACGGACGCCTTCTATGTGAATCGCTTCCGACCTACGGCACAGGGCAGGAGGCAGGGAACGAGGCAAACTACATTGTGGGCATGTCGACGTGCTTCCCTAAGCCAGGATCCATCAAGGTCAGGGACGGAGAGGTGCTGACCGTCATCTCCAACTACAGCAGCGACCGGCAGCACACGGGCGTCATGGGCCTGTTCTACATTCTAGTGGCCGAGCCACAGCAAACGGCTCCTGCGCCATCCCTCTGTTTCAGTTTCCCAGCCAAATGTGAGTTTGTCTACACCGTGGCCATGTTTTGCAATCCAATTCTTTTTTTCCGGAACATACTCATATTGCTGCAGTGAGAACTCTGGAAACTGCAAATTAATGTGCTTGTCATTTTAAGCAAGTGTTGATTTGCGTTTTCTGCTTTTGTGTAGGGTGCTTACCGGCATGGATTTCCAGCAACATGTGAAGAGAAGACCATCATCTATCACCTCCTGATGAGGTGCAATGCAGTCATGTGAATGGTGACTCCTGAAGAAGCTGAATGAATAAATCAATCATCATAGTTAGTTTACAAAATTGCTGGGTTTTAGTCATGTATAGCTAATAGTAATATACGGTACGGGACCCCACAAAAATATAGTTATGTACACAGAAGGGAGCAGTGAGTTGCAGGTTGCCTCATTTCGACGAGCCAACAGTTTCTGATGACCTGTAATTGATCGCCAGTAGTAGTGTATGGAGCTGAGATGTAAGAGTTCGTCATTAGCAGAAGAGAAAATCGGCATAGCTGTAATAGTAAGCAGCAGTTGTACAATCTCGTGTACAAACACCTTGCAGTCTTAACTAGTGATATACTGGTGTAAATATATATACTATATGTGCCAGTGACGGACTCAGCATTTTACCGAAGGTATGCCGCATCAAAATTTTGAAGTCTTGTCTTGGAATTCTTCGGGCCAATGCTCACGCTGCTCATTTGCTAGCTTAGCTAGGGTGTGTGAGTCTTTAGTTAGCAGTGTGTGACCAACCAGGACTAGCCCTTGGTGGCTTAATTTTATAAAAGAATTGCTCTTTTGTGAGAATTTCAGAATTTCGCCTGACAGGATTTGAACTCTGGTTACTAGGTTTAGCCACTGCTAACTTTGCCACTAAGCCTCTGCCCCGTTCTCAGAGAACTACTTAGCCAACCAGGCATACCCTGTGGTCCGTCCCTGATGTGTGCAATGTTTATTTGATTCACCTAGCTAGGCATTGTGCTGCAGGAATTCAGACAACGAAAATGACACGCAGCCTTAACGCCCAAGCAACTAACAGGCCGTCATCCCATACGTATCAATCTCCCAGTGACGCACCTGGAGTCTAAAGTCTCCAAGTTTTGGTTCCTGCCATCACAGGACCGTTTTGACATTTGCAGAGAGACGACAGGCGCACACCAATGGGTTGCTATTGTACTGAACCACTGGAGGTGCAGGAAGAGTTCCCTGAACACAACGTATTGGGCTACTGATCCACGGGTATAACTGATAATCAATTACACCTTAGCTACAATAAGACTCTCGTGCTCATTTTGTATTGTGATTCTTTCTAGACAGCGACCAGAACCCGCAGATATGGCGTCCGTACAGAGGCATGCATGGCAAGGAGTATGAGCTCCCACGTTAGGCAGGAGCGAATCCACGGAGGATAATACGTGTGACGCCTCAGTACTGTAAGAAAGAAACACCACACCGTTTTCGTTCTATGTCCACACGATGCATGTTAGTTCTCTGTCGCATGGATTTTCCTTGCATTCTAGTCGACCTGGAGGTGGACTTGTCTAAGCTTTATTGTATTCTAACGGATTTGTGTAGCCTGGATTTGGCGGAGTGGGATGTAGGGATGTAAACAGATCAGATTGATTGGATAATGCTCTGTTCATATTGCTTACCGTATTTTCTAGTCAAATCTAGAACGAAATGGATAATGACTGGATGTCGATTATATTGGATTGCGCATTAAGAGTTAAAACAGACCAGACTTGGATCAGAAGCTAATAAAAGTATCTAATGAATACACACCTTTTTTTTATTTTTCAAACCATGCAGGAGAGCTGCACGTGATGATATAGTAAGAGCCTAAGAGGGAGAGAGGTTTAGGTCATAACAGACCCAAGTACAGAGTACAACGACCCCCAGAAACAGAACCACAGAAAAAAAACAGGGATACAAACGGAAAACGACGAGGAAGACACACTAACGCCGATACAACCGATTACTGAAAAATAAGACGATCCCTGCTGGCAGCCGCCCATTGGAGAGCTTCGGCTTTGATGTTTTCAATCAGAATCTGGATTGGCTTGGAAACCTTGTCGAACACCCTTCTGTTCCTTTCGCACCATATATTCTTCTTCTGGGCAGAGAGATCCGAGGGTTCCCCCATCTGTTCTTGTCGTCTCGGTGACGAGGAGAGCGGGTGGTGCTGGGATCTGCTCGGATCTGGCTGTCCTGGGAGTTTGGCGGGGTGATCTTCGCGCAGCGCCATGTTGGCGTTCTGTGGCAGCGGCTGGCTGCTGCTCTTTTGGTGGTGCTGCGCTCGGGAGTGCATCCTCGGCGACGTCTTCGTCGTCGACCGTTCAGGCCGAAGGGCGGCCACTCCCCCCTCGGGTGCTCTCCTCTGCTTCCGCTTCTCCGGCCGGCCGTGGTGGCGAGGAGGGAAGCTGGCAGAGGTCCGTGTCCCGCTTTTGGTTCGGTTGGTTCAGGTGGTCTCCGGCGTTGTTGCTCTGGCCGGCCTTGGCGGCGAGGGGAGGAGCGGCGTCTGGAGGTGGTCGACGGCTGGCGGTGGTGGACCTAGACGACGGCGTCTTCGGCTGGAAGTTGGGCGGTGTCGGTGAGTTGGTGTTGTGGCTGTGTTCTTTCAGCGCGTCAAGTTCCGCTGCTCGGCGGCGGACGGCTCCTGCAGTCGACTTCAAGGTGAGGCGGCGCCTTCTCTCCGGCGGCATGCGGTACGGCGAGTTCGCCGGCGTCCAGGAGCTTGGGGCTGTGGCGTGGGTCTGATTGTATTTCTTCCTGGTGACAGTGGGTGCTCTGTGCACTTTTCGGGGCCTGTGTGTAGTTTCTGTTTCTCTGCAGGGCCTGGTTGTAAAAGTGTTGAGCTCCTTGTATTTGTATCAGGCCCTTTCAAAAAAAAAAAAATTGGCAAGGAACTTTTCCGATCCTCCCCTGCATTCTTCTTTCGCTAGCAAGCCGCTGAATCACCAATGATTCAGCGCACTACATGAATGCTCATCTGTGCCGACGGCTAAAACCTGTGCTGACGGCTTTTTGTCGGGGCCGTCGGCACAGGGTCCGACGAGGCCGACCCGTCGCCCTAGCCGTCGGCACAGATACGTCCGTCGGCACAGAAAACCTATCCCGACGGCCTCCGTCGGGACACACAAAGTCGTCGGCACAGGTTTCAGTCCGCGATAAGGTGACGTCGACGCTCCACCTAAAGCTGCCGTCGGCACATATTTCCTACTTTTTTTTTCTTTCCGTCGTATTTTCCTTTTATGCGTGTAAAAGCCGTCGGCAAAGCTTCCAAGATTTTTTTTATAATCTTCATTTTTTTATCTATTTATTATAACTCTCAATTAAGTTTAATATGTTTAAAATATTTTTTCATTTTTATGTATATAGATACACCGAATAGCTATATGTATATAGTTTCACCAAAAATAGTCATCATGTTTTTTTACCCTAATCTTCATTTTTATGTATCTATTTATTACTCTCAGTTAAGTTTAATAAGTTTTTATTCATTTTCTATGTATATAGCTACGCCGAATAGCAGTCTCTACCCACATAAAATGACGACGCGAATCTTGTCTCTCGAAATATGCGAATTTTGGTTTGTGTTATCGCATGTGTGTAAATATTATTACAAGTGTTGGGGTGGATATTGGTTTTCCATATTCCTATGTCCTAACCTAACACAACCAAGCAAAAAAGTCCACTGGTCTACCCCCATTCGACTCCGTTCAAAGGGGGTAGACGGGAACTTTGACTTTTTCCAGCGGGTCTAGGGTTTCGCCGAAGCGGGGCCCCGGAGCGTCGGAACACCATCCAAACCTAGGTTGTGCCATACCATATGTCTACAAGTGTGTTGTGTGTTTTGAATGTCCAAGGTTTTACTCTGGTGTGTGACCGTCTTCACCGACTGCACTTTCTCTCTAGTGAGTTTCTGCACTTAGAGGTGAAAACTCTCGTTTCGTGCGAACCGGGGGCAATCTTGTGTTGATTTGTTACAAAACTTGGTTTCCCATGTTCCCATGGACTAATCTAACACAACCAAGTAAAAAAAGTCCACTGGCCTATGCCCTTTAGACGATGTTCAAGGGGGTAGACGAAAATGTTAGGATTTTTCCAGCGGATCTAGGGTTTCGCCGAAGCGGGGCCTCGGAGCGTCGGAAACCCACCCAAACCTAGGTTGTGCCATACCATATGTATACAATTGTGTTGTGTGTTGTAAATATCCAAGATCCTACTCCGGGTATGACCGGCTTCACCGACCGCACTTTCTCTCTAGCGAGTTTCTGCACTTAGAGGTGAAAACTCCCGTGGCCTATGCCGCGTGGCTGAAGACGAATGAGGCTGACTCCTCGTATCAAAAGTTGTTCTGTGCTGTAAGTTTCAACCTTTATTTTTGTCTAATATGACAAGTCCCACTTCCCTAATTTGAACCTTTATTTTTGCAACGTCTGACATCTAAACTATCTTGCAGTCGGTGTTGGACTTTTTCTCCACTGGAGTGCGGGTCCCCCCTTCTATGGAGGAGCCTCCGGAGCCGGGGCCGTGTCCACGGTTTCCATCGAATGACAAGTTCGCTCTCACCTACTACTCATCGACCCCGGTAAGTTTGATGCCAAACCACCGGTTGCCGCTTTCCTTTTGCCTCGCAAGTTGCTAACTCTTGCTCAAACATGTAGGGAACGGGATGCTCGTCGGAGGGCGGGTTTGATCCCGATGCTGATCGTTCGCCTGGTGCAACGCCGGGTTCGCGTGAGATCACACCGGTACATCCCGGTGGTCCTTCTCGTGGTACTTCTGCTGGTGCTTCGCGTGGTGCTTCGCCTTCTCCTGGTGCTTCGCCTTCTTCTGGTGGTTCTGCTGCTGCGCCGAGCCGTCGATCGCCTATTCTCACCCGGGGCGATATAGGGTACACCCCGTCGCCGCAATAGATGTAGGGCTTTCGGCCTCTAGACATTTAGCTATGTATGATAATGGAACTATGTGTGTATCTACTTGATGATATAGCATTTTGCTTGAAGATATTGCTTGGGATGATGTATGGAGCCTATGTGTGATATTGTTTGTGATGATATTGTCATGATTTTTTATTTTATTTTCTGACATTTTTGCTGGAAAAACGAGCTGCTGGAACAAAAAAAATTAAAAAATCTGGGAACACGTACCTGTGTCGACGGCAATGCCGTCGGCATAGCCTCCAGTCTGGATGATCTAGATCCTCCCGCCTGGACGCTCCAGTACCTGCCACGTGGCCTACCTGTGCCGACGAATAGTGTGCCGACGACCACTTCTTGGCCGTCGGGACAGCCTGTGCCGACGGCAATTACCTGTGCCGACGACCAGATTGTCTGTGCCTACAGGGACCTACGTCGACGACCCTGTGCCGACGGCCCCGTCGGCATAGGTCTGTGCCGACGACAGTCGTGTCTGTGCCAACGGCAAAATGCCGTCGGCATAGTCTCTGTTTCCTGTAGTGGCGAGGATGTCCGCGTCCTAATCTGAGGCAGGCCAGCCCAGCCCAAGATGGTGCACCAGATAATGTTGACAATGACGCAGTTCATGAAGAGATGTTTTACGTTTTCACTGCACGCATTGCAAAAAACACACATGGAATTATGTGGGAGGCCCCCTCTTCACTTTCCTCTCTCTTGAAAATCAACCAGACGGTATTCAAGCATGTAACACTAGAGTCTTGCCAGAACTACACGCAACTCGGCAACATGCATGTTAGCACCACAAGCATCCAAAGTCAAACCAATGTGTAAAGATAAGGAATAATAATAATAATAATTGCATAGGAGACTAACGCATAAACAGTGATGGGGAGCACATGATGTCTTTTCACTCCCTCAAGTTCATGTCCTCGTGATTACAATTTCGGTGATGCCGCGTCACTCTTCTATTTAAATTGCCATGGATCCTTACCCTTGAGGCTGTAAGTGGGCAAGGGCTATCCACGGCACCGCCAATCCATACCACCTAATCGTGTCCGTGGAAGCCCACGGTCAGACCATGTTGGTTGGTGGGCAGCCGTGGCTAACCCTCTGCCCAGTTCAAAGTCCACCTACTCATTCTCATCCTTTCAGGAAACAAATCTCTCCGCTTTTCTTGCTCCCACCGCAAATGATGGGCAGCCACAACTGCAGACTCAACACGTCCGGAGGTGGGAGCATCTCTGCCGCCATGAGCTCCGTCGGTGGAGGAGGAGCAGAAGGTCGTGGCACCTACTAATGCGGCAGCTTCTGATTGTGGTTTATGGAAGAGGTGGATCAAGGACACGTGGATGGAGGTGGGCCATGACGACCAACAACGGAGAGGCCAATGGTGCGGCCATGAGGGGGAATTCATGTCGCACCTGTCTTGGATTGCTGGACCGGGTACGAAGCTAAGTTGCCGCTTGACTATCGGTGGATGTTTGGTGGGTTTAAACAGGTTGAACTAGGCGGGAATTAAGTGATGAAACCGTAGTTCCCTTTAATCTAACGGGAACAAACGGCAAGCCGTGCGTACACACTATTTCAAAACTGAGAATGCCAATACCATTCTCATCGCGAGAGCTACCCAGGTTCTCAGAGGAATAGGAATTTATCTCTCCATGAAGCTTTCTATGATATGAAAAGCAAGCTGAATCTACCATTCTTCATGGATATCTAGATTCTTGCGAACTGGAGCATCTGGATGATCAGAAATAACAGGATCATCAGAAATGAGAGACCTACCTTTGAGAGGTGGAAGGCTATTTATTTGTCAGAGTTGAATTGGCTTAAATATAGAATTAAAACCAAATACTCTAACCAGTTCAATATTTGGAGAGAGTCGCAAACTTAGGAGCTTTTTTCCTTTTTAATTTTTGACGGATGCATCAACCTTGTATATAACTGTAAATATGTTGTAAAATCTATAAAAGTTGCAGTGGGAATTTCCCCACAGTTTTGCCCGTAAAAAAAAGAGCTACCCAGGTTTTTTCCTTTTTTTTTTGGAGAAACAAGAGCTACCCTTTTTTTTAAAGAAATGTGCTTCTATTTATTCATACGTAGATAATGTCCATCGGTACATTAATAACACCGGGTTCCTGGCCACAGATGGCGCCCCACTCTTTTTTTTTTAGATTGCTCGTGTTGTGTGCCAGGGGCCGTATGGGGCGTGTTGCGGCGGGTGGGCTTTGTGTGAGTTTTTGTTTTTCCGTTCGGCTGGCTGGGCCTTTGTAACGTGCTGAGATTTATTTTTTGCTACTGTTGCTTTCTCTGTCGCTTTTAGCTTCTACTAGTGATAGTTCTAAAAAAAAAAACTTCTACTAGTGATAAACATGCTGTTGGTTCCTCCTTTGATTCCTGTCACCTGTATTTCTTTTTGCGGGTAACCTGTAATTAATTATCAGCCCCCGCAAAAGAAATAATTATGAGTACAAGTGTACTGTGCTGAGTTGCATGAATTCATCATTAGCACACGAAAACTCAGTCTCCGCACCAAATAGTAGCCATGTTCAATCTCTTGTACAAACAACTTGCAGTTTCAAAAGGCCAGGGCGAGTTAATTGCAGAAACCTACGATAATTGGGGCTAGGGCTACAAAAAACTACGACTTTACGAATTATTTGCAGAAACCATCGATTTTGGGGTAATCCGTCGCAAACAGCACTGATTGGTCTGTTGACACGGTTTTAGCAAGAATATGACAAGCAGGGCCCGTTGTCAGGTCCACGTGGTAGGGGAGAGACCGGGCGCCGTTAACGGCCGCGCCTATGGACATGACCGGCCTCGCGCCGCCCGCCCATGTCCTCCGCTGGTGCTTGCCATGGCCGCCCAAGGCCAAGGCCGCCGGTGCCCGCGGCCGCTTCCGGCGCCGCCCATGGCCGCCCGCCCATGTCCTCCTGCGGCGCCTCCCATGGCCGCCCGCCCGTGTCCTCCGCCATGGCCGCCCAAGGCCGAGGCCGCCGGTGCCCGCGGCCGCCTCCGGCGCCGCCCATGGCCGCCCGCCCGCCCGTGTCCTCCACCATGGCGGCCTGAGGCCGAGGCCGAGGCCGCGCGGCCGTTAACGGCGCCCCGTCTCTCCCCTGCAACGTGGACCTGACAACGGCCCCGCTTGTCATATTCTCCCTAAAACCGTGTCAACAGACCAATCAATGCTGTTTGCAACGGATTACCCCAAAAACGATGGTTTCTGCAAATAATTCGTAAAGTCGTAGTTTTTTGTAGCCCTAGCCACAATTGTCGTAGGTTTCTGCAATAAACTCGGCCAGGGCTCAGAAACTTGCAGTTTGAACTAGTGATGTTGAATGTATTTTTTTTTCAATAGGGAGTTTTGAACTCAATAGTGGTATATAGAATGTATATGGCAAATATATACTGTGCATGCAGTATTTTTTAGTTTGTACTGGCATTCTGCCGTAGGAAATCAGACCATGGCAGATTGGTAAGCACCAGATCATGACAGAACATCCAAAGCAAACAAGCAGCTTTCATTTACAAGATTGCTACTTACTACACTAAGATTAGCATAAACCCTTACAAACGAAAAGGCTCAAAAGCCGTATGAGCGAGAGGTTAGGGGAGCTCTCAGGGCAGTCTTTTTCTGATGTCACAGAGATTAAGAGCTGCTCACGGAGGGACTCCCCATGTCAGGGAACATAATAAGAGGTATAAAAAGGGTTTCTTCTAAACATCTAACATAAGATCAGCTGACACCTAACAGACTAGCATTTGAATCGTGATAGGTCGTGGCGCGATACCGCAGCAGAAGCTAAGAGTCTGGCTGCTCGCATTTTACTGGCGTCTTTGTGCCAACAACCGTCAACACAGCAGGGCCACCATTTTGGTCGCTGAGACTTCTGGCGACGACCAGATCGCTGACAACATCGAAGTTGAGCCTTCCGTTAACTTTCTTCCCGCTGCACAAATTGCAAGTATTCTGGAGATAAGTATTGTTCTCTCCTTGATAGTCAAATGACAAACTTTTCCAAACTCCTCTGAATTTTTTACCTGTTTAGGCGGGTGTTAATCGCTGTCAAGTCCTTGGAAGGGCTCTGGAATGCATGGGTACTCTCCCCGACACAGGCGTAATAGCTCTTGGAGCTCGGCGAAAGCAATGTATCCATCTGAAATGGTCAATTGACAATAACATGATCAAGGACTAGCATAACAATTTAGAGTCAGGTTATCATACAGATCCTGAAATTTTTCAATGCAGAACAAATTATTTTGGATGCATACCTTTGATGTTCGTAGTGGCGAGACATATACATTACGAGTAGCAGAAACTTTCTTTGGAGACATGTCCGGAAGGTTTGGAAACCTAGCCAGCCGAGGAGATTCTGGAAATGGGGCTGCTGATATGACAAAAATGAACACTTTAGAAAAATCATTAACAAATCCAGCATTTGAACAGTATTTCCCAATTTCAGTACATCCATACATACCATCAGCAGCACTTTTTTCCTCCTTGTTTTTATTTGGACTGGTGCAAGGTCCAAGATCCACTAACAGAGGCTTGACAGTCGGAATGAAAACTTCATTGTAGAAAGTGATAATATCAACATGGTCCGCTCCTATTTTCTGGTGTGAAAAGAATTTGTTAGTACTCCAGAATAACAGCCATATGAACAAGAAACAGTCCTCACACAATAAAAACAAGGTGGAGCTTTACCCCGCTGCGGCTTCTTGATGGCCAATGAACATAAACACTACGGAAAACCTGTGGCTTGCAATGAGGCTGTTTTCTGTAGCTGAAAATAATCTCCTTGAATGTAAGGGACAGTTGAGATATCTGCAAACAATGATAAAGGAACAGTTAAATATTGTAACAAACGAGACCTTTACCGGCAGATTCTCTTAGTACAGTAAATTAAACGTACCTTTGCAACTCCATATATGCTGCACAGTATAATCTGGTCGATGTGTCTATTGAAAAAGAGTGCAGTCTGGTGGCTGATGATTTGCTGGACAAGGGAGTATACACGCTCCACAATTTGCTGAGTAAGTTGCAATCTTTCACAGAGACCTTTGATTCTAATAGCTGCAAGTTTTGCTATCTGCATGGGGCAAAAGGTGTAATGTGATCAGCAAGGATTTTAGTGCACCACAGTACATCACACCAAAAGCACTTACCTTGCTCAAGAATACACCTATTCCTGTCTCTGCACATGTTTCTCCTGCTGCTGCAGGATTAGGTCTTGTTGGGCTGCAATTAAGACAAAAGGCGAAGTTCCAATTTAGCATCTCGCTGACCTGATGAGTTTACCAAGGAATAAGGAACGAATGCAAACCTTGCAAACGCTGATTGAAGAGGAGGTAGAAACTTTGATTTGATGGTATCTTTCACTGGTGATCTAAATGAGATGTCCACCAACACATTTCTTCTTTCAGTACAAGCTCTTTTGGGCGATCTAACTTCATCTTTATCTACATAAAACATTGGCACACAGGAAGTTCAATAACATTTAGCGACACTTAAACCATGATGAAACAGGCATATGTTAGTGGTGGCTTTGTAAAATTGCTACCTTGTGAGCGTTCTTGCTTTTGAAATGGAAGAGGTGGAAGGCCCCCCAGTGAAATATCATGATGCACCACAATAGCATCAAGTGATGGCATTGGCTCAGCCAGTAAAGCTAGCCGGTTTATTTCTGCAGATAATGCTGGTCTAGCAACAATTAAGGAATTGTACATTGAGGAGCCTTTCTCCCATGCCAGGCTTTCCAGAAGCCGCTCCTCAAGTGAATTCAAATGGCGCTTCAACTCTCGTGGAAGTGTGTCTTCATGCCTAACAAAGCTCTCTATGACTTTACTCAAGTCAAAAGCTGTTATGCCAGTTTTCTCTAGCACAGCTGGAAACATCATTGTGACTGTCTTGTGAGTGGCCAGACTAACTCAGCAGAACAGGCAATCATACACCGATGAAACCGCTCATTGGACAGAAGTGATGTAAGATTGCTCCCACTCAAGATCTGTGACTCTGCTCTGCACATCGACTCCAGGACTCTATAATACAGCTTAAGAGCTTCCATTTTCCTTTGCTCTGTCCAGATAGCATCCATCCCATTTGTGTTCCGCACACTAGTACACATACGCTCACCGAAAGAACTGCCTGTGAATATGGCTCCAAGTATAATGGCAGCTCTGCATGTAATGTCATCTGTTACATCCTTATCACATGCTGAGAAGAAGCGCAGCAACTCCCCAGAAGGTCTTGAGCAAAGGGGTGATATTGTACTCCGAAGCCACTTGGCAGTTGTCATGGCTGTGCTCACTGGGGTGGAAGGAGCAATCTTCGAGTTGCAAAAGCTATTTCCGGTAGGCGATGCACAGAAACGAGGAGGAGACATTGGGCCTCGGCTTGTTGTTGATCTTGTAGGTGAGGCCATAACATCATACTTTCTCTGCAATGTCACAGATAATTTTGTTAATGATTACAAATTTCGAGCTCTGAAGGAATGAAGGAACATGAATAGGCTTATTAGTAATTACCTTTGTGCCCGGTAACTTGATGGCACCTCCTGACAGACTTCCACTGCCAAGCAAACTATCCTCATCATTAGCGAACATGCGCTCATCTAGTTCTCCCTTAGTGTTAAGTGCATTATCATATTCCTTTTCCAGGGTCTGCAAACTTGATTTCAATGAATCTTCCTCGAGAAAATTCTTAAAAAATGTCAAGCCCGCTGCATCAAATAACAAAGTAGTTGTGATATTGGGCAGCAAAAGTGTCTTGAAGACATACATTCATTGCAAAATTTTAAACTTTTATCTACAGACCAGACTCATACCTGGATCAATAAACGACAAATTGCCCTGCTGGAACTCTGTAGCATCCAAGCATGGTTTCTTTTTAAGAATATCCATAATGAGAGTGTTTGTCTTCTCCAGTGCTTTGTGCAACTCATCTTCTGAAGTAAGATATCTTTCACAGAGGGATGCAATAAGATTTACTCCCTTATCTGACTTTTTAGCTGATTCACATTATAAACAGCATCCATCAGCTTAAAGCTGTAAATACCAAACAAACTATGCATGAATATAGAAAAGTCAAAATAAAGAGGTAGTCATTACCAAAGCAGGACGAATCATCAATACTGAAGTTCCTTAGCCGCACAGGCATATGAATAATAAGTACGGCCTGCAGGCAGTAAGAAGTAAACATTATTTACAAGTTGACTAATATTATACATCAATACTTGTTGCATGAGAAGAGAAGATCAGAAGACACACGTGAAATTGATCATAGTAGGGAGTCCTTACCAACACAGAAACTAGCTCGGTTGTGGATGTTAAAAGATTCTTGACTCGGCTATTTGTTTGGATTCTAAGAGATAAGAAGAGTAACCATCCAAAGGAATAATATTCAGAAGCTTGTTGCGCATTTGGTTCTGAAGAATTATCTGCAGGCTTGGCATCATTTGACAGGAATAGCTCCTGGTACGCACGTTTGTAATGCCTGAACCAAACAAACATTGGTGTCGTGTATCAAAACATAATAGTTCATAAATGATCAAAACCAAAGAAAAGGCTACAAGAAAGAGGGAGATGGGCAAATGAGCTACCATTCAGTGAACATAATTGCTAGATGGGCATTTTCGGTTACATGTAGCCAAAAGTAAAATGATCAGGCAGACAAAAGACACAACAAAAAGTACAACTTACCGGCCTAGCGAGCATAAATGGACAATATCGGCTTGCATCTCCTGTAACTGAGCATAAAACAAAGAAAATGCACTAATCAGGTAAGGGATGAACGCCTAAAATGTGTTTCAGTACTGAAACGGGGAGAAGACTTTTTGTGTGCATAAATACCTCAAGCTTCTTCTCCCAATCTGAACCATACAGACCGGTGAGAATGAACCCAACCTTTATGCAGAACTGAGGCATCTCCTTGAAAAAATCAACAAGTCTGCAGGGTGTCAACAGAGAAAATAATCAGATTAGCACAAGCGAGCACTTGCTTATAGACAAAAAAATGCACATGTAGCATACAACAAAATCAAAAAAATGCAGTGCTTACTTGAGTTCAAATGCCCTCAAGATCTGGCGCAGAGTGATGCCACCATCACCTTCGCCTTCGACCCTGTGCTGAGCTTTGACACGCAGTAAAGAACGCAAGCGGACCAGGACCTCTCGATCTCCTCGGGCTATAAAGCACAAGAAACACAAAGTTTAACTACATGACATGTTGCCGAACTGGAAGCAACTGAAACGTGGATGAAGAACACGGGTCTACTTACCGATCCACTGCCCAAGGACGACATGCTGGAGAGGAGGATGATATTGGTCTCCTTGAACAGCTGCATCGCCTGCCTCGTCGTGCTCTCGTTGAGCGCTAGCTTGCTCTGTTCGCCAGGAAACAGAGTAGTTCAGAAATTAGATGACAAAACAGAACTCTAGGCATAAAAATAGCGCACAAGATGGAATCTTTTTTTGTTTGAGGGAAACAAGATGGAAGCTTGTTGTTTCTCCTAAATCATGGTAAAATCTCAAGCAGAATAAGTTCCATCCTGTTTAGACGGATAACGGGCAGAAACTTCTAAGGAGAACAGAGAAACAAAAATAAAAACGTCATTTTTTCAAGGATTTGGAAGAAGTAGCCATGTATCGTACAACTTTACCCCTAAAAGATCATTCACATCATAACTTATCGCTAACATAATCACGAAATAGCGTCCCCCCAACTTCCCCCGGAAGGATTTCAGAGCGAGAACACGAAATCACACAGAACCCGCAGAGCCGCAGAGGAATCTCGTAAGAGGCGAGAATTGGTCAAGGTAATCTAATCCAAGAGCACGAGAGCGCAGAAATCCCAACGAACCGGAGCACCAGGACAACAAAGATCGCACATTTTCCTCCAAACAATCGAACACAAAGAACATCAGCGAGGGCCAAATCCAGCTTAGAACGGGGAAATCTGAGATTGGCGCCAGACCGGCCGTGGTTTCTTGACGAAAGAACCTACACGGAGAAACTCGAACAGATCGCCACAAGAAGAAAAAACGCCGGCAGGACAGGACCGCATCGAGAGGACGAGAGAGGGCGAAAAATCCAAAATCCGTACTGAAATCCCCAATCCCGCACAGAGTCGGACCGTACCTTGCAGAGACCAGCGAAGCGCTGCTCCATGGCGGCGGTGGCCGCGGCGGCAGCCGAGGGGGCAGAGGAGCCGCCGTCCATCCTACCGGAGGTCCCCGAGCACACATCCGTGACTCCCGACCCCGAGCTCGCGGGGGCTGCTCCGTCCATACCTCCGCCGGCCACTAAGAACCGATACCAATCTCAGCCCTACCGACGACCCAAATATCTCCGGCGAGCGGCGGCGGCGCGAGGGCGCTAGGGTTGTGGCGGCTGGCTGCCTGCGCGGTGGGGGCGTGGCGGGGAAGGAGTCGAGTCGAAGGGGGGAGGCGGCGGTGTGGGTGGGAGTGCGCGCCAAAAAGATACGATTTTTATCTCCTGGGCGGCGCCTTTCTATGTTTGGCGGGTTGGTTTGCGCGGCAAGGAGGCGGGGCTGGGCCCAGCGGCGGAGACTCGGAGGATTTTTGGCGGGAGAGTGGGGCGAGAGATGGCGGGAAATTTGTGTGGGACTGGGACGGGATGGGTTCGTGTCAGACTGTGGGGCCGGATGAACTGACGGTAGGTGGGCTTGTCGGGATCCGAGGCCACGTGCGCCGAGCGGCGGCAGCGGAGGGGCAAATGTGTCCGAGCAGAATAATATATCCTCTCAGACGGTGGGAAGCTTGCAAGGCACGATGCCGTGGCATGGCATCCCTTTCGAGTTCAGTACTGCAGAGTACGATTTTCTTTTTAACAGATGTAATTTTACCGGTGTAAAACTCCATACTGTAAAAAAAATTACATGCATATAAACTCTATCGCAACTATAATTTGACATTAATATAGTTCAAACTTTCACCATACACAAAACTCAACAAAAGTTCCAATCCATAATTTCAAATTCTCAGAGTTTTATTTAAAATAAATTAGACAAATAATCCAAAGAAAAAAAGAATAGACATGAACAAGCGCAATAATAGCATCTCACATGTAGACGCCACCGATGCTCAATCGAGATTGTCACCAGCCGAATTGGATGGGGGAGACCGGCATAGGTCACACGGGAAGGGGAAAAGAGGCACCGGAGACCCAAGAGCTCGAAGCGAGCGCGAGCGAGGTCAATCCGACGTGGTGAGAATGAATAGTCAGTGCACATTGCTTAGACACTCGAGGGTTTCGTCGGAGAGGTGGTCAGTAGATAAATTTTCCCTGCCGCCAACGTTTTGTTCATATGGTACACTGATTTTACAATATGCAGAAATGTAGGCCTGTACAGTTTTTTGTCCTCAAAATCGATTTTCGTCTTGCTTTATAAATAAGCAAACCACCAAATCCATACAAGGGTACGAGGTGCAAGAAAAAGTAAACATAGTTTACTTAGACAACAGTACGAACATGCCCAACTTGAAAGGAAAAGAAATCAGTTTTTGCCCATCATGCTTGGAATAGTAGTTTTCTACGGTCACCTGCTTAAGGTCAACACCGGCCGTTCCTACGGGGTATTTTCCTTAAATAAATTGTGCATGGAGCCATGGACAAGCTTTAAGATTTTGCTCGTTGGACATGGATCTACCATATGTCGAATATTGCAAGAAATTAAAAAAAAAAGGTAGCGGACGACACCTGCGATAAACGAGTCACGCTAACGCGCGCCTGCTGCTGAAGTAGGAGGATCTATGCTATTCGTCAGCAGGTACGCAAAAGAAGCAGCAGCAGCAGCAGCAAAGGACTTGGATAGGGTGGCTAGCTACATCTGGTTGCAGCAGCACGGCCTGAGAAACGTCGCGTCGCGTCAACATTCTTTTTCTGCGTGCGTGCGCTCTCGGCCCAAAAGAATGATCGAATCGAATCCAAGGAGAAGGGAATAACGCGATGTGATCTCGTACGGATCAGCAGCAGACGACCAGATTCGGTGGAGAAACGCAAAACTGACCCAAATCTGAAATTCGAACACCGGATTCGAAAATAATTTAATATTTTTACCATGACATGGGACGCAGACAGCATAACACCCCTTGGTCAAAGACTTCATGCCACCTTTTTTTAAAAATTTACCGCGACTTTATTGAATGATAACTAGATCGTTTTGGATTACAGAACTAATAAAAACTGGTACATCATCGAACCATGCTTGAACCATGCTTCTCCTGTGCCATGCGTAGCACCTCGGCGAGCCAATTCATGTGTAGCTTGATTGGCCTCCCGCGGACAGTGCTGTAAAGCCGCTCTGCCTAGAGTCGTAAGCAACTCCCGGCAATCATCCATAATCACTGCTCCAGTACCTCTGTAGTCATTAGGGTTGACTACAGCTTCCACCACCTCCATTGAGTCAGACTCAACAATAATCGACCTGCAGCCGAGGACCTTAGCCAGTCGTAAACCTGATAATAGCGCCATCGCTTCCATCGTCGAGGCATCAATTGCATGAGCCCTGTAGTCACACGATGCAGCTACAAAATTGTCGCCAGAATCACGGATGATCACACCCATAGCACCATCGCCTCTGTCTGCTGAATATGCAGCATCAACATTGAGTTTCAGAACTCCACTTGCTGGTCTAACCCATCCGTTGCGTTTCAGGGTAGATTGAGCTCCCTTAATTTTCGCATTATTGGCAACAATTCCTCTAATGCTCAGTGCCGCTCTTCTCGGATTGGGTACAGGTTCATTGTGTTTGATTTGTCTCCTCATCCACCATAGGTACCAAACTGAAACTAGGATAGTTTCTACCGCTTCCTTAGCTTCAGTACTTTCCGAGCACAACAACTCCTCAAGGACCGATGAGCCAGCCCTATCAACCTGGAGTGCTCTGTTGATCCGATCATGGAGACCAAGCTCTCTCCATACTTCTGTTGCTCTCTCACATCTGAACAACATGTGTTTAAGGTCTTCAGGGTTCAGATTGCACACCGGGCAATTAACTGCATTGCCAATGTGTTTATTTGCTAATTCACAAAGACAAGGAACTATGCCATGCAGCACCCCGCCAGTTAAAAATCTGTACTTTGCGTGGTACCTTTGCACTCCAGATCTTCTTCCAAACCTCATGTGGTGATGATCTAGCAGTCCCATCACCTCTCTGAAGTCTTCTGCTATACATTGCCCTCCATTCCTCATGATAAGCAGATTTCACCGAGAAACAACCTGATTTATTTAGGTGCCAAGCAATAATATCAGTTTGTCCATAATTGGGCAGTGGTATTTGTAAAATTCTCTCCACATCAATAGCCCAGAAATTGTCCCGAAGAAGCTCCTCATCCCAGCACTCCAAGACTGGATCAATGAGTTCTTGTACTTTCGACAAGAGGCACCCTTTTGAACATGCCATGTCGGTGTACCTGGACCGCTTTTTCTTTCATGGCGCACCCGTACTTATTAGCACGGCATCCTAGGCTAGGACACCATGCAAGTTATACTTTTCAAAATTCAATTCTATAGTGATCGTATGCTAATTCAGTTTGGTGTGATCTAAAAAAACCAAAGTTGTTCGGCTAAAAAATACGAAAAACTTTCATTTCTATCAATTTTTTTATTTGAGACGATCTTGAGGGCCCTTTGGTGCAAGCAAAGCACCGTATATCAACCCAAGATCCTCTGAATTTCGTTGTAACTCTCACGTCAGACATCCGATCTGGGTCACCTTCATGTCTATCTTGATTTTTTTGGGAGAGCTTTCCAATAGTGGACTTTAATCTTCGATTTAATACCCTTAAATTCATGTCATCCTTTGTGCCTCATCATATCTAGTTCCATGCCACTTTTGGGTGCAAACACGTGCCTTTTTTTTGGCAAAACTTGCATGCCAAAAGAAAGACTTGCACATTTTTGTTTTAGGGACTATGTCAACACTTCATCGGTCATTTTTAAGCATACGCTTAGGGTGATAATTATATATATGTCATTGTATGTTCACGCTTGTTGCCACTTGTGTAAAATTTCTTCAGCTAATTGCTTTTGAGAGCAATCATTTCATCTGGACGATGGATGAATACCGTGAATTCGTCGTTCATGTATGGCTCACGTGCTCACATGGAAACCTTCGCCTATTATTCGTCCAAATGGTCCGGTAGAATACTCCCTCCATTTTTATTTAGTTCGCGTTCTGGGTTTTTTCAAAGTCAAACTTTTCAATGTTTGATCAAATATATACGAAAAAATATCAACATCTATAATATAAAATATATATAGGTTAAATGGTTTCTACTCCTGGGTGTAATCATATACCATCATACGGAAGTATTTGTAATACTTTATCGGTTTGAGTATGTTCATATACTATATCTAAGATACCCCAAAACAAGTTGTATGAAAAACTTGCGAGTATGCTCATATTTTGAACTATATACTCGAAATACCGTCATATTTATACATAAAAGAGAAGTATGTGAAAAAACTACATACTACCTAAAAAGAAGTATCTATAGTACTAAAATAGTTCTATATACTTCATACTACATATTACATACTCCCCGGTATGAGCTAATTTTTTTTAATAATACGTTTTTTTAATTAAATTCAAAAAATATTACGCAAAATCACAAAATTTCAGAAATAATACGGCCTCGGCCCAGGCTAAGCCGACAGGCACTAATCGGCCCAGGTCTGGCCGATAAGGTACTAATCGGCCCAGGCCTGGCCGATAAGGTACTAATCAGGGTACGGCTGGGCTAGCCCAGTGGGCACTTATCGGCCAGGCCTGGGCCGATAAGTACTAATCGGCCAGGCCTGGGCCGATTAGTGCCTGTCGGCTTAGCCTAGGCCGAGGCCGTATTATTTGTGTAATTTATGCAAAATGTGTAATATTTATCAAATTTCTGTAAAAAAATGTATTATTAAAAAAAAATTAGCCCGGTATGATAGACATGGGTGTAGTTACACCCGGGAGTAGCATGAATATGTCCAATATATATAATATGAAAATATATCTTATGAAGATTCTAATAATGTTAAAATTTTGTTGTAAATTTTTATTGGTCAAATTTTACAAAGTTTGACTTTGACTAAACGCAGAACACAAACTAATTGTAAACGGAGGGAGTATCACCAACTGTCCCGCAATAAAAGTCAGTACCTATTAAAATTTATTTAAGAGCCACCGCTGAATGTTACCCTCTTGCCAATATTTAATATGTAATCAACTATGGGTTTCATCTGGTCCTGCATCTTCTCCATTAGTTTTTTTATTTATGTCTGAAGCAGTGCACTCTGATCCGGCCTTATTATCTATATCGGCGACACAAAGAAACGGCTCGTGGAGATATGCGATACACCATGATTAACATGGTAGTTAGATGCCTATTGCACCAACTCGTTTGCACTTTAGTTGTCATGTCTAGATTTGTGAGAAATAAGCAACCCGAGATGGAAATTACACCTAGACATGTATCAAGATAAACCTTTGACACTTGTTGCAGTACCCACAACGAATCACCAGAAGTTGGTACCGATGTTTACAATAATTCAATTACTTAGAATCAACAAAAATAATTTAATTACCAACCTTGGAGCAAGTCGATAGAAAACTTTGAGAACTTACAAAAAAAAAATAGTTGCATTGTACGAGCTAGGATGAGGCACAAAGGATGTCAT
Source organism: Poa pratensis (assembly GCA_947311845.1). Taxonomy (NCBI): domain Eukaryota; kingdom Viridiplantae; phylum Streptophyta; class Magnoliopsida; order Poales; family Poaceae; genus Poa; species Poa pratensis. The sequence continues at coordinate 30,623,671 of CAMZMU010000094.1, forward strand.
CAGATTTCTGGAATCAAACTAAAGATTAAATCCCACCATTGGAGTGGCCCTCTCAGGGAAGATTAAGATAGATATGAAAATGACTCAAATCTTATGTCGGAAATGGGTGTTACGATGAAACTCGGAGGATCTTATGTTGACTACCAGTTCACACCACGCTATCTAACACGACTTGCGTATCTATAATGGCCAACGTGCTTGGCTGGACATTGAGGAGTGGCTGGAATTTTTCCCACAGGCAGAAGTGGTTAAAGGTGTTGCAAAGCATTTAGGACAAATAACACTACTTGTCCCGTTGTACTAGCATTTCTGCACCTGAAAGGACCTTTACATTTGTCTCAGCGACTCGCTGAATTAATCAGTACGTGGTAGTGTCGAACCGAGGGCAGTACAAACATACTATTGGCACCGTTATCTTCCAAACGGCCTCAGCATGTCCCCTGTTCAGACTCACTCCAGTAGTCCAGTGGGTCGCCAGAGAAAAAAAAAGAGCAATAGAGAGCCTTGCCAATTCCACAAATGGCATTCATTCAAGTGCTCCAAGAGAATCCTTCAACCAGAACAACAAACTAACACCCACCCAGTACAAGAGAGACAGGAGCCTTGTTCGTCAAAAGCTACATACCCCATCTCATAACCCGCCGTGAGACTACATGTTGTGTTTGACTACATTCATACAATACAGTATGGTACAAGCGAGGCCACGCCGTTACGGAGCGGGATCCTTGGCCTCCTCGGGGCTAGGTTGCTCCAGGTAGAGCTGCATCTTCAGAGGATCGCAGCCCATCGACTTGATGGGGGTTATCTGTGGCGCCTGCATCCACATCTTGGTGTCCGTGGGGATCCACATCTGAGCGTCGTCCTCCTTGTCCTTGACACCGTCTGCGGGGAGGGACCGGAAGTAGGCGGCGATCTCCCAGCTGCTATCTGCCACAAGGCAAGGACGTGTGTCGCTTATGAGCTCTCACGGTCTTGTTGGCCTTACAAGAAAATCTATTGCATGATGGTTGAAATCTTCGAAGAAAGGGAGCGTGTCGACTACCTACCTGGAGGAAGGGGTTTTGTGAGTGGTTCGGCCACGGTCAGTTTGATCAAGAAAGCTCGCAGAGCGAACTCCAGGCTGGACTGCTCTATATTTGAGCCGTAGGATTGGCTCACTGCAAGCTTGAACACAAACTTCTCGATTGGTATGTGATCTTTGTCATAGAAGATCACTACGACCCTCTCGACCAGTCCCTGGATTGTGACAGAACTATGGTTAGTTACCAAGACCTGACCAAATAGAAACTTGTATACTACAATGGAGACCGTTAAACACCAGGGGATCCTGAGATCTCAAAGTTGTTGCTCAAGCATGAAGTTAAGGGCAAACATGTTATATTTAGTTTCCTTCGTGCATGTTACATGATACAAGAGCCAAGTATGCAGCGGTCAAATGCTCAAAACAATTGTGCAAGACTTCAAGGCTCAGCAATGCAAGTTACATAACATATCGAGTAACCATACACATGTCATGGAGAAAGATGGCTGGATTTCAAAATTGCACAAGAAAAGGCAACGAAGGGCTGACGTTCAGTTAATTAAGGTCTTAGTTCCTTTTTTAAGGTTGTTAAGGTCATCCAATTTACAACCACTAGATCACATGAGGTAAATCTCAAGTGTAGCCAGCATGAAATATTTTTGTAAACTTAATATTCATTGCCATAGCTAAAATGAATCTCGTTAAAAATATGATTACTTTTAGAGTGCATTTCGTTGCAGGTGGAGGAAGAACCAATGGAACAAAAACACACCTTCTGTATGAAAGGTAGAAGGCCAGTAGTCACAGAGTGGATATAGCCAGCAAGCTGGGGGTGCACAGCTTTCTGGACAACTACATTCATGTACCTTCTCCTCTCAAATGCACCTACACACATGCATTGTGTTTAATCCATGTCCAGCGGAAATAATCACAAACACCAAAGTTACTAATTAATGTGGCTTAAACACAAAATGAGAGGAATTCTTACGAGTAGGATAAAATCCTTTGAGGAAGACAATGCAGCTAACAGCTACTTCTAGAAATTCAACAACCACTTGTGCAATTTGACCTTTAAAAGCCAACCAAAGTTTTAGCCAAGATGACAGTAGGTAACTATTCAAACATAAACTCCAGCTTTCGGAGAAACAAGCATGGATTAAACATAAGCACTTTACCCTGTGGAGTTTGATTCTTCCGATCCATGGCTCAGTTGGTAAATGAATAAATTCTGGAGTTTAGGACCCTGTCAGACTGCTGTTTTACATCCGAATGATCAGCTTGGGTATACAAGTGAGTGGGCACATGATACCCTGAATTGAAGACAGTGAAATCAGAACTGGGTTAGTAGATTCTAAATAAAAATATACTGTCAGGCAAGAGCACGATAGAAGAACAGATAATAGATACAATTTACAGCTAATTTCTTCTGACATAGTAGCATCGCAGCAACACTTGTGGGTATTACACTATTACCTAGCAAAGTTTAGAGTACGAGAAGAAAACATTTTCAGACATTATTGCCAATAAAATAGGGATGATAGTGTACACTCAATTGCACACTAAAATGGCTAATGCTGTAATGTCTGGAGAAAAACTCCCCTCCTCGGATGGAAATGCAAATACGTAGACATACTATGGATTTCATCAATTCATAAATAGAAGATCATAGAATCACAAGTACGGTTTCCACAGAAAAGTATTAACTTTCACACCAGGAAGGACTCTGCTACTAAAAGTTCATTAATCCCTAAAAGAATGTTGTATATGGCTTCAGTCTCAGAATGTGAATCATCTCCTGAAAAGAACTCATGCACACATCCGTCCACTTCAATGAAAGAGCAACCAGGTCGCTTAGTCACTCTCCTACTGCGCATCCCTGTCCTCAGTTTATACGCATCAACCCACCTAGATGTGGTAGCATAGACATTAGAAAGTAAAACATTCCCTCCACACATGTTTGGCTCCAACTCTTGGATCCTTTCAGCTACATACTCTGCAATTTGCACCTCTCCACAGGCTCTGCAGGCAAACAACAACGACCGCCATATTACCACATCAGGAGTGATAGGCATATCTTCAATGAATTGGTGTGCCTCTGCAAATAGCTTTGCACGCCCCAGGAGATCAACCATGCATCCGTAGTGTTCGATCCTTGGAGCAATACTGTAAATCTTGGACATGCGATGAAAGTGATGGTATCCTAGTTCAACTAACCCTCCATGGCTGCAAGAAGTTAGGACCCCCAAGAAAGTGATCTCAGTTGGCATGACTTCACCCTCTTCTTCCATCTGTGCGAACAAATCTAGTGCCTCACCGGAGAGGCCATTCACAGCAAAGCCCATTATCATCACTGTCCAAGAAAATTCATCCCTCTTGACCAATCCACGAAATATCTCGTAGGCCTTTTGATATCCCCACACTTCGAGTACATGTCAATCAATGAATTTCTGGCAGAAATCTGCTTCCCTAAACCATGAACATCACAGTAAGCATGGACATACCGTCCCAAGTCCAGTGCTCCCATCTGGCCACATGAAGATACAACAGTAGCAATTGCTGAGTCATCAGGTTTCATTCCAGCAATCTGCATGTCTCTGAATAGCTTCACAGCCTCTTTAGACTTACCTAACTGTGTGTACCCAGAGATCATTGAGGTCCAGCAAACCACATTCCTCTCATGCATTCGATCAAAAACCCTGCGAGCATCTTCAACCAGCCCACACTTTGCATACATACTGATCAAAGAGGAACCCATGTAACAGTTAACCTCAAAACCATTAATCACAAGTAGTGAATGACACAGCTTTCCGACCTCCACAGTGCATGTCTTCGCACAAGCAACTAGAGCATTCAGCAAGGTGACATCATCCAGCCTAACTTGCACCTTGGCCATCTGGCTAAAAGCCTGCAATGCCTTATTAGGCAGCCCACCACGTACGTATCCACCGATGATGGTATTCCAAGAAACAGTATCCGAGGCCCCTTGGGGAGCAGAATCAAGAACTGACCTTGCAGCAGATGGATGACTACAAGTCGAGTACATGTTGATAAGAGTATTGAGGACAAACGTATCAGAACCTAGGCCGAGCTTCACAGAAAGGGCATGTAGCTGGGCACCAGTAACAACAGAGGGCAGGCGGGCGGCAGTCGATAGAGCAGCGCAAAGGGAGTAGTTATCGAGGGGCATGTGACCAGACCGGCGGAGTAGGGAGAGGAATGAGAGGGAGAGAGATGGGACAGGCCCCGAGGAGAGCGAACGAAGGACGGAGTGGAGAAGGGGTGTCTTGAGCAAAAGACCCGAGACGGTGGCATAGGAGAGCAGGAGGGGGAGATGGCAGTGAGTGAGGCGGGGTATCGGGATAGAATGGAAACTTCCATTTTCAGGGCAGTAGTTTCTGACAGTGGAGAAGCGCCGCATCTTCCCACAGAGCATTTGTGAAGACAAGGACATCTAAATCCTCAATATGGAGCTGGCAGGAGGGAAATGGAGCCGTCACTGCCGTGGAGCAATCGGAGAGTACAGGAAGCTGCCATCCAACACTGAGACCTACATTGAAGGAACCTGGCATGAGAGATCGTTACCATCCAAACAGGGGCGATTCCCCATTCCCATCAACGCCAACGAAAGTAACATTTTTATATCAGGACCGGAGTAGCCACATATTGCAACCGAATTAAGAAAAAAACAACCACTGAACTCTATCAACGTCCCAAGAGCGATGTTTCTTCAGGGATGCCAAGAAGATGAATAAAAAAAGGGCATTATCTACTTTTTATTGGTTGTCTATCGGGTAGTCCTATCAGTGGGATGAATTAATAGGTGCTGAAGAAGAAACATCAAACATACTACTACTGTTGAGCCAAAAACGAACAGCAATCAATCCAGGCAAGCTAGGGCTTCCTTACCACCAAGGGCGGGCCGCGCAGGCGGGACAGATCTTCGCTCCGAGCCAGTCCAGTGGACGGAAGGAAGAGAGGAAGGCGTACGAGAGAAGCGAGCTCCTTCGCTTCGAGGCGGCGGGCGCGCCTCCGTCGGCGGAGGGCAGAGGGCTAGGCTAATGCTAGAGGCGGCGGGACGGTGGGGTTTCAGCGGCCTCGTGAGGACGAACAGGAAGTGGGGGAACCGTCTGCCAGCGACTGATCGGGGCCGTCTAAGAAGAATCCAACGGCCACGAATTAAGGCCTGCGACTCTGCAGCTCTTACTCATATCCATGTTCTCTGCTAATTGTGATTTTTTTCAGGTACAGACGTACAGTGAGCAACATCCTAATTCAATAAAATAACTAATCTCGTAAACATTTAGTACCAACGCACATGTTCTCTGCTAATTGTGAATTTTGATATGCGTCGTCCAATCATCGCAGAAAAAATCATCCATGTTATTAGCGTTTCCAGAAATCAACCACTCATTTTACAGAACTCATCGAGAATTGTCAAACTTTACCAAAAAAAACTCAAAGTCAGCTCTCAGATAACACACTCACCATTTCCCCAGTATATCTAGCCGGTTAAAGAGCACACAGCAGTAGCGTCTCGGTCAAAGAAGGAAGCAGGGCCTGCTGGTGAGATAATAGCATAGAAATTAACTAAAAAACGTAACGGGCATCGAAATTATATTTTCCATCATGTGGAGTCAAGAACTGCCTGAACTTTGACGCGACGGACGTAAGGAGTGTCCTCTTCCTCTCGCTCAAAGTTCTCCTCTTGGAGACCTTTGAGGGAGAAGAAGGGGAAACTCCTTGAAGAACCCCTCTTCTTCCTCTACATATAGTGCTTCTTTGTGTTGGGAGGAGACCATGCAAATGCCTGGGTTTATATAGGCCAGATGATGCAAAATATATTCCCCTAATCGGCAGCGTCGTCTCTTGGAATCACATAGGTGTTCATATTCTTCCTCATCTTTCTTCCCAGTTGCATAGCCTGGAGTCTTTCACTTCAAGAGTTTGGACTTTCGGCAACACCAAGGAACACCACCTTATCATGTGGACCAGTGATGGTAGTGATCTGAAATGAGATGCTGAATGCTCCACCATTTCTTTACAGTACTCTGTAAGAGATGAGTATCGTTAATTCATACGAATAATACAGCAAGAGTAAGTTGATGGTTCCTATTATCATATAGAATGTGTATACATAACAAGAGTAAGAGAGCTCATCTACAGGCTAAATCAGAATAATTTTATGTGGTGATAGTAAAACACAATTGGCATGTATCCATTGGTAGCACTAAAAGGTGGGGAACTCGAAAAAACACATTAGCCAGTATCACTGAAAGTAACTACAGAAGATTTGGATAAGATAGCTTTAGGTATCCAAGAAAGTTCCAAATCTGTTATTGCTTTCAGAGATTCTGCCAAAGCTTCAAGCTGGCAGCTGTCACACAGTTGACCCTGGTTAAGAGCAAGAAGCAAGAGCATACAGAAAACAAGGAAAGCCTAGCATCACGCAGAAAAGGTTAGGCACCAAGTCTTATTTGACATCCCTCTGTAGGCTTGTATACTTCACCTTTCCAACAATGACAACTACCACCACATGTCTTCTAGTTAAAAAATATATGATATGATGGCATGAGAATCTGTCCTCATAACACCTTTGTAGTTTGATTTTCAATCTGAAAACTTGCGGTTTGAACTAAAAAATGTCCTGAGCTATGAACACAGCATGATTCCTTTTTACTGGCTAGACTGCACACACCTCTTGCACGCAGGTATGATCCCAGAGACTCAGAAATGTTGTAAAGAGTAAATTTGTCAGCCACATGTTCCGTTCTCAGATCGTTAAAAGTGGAATTTGGATGGCATATCTGTTCTTTGTTTATGCAGCAGGGAGTAGGGCGCCAACATGGAGATGGATCCATTATGAGGTGCAGAGTCCTCACTCTTCAGTCTTGATTTTAAGTTTTTCCCATATGCAGAAATGACTGATTTTGATGGCATGGACAATCAAACTGGAGAATAACACTCTTGAAAGATCAGGTATATTCAATTATTCATTCAACTTCTATGATTGGGGTGTAACCATGATCCTTGAGCTCCCAATTCAGTATTTCCATGACTGGCTCTAGCACATTGTCATGAAGCTCACTGGTGATAAATTCTTTAAGACTGCCTTCAGCATCAACTTGGCTCCACCCAGGAGGCTTTTTCGTTCCTTGTCTTCTCATGAGGGTCCGAACCTTTTGGACTCCATCCCACTTCTCTGCCTTTGCATATATATTTGAAAGCAGAACATAATTTCCCATGTTATCTGGTTCCAACTTGAACAGTCGACTTGCTGCTACCTCCCCAATCTCCACATTTGAGTAAGTCCTACAAGCACTTAGCAGAGCGCCCCAAATGCCAGCATGTGATTGGAAATCCTTTGGCATCTCATGTGCGATCATTTGGTAAGCTTCATCAACGCACCCGGCACGACCAAGTAGGTCCACCACACACAAGTAGTGTTCTACAGCAGGAATAATGTGATACTCATCCTTCATCATCTGAAAGTAACGGCGTCCCTCATCCAATAGACCTGTATGACTGCAAGCATTCAGGATTGACACAAAACATATGCCATCAGGGTCTAAGCCATCGTCAAGCAACTCGTTGAAAACTGCAAGTGCGTCCTTTCCACGGCCATGCATGCCCAACGCAGAGATCATAGAACTATAGCAGATCAGATCTCTTTGTGTCCACCTGGAAAACAAGTTCAGTGCCTTCTCTATATTGCCACACTTCGAGTGCATATCAATGAGGGCAGCTACAGTATGGTTGTTCAACAGCATCGTGTGTCGACGATCCACATAATCCAGTATCCAACTAGCTTGGGTCGGTAACCCACATTGCGCACATGCAGCTGCCACAATGGAGATTGTAGTGTGATTTGGTTCCACCTTCAGGGTGGCTCTACTCTCCAGCATAATCTTGAAGAGATCCACTGCTTCTGCAGCCCGACCAGCACCTGAATAAACACCGATCATCACATTCCAGGTTGCAACATCCCTCTCTTTCATTCCATCAAAGACAGCCCTAGCATCATCCGCTTTGCCAGTTTTTGCATACCCAGATATCATAGCAGTGCACACGACCATGTTTGCTGCTCCATTTGCCACTGCTATTTCGAAGACACGCTTCGCAGAGTCCATATCACCACGAGCAGAATACCCGCTAACCATCTCCACGAGCGTGTATGCGTTCTTCTCCGGCATTGTCTCAAACAGCTTCTCTGCACGCTCCACCTCGCCCACCTCCATGTACGCAGTAATCATAGTGTTATACAGCTGAGCATCCTTAACGATCAATCGGTCGAACACCCTGCGGGCATCGTCCAGCCTGCCGCACTTGGCATAGAAATCCACCAATGTCGTCGCGATGCGCTCGTCGGTCTGGAACCCATTCTTGAAGACGTGCACGTGCACCTGTTCGCCCTCCGGAAGCATCTTGCGTCGAGCCGCCGCCTTGAGCACGGAGGAAACGGTGAAGGTGAGCGGCTGGATCCCGGGGCAGCCGTGGTGCATCTGGGCGTAGAGCGCCACGGCGTCGCGCGCGGCGGCGTCCGACTGGGAGTGCGCTCGCACGAGCGCGGTCCATACGAAGGCGTTGGCGGAGGCCCCGAGCGCGGCCGCCACGGCGCGCGCGCGGCGGAGGTGGCCGAGGTCGGCGAAGGCGCGGACGAGCTTGGCGGCGACGAAGCTGTTGCGGGCGTGGCCGAGGAGGACGGCGCGGGCGTGGAGCTGGTCGAGCTGGCGCCCGGACGCGCACCGCGCGCCAGGCGTACGAGGCTGTTCTCCTCCTCGGCGCGGGCGCTCGGCCGGGGCGGCGGCATTGGTTTCTCTCCGGAAATTTGCCGGACATCTGGCATGCAAACGACGCAGGTCCAACTTGCAGCTTAAAGTTTCTTCCAAACAAAATAAAATAAGCAGTACTCGTACACTAGCCTCGGAAAATATCTAGTGTATCACAACTCACATGATAACACTCGTATTTAAAATTATACTAAGTGTCAAGAAATTTCAAAACAAATTTGTGCGTGTTCACAAGATATGTGTTTACAATCCCTAGAATTTTCAAGACCACATTCATAATACACTCAGAGAACAAACTTCGCGTGTATTTTGAATTTGGTCTTGAAAATTGTTCTATGCGTGTATTTTGAATTTGGTCTTGGAAATTCTGGGATACTAACATACATCTTCTCAACACCCACAAATTTATTTCGGAATTTCCGAATTTGGAAAGTTATATTTTGAACAGTGGTATCATGATATATATCGCTAGATATGCTCTCCAGTTTCCACTAGCCACTTTTTTGCGAAACACAGTACAAACGCAGACGCTCACATACACGTGCACACACTCACCCCTATGAACGCACACACGCACACCCTACCCTATGAGCACCTCCGATAGACTGAGCCGGCGGTCGAGTTTTGAGATTGACGAAGTCACCATGGCGCCTCGCTGTCGACGAGAATGTCGCCTCCCACTGAAGAATATTTCGCCTAAATGAGAAACATCAGCGTCAAACCTGGGTTTGAACTCTGTTGGGCTGGGGTACAACCACCCTCCTAACATCTTGCCACAGGCAAGTTCTCGTTTCCACTAGCCTCCAGTCACCTAGCATCTGCGCGAATCCTAAAGCCCTACATGCCGTACCTCTATTGGTAAGTAGGCTGCATTTGACATTGCGATGGTGTGTTTCCTTTTTCATATAATCATTTCCACTAAAAAAAGTTGAAACAATCTTTTTTTAGATGTATAAACAAGAGCATACCGAATTTAGTAAACAGGAGATCTCTAACTAGTTAGATTCCACATTTCAGCACAACACGATTCAACAACCGCAGACCAAAGCCATTTGCTCATTGGCATATGTCCGGTTGCTATGCTACCTTGAGCCGTGGAATTTAGTTACTTTTAGAAATATTTGCTAATTGAAATTATGCTCTTGTTACATATTCCAAAATGATCTCTCTAGCTACTGTCACATCCAAAAAAAAATCTAAGTAAATAAGTGTATTTCAAGAACTGCCGTGTTTCACGAAGACACATCATGATTTTGACTTGGTGAGAGAAGCATTTCCTAATATGTCATGAACAAGAGAAGCATCTTCTAACATGTCGTGAACAACACGAAATGGCATTTTGTGTTTTCTTTGGATCCAAGATGTTGACAAAAGTGAACATATGATATTTGATCAGTACAATACACTAGCCAGGTTAATGTCACAAGTTATAACTTCAGTCAATCAGTGATAACTGTGTCGCACACACACAAATAACCTACAACATGTGACTAACAGGTAGAGCCCATATCTCTAGCAATACAACACATTTTGAACCAATGATACCGTACAACACATGCTTATGTTGCTAATCACTTAATGTACAAAATAACATCTAAATTCATCGAAAATAGAGAATATCTGTTCTACCATTTGTCCTTCATTTTTTCCATTCTTTCACAAGCTTTGCTGCTCTGAGACAGGGATGTATATCGACCAGGGGATAAGTGGGCGTTTGTGAGATAAGCGCCTAAGGAATATCATTTGTATGCCGCTCGAGCTTTTTCCTCTCGGTGAACCTGTCCTCCATGCCAAACTCCTCTGCGAATGTCTCTATGTCAGATGCAATTTCAGAGCAACCCTTCCGACCGACCAAATGTGGGGGTTCCGTGCCACATTGCTCAAGCCTCATAGAACTGCCAATCTGGCTGTGTAAGTCCTCCATGTCTTCCACAGCTACAGCCTGCCTTTTGGTGCCCATCTCAAGGTCCATGCTCATCTTTGGCGGACTTAGAACCCGTCCCATACTCAGCGATGAGGTGAAGGCTGCAGAATCCTCATTAGCTTTAGCCCTGAAATTATTTCTGGAGCTTGGGATCCTTGAACATAAGGTCTCGATGAAATTCTGGAGCAATCCAAGGTCGTAAGGATTTGTTCTCCTATCGTAGCGGTACCGGAAGTTCTCGTAAGTAGTCTGCAAGTATTATTCCTTGGATGAGCATTGCACATAAATTACAAAGAAACTAACTCTTACTACATCTACTGGAAAAAAATCTGACCTGATTGGTGGAAATCAAGTAGAGGTGGAATGAGGTCAATCCTCCGACAAACCACACAGCAACAAATGTGTATAACATGAGAATGGCGGAGATGGGCGACTTCAGAATAGCTCTACCTACTGTGCAATCATGTGTGTCCATTATTTTCCCGATGTTGACCCAGCAGAATGCAAACACGTATATGCATAGCACAGTCGCTGAAGATACGAACATAAGGAAGAAGCGGTAGTTTCTCTGCAGGAAAAGGAGAATTCAAAGCTATAATGAGTAAAATGTGTTGTTATTATGGGTAATGAAAGCTTCCATTTTCTGGAAAAGAAAAAACATCTATATCCCCCTCGACATTAAGAGAAAACATATATTTAACTACATGCGTCCCCATTCTTTTTCTTTGTCCAATTTCCTTAACATAATTCAGATTTTGCACGACTGCCATGTGAACTGCTGCCTCAGCAATCCAGAAAATCTTTCAAAAAGTAAAAGAACCCATATATAAAACAAATAAACGGAAACTAACTACTCATTTTTTTTCAGTGGAGAGCCTTATGTGACTGATGATCTTGTTAACACAAAATAATGAATACCTTTCCAATGCACTGGCCTACCCAAGGACAGTGATGATCAAAACGTTCGACACAGTTGTTGCAGATTGAGCAATGGGAGCACCTTGGTGGACGATAAAGCATACATGTATGGCAGTATTTGACCTTAACTATAACACGATTAACAAGAACATCCTTGGTGGGTGGTAAACCAGCCGAGCCATGTTGACCACCTGGCCAATCTGATAAGTTGGAGGATTCACCAATGTCTACAGGTTCTGGAGGATGAGCATTTCGAGGAACAATTCCAGGATCACGACCAGATGTGAGGAGTAGAAGAACAAGAATCTGCGCAACAAAAACAGTAATATTGTCAAGCTACAGTTACAAAATTGCAGACATGACATCACTTCTGCTTCAATATATCCTAACTAAACTGCATAACTTAACATGGTAGAAGCCAAGCAAAGGATTTCAGTTTTAAAGCAGATGTGTAACATATGACAAGGTTGTGATCATCCATACGCTGCATTTACAAATTACAAGGCCCAAGGAATGGATACACATGTCCAAAACAGAATAGAGAAAGTCATAAATGTGCGTATAGCTAACTGCCTGCACATCTCATAGACTTACATATGCTGTAAAGATGATAGATACAGATGCAACCCAGCCTCCAATTTGGTTTTGGTACCCATGGGAAAGTTGTTGAGGAACAACGGCAGCAAAGACAATCACTGGGATTACAATCAAACATACTGTGGCAATGAGTGACCTCACATCAGGCCCAAATATAAGTCTCCCTCCAAGAAAAAATATCTGCAGGAACATGTGCAAGAATGCCGTAAGAGGAAGATAGTACCATAAATGCTGAATTTAATTTTTTTTGAAGAATACTATAAGTCGATGAAGCTACAAAAATCTCCTTTCCCGCTATTAAGTTTGTGTAGTGCATTTCTAATCACGGTGAAGTTGTACAGATGCGAATAAACTTTTCTCTTTAATTAAGGATAAAAATTCCAATGCATGGAGGGAAATGAATACGATTAAAAGGGAGAGCTAATGAAATGTACAAACAGACACCACCATTCTGAATGACACACTATGAATAAACACAAACTCCCACATTTATATGATGCAAACCTAAAATACACAGGCACCTACATCAAATGGTCAGAAAACATTAAGACCCCAACCACTCATGGCCCCATCTTTTAAAACTAGTAAAAAAACCATCCCTAATTTCCTGCCCCGACAGACTAAGTTAGTACTGCACAATCACAAACCCAGAATAAAGGGGAAGAAGTCCTCACATTGCTCCCTTTCCACGCCTGGTACACGCGCCGAGGCGGTGCCGCATCAGCCTCCATGATCCGGCGGTTGGAGTCCGACAGCTGCTGCACCTTCCCCTGCATCCTCCCCTCCATCCACGCTCACAGCCACCCCCAAACGCTCCCTATTCTGTTCACCAAAGCCCCAAAATCTTCAGAACCCTAAGCTAAGCCCGGCTCGCCGCGACCTCAAAGATTCCGAAATCAAGCGAAATGGAAGCTACATCACCTGCAAGAACAAGAAGCAGGCCGCTCCCACGGATCCCAGCACGAAAAGAGGCGCGACTTGGATCAAACGAGCCGGTGGGGGAAGGCGAGTCCGTACCTGAGGAGGAGGGTTGACGGCGAGGGGCAGCTTCCCGGGAACCAAGGGGGCGAAACGACGGGGGGCGCGTGGTGATGTCACCTTGGGATCCGAAGAAAGCGAGTGCTTGCTCGGCTGCTCGCTGAGAAGAAGGGTGGAAAAGTTTCAGTCTGAAGAACTGTGGACTGTACTAGTATCTCTTTTGCAGATGAAACCCTAACGTCTTCGTAATCTTACACATATAGCCATATAGGCATATAGCCTCTGTTCAGGCTCCAGTATTGAAATTGGTTACAAATTCTATGGGGTCTAAACGTGATCAAACAACGTACTCCCTCAGTTCCTGAAAGTAAGGTGTATATTTTTTCTGAAAAGTCAAACAACGTAAAATGACAGTACTGAAATTTGGTGTGCACAAAATGACAGTAGATGTAAATATACTACTACCTCCATTCTAATGAATAAGGCGCGCGCACACTTTTCAAATTTTATCTTTGACCAAGAATTAATTGTGTATATAAGAACTATTTGATATAAAATTGGTACCATTAGAAAGTGTTTTCAATACGAATCTAACAATATCAATAATGTACTATACCATTGAAATATTGTTGCTCAATTCTTTCGGTCAAAATTTATCTTGAAATGCTGTGCGCTTTATTCATAGGAACGGTGAGAGTGCTATGTAGGATATTACATTAATTGATAGGAACAATGGCAGTACTACAATTTTGGGGATAAAGAGACTAAACCGTTAGAAAATAATTAGAAAGAAATATGAGTGATATTATGCCTGTGTTTTCCGTTTATGTAAACGTTTGTATCCGTTTATTTGCTCCATGACAAACAAAGAATTTTGAATGGTCACCCTTCCATTCTCTTTGGATAAATATGATTGGGAGTGACTGCAAGCGTGCAACAAAAAGATCAAAGAACCCTTCATTGAAAAAGAAAAGAAAAGCGCATAAACGATAAAGCTAGAGAAAAGCTGCAAACTTGTTGGCCTTCCTGAAGACTCATCTTGAATGAGGAACGAAAGTGTAGAAGCTTTGGGTATTGGCCGTGGCACACACCCACCCACTCCAATTCGATTTGACAAATCACTCAAATAGCTTCCGAGTCGTGTTCTGGTAGAGCGGATTACTATTCCTTTTTCTATAAAATATAATCTACCAGTAGTATACTCTTGGTTGCGCTAAAATTTGTTTTTTCCTTATATACATAACTTGACCATTCACCTTTTAATTCAAGTGTCTGCAAGTTGGGAAAGTGAAGTCAAAAGTGACATAGCATTCAAAAAAGTCAAAAGTGACATGGTCTTCCTTGTTACAAGTGCCGTCTTTACCGGCTAGTGGAGTTGAAAAAGGACAAATCAAAGCACTAACTCTGTCGTGTGCATTGCATACACATGAAGTCATGAAGTTTCCACTGATGATGTATCGCTTGTATGTTTAAGCACAAACAAACATCAATTGAGTCAAGGGTCCAACTTACACAAATAAAAGAAGAAATTTCCCGTGAATTGAGGACTTCATTTTCTTTCTTTTTTGCGAGGAGGAGAGGACTTCATCTTTTGTGCAGTCGAAGAGAAAACTAACAAGCACTTCCTAGTAACGGAAACCAAAATGACGACTAGATAAATATACTAATTAAAAAGTAGGAGTCGTGGTGGTTTCGTTCAAGGACCAGGAGGTCGATGCCACTCACCCCGGGCGTTCGGTCTGTTCGGTTTGCTCGGTCCGGTCTTTTCGGTCATCCAAAATTTCGGTCATCTAGAAACGCTACCCGAATTACGGCCGGTCTTTTCGGTCTTTTTGTATTCGGTCTTCGGTCTTTTCGGTCCGGTCTTCGGTCATGACCAAATAGACCGAAAAAAGGAAATAACAGCAACACAATCTCTTGTTATATTTAGCTCATCCTCATAGTTATATTCCTTCAGCTCATCCTCATGTTCAAATGTCATCTACAAAAAGACAGCAACACAATCTCTTGTTTAGATGCCAATACAGAAATATATAATCATAAGCATGCGTACCACTAGCAGTCTAGCACTAGCAGAGTAGTCTAGCACTAAGCCTGATCTAGCACAGTCCGGCAACAAAATTACAGGGAAACAAGAACCAAGCTTGCTGTGTGCTTGGCATGCGTACCACAATCTCTTGTTCTAGTAAACATGGGAGGAGGCGGAGAATGGATGGAGGTCGCTGGTTCTAGGCGGCAAGATGGATGGATACGTGCTGAAATTGGGGAAAAGAAGTAGGGAACTAGGCCTCGATGGGCTGTGCTACATGCTAGAGTACACGAGTTGGGCCTGAATGTCTAATTCGCATCGCTAGTTCGGTCCCTTCGGTCATTTCGGTCCTCAGCTCGTGATAACCGAACAGACCGATATTATTTTGGTTACTTGATTCTCAGGACCGATATTATTTCGGTTACCCGAAATTCTGGGTATTTCGGTTTCGGTCCCGGTCTTTTCGAGTTCGGGCTTCGGTTTCGGTTTTTTTGTGCCCGGGGTGAGATGCCACACAAGACGTTCATTTTCACAATGTACCTAAAATTAGTACGTGCTCCATACCTCGAAAGCAGGCATTACTGCAATAAGCTTGTGCACACTCTCAACTCTTCGATCCGCATCTTTTAACTCTCATGTACCGTTGGCTCCGAGACGGATGTGGTCTTCTAGACCAGTTCGGCGACTTCCCGTCCGCATACAACAACGTCAGACCGGTTCAGGGAGGAGCGGCAGCAGCGGCGTGCCGTCGACACGGTCTGGAGGTTGAAAACGAAGGACATCTCAATGATTTATTTTTATTTTTGTTGAGATGTTTTGCATTGTTCAGTGTTTTTTTTAATGGCAGGATCCTTTTCGCAAAAAAAAAATCATGCATGAGCTGACATGGCAGCCAACCAATTAAGTGCGTATCTTACATCGATGGTAACTAGCTACAAAGGGAGCTCGCTTTTAGAGTGCACACAACACACAGAACTCATCATACCATACATGTATACATTTTCATCTCTCTTCAACTTTATATCTTGCTGCTCCGCTAAGCAAACTCCGGTCTTCTTGGCTAGCTTCCTGTTGATAATGGAAGGCAGCTGACTCAGAATAATTGGAGTTGCATAGACCGACACGAATCGGATAGGAAATCAGTTAGGCAGGCAACTGATGGAAACGTACGGACACCAGGTTCATTGTAAAAGCCAAGGAGATCAAAAGCACAGGAGGAATGCTGGTGTTTCAGGTGCTCCATCCCTTGCTTTTGGCATCCATATCATCATCGCAAGGATTAATTTAGGAGACACGCTACTGATTAGTAAGTGGGTTAGCTGCTTGAGTAATCTGTCTATCCCCTTTGGCTTTAAAGGATTTGAGATCAACATTGAATTGTCATGGTCAATTCTGTAAAAACATAATAAGAAATGATAATCTGAGATCTACAGAAGACAATTGTATTCCAACTTTGATTATATCTCTCGGGTGGAAGGGTTTTTCAATACAACTGCTCGCCATGAACTATTTTCTTTTGGATTTACGACACGTTCTACCCTTTCCAAGCACATAACTTAATATGAAACATGCATCCAAACTTTTTTAACTTTAACTATTAACAGTTTTTTGCAAAAAAAACACTATGAACAGGTAAAAATATATTTAAATTGGTGAGGTAAAATAGACCATATTTTTCAAGGTAAATATTCTCAAAATATTAAGTTTTATGTTTTTCTACTAACATGAGCCCAAAAAAACTAATGGCTAGAGATGCATACTGAAAATAATGTCGTTGTCCAAAATGTAATCTATTTATGGCCCGGGAGATTATATCCTTGTAAAATTTGGTGCACAAAATATGACTGTAGGTGTCCTTACAAAAAAAAAAAGATAAATTGGTGTGCCCAAAGGATACAATGCATTCTGAAGTACAGTACGTTGCTAGCTAGCTTTTCGTACAGGAGTTTTCTTCACGACGAATAACTTTTTGGATTTTAGAAGTTTGGTTGGACAGTGCTTCTCTTTCTATGGCATGGTGCCTTTTGCTTTGTCGAGCTCCCAAGTTTCTTAGTACTTTTTGATTCTTTTGATCTTCCTTGTTGCTTTGAGTTGGCTAGCTGCACCTATAAATAATTGAGCTTCTAGGACAAGGCCACATGTCCCACTCTCCTATCCATGAACTCTTCACAATCGCCGATCATTACCACGCGCTTGTTAATTAGAAGTAACAACTTAATTCTCTCTCGTTTGCATTTCTGCATTCTCTCTCTTGAAAACTAGCTAGCCAACTAAGAAGACTGAAGATGAAAGCGAAGGCGAAGATCAGCAAGGCTGCCGAGTTGTTGAGGAAGGCGCTACGAGGTCTGAGGGCAAGGCTAGCATCCTGATGGCGCGCTCCTCTTCCTCGCCTCGCTCCGCCGCAGGACGGCGATGGTCGGCTCGGCGTCGCGCCACCTCCGCGCCCTCATGTCTGGCCGCCAGAGAGACGCGGTGGGCAACCACCGCAAGGCCCTCGCCCCGTCGACGGCGGTGGCGGTGGAGGATGACCAGGTGCCGCCGCATGGCGTCGACGCCGCCGGCCTCTCCGAGCTGCTCCAAGAAATCGTCGGCGACGACGGTGACGGCGGCTACCCGGACTGGACGCACTCGCTGTTCGACCACGACCACGACGACCTCCAGGAGGAGGAGCGCAGTGGTGGCGGCGAGACCGTGGAGGAGGATCGGCTGGTTGTCGACGAGCCGTCGGTGATGGACGTCATCAGGAGGCGCAGGGAAGGGGACGGGGTGGAGTTCAACGTCGACGAGGAGATCGACCACGCCGCCGACATGTTCATACGGCGGGTCCGCAGCCGGATGAACAACCGGAGCTTCTAGCCGCCCGGGGCCTCCAATTGTTTCGTTTCTTCATGTCTGAATTTCAGTGTGTGTGTGTGTTTTGTTAGGTCCGTTCCTTGGCCGTGTTTTTATCCTGGTGCAACCTTTTATTTTTGCAACTTGATTTGGCTCGGGCAAACGAATCATATAAATAAGTCTTGTTATTTACAGTATATCATACACTTAGACACTTAGTATAGTTTGATTTATAGTATTTCAAACAACTTTGCTTTATGGTGAGACTTTCTCCTAATTATTGACTAACTGAATAATTGAGTATTCCAAATAACTTCGCTCTTATGGTGAGACTTTATCTGATTATTGTCTAACTAAATAATTGTGCATGGCATCCGATCAATAAATATAACCATCATGTCAAACCAAATGTTTCTCTTGCGAGTTCAGTCTAGTTCAGTGGCATACTTCTTGAATGCATTATGTTTGTTTGAGATTGTTTAAGAGATGGTCAACAATATTTTACGGATTAATTTGCGATATTGTGAAGGGGCTTTATTATAGTCCAGGCAACCAATTTTATATCTGTTAGACCTTTGTTAGCAAAATAGAAAACCGGCAAAGTTAACGTTTAATAGTATAATTCTTCCATCCATCAAATGTCAATCGAACTAGAGACAACCAATCTTTTGTGGGAAAATAGGGATAAGGAGAGGGTCTCATAGAAATCTGTAAGATAAGCTGATGATTGTTCAACATTTTTTTAGATGATGTGTCGTGGGGAAAACCCCGGGTGGCAAAAACCCACAGAAGATCCACCGCTGCAGCCAAGATCTGCACTCGATCGTCACCCTGAGCCGTTTGCTGGCGCCTACCCAGCCCCCAGCTGCTACCTTCTAGCCGGTCCGGGCTGCTCCGGCTCCGCCTAGCCAGTCGTGCTCAACACGACGGCATGGGCAAAAGGTGGACCACAAGGCCGACGTCATCCACGACTCTCACCATTTCGATGGGACGCCACGACCAGCATCAACTATGTCCGACGGGACGGGAGCAGACGGTGGCACCTGACCGGTTGGCCGTCCGCAATGTGCAGGCATGGGCTAAAGGCGAGCCCTAGCCTGACGTCTCCTACTCCCAAGTACTCCGATGTGACTCCACAAGAAAGGTCAACTACGCTGATGGGATGGAGGCAGGCGGCCGTGCGCGGACTATCCGGCTGCCCTCGTCGCTCACAGTGGTGCCAAGGACACACGTCACGGCACTGTGGCTAATGTCGTGAAGGAATTACACTATAGCCTACCTCAGTCGTCTGATTTCTCTCAGCCAGCCCCACCTGTAAGCCAGCCAGTCAGCCTCTATATAAGGCAGGCTGGACGCCCAAGCAAAGGGTAACTTCTACTTCTTAGAGAGAAACCCTAGAGCAACACCAGAGAGAGCATGGAGAGCCTTGCGAACAGCTCAAGGAGCAACCATGTACTGTGTCCACCGATATTAGAGATATCATGCAGGAGTAGGGGTGTTACCTCGATGAGGGTCCCGAACCTAGGTACATCGTGTCTTAGCGCATGTGCTCAATCCCGTCTGCGGATGCCGCCGACTACACATGTTGTTCCCACACCTTTACTCATGCCATCTCCTATGGCACTGGCGTGCAACAGTCCATGACATGATGTATATCTAATATTTGATGACACGATGGTTATCAATCACGTTCAAAACCATAAAATACAAATATTGTTTCTCGATAGCACTAAAACATTCATGTTGTAGGCATTGTTTGCAAAACTGATATGAAAATGCCAGACTTAGCTACATTTGGTTGAATGATCTAGGCTTACATAAGTCTGCAGTTTCTAGCTATGTCCAGGTTTTTTACACATGTGCAGGTTCGTGTGAATCTTAGCCCCTTACCATGTTATGTGTGCATCTTAGCATCTACCACTTCTAGCTACATTTGTGTGAATGTTAGCATCTTAAAACGGCAGAAATGGTATCTTCAAATGATAAACAATGTGTCCATCACTTGATCTTCTAAAGTTGCCAGGAATGTGATCAGCAAAGTACCAACACCTCAAGTTTCACAATCTTATATTTACTAATTGGAGGCACCGTAGAAGCCTCCACGTTAATCCTCACGGTAAGAACAAATCAACCGTCGGATGTTTGCGTTGTACCATAAAAACCGTCAGATTAAACTTAAACTCCTCGGATTATTTGTCCGTCACCGAAGGATCGATCTAGAGGTACCAGGTTCGAACCCGTCCGCAACTAATAATCATGTCTTCTTTATAAAAAAATTACGTGATCTCCCCCGAGGCTGCTTTTCCACGCCATCCTATCCCCAATCTACCCCTATGAAACACACAGCCCTACGAGTTTCCGTACGCATTGACTATATCTCCGATGGCCGCCGGGCCTGCCTATAGGCTATAGATGGCTCCCTAGCGTCTCCAAGGATGGTGAAAGCTCATCGGCGCCAGGCCTTGCCGCCTCGATCTCTCTGCAGCTAAGGCCACCGCAATCCTCATCTCTAGACTCGCATGGCTACAGCACTTTAACGGGCGGCGACCACTGGTCTGCTCCAATGACAACACACGGGTGTTGCTGCACTTTCTCCTCGAGCTGTGTCTGCAGGTTGCACCTGGGATCGCACCTCCCAGCTCCTGATCTCACATGGATTGATGGATATGAGCAAATCATGTTTAATATTTGTTTGGTTGACTGATTTTTATTAGGTGGATCAGATCGATCTACAAAAGAAGAAAACGATCCAATCAGGCTCTCACGGGTTGTGTTCATGAGGGACCTCTCAATTGCTGATTTTTCAGTATTGGACCACGTTTTAATCTAACTTCTCTGTTTGGTCTGATCATATCCTCCTAATGATTGATGCAGACATGCAACGGAGGAGGTACAGAACTAAAAAATATACATACGACGGAGGAGCCGATGTTGAGATATAGTTTGAAGAAGATTGGATTGGTGCTGAGGTTAGCGAACTGCGGTAGCATTTCTCCCATACATCCTCTCGCTCCCCTTGCAGAAAGGATGAGTTCAGCGCCCGGCTACATGTGGTGCACGGCCGGGGCGGAAGAAAAATTCACCTGAGCGCCTGCACAACGTCCGCTAAGGCCAGTGTCTTGCGATGTCGCAAATAAGTTAATGTCATCATGCAGCGTTGGTATTTCTTTTCAAGAATACATGTTGCGTTTGTAAAATTGCTGATACCTTCATTTTTTATACAAGCACGGTATGATACAGTATTTCTTTTCAGGAATACATGATGGAACTTGAAAGCCTGCTTGGCTGGTGTTCGAGGCTGGGTTCATGTATTTTCTATAATTAGAGCCTGGGTTAATGCATAGATGTTGCATCTGTACAATTGCTGATACCTTCATTTTTTATACAAGCACGGTATGATACAATATTGCTATTTGTTTTTGTCTTACAAGTAGGAGAGCAAGTTCAGAGATTCCAGTCTTAAATGTCCTGATGGTAATGTATTCCCTGTTGTTTTGGTTAAAAAAATTGGACTGATTTTAAGGTTGTTCCAGTTTTGCTGATGTGTAGGCCGGTGAATACCATCTGGAGTGTACTTGCTTGAATTCGTCACATACTGTGAGGTGAAGTGGTGACATTGCCATTTATATTACCGAAGTACAATACAGTATTTCTGTCTTATTTTGTAGGCTCTATGTCAGCTATTTTCTTGGCACGGGATAGATGACTCTTCAGTGCTCTTAGTAATAATTGATAATTGGTGCACAATATCAAATCATAGCACGATATATGTAGGGAATTTATACTCGAACAATAACTTTTTTGCGTTTGCTACTTTTGACTCGACAATTTAATTAATGCCCCAGTGTATACCATGTAGAATTGTGGGAATCGATTGGGAAAAACAAATTTTATGTACTTCTAATTTTTCATATGTGCCCTGCAGGCGAATTATGTCAAATACTTAGACATATTTATTAATGGCCTAATAATGTCCACCATGATGGTCTGACAAGTATCTGTCTACCATGGATGCTCTAAAGGTATAACATCTATCGTTCAGATTCATATAACTTTCACTTTATTACCTCCTTCTCACTTTCATGGACATCTCTTATAATCTGATGTAAATTTAATGAATAACGACTTAAAGAGTGCAGATCTGACCCATACTTAACTCAAGTAACAAGTTTCACATGTTGATATTATCTTCGTAATATCTCAATCAATTTTGTAATATGATCAAATTCGGGTGTTTGCATCGATCTAGACCTCATGGTCATTTCGGATTATTAAAGAACTCCTCACATTGTATGATCCTACTTTTTCCATTATATTTATAGAATCTATGGATGCATAGTTTTGGTTTTGCGCTACGGGTTAATGTTTGTTGCAGAGTTCTTCCTTACATAGCCATGCTAGGTAAGTATGATCAAATTTAGTACTACACAAGTTTTTTTTAACCACACTTCTCCTTAGCTGCAAAATTACTATCCTTTTTCCTCATTAGCCATGAACAAAACTGTATTTTAGTAGCCAAATTAATCTAGGGAAAATTACATAATTATTTACAAAGGGATCGCACCTGTATATTAATCTTAGTAGTTAATATGGTGAGGTTAACAACTCGGTACTTCCTATTACTATTCTTATATGGTCCCACTTGATTAGTAAGCATAGTCAATTTTCATGCTCCAATCAAATGAATGCATAAGGAATATGCTAAGAAAGGAGAGTTATCAAATTCAATAATCATTTTCTCCCCACTTCAAATTTGAGAAATCATAAATGTCTCTACTATTCATCGAAGTGTCTTTGTATTCATTGAAATTCAAAACAGAGGGTAACTGAAGAAGGATGTGTATTTGGTCGTACAAATTAAAGTAATTTTTCTATGTTATGACAATGAAATATATATTTATTTTGATTCTAGATATTCGATTTTTTGAAACTAATTTGAACCAAATTATTGGAAACTAATTTTCGCACAGGGAGTATTATTTATTTGTTAATATTCATCTATTGCTCCAAACAGCTAGCCCGTGCAGGTGCACGGGTTGATGACTAGTTTTACAATAATTGCTCACTCGAAACAACTCAAGTTCACAACTGCAAACTTCAAACATAGATCATACCCACTTCAACGTTTCTTGCACTAGATAATAACCAGCAACAACAAGACCATATCACTTCATCCCTTACAATCTACCACTTCATCCCTTACAGTCTACCATTTCAGTTCTTTAGAATAAACATAAAACCTAACACACCTCCAAAAGCAACTAAAAT
Organism: Poa pratensis; assembly: GCA_947311845.1. Lineage (NCBI taxonomy): Eukaryota > Viridiplantae > Streptophyta > Magnoliopsida > Poales > Poaceae > Poa > Poa pratensis. The sequence goes on from CAMZMU010000094.1 coordinate 30,647,025, forward strand.
CTTTAGAAGAGCGACTTTTTCTTTGAGCATCTCCAACTAAGTTCTGTCAAGGTGATATTGCAGCAACTTTTTCTTTCCTAAGTTTCAGTTATTTTCTTCCGTCCTCTTCCCATCCCAGTGCATCTCCAGCAGCATCCCCTCTAATGTAGTTGTTCTCAAACAAGTAGCCTACATATTCGAGCCCCCAGTGTATAAAATTGCAACCATGTTGTGAAATTGAAGACAAAATTAAGTTTTAAAATGAAACTTTGATATGACAGTGATGGCCCTTCACGTAGTTCCCCCACAATGGCGCCAGAAAACAGTTGCTAACCCCTTCGTGTGATTACCTGGGAAAAAGTAAATGGGTTAGTTGAGACTCCAAGTGCAGAGTGTATGTAGTAGTGGAAGACAGTTTTCCCCACGAGGGGTGACTCGAGGGTTTAATATCGAACTCTCGGGGAACCAGTATTTCAGGTGTTATCTCCTTATCCTTCTCTTGAGAACATGCAACAAAATAAATTGTTTTGTGCCCTCAACCTCGCCAAGTGGTTGTCAAGCACAAGGTGTGAGAATGATAATAAAATAATATGCAATGCAAACAATAAGTAAATATGCAATGATGGTAAATAAATATGCAAGGATGATGGTAGTAATGATAAATGATATTTTTGGGTTTTTTAGGATGAATGCAAGATGTAAAAGTGTTTTTGTATTTTCGGATTTAATAATGGCAGCAAACAAAAGTGGTGATAAAAGTATTGGAAAGGTGTTTCTTATGATTAAAAATGGACCGGGGTTCATGGTTTCACAAATGCACTCTCTCTTGATAACGTGGTAGACAATGGAACACTAAAATTAATATGTAAGATGGCAATACATGGTTTGACAAGTTATTAATAATATGGGCATCACGTCCTAACATAGAGATCTCAAGTATAAGTTGTTCTCTCTCTTATGCTCCACCAAGATGCGAACTAAATCATAACACCTTAGTAATTAAGATAAATCAGAGCATAGCAATAAGTTCAATGACATGAAGTTAAAATAAGAACATGCTAGATCTAGTCATGGAGATAGTGGCCAAGGTCACATCCACTCTCCGGTAGCATGGTATTTTTGTTTATCCCTAGTGAGGCAACAAAGTAAGGTAAAAAAAACCATGTGGATCGCAGAACTTTCTCTCACGTTCACTGCACTAGCCACCCCCCGTTACTCCAACTAATGCACACGTTCCCCCTCACACGCTCTCATAAACATGCTTGATCATGACAAGTAAATAAGAACGGGGCACATAATATGCATCTAATTTCATAACTGAAACAAAACCATTGCAATCTCAAACATGTATTAACTCATAATAAAGATCCACCACAAAGGAATTACATAGATGACCGTAATCATGTTCAGCAGCTCATACGGTACTAATTAGTGAAGCTCATTGAGAGGAGAGATACATAAGTTACTTCCACAAACCCATAGTCCAGGGGTGGACTACTCTCTCTTCATCATGGTGTCGGTGGAGATGTTGTTGGAGGGGAAGGAGACCACACCGGCAGCGCCCCGCCGGAGTTTTCCCCCTCCAATCTTCAGCTCCTGATCTCTGTTTCGTGGTTTCTGTGTTTCGGCGGCGCTCTCTTTCGCGAAATCCCTGGGGGGGGTCTATATATAGTCGTTTTTAGGTCAAGACGAAGCTTCGGGAAGAAAGATCGACGGCAGCGGAGGCCGGAGGGCCAGGATGGGGGACCCCACGCGGTCAGGGAATCTAGCCGCGTGGGCCCACCCCTTTTGGCCTTCTGCTCTCCGTCTCTTCGATTCCTTTGCGCCTACGTTTCGTTCCTTCCAAAAAAGTGATCCCCGTAAAGTTTCAGGTCATTTGGACGTCGTTTGGGTCCCTGAAACATCAAAATATAGAAAAGGGGGTTTTCTGACAGCGCAGGGTTAATTCTAGAAAAATGGGGAAGTTGTTAATTATCCCCAAAACTCAATATAAATCATGAATATAACCCTTATATGATGCAAATATCATGGAATAACATGTAATAAAATGTAAAGTTCATGTATGCATTTTACATGCATCAACATCCCCAAGCTTAACCCATGCTCGTCCCGAGTATGAAGGTGATAAAACTAACATGGACTTTGTATTTTAATACTATCAATGGATATCAAAGGTGATTACTATTGCTACATAAATTCAAATGATTCATTCTTCAAAGGAATAACAATATGCAAGATAAATTATGAAGTGATATCAAATACTCAATGTAAAGATGTTCAATGATAAATTCACAAAGTGTAATATAGAAGAAAGTACTATGGACCAAATGTATGCATAATAAAAAGTAAAAACAACCTATGGTGGTCATAGAGTACTTCTTATGAGAACTGAATATAAAATGTGGACACTTTGGATAGATAAATAAGTAGAGGTAAAGCATGAATAAGTTTCATCTAACTTCCAAACACTTCTACTTAAGTTAATGCTTGCAATGTGGTAGTCATTGGTGTGGAGCTCTCATTACCCCTATCATAGCATCTTGAATGATTAATGTTTAAAGTGAAAGCAAATATGAGTGGTGTGCTTGACAATGTATTGGTTGAATGTCTCATGTCCCTTAAATACAAGTACCTACACCATGTGTTACTCACTTTGGTCCACAAAGTAAATTCAAATAAAGGTCATTGCAAGTAATAATAGTATCATCAAGAAATGCACTGGGTACCTCTTGCCCCTTGACATGAACAAGCCCATGTCAAAACAACAAGACAAACAGACAATGAACAATCTCAGCACTCTTTATTTACTATGGGTATAGCTTTTATTATGAGGTGCATCACTGAATGAACATTATGGTTATGCTGTAAATTTCCACCATGAATGATGCATGGCTTAGATTAGCGGCCCAGACATTTCTCTAACCATTTATACAAACTCTTTGAACTTACTAAGTATCCACATTCATTTCACCCATGATAGGCATCCATAAACAAAAGTACATGACATCAACTAAATATAAATAAGTGCAATGTTGAAAGCTTGCCATGTGACAGCACATATGGGCTAACTCCCAACCAAAACAATTGTCAAGCCCACAACTTCATAATTTTAATCACAATGGTTCATGCTTATTAAATGCAATAAAAGTAAATTGTGCATCAAGTTCGTGAGAGCTTTTAACCAATTTTTCCCATGACAATCAATAACATAAGCATTTAAATTCAGAAATGTAGATAACACAATATAACATGATAAACATACTTGGAATAGCATAAAGCTAATAGGTAGATATGGTGGACGTACTCACTGGAAAAACTTTGGTTGAAAGTGTTGGGAAACAAGCTTTTTACTTGTTGTAATTTTTGGGCTAGCAATAGGGAGAAAGTTGACCATCTAAATGCATGCATAAGTGTCCATAGAACTAATCAATCCATGTTAAACCAAGTAAAGTTAAAATTCAACATCTAAACATGGTAAAAGATAGCTCTTGACAACACACTTGCAAATTAATAGTCATTCAAAGCACATGAATTATGCAACTATATGTATCTTTTAAAATCAACTCAAACATTCCTATCCCAATATATTTAATAGCATCCAACATAATTCAACCCAAACTTCCAGTAGCTCTCTCATATATAAATGATAGTGGTGGTCTTATTTGACAAACCGAAATAACAAAAGCAAAATAAAAAAACAGACGCTCCAAGTTTATACGATAAAGTGCTTTGATCGAAAAACAGAAGTTAGACGTGTGCAAACCGCGAGTGTGTTGGTCCAGTGGGGTTGTCTTGACATCCCCAAGCTTATGGTCTTCACCATCCTTGGATAGCTCTTGGTGCAGCTCCTCTAATCCCTGTGAAAAAACTTCAAAACACCGTTTATCCTATTTCTTTTCTGTGGGGTGATATTAGTAGTGATAAACAAATAGGCTCCTTGCAGCATAAAATCCTTAGGCAAAAATTCATATGAATGTCCAGAGAGTATATAATGTTGTATGCCTACTCATAAACTCAATTGAATCAAAAATATTCAAGCAAAAAGCTCAAAGAATGCATAAAACAATATCAAGACAGAATCTGTCCAGAAAAACAGCAGCAGCAAAACGCATTTTTCTACCCTACCTAAACTCGTCAGAAAAATCTGCAAACAATCACGTGTGCAGAGGATGAAAAGTTGAAGCTACAGTTCAAATTACAGCTCAATCGGAGTTATAGATAAAAATGAAAAATCAAACGTGCAGGCAGAAAACTCTCCGAAAATGAATAGCAACTTTTCAAACCCAAAATAGGTAAAACTTGGTTCTTTATTAAAAATCCCAGAAACAAAACTAACAAACTAGTCTCTTGTTACAGCAAGAGGACTCAAAGAAAATCTCAAACAAAAACAACCGGGTTGCCTCCCGTAAAGCGCTTTCTTTATAGCCATATAGCTAGGCTTACTTACTTGATGATCAAAGGGGACGTAGCTCATGAGGGAGCTTGAATGATGTGGTGTCCCTCTTCCTTGGGAAGTGTTCCATGCACAATACCAGGGTCCCATGGTGTTCTTAATCCAATCAAAATAATAGCCAAGTTGAAACCTAGTAGAGACAAAAACAAAACACAAAAGTAATAACGACGAAGTCTAACTTTCTTTCTATGCATTGGCATTTTGTATATGAATGAATCACCATAAATAGAAGTTTCCCAATGCATATTAACAATATTTACTTGCAGCATATAATTATTAGTAACATAAAGAGGGTTCTTATCACCTCCTCTTTCATAATAGTTGCAAGTAGTAGAAGTGTATTCAACCATATAACCAATAGAATCTTCCAACTTAGATAATTTAGACACATAAAGAGGATCATTAAATTTATTATGGAATTCATTAGCATGCTTCCCTCTTTCAAAATAGTTATTAAGATCAATATTAAGTTTAATATCATGGTTGCAACAAAGATTTGGAGCTAAAGGTAATTGCAAACCACATAAGTATTTCTCAACATAAGCAAATTTCTCCTCCATAGTGTAACTAGGAGAATTTAAGAACAAAGTAGGACTCTCATGAGTAAGAGTACCATCACAAACAGCAAGTATATCATTTTTATCCTCACATAATTTAGTAACAACTAAACATGGAGGTTTATCAATAAGCATAGGATCATCATCTAAAGCATTATCATATAGCATATTTAAACAACACTCCTCATTATCATCAATAAGTTCACTAGTAGCATCATTAAAAAGTAAAGGAGCATTATTAGTTTCATCATAATAGCATGGCTTATCATATAGGACCATAGAATTTTCAGTTTGACACTCATCATAACATGGGTTCTCATAAATAACAACAGATTTCTGAGTTTGAGTGCTACTATCAAATGTTGATGGCGAAGTTGGGAGATCCAACTCTTCCCCAAGCTTAGGTTGGAGCACATCCATTTCAATCTCCTCGTCACATACTTCCTCTTCCAAGCTTATGTTTGCATCATCCTCTTCCTGCAAAATATTAGTGCTTTCCATGGAAGCAAGAATTCTTTCTTTAACATAAACATTATCACTAAATTCCTTTTTGCAAAGTTGGAGAAGAATAGAAATGTGTCCTTTCATTACACGAGCTTCATGACTAGTTGCAAAAAAATTATCAATAAGAAAGTCTATCTCATGGGTTGCAACATAAGCAATATATTTCTCAACTTATTCTATATCATGGCATGCAAATTTACACTCTTGATAAGAAGCAATAATAGGATCACTATTATACTTACATTGATAGAGAGAGTGTTTATAGTCTTTTCTAAAGCAGCAAGTTATATTATGTAATTCACAAAACTCAGTGGCCATATTGTCGTGGGTTTGTCACGTCAGGTGTCATAGATGACTTCGTAGGTGTGGGATTACGCGAGTCAAGCATCTCCGAGCTTGGGATCGCAGGAACAAAGATCAACACAGATTTACCCAGGTTCGGCCCCCTCAATGTGAGGTAAAAGACCTACTTCCTGCCTACCCTAGATTGGTATTGATATGATAATCGAGGTGTTACAATGGAGGCGATCCGATCTGGTACTCGCCGTATGAGCTAGGGTTTGGGGCTTGATAGCTTGACCCGCTCTAAGTCCTGCGAGTCCTCTTTATATACACAGAGGCTCGCTAGGTTACAAAAGGAAACTTCCCCATAAGGAATACATCCACAGAGGCCTACTCGGAGACTACTTGGTCTTCACGTCCTCCGGGATTTGTCTTCTAGATCTTTCTCCTTATGGCGGTTCAATATTGGGCTTGTTCCCAAGTGGGCCTTCATCCGTGCGAGTAAGTTAAGTCGCACTGGGCCGCGGGTTAATCCAGAAAGTATTCCCCCGACATTAGCCCCCAAGCATGGCCTGAACTTCATAGTACTCTTGATCTTGAATGCTTAGGCCGTGCTTTTCCTTGTTTCCAATCTGCGGCTTATAACTCTTCTTGGCGACTCAAGAACGCGACTTATCCTTTCTTGACGGTTGACTTTCAGATCTAAACGTCTTCCACGTCTGGGTTATTTATCTTGACTCATCGTTTTTCCCGCGTTCTGCATCAAGTCCTGTATTACGCATCCGCTACTCCTTTCCGCCGCCTCCAATCTCGCTTCTCGTACTCACAATCCTTCGGTGGATATCTCCGTTGATCCGAGAAAAATGTCTCGCCGCAAGTGCAACTGGGAAGGCTCGTGGGTCGACGAAGATTTCCTGGAATCCCTATCTGCACGGGGCCTTCTTCCGCCAAAAGATCAATGCGAATGGCGGGCGGCTGGCGAGGAGGTAATCCCCAATCCTCAACCAGGAGAAATAGTGATTTTTGCGGAGCATGTTGAGCGCGGGTTCAAACCCCCAGGCTCTCTCTTCTTCCGCTCCTTGATGCAGCGGTTAGGTCTCCGCTTCCATGATATTGGCCCTAATTCGATGTTGCAAGTGAGCAACTTCCACGTCCTCTGCGAAGATTATCTGGGCGTCCCGCCTTCAATAGATTTCTGGCTTGCTCTTTTCAATTGCAATAGTCAAAGGGAAACCACAGATGGTCCTTTTCTCCAATGCGGCGCCATTTCCTTCCAACGCCGTAGGGGTAGTATCTTCCCAAAACTAACTCTTGCCAAGAAAATCAAGGAGTGGCAAAGGACATTCTTCTATTGTAAAAACACTTCTCCTGAGGGTGAAATTCCTCTCCTCTTTGGTCTCCTCTTCCCTTCGAGGCTACCGATGCTTTGTTTCCAAACCTGATCCTTCTTCGTTACCCTTTGTCGAATCCCTTCTAGACAAGGTGAGAGCGCTGACACTCCATGGTCTCACTGGATTAGATCTCATATCTTGCTGGACTAAATGGCGAATTCAGCCTGTGAGTCGCCGCTCGCGGCTTATGATGGATTTCACTTGTCATGCAAATGACGTCGATCGCACTTGCCCTGAAGATTGGGACAAAGGGGAGTGGATAAATTTCATTCGCCGAGTGACGGACGAGGATATTGACTCGTATGACAACGTCGGACTTGCTCCCTTCTGGGCTGAGCACAAGCCTTTTGTGGTAATGTTTACTTGTCACTTGTTTCCTCGAAAATTCCTTTCCCAAAAATTGATTATTTCTGACCTGAGCTCCTTTTCAGATCGATCCCTATTTCTGGGTTCTTCCTTCAGAGGACGTCGACTTGAACCAAGGATCCGTGGCTGAGTCGTCAAGGCAAGCCGCAGCCTTTGACGAAGATACAGTTATGCACGAGGGTAGTGCTTCTGAAGAGGAACAACAAATGGCCGACGCTCTTTTGTCTTCGACTCCAAATACACCTTTCCTGGAACTTCCTGAGGTGCCTCGCAGGTCCTCGAAACGTATTTTATGCCAGAGCTCAGAAGACCCCACGCAGCCTGAGAAACGTCGCAAAGCCTTGGCATTACTGGCAGAAACAAGAGCTGCCAAATCTTTAAAACTTGCTGATCCCAACAAGGCTACTTTTTCTTCCGAAACTGCTGCAGAGGATTGCTTCTCAATAAGCTCGGGTAATTGTTTGCGACTCTTCTCCTTCTCTTTTTGTTTTACGTATTTCTGGCAAGGAATTGCTGACCACTACTTCTTTTCATACTCTGTAGGTTCAGATTTGCAAGGTTTATCTTCTCCTTCTTCTGGTTGCCTGATGAAGAGTATCCGTGTCGCCTCTGGGTATGGTTCGCCTTCCTTTTAATGTTGCGGCTCTGCTAGGTCAGCTTATTAACCCATCAATGTTTTGCAGGGCTATGTCTGAAGAGGCTCCCAAGTCTAATTCCCATCCCACTTCTTCTCTGCAGCTATGAGCGAGGATGATGCTGCTGATGAAAACGTGGGAAACAGTAATGGTGCGACTCAACCAAGGCCCTCCCTGGAGGAAGGTATTGCAGACGCGGCTCCTGCCGCGACTCCAGCCGCAGCTCCATCCACAACTCCTGCTGCTGGTAGGATATCTACTGAAAATAGAATTCCAGCTCCAGGAAATAGTTCTAAGTCAATCGCAGATGCCATAATTTCTGCTGGAGACAAGCATGCTGCTCTGCTGCGCGCTTAGTTGAGCAATTTTCTTCAAGTCGCCAGGTATATATACCGTAGCCCCCAAGGATCAAAACCTTGTGTCATCGCACGGGGTGTTGATTCTTTTCCTGCTTCAAATCTCGAGCCCCCAAATTCCTGGATAATTTACCTTGTTCGTTTTGCTCTGTTTGTTTTCAGCGTGAACTGTCCTTGCTTGATGCTTCTGGCTCAATAAAGGGTAAAGGCATTTCCATAGACCATCCTGAAATGATGCAGTCTCGCCTGGAGCAGCATAATGAGGTCATTAGGGACCAAGATCAGGAAATAAAATCTCTCAAAGGTCAACTCGACTCCTGCGAAGAGCAATTTAAAGAACTTGAAGCTGATATGCAGCAGCGACTCATGGAGAAAGACGAGGTCATTAATCTTTGCGAGAAGGACTGGCTCTTAAAACTGAATTGATTGATCGCCTGAAGGGGACCACGCAAAGGAACTCGCCGCGCGAGATGAAAAATATAACTCGCTGCTCAAAGCCTTTGAGGGTTTTGGCTCCATGGTCAAATCAGCCGTCCTGCAGCTTGCTGGTTGGTCTTGTATTCCTTTAATCATACATATTTTGGGTAACCACTCGTTAGTCTCTGACTTGTTTCTTGCCTTTTCTTTCTTTGACATAGGACCTGAGGCCCCAGTGTCCCGCTCCAATTTGAAGGATCAACTGGTATATCTGTCTGACCTCAGCCAGCGCTTCTTAAAGGTTACCAAGGAAGTTATGACGGTAATCACTCCTGCGACTGATGGCCCAACATCTTGCGAGTATTGGATTAATAAACTGCTCAAGGCTCCACATTATGTCTCTGATTGGAAACGATCCTCTGCTCGCGCCGGAGCCGCGCATGTCTTGACATTGCTTCGAGCATATTATCCAGAGATAGATGTTGGCAAGGTTGCTCGCCACGGCCTGGCGATGAGCGCAGATGATACTGAACTGCCAATAAGCGAGTACTTCGATATCTGGAAAGGGATGCGCGGGTATGCCACAAAGTTTGTTGATAACTTAGACTTGGGCACTTATCTTGATAAATTCAATCTTGATGGGAGCAAGTGTCGAAGGAAAAGTCCTCAGGAGCTGAGTCATCTCGGGCTGCCGCTCCAGCAACAGTATCTGGTGGCCCTTCTGCTTCGTCTGGCGGCGCCCTGATTATTAGGACACCTGCGACTGCAACTGCGAGACAAGCCGCGCCAATTCCCACTCCTGTTGCTCGGAAGAGGAAAAATAAATAATGTGGGACATGCCCGTTAGTCTGTAAGATATTCATGTATCATAAACTGTATTTTTGTGACCTATAAGCAGGTTCTTTTCTTGATAATTCCATTAAGTAGACGCTCGCGCGGCTCAGTATTTCCTAGGAACATGTGTGTTCAGGGTCGAGAGCGGCCATGATAGGCAATCAAGCTCGATTGACGCCACACCCCAGTACTTTGGTCGCATAATGCAAGACGCTTCTAGCTTAAGGATTGCCACTAGTTTGGCAAAATTTGAGGTGCGATTGGTACTCGCGATGCTCGTAAGGAGCCCTCAAGGGTCAGTGATATATGAAATTCAAAAGACTCAGCGACTCAATGATAGTTGAGGCGAAACGACAAACCCTTGAATGTCAAGGGTGCCGGCTTTATTTCATAATCACTCGATGTTTTACAGGGTGTTACATGATGATGCAGGCCCTTTAATGCGGGTTTTCTATTCCCCGCAGGCCATGCATACTTGATACTCATCGCACTTAGTTGCGAATTAATACTCCTAACGGAGTGGGTTGAACACCTGATTGGTTCAATTTTGAGTCGCTAAAAGCGACTCGGGTCGAGCATGATAGCTCCGATGTATATCTCATGTTGAAGCAGAGAGCAACTTTGTTAAGCGATTAGCCGCACTGAGCTGCGACTTATGTTGAGTTGAGTTTGCTTTGTAAGGTCTCACGATAACTGAGCCCCTTTGGCTGGGGTTGTTGATCGAGGCTGGGTCTATGCACATGCGCCATTCTTGTCTTCTTTTTGTATCAAGGCGACCTCTGGGGCATTATCTTGCTGATGCGCGACTTCTCGGTGGGTATTTACCATCCGGTGGCTGCATCCTGTTGGCCGCTTCCGCGGTACCTCCAACGCGACTCGTTTTGAGCTGCGATCACCGATCTGCGACTGATACCATGTGAAGAGTTGGCGATACAAGCTTCTTCTGCGAGTACTGAGCCTGCGTTCTCGCATTCTAATGCTCTCTGTCTGTCTCCATATATTGTAATAACACCGTTTGGTCCTGGTATCTTTAACTGTAGGTAGACGTAGCAGGGGCGAGCGGTAAATTTGACATAGGCTTCTCTTCCAAAGATTGCATGATATGAGCTTTTGACTGCTACAACCTCAAAGTCTAGGAGCTCTGAGCGGAAGTTCCGCTCTGTTCCAAAGCTAACTTCAAGTGTTATCTTTCCGATTGGTCGCGTAACAGCTCCTGGGATTATTCCTTGAATTTCTTTCCTGGATGGTCGCAGCCTTGTCTCGGGTATATTCATTCTTCGGAGCGTGTCTTGATATAGGATGTTTACTCTTCCTCCTCCGTCCATTAGGACCTTACTTAACTTGTATCCCGCGACTTCTGGCGTGACCACCAGAGCTGGCTGTCCTGGATCTCTTACTTCTGGGGGTGATCGCCGCGACTCCAAATAACCGATTGCTCTGTCCAGCGACGATGCCTTTCTGGCGTTGAAATCTGACTGCTCTTCCGGCTTCCATCCGTCGTTTGTACCTCCACTGTATGAAACTGTCCTATGTTTCTTCTAGGTAAAACGTCAGGCTCTTGATGAGAGCTAGATTTATTCTTGTGGTGCATCGATCTGCTGCGAGCTGTATCTGGCGTGTCGCCTTCTTTCCACCTCCGGTAATAATGACATTGCGCCTTTGTGTGACCCGCTGGCCTGCCATCTCTCCTGCGATGTAAGTCGCAAGGCACGTCGAAGATCCCCTTGCAGTTATTAGGGGGTAAGGCCTTATCACTCCCTTGCTCTTGCATCTGGTGTGCGCGACTTCTGTCTTCGCGACTGGCAGTTTCCCCGTTGGGTTCTGTGATAAGCCGCCTGTCCCTCTATCTGTCTTTGCATACTTGTCAGCCGTTGCCAAAAGCTGGTCGAAACTATCAATCTTGTGCTCAGCGCGACTTAATTTGTGCACCAGCGGCTCAAATCTACAGTTCTTCTCATAGCTTGTATTGCAGCTTGTACTGTTAAGTTTTTGGCGGAGCCAAGGATCTCCGCGACTCTCTTGATCCAGTCGCCGCTTGATTCGTCCTCTTTTTGAATGCATTGTCTAAGGTTTTTCATATCTTCTGTTTGGAATCTGCGATGAACTTGTCCTTCAAGTCTTCCCATGTGTTATTGATTTTGATGGCAGCCTTAATAGCCAATCCCTAGCTTCTCCCTGTATTGCCAAGTGGAAGTATTTTGCACGTATTTCTTGAGTCACATCAGCCCCTGTCATGCTTGCCTCGTAGTCTTCTATCCATAAGGCAGGGTCTTGGTCACTGCGATAGGTGGTGACTCGCTGCGACTCGTCGAAGTTCGGGGGGAAACGAGTGAGCCGTATTTCTCTCCAAAACATGCTGGTCCTTTCAATAATGAATAGGAGTTTACTGGCGCTGAATCTGAATCAGTTTCAATCTGGGATGGCTGAGTCGCTCCGGACGTCCGCGACTCGCCTTCTATCTTCTTTTCTTTTTCCAATGATACCTGCAAACCTGCTAACTGGTTGACCACTTCTTCGATGCTGTACTCTCCTCCCCATGATACCTCGTTTTGCGGCTCATTGGGCGTGACTCCATACATATTTGCTTGTTGTAAAGCAGCAGTTTGTAGTAGGTCGATCGCATGGCGAGCTTCCTTATCAGCTCGCGTGTCTCCAACCGGTGCTATCTTTGACAATATCCCTATCGCGGCGTGCACGTTGCTCTCTGGGTCGCCGTGGAACTGTGATTTCTCTCTCCTCTGTCCATCTTGATCTGATGTTTTTGCTGCCAACGACGGAGTCGCCACTCTTCTTCTTGGAGTTTCTTGCGCTCAGATGTCATCTTGGTTCGCACCGCCTGGTGCTTCGGCTGGCAGTGGCGGAGTCGTCGGCCTTCTTCTTGGAGTTTTTCGCGCTCAGCCGCGAGTCTTTGTGCCTCTTCACAGAGCTCCGTCCTGATAGCTTCAATCTCTTCAATCTTGAGGTCTCCTTCCTGATTTGGTAGAGATCCCCAAACAGGTCTTGATGGGACGGGGATGGGCAATCTTGCCGTAGCTTGTTGTAGCTCCTCCAACACGCGGACCCTGACCGGCCGCAGCTCCTTCACCGATTCGCTTCCTTGAGTCGCGTCCATAGATCTGCGACTGACGGATCCGACGAAAACTTTTACTGATCCGATGGGAACGATGTATCCGAACTCGATGCGATCTGCCTCGGGTCCCCACTCTGAGTCGTCGATGAAGGGGACCCCATTGATGTCTTCAACTTGGCCGATGGCGATGTCCTTGAAGCCTGATTTCGATCCTGCGCGGAACGTGACGCTTTTGACCGCAGGCCCCACGGTGGGCGCCAACTGTCGTGGGTTTGTCACGTCAGGTGTCATAGATGACTTCGTAGGTGTGGGATTACGCGAGTCAAGCATCTCCGAGCTTGGGATCGCAGGAACAAAGATCAACACAGATTTACCCAGGTTCGGCCCCCTCAATGTGAGGTAAAAGACCTACTTCCTGCCTACCCTAGATTGGTATTGATATGATAATCGAGGTGTTACAATGGAGGCGATCCGATCTGGTACTCGCCGTATGAGCTAGGGTTTGGGGCTTGATAGCTTGACCCGCTCTAAGTCCTGCGAGTCCTCTTTATATACACAGAGGCTCGCTAGGTTACAAAAGGAAACTTCCCCATAAGGAATACATCCACAGAGGCCTACTCGGAGACTACTTGGTCTTCACGTCCTCCGGGATTTGTCTTCTAGATCTTTCTCCTTATGGCGGTTCAATATTGGGCTTGTTCCCAAGTGGGCCTTCATCCGTGCGAGTAAGTTAAGTCGCACTGGGCCGCGGGTTAATCCAGAAAGTATTCCCCCGACACATATCATTAAGATGTTCAAGCAATTCAAGCATTCTATTTCCTTCTTTGGTTGATCAGTATTCATAGTAAGCTCCCATAGTTTTTGACATAACCTTTCTCCATAGCTTAGCATACATATTAAAAACAACACTAGTTTTTATGGGTTTTTAATTTTTTATGCAAAACTGAAAATAAATATGCAAACCGAAATATAAAGATGATATGCAAGACAAGAACCAAAAAAAAAATGATTGAAGGTAAAGATGGATAAGATGATGCTCACGTAGGTGCAACTTCCCCAAGCTTAGGTTGTTACACAAGTTGGTGATGAAGTTGACTTGATGTGAGTGATCCTTGGATAAACCTTTCAGCTATGGCTCCCCGGCAACGGCGCCAGAAAACGTCTTGATGGCCTTTCACGTAGTTCCCCCACAATGGCGCCAGAAAACAGTTGCTAGCCCCTTCGTGTGATTACCTGCGTGAAAAGTAAATGGGTTAGGTTGAGACTCCAAGTGCGGAGTGTATGTAGTAGTGGAAGACAGTTTTCCCCACGAGGGGTGACTCGAGGGTTTAATATCGAACTCTCGGGGAACCAGTATTTCAGGTGTTATCTCCTTATCCTTCTCTTGAGAACCTGCAACAAAATAAATTGTTTTGTGCCCTCAACCTCACCAAGTGGTTGTCAAGCACAAGGTGTGAGAATGATAATAAAATAATATGCAATGCAAACAATAAGTAAATATGCAATGATGGTAAATAAATATGCAAGGATGATGGTAGTAATGATAAATGATGTTTTTGGGTTTTTTAGGATGAATGCAAGATGTAAAAGTGTTTTTGTATTTTCGGATTTAATAATGGCAGCAAACAAAAGTGGTGATAAAAGTGTTGGAAAGGTGTTTCTTATGATTAAAAATGGACCGGGGTTCATGGTTTCACAAATGCACTCTCTCTTGATAACGTGGTAGACAATGGAACACTAAAATTAACATGTAAGATGGCAATACATGGTTTGACAAGTTATTACTAATATGGGCATCACGTCCTAACATAGAGATCTCAAGTATAAGTTGTTCTCTCTCTTATGCTCCACCAAGATGCGAACTAAATCATAACACCTTAGTAATTAAGATAAATCAGAGCATAGCAATAAGTTCAATGACATGAAGTTAAAATAAGAACATGCTAGATCTAGTCATGGAGATAGTGGCCAAGGTCAGATCCACTCTCTGGTAGCATGGTATTTTTGTTTATCCCTAGTGAGGCAACAAAGTAAGGTAAAAAACCCAAGTGGATCGCAGAACTTTCTCTCACGTTCACTGCACTAGCCACCCCCGTTACTCCAACTAATGCACACGTTCCCCCTCACACGCTCTCATAAACATGCTTGATCATGACAAGTAAATAAGAACGGGGCACATAATATGCATCTAATTTCATAACTGAAACAAAACCATTGCAATCTCAAACATGTATTAACTCATAATAAAGATCCACCACAAAGGAATTACATAGATGACCGTAATCATGTTCAGCAGTTCATACGGTACTAATTAGTGAAGCTCATAGAGAGGAGAGATACATAAGTTATTTCCACAAACCCATAGTTCAGGGGTGGACTACTCCCTCTTCATCATGGTGTCGGTGGAGATGTTGTTGGAGGGGAAGGAGACCACACCGGCAGCGCCCCGCCGGAATTTTCCCCCTCCAATCTTCAGCTCCTGATCTCTGTTTCGTGGTTTCTGTGTTTCGGCGGCGCTCTCTTTCGCGAAATCCCTGGGGGTCTATATATAGTCGTTTTTGGTCAAGACGAAGCTTCGGGAAGAAAGATCGACGGCAGCGGAGGCCCGAGGGCCAGGATGGGGGACCCCACGCGGTCAGGGAATCTGGCCGCGTGGGCCCACCCCTTTGGCCTTCTGGTCTCCGTTTTTTTGATTCCTTTGCGCCTACGTTTCGTTCCTTCCAAAAAAGTGATCCCCGTAAAGTTTCAGGTCATTTGGACGTCGTTTGGGTCCCTGAAACATCAAAATATAGAAAAAGGGGTTTTCTGACAGCACTGGGTTAATTTCAGAAAAATGGGAAAGTTGTTAATTATCCCCAAAACTCAATATAAATCATGAATATAACCCTTATATGATGAAAATATCATGGAATAACATGTAATAAAATGTAAAGTTCATGTGTGCATTTTACATGCATCAGACAGTGACAAAGTTCAACCTAATACCTCAAATTTCGTCAAAGAAGCTAACCATTTTTCGTTTGAGAACCCACCCCATGCTTCACACAATTGTAGAACACCCAACCGTCGTGGTACGACGTATCGTAGGTTTACTGCTTCACCACACACCCATAGTCGAAGCAGGGATGCCCACAATAGAGGGGCCCCGACGACGAAGATCATAACGTGACGAGCTTGCAGCGAACATGGTGGTGAAACGATGACGAGCTCTGTCGGCAGCGGACCAGCTCCTGACAGAGCTACGGGGCCAACAGACCAGCTCCAGGGTTATGGATTTGAGAATATGGTGATTTCAGATCGCGCAGACTAAACAAAACCTACTGCATGTTGGTTGGCTTTCACTTACCACTCATGTCGGGGAAATATCCAGTGATCCCAATCTTAAATGATATCATCATACCAATTTTCAAAATTCAAATTTACAAGCATAGAAAAATCCAAAAAATGGTGGATGTTCACAAGATGTGTGTTTACATTCCCTATAATTTTCATAACCATATTCAAAATACACACAGAAAAAAGGACAAATTCCAATTTGTTTTTGCAAATTTTAGGAATCGTGAACGCTAACTTATAGAACACCCATAAATTTATTTCAGAATTTTTGAAATTTAAAATTTTGAATTTTGAGAAGCAGTAACATATAAGTTATTGTATCACTAGATATAGATGTGAACTCCGCTCATGTTTCCCGATAGATGGGGCACACAGCCCGCCATGTGATCGAATACATCCTCACACCTAACCAGTGATTGTCGTTGGGCCACTAATTCGTATTCCAAATCGCGTCTTTTTTGTACGATTACCAAGGCGGGCCAGGTAGACAAGTACAAAGGACCATAGATGGATGATAACAAAATCATGCGTATTCTACAACCAGCCAGTAAATTACATAAATCTACCACAATTGTCGGCCAAATCACAGGTCACTACCTCTTTTGGTGATTTTTTTTTTAAAAAATCTTCCAATTCTGAGTCATGGCGTTCAAATCGCGCAAATTCCGTTTGAACGAATGTTGACAGCAGCACTGGCTGGTGGGGGCCATCTGTAAGCGCTGAATAGGCAGCACACGTGGATAAAGAGCTGACGTGGACATGGGGGCCACTTGTAAGTGCTGAGTAGGCAGCACACGTGGAACAAAAAGCTGACATGAACGTGGGGCCCACCTCCCCCCATATTTTCCCCTCACTTCTTTGTCCTCCCTTCCCTATCTCCAGAATCGGTAGATTTTAGAAAAAATCATCAAAAAAGGTACTATCCTGTAGTTTGGCCTACAATTATGGTAGATTTATGTAATTTACTCACAATCACCCTACGCGCACGAACAACATACGAATAAAAATGCAAAATTTACAAAAGTTCTTCCAGCGCAACCGCACATTGTTATCCATCCTTTTGTTTTCGTTATCATTTCAGTCAGCAAATTCCAACCCACCCCATTCCGTTCGTTCGTTCGGACACACCCTCCTCGTTTCTCTCTCTCTACTGACAGCACAACACCTCCCCCTTTCTGCCTCTCCTCGCCCGTGCGAGCTGCCGCCCCCCACGACCGCGACCGCGAGAGAGGCAGGGGGAGGAGGAGGCGATGGATCTGGAGAGGTCGCCGCCGCCCGATCAGCCTGCGGACGCGGCGTGCTCCATCTGCCTGGATCCGGTAGCGGGACACGCCGGGTGCAGGTCCGTCGCCAAGCTGCAATGCGGCCACGAGTTCCACCTAGGTCCGATTACCTTGCCCCGACCTTCTTTGCTTTCTTTTCTTTTTAATTTTAAGAAGAAGAAGCAAACCTCGACCTTCTCTGTTAGCTAGCTAGCCTATGGTTTTTTTGAACCGGATCTGTGTACGACGGATGGACGAGGCTTAGCTACCGTAATTTGATGTCGCGGAGAAGCTTAGGTGGTTAATTTTAAGTTATGAATTGTACAAGGGGCGATCGGCGTGGTTGAATTGAGTCAGGAAGAGTTTTTTTTAAGGATAATCAGGAAGAGTTTGCGGGTGTGGATGGATGGTGATGGAGTGGAATTGCATGTCAAAATACTCGCAATTATATTGAGTTGGCGTGCGCCTGTTGGAGCTATGAGGCCTGCGTGAGCAAGGGTTATTTCAAGCATGTGATTTAACGATGATTTGAATTCAAGGTGTGTTGCGCCCAAGGATAGTTAGCGGCTTTTCCTTCGAAAGGCGTGATTTTTAGAAGCAATACGAGACGTCGTGGCATTCTTTGAGCAACTTATTGTGGCTTCAGTTTGTTCTATGCCTTCTATGCATTGTAATGGCTATTTAATAATCCCTGATCTCTGTTCACCGGTTGAACGCGGTGCTTCGGTTATCATCATTTATCCATCTTGTTCGCTGAAAAGCAGCTAAGTGTTGTGGCGGTTGCCTAAATCACGAGTGATCCTTAGAGTTTTGTCGCTGCCTGGTGTGTTATTTGACCGTTTCTTCGTCAGCTAAATATTTTTAATTATAAAATGTGCATGTTGTCTGCTTTCAGGAACTAAACTCTCAAGGTACGATGCATTAATCTTAGCATGACAGAGGTGCATGCTCTATGATAGAAAATGCACGAATAATGTAACTTACCATACATAGTAAATTCTACCAGAAAGACTATTTGGACAATGATACAATATAGTGAAATGAGGGAATTAAATAACTTTACGCACTTAAAGTTTAGGAAGCAAATTAGACATTTGTTTTCAAGTCCTGTGACCGATCATGTAATCTGCCAGATAAATATGCATGCATGGTGTGGCACATTATTCTGGAATGGATTGAACATCTTCAAAACTACAATTTTGAGCTACAAGTCTACAAATCATGTAGTTGTGCTAGTGAATAAATTTACCTTATATACCATGAAAAGACTAGCTTGAATTACCCCATCTTCAGCTTATGTTTCTCATCTGATTTAAATTTTGGGGCTACCACTTTAAAATTTGTCCACTTTTGTGTTGCTATTCTATACTATCTCCGTTCCAAATTATAAGGTGTTTTGGATATTTCAGTGTGGAGTACATATGGACAAAATGAGTGAACAGACACACTGAAATGCGTCTAGATAAATGCGGTAAAAAAAGCTAAAACCTCTTATAGTTCGAAACAGAGGGAGTAGTACTTAACTTGTACTGTGGGCGTTTAGTGCTGACAAGTCTGTGTGCATCTGTATCCATGTGTGAAAATACACACCGGCATGCTACACAGTTGTTGAACTAAACAACTCCTTTTTCTGCTAGATTGCATTGGATCAGCATTCAATGCGAAAGGAGCAATGCAATGCCCTAATTGCCGGAAGATAGAGAAAGGTCGCTGGCTTTATGCAAGTGGACATCGTCCATCTCCTGATATTGATATAGGTGGCTGGGTGACTGGTGAACCCTATGACATCACATCAGATCTTGTAAGTGCTCTTTTGATGGTACATACACGCGTAGGGGATCAAAATAATATTGACTTGTGTTTTGCTGTTCAAGTTTCTTATTTAATAGTGACATTTATTTTGTATAGCATATTCACGCGACGAGGTTTCATATGAGTCGTGCGTCTTACAGTTTCTGTGTGTTAATCAGATCACATTCATTTTGCTGTTATAGAAGGCTGTTTAAGTTTTGGCATGCCACCATTGGCTGACATCATTTCGCATGTTTCATTTTATTTAGGGTTAATTATCAGACTGCCCTCAGTTGTGTCCATGACCTCAGTTTTACCCTCAGTCGCAAATGGACCTCAGTTTTGCCCCTAGTCTGTGCGCAAGGATTCGTTCCGTGACTCTTGCCGTCTCCGTCAGGTCTGCTGACTTGTGGGACCCATATGTCATAGATTTAATAATTTCAGGAAAATGTTTAAATTTTCGAATTTGTGAATCTGAATCTGAGATTTGAACAGTGCAAAATTCGAATTTTCAAGTTTCAAAAACAAAATTGTGAAAAATTCTAGATGTTGCTAATGATTATTTATACTTGTGTTCAGAATTTGAGTGTGAAATATTGTATAGTTTGATCTGTATAAAAATGACAAATTTCTAGATCTGAGATCTAGATCTAGATCTAAACAGTGTAAAATTCGAGAATTTTAACTTTCGAAATTAAATATGAAAAAAATCCCGGATGTTGTTAATGATTATTTATACTAGTGTGCAAAATTAGAGCGCGAAATATTACGTCGTTTGGTCTGTGTAAAAATGACAAATTTCTATATATGAGATCTAGATCTAGATCAAAACAGTGCAAAATTCGAAAATTTCAACTTTCGAAATTAAATGTGAAAAAAATCCCGGATGTTGTTAATGATTATTTATACTAGTGTGCAAAATTATAGCGCGACATATTATGTCGTTTGGTCTGTGTGAAAATGACAAATTTATAAAATATTATGCTATACGTGAGTTGATGGATGGCTGGCTAGCTCGTATACGTGAACGCCGCAGTGCTTGATTCACCTGCGTCTGACCTCAATTTCCACTCTATCGTGCTCAGCATGAGCCGAGCATCCTAACGGGCAAAACGTTACGCGAGAGAGAGGGTTTCTCCACGATCACGAGCGGGCGGCGCCGTCAGACTATTGTCGAACACCTTGAGGGCGCGATCTGAGCATGCCAATGTTCGCATTAGCATATTTGTATGGAGAGCATGACATATGGGAGGCATAATACCGGTATATTTTGAATTTTTGATCTTTTTAGCTATATTTCATGCATTAAACGAGTTTAATAGGATTTGACGCTATTTAACGAGATTTGAACTACAAGTATGTTATAATTTGTCCCCAAAATTGTAGAAAAATGATACAAACGTAGTATAGAATGGTTCTATACAAAACCACCCAAAACATCGGAAAATTCACACCTTGGTTTATGAATGTTTGTATAAACATTAATGGGATTTAAGCTAGATGACCAAGCTCATGGCCATATCCATAGCTAGCCTTAAGCTATGATGACCAAACTCGGCATAAACATGGGTTTTGAAATTACAAACAATAGTACCGAAGCAAATATTTCAAAAAAAATGACCGTTTTTTTTCTAACTTTTATTTAGTGTCAAATTCCTTGTTTTTTGTGAAGTAGGTATGATAAATAAGAGTGCAAAGTGAGTGTACATAATTACTATGCAGAGCATGACATATGGGAGGCACAATACCGGAATATTTTGAATTTTTGTGCTTTTTAGCTATATTCATGCATTAAACGAGTTTAATAGGATTTAATGCTATTTAACAAAATTTGAACTACAAGTGTGTTATAGTTTTTCCCCAAAATTATAGAAAAATCATATAAACGTAGTATAGAATGGTTCTATGCAAAACCGCCCAAAACATCGGAAAAATCACACATGGGTTATGAATGGTCACTCCGGCAATTTTGACCGTTTTTTGAGAAAACTCTCATAAATCGAGAAAAGTTCAAAAAATATGAAATCCAGCGGTAATCATCTCTTTAGTGTACTACTGTCCATGAAAAATCATAAACCTGGAATTCAAGATTTTGAAAACATGAGTCTTCTCAAAATGGGCTATCTTGTATGAACATTCATGGGATTCAAGCTAAATGACCAAGCTCATGGCCATATCCATAGCTAGCCTTAAGCTATGATGACAAAACTCGGCACAAACATGGGTTTTGAAATTACAAACAATATTGCCGAATAAAATATTTCAAGAAAATTGACCCTTTTTTTTCTAACTTCTATTTAGTGCCAAATTCCTTATTTTTTGTGAAGTAGGTATGAAAAATAAGAGTGCAAAATGAACGTACATAATTTGTACGCAGAGCATAACATATGGGAGGCACAATGCCAGAGTATTTTGAATTTTTGAGCTTGTTAGCTATATTTTATGCATTAAACGAGTTTAATAGGATTAACGAAGAAAAATCATATAAATTGAGGGAACATTCAAAAAATAGGAAATCCGGCGGCAAGCTTCTTTATGAGAGTACTAGTTTCGAAGAAAAATAATAAACATACAATAACACAAGTTTTTCCTAGAGCGACGTACAGAGCGCGCGCATGTGTGCTAGTTCACGCCCAGAGCACGCCATGACGCGCCTAGAGCGCGTCCAGAACACGCACTTAAGGTGTTCGACAGAAGTAGTATAACAAATATTACAAGTTTTATCAAATGTTCACCCTCTTTTCTTGCTCCTTGTGTGACTAGATGGGGCTAAGACCTTTCTCCGGGTGTTGTTTGCTGGATTTGGACCAGTTTGTGTCACGACCTCGACCTCGCCCTTCTTGTCACTCTTGGCTAGTCTATTCTTTGCTCGAACCGTAGTTCGGGCCAGGACCTTCCTCTTCTTTTCCTTCTTTTGCTTCTTTGTTGTTGGTGCTAGGTTGCTGAAACCTTGCCCATTAGGACGCTCAGCTCACTGTGAGCACGATAACGTGGACGGTGAAGTCGGACTAGAACTGTTTTTCACAAAAACACTATAGAGAAAGTTTAAAATGAGCAAAACCGTATAACTAGAAAGCTGTAGGAAATCCAGTTTTGCACACGAACATATAAGGATTGCTTCCCAATTGGGTGGGAATTGAAAGGAACATGCTGATGCCAACATTGGCATGCTCAAATCGCGCCTTTAAGGTGTTCGACAATAGTCCGACGGCGCCGCCCGCTTGTGATCATGGAGAAAACCCTCTCTCTCGCGTAACACCTTGCACGTTAGGACGCTCGGCTCACGCGGAGCACGATATAGAGTGAAAAGTGAGGTCGGACGCAGGTGAAACGAGCACTGCGGCGTTCACATATACGAGCTAGCTAGCCAGCCATCAACTCACGTATAGCACAATATTTTACAAATTTTCATTTTCGCACAGACCAAACGACACAATATTTCGCGCTATAATTTTGCACACTAGTATAAATAATCATTAACAACATCCAGGATTTTTTTCACATTTAATTTTGAAAGTTGAAATTTTCGAATTTTGCACTGTTTTGATCTTGACCTAGATGTAGATCTCAGATATAGAAATTTGTCATTTTTACACAGACCAAACGACGTAATATTTCACGCTCTAGTTTTGCACACTAGTATAAATAATCATTAACAACATCCGGGATTTTTTTCATATTTAATTTTGAAAGTTGAAATTTTCGAATTTTGCACTGGTTAGATCTAGATCTCAGATCTAGAAATTTGTCATTTTTATACAGACCAAACTATACAATATTTCACACTCAAATTTTGAACACAAGTATAAATAATCATTAGCAACATCTGGAAATTTTTTCACAATTTTTTTTTTGAAACTTGAAAATTCGAATTTTGCACTGTTCAAATCTCCTGTAAGTTCCGGGTACATAGGCAGTTAGGCGGTCCCACCTGTAAGTTCAGGGCCCACTGTCAGTAACGCCATCAGACGGAATAGACTTCAAACTTGCCGTTTGGGGCAAACTATAGCAGCTGCGAACACACTAAGGGCAAAACTGAGGACGATTCGCACCTAGGGGCAAAACTGAGTCTGAGGAGGTCTCTAAGGGCAATCCATTAAAAAGCCCTTTTATTTATTGTTCTGCTGTATTATTTGCAGCCATTTGGATTCCAGTGGTGCCCCTTTAATGGATTCACACAACTATCATCCGTATTTGAGTAAGGATGTCTCATCACATCTTATTATATATGGTTTTTGAAACATGTGGTTACTGATCTACAAGCAAGAAGAGAAATATGTGCTAACTAATTTTCATAAGAGAATATGCTGTGATCTTATGTCACATCGATGAATATGTTGGTATTGTTTTTTCAGACAGTCTGAGATGCTTCTTTCCTGGTTATTTTTTCTTAAGTTATGTGCGTCTAAACGTTAAATTGAAGGCTAAAATCACAAGTTGAATGGAACCTATCTTTCCACAACCTACTACCTTGAGGGAAGCAATTTTATTGTTCCTGCTATGACACCACCAGTTTTTGTCATGCATGATTTGGGATAATGCTTGCAGTTTTTGCCGAGCACAATTTCATAACGAACAATTAGATTCTTATTTGTAGTCTGTCTTGTCCATGTTGTGCATTTCCCTTTCGTTGGTTTGTGGGCGGCAGCCAGTTCTTAATATCTAAGTTTCCATGTTAGAAAACTTAGCTTGTTTACCCTGTGTTGGTACTCGGTACTGTACACCTCCTCAGGTTCTTCAAAGAATTTTATATTTCAAATCTTCACGTTCTAAATTTAGCCAGTGTTTTTTGCAGGGAGGGTGAAGTGGAGCCAACAACTTGTAAGCATGTGGACCCAGTCTTTAAACTCCCTAAATTTTAATCTTATTTATTGATTTTTTCCTGTTATGTAGATCATACAGCCGGAGATCATTCAAGTGCTGCAAGCAGTTCACTTGTTTGCCCATATCTTTCACTGCGTGGTTTTCTCCATCCCATGCATGTGCCTTCTAGCTCAAATTCGGGTGCTGAAGGCCCTTCATTTCATCGCCATCCAACTGGCGCAGAAGGCCACGCAATTCCTGATTTGAGCAATGCCCAAGGTTTCCATGCAACTGAGTCAAGAAATCTTGATAACGAGCACAGATATTTGAGTAATCTTCCTGTATCAGGAATCCCGGATCATTCCGTAGCTCCATTTGGTATCGGACTACCCAGATATGAAACTAGCAGCCAACAACGATCGAGACCATATGTACATCACCATCCCTAGTCCACAGGTATGCCCAATTCATGAAAATACCATTTAACTCTACTCTCTAGATAGACCCCACTTCAGAACATCGAAAGTACAGATGCTTCATCACATAGGTTATGTCTAATAGCGTGTGATGATCAAAATCTTTGTTGAACCTGATTTTTTTTGTCTGCTCAATGGTTTATATAGGCTGTATGGAAAGCTAAGTAAATTTAGCTAGTTAGCTCTTACAAAGTTAACTTGTTCAAACACTGCAGGCCCACACCTCGCAACGGAAGCAATCTGGTGGCACCGCCACTAGGGTCAGTACCAGCTGTTATGGCTGAAACTAGAGGCCACGGTCATGGTGCAAGGGGCCATATGTATCAACAGTCGATGCACTCCTCAATGCAGAGCAGCCCTTTTCCTCCTACAACTCGGAGGGTCAGGCCAAGGGCTTTGGCAATCACGTCTTTCATTGCAGCAGCGGCATCCTCAGCTGAGATCGGAGTGCCCCATGGATTTGCCCCATCTGCAGCTGTGAACAGGAACCTTTCCTCTGATGGTGAAGGTGTCACTAGACCTGTTGATCGACCGTACGGCTGGGGTCGGGAGGGCTTTGCACCGTTTCCCTGGGTCCCTGTTGACAGCGAACCTCACTGGTGGAGCACGTTCAATCCAATCCCGAACCATACGCACGGAAGTTTTACTCGAAGACCTGCTGCTGGAGAGCGGATACTGCAGAGCCACCCGGATAATATCTACCAGCCTGTGCCTCCCCAGAGGATGCCGCCGTTCTTGTGAAGGATATTTCTCCCGTCGCTGTGTATATGTCTACATTAGTCGGGAATTGTTTGTTTCGAGAGAAATCGAGCTAGACTGTCGAAGGGACCCGAATGATGCCACCAATGTGCTCGGTGTTGTTTTCGGGTTTTCCTGCCATCATCCCTGGAGTTCACTAAAATGGCTGTGGTTTATCCTATCACATATGTTGCGGTGGCCAGAACTTTTTGTAAAAAACATGTGCTTAAACTGCGGTGAACTGCAATTGCTGCCCTTGGACATAATTGTGCTGTCGTTCCTTGTTACCACGGTTTGTTTCTGTCAGATAGACATTCCTGGATGCTGCATAAATATCAATTATATCGTTGCTTGCTTCCTCTGCACATCATTGTTGTGGTGCCAGAACAATGCATCCTGAAAATGATATAGTTTTATGTTGATGTAATGCTACGGTCAAATCAAATTAAGGAGGACTATCTAGGCTTAGTAAAGCAAAAGCAGAACTGATTGTTTTTTAAAAAGTACGGCAGATAACAACATTATAAGGAGAGACAACGCACTGCGCGACTCTAAAAGTTGTCACCGAAGCATAACGAAACATAGTATAGTCTGAAGATCTCTTCATGGATATGACCGTGAAGATAGACGAAACATAGTATAGTCGGACCTCAGTATTGTTATAGTCTTATTAAAAAGAGCTTGGCCTAGCATCTGGGTGAGCAGTAAGGTCACACCCCGACTGATATTGACCACCACCGTCGCCGCTACAAGTTCTACAAAAGTTAACTTGGGCTCGATAGAAAGTGAACAATGATTATACAGTTGCATCTAATAGGTAGTTTGTTTCACGGTTACTCGAGTCTATGATCGTTATTTATTTATTTACTTTATGATAGTGCTTTCTTATCGATGTGCACCTTGACCGTGTCAGTGAACAATAATCTGCCTCACAACCGGGCCCCAAAGTGCGCACCATGGATCTAGTGTGTATGAGCCGGCTTTGTTTTCTCAAAATGTAGTTCAGATATATAGCTTTCGGGTCCATTGATTGAGATAATCTCAGACTGCTGATGCATGACCGTATTGGGTTGAGATTCAGGATGTAGCTCTCCATCTGAAAAAACTGTGGCATACGGAATTCTTTTTGTACACTTTATAATATTGCAGACACCTTCACGGGATCTTTATGAGCAATGCAGATCCCAAACAGCAATGGATAAACGAGAGAAAGTCTCAATTTTTTTCCAAATAGGACAGTACAGAACATGTTCCAAAAGAAAAAAAACTGAACCATGAAGAAAAAGGAGTATGCAGATCAACCGTGTTACAATTGAGGTCATCAAGAAGCAAACAATTGTTCAGCAAGATTTATTAATTATGAATGCAACAAAAATAAGACATCCGGACCTCCGTTCCAAGCTACCCTGCAGTGTGGGTTTAGTAAAAATCAAACTTTGTAAAGTTTGACCAAGTTATAGGGGAAAAACCAACATCCAACAATATGGATTTTATACTGCAAATGCTGATGTTTTTCTAGTATATTTGGCCAAACTTTATAAAGTTTAACTTTGACTATACCCAAAATTACAGGGTAATTTAGAAAGGAGGGAGTACTTGACTGTTTTTGACAGTGCCTTCTCATAGCATTTGGTAACTAGTGCATTACTCTCATTTTAACCAAAGCTGAACCCAAAATGCCTTTAGATGCTTATTGATGGCCAGACTGATGTTAATCCTTTCTGACTGCATTATTCCAAGCACCCGGCCCTCCGATGGCTGTACAACATAAATGTTAGGCTTGCATATTTGCTGGGAAACTATGACAGGGAATTTAACTCCAATAAGAATATCATGCATGAAACTGAAATGCTATTAGGTTTACAAAATAATAAAACATCCTCGCAAATAAAATAACAATGAAACGTGACATTAGTTTGGTGAAGGAGACTGTCAGGCTATGGTTGTTGCCTATTTCGGAAGGTACATCCGTACTTGACACACTGTTATGCATCATGTAAAGTAAAACATTTTATACGAGATAATTACAAAAAACTAAAATAATTGGGGAAACTTTATCAATGCTTCAATTAAAAACCACCACTCTTGTTGCATTTTGCAGGGTCTTTGTCAGACATTTTCCCTATTGTGGTGGGTTTTTGCAATTTACTCTTTGTATACAGATTGAAAAACCAGATCGATGTTCAAAATAACAGCGGTTGTCTATCAAAACAGTGTAACCAACAGAAGGTAAGATGCGAAAGTACAATCACACTGAAAACGCAAGAAGAGAGCAAGTTCAAACGAAAATACTAACACACATCAGAAACATTAATGATGATGTAGTACACATGCATAACAAGTTCGACTAACGTAGTTGGAACATAAAAAAAATCTTTCATCTAGATATTTACAATTATAATTTATTTAAATGTTGTCCATATCCAGCAGATTTACAATTAGAACGTGTTAAGAATAAAGATTTTCGATGGTTCGGATCAAAAGTATCCATTCTAACTCGTGCTTTCTGTAGTTGTATAAAACAACGTAGTAAAAAATACGGTGTCCACAAACTGGGATTTTATCATATTATTAAGATGCTTGAAAGTATACTGTCAAAAAAGAGAGGAGAAGATACTTGAAAGCATACCTTGTTTTCGAAGTATTGGGCGTCAACCAAACCGGAGGTAACCAGGTCAGCCAAAGGTCCGGAGACACGATATTCGTCGCAACATTACTTTCCAAATGATAAATTCCCATATCACGGTTATTGGCTCGCGCTTCAAATAGCGATTGGACAACATGATCAGTATAATAAACACAATTGGACATCAACTGGGGATGATCACTGACTGGAAGGCAGAGGGAAGCACTATGCCCAATAAACAGCACATGGTCACCTATTCCTGTCATCTTGATAAGTTTCTTATCGTCCGGATCAACCTTATATACTATAATTTCAAAAGTACCCCGTGTGTTATGATTTAATCTTCTCGATCTTCTACTAATTAGGAGGTTATCACCCCATGGGGCTTGAACGATGTAGACTACCATCTCAGACGGCCTTAGCATCTGATATCCAATCCTTTTATGAATGATAGATGGACCATTTAAGTCGAAGCTGTCAATTGTTCCCTCAGTATTAACAGCATAGAACCATCCGTCGTGATGAATGCAGTCAGTATAATCGTTCTCTGTTGCGATCCAATGCCATCTGTCTCCTCCAACTTTGGCAAATGAGAGCTGCCAGTATGGCTGATGGATTAGCATAACTGTGCAATCCCCGGCAGACGGATCAGACGACAAGACAGCTCAGCGTCGTCGAAGGCGAGGCGCCCGCGCGCTCGGATGCGTAGGCCTCGGCCTCCTCGAGCTCGCGGAGGCGGCGCTCCTCCTTGGGGTCAGCTGCGAGGGACTCCGCGGCAGCCCGGCCGACAGCTGCGGCCTCCATACGCGCGCGCCGGCTGCATGTGGCCACCGCCGCCGCCGCTGTGTCGGGGCTGGAAAGGATGAGGCTGCTGTGAGGATTAGGAATTTAGGGTTACGGGTTGGTGTTTTATACAAAAGGACTGCTTCGTATTTTTTGGAAAGTGGAGGGACTTTTTTGCAAAAATGCCACGGGCACTGTTCACCACTGTAGCATCTACAGTAGCTCGGGGGGCTGAGAGGTCGCAGAAGTGCACGTCTTTCATATACTTAGTAATATTTCAGCATAATTAAACAATGTCCAATGTTCACCTGAATATAACTAACTAACCAACCTTCAAATCGTAGCATTTTGGAATAGATTATTTGACTCCAAAGGTTTACCTGATTGAGCAGTATTTCATCCACAAATTCCAAGCTGCAATGTCAGGCGATATCATTGGTCAGGCCGAGATGCTTACGGTTGGCATACCTGAGACCTGACTAAAACAATCATCGTCTATAATTGCAAGTAGCATAAACTGTACATCTTGGATAGGTTGATTTAGTAGCGCTGTAGCACAGGTGACTAAAACAATTTTCGTGGAAATAATACTCTACCAACAGATTAGTGAACCAGACAAAGAAATGAGAACCCATGCCGCTGCCTCCACTACAACCAAGCGATTCATGTACTATATTATTTTAGTACAACATCTGTTCAAGTGATAGAAAGATTCGAACCCAAACCTGTATGTGAGAACTCACGAGGAATCCTCGTCTGGAACCATTGCACAGGAGCTCACCAGCAAAAGTTGCGGCAGAGGCGCCGCAGTTGCCAATGTCGCTGGGAGATGATGCGAGCCGGTCAACAGAGCTAGAGAGCAGACCGCCGCCGTACTTATCCACCACCACCTTCCCACCTCCCACCTCCCTGTCAACTCCACGACCACCATGCGCCGCCGCTGTCGTCGTCGTCTTTACATACGACTGAGACGAGGAGTTCCGGCCGAAGGAGAAGATGTGCCAGAGCGGAGCATAAACATGTTTTTGCAGACACGGAGGTCTGGAGGCGATGATAGCGCCACAAGGCAGTGGCGGCGGTGGCGGCGACATGCGAGAGAGATGTCCGGGTGGGAATTGCGAAGCGAACAAGGGATCGGCGTGGAATGGGAGAAACACCTAGCAGCGATCACGAGTTCACGACCGTTCACCTAGGATCGGACGCCCATCAGCTAGAGTGAACGAGAGGCCTTCGATTTTACGCCCAGAATAGCGGCTCAAGGGATATCCGGCCCGGGAGCAGCCCACGCGGGAGTTAGCGCGCATCAAACAGCCGTCAATAGCCTAGACATTCCATCAGACGGTTAAAATCTCTAATTCCGTGAGAGAGCCCGGCTCAGTTTTAATATCCCTAATATCGGATTTGCTGGAGCTCAGGCGCCTGAGATTTACTTAAGTCTCAGTCACGTCCGGAGCCGTTGATCTTCGCGTCGCGATTTGTGCTGTGTCTGTGCCTTTTTTCCTTTTGCGTGCGGTGTGTTGGCTCGTGGCTTTTTTTTTTTTTTTTTGAGAACTCCACACCTTTATTAAACTTGAACTACAGCTGGGATACAAAGGCCTTCCGGCGGACTAAGAAACCAAACTCTACGACCATGATCATCCTGGACTACACTCCTAGCCAGGTTATGTGCCTCCTTATTAGTGCAGCCTTGGTTTGTTACGCAGCATTGGTTTTGGTGGGCTTTGTTTATTTGGACTATTTTGACTCCTTATTTTTTTCCGAAGCGTCTTTGTTAACAGGCTTGGTTATGTGCCTCCTTATTAGTGCAGCCTTGGTTTGTTACGCAGCATTGGTTTTGGCGGGCTTTGTTTATTTGGACTATTTTGACTCCTTATTTTTTTTCCGAAGCGTCTTTGTTAACAGGCTTTTTCTTCTATGGGCCTTTTTTTTAATCTGAACAACGACTAAGCATGCGTGCACACGCATTGATTTAAGCAGTTGGTGGCAGTGGCGGATCCACGTTGAAGCTGTGGGGTCAGCTGACCCCAGCTTTTTGGCAAAACCCTCATAATCATGTATGTTTCACCCGAAAAAATCTAAAATTAGTTAAAACTTGCGGTAATCTTGGCTCTGACCCCACAGGGTTAGCCTCCTGGCTCCGCCGCTGGTTGGTGGGGGAAAGTTATGGACACGCATTGAAACAGTGGTGGAGTAGTGCTATTTTTACTCCAGGCCCGAAGCTCTTCTCCCCTGTCCGGCTCCTATTTTCTGCCATTCTCTCTCTGTTCGTGTTCTTTGGTGATAAAGGGGAGCAGTTGTTATTCTCCTATTTTTCACCATTTTGCATGCTAGTTGCTTCTAGGAATTTAATTGATCGGGTTTTTTTTCACCATTTGAATGCTAGTTGCATTTGGAATTTTATTGATTGATTTATTTATTCATCAATTGCATCCATGTTGCAATTAGGAATTATACTGATCTTTTTTTATTCACCAATTGCATCCTACTTGCAAGATTGTTTTTTTTTATTCAATAGTTGCATCCTAATTACAACTGAGAATCTTATTGATCTTTTTTTTACCAGTTGCATGCTAGGTGCAACTGGGATTTTTATTTGTATCCTATTTCACCACTTGCATCCAAGTTGCATCTGGGAATGTTGATGATCTTTTTATTAACAAGTTGCATGCTAGTTGCAACTGGAATTTTTATTGATTTTTGTTTTTTATTCACCAGTTGCATTCTAGTTGCAACTAGGAATTTAATTGATCGTTTTTTTCACCATTTTGCATGCTAATTGCATTTTGAATTTTATTGATTGATTTTTATTCACCAGCTGCACCCATGTTGTAATTGAGAATTTTACTGATCTTTTTTTATTCACCAGTTGCATCCTAGTTGCAACTGGGATTTTTTTCTATTCCCTAGTTGCATCATAGGTGCAACTGATCGGTTTTTATTTTTTCATCAGTTGCATGTTAGTTGCAGCTGGGATCTGAGAATTTAATTGATTTGTTTTTTATTCAACATTTTTATCCGTGTTGCAGTTGGAAATTTTATGGATCTTTTTTTTATTCGCTAGTTGCATCCTAGTTGCAACTGGGAGTTTTATTGATTTTTCACCAATTGCATTCTAGTTGCAACTAGGATTTTAATTAATCTTTGTCTTTTTCACCATTTTGCATGCTAGTTGCATCTAGGAATTTAATTGATCGGGTTTTTTCACCATTTACATGCTAGTTGCATTTGGAATTTTATTGATTGATTTTTTATGCATCAGTTGCATCCATGTTGCAATTAGGAATTATACTGATCTTTTTTTTATTCACCAGTTGCATCCTAGTTGCAATTGGTATTTTTATTTGTTTTTTATTCAACAGTTGCATCCTGTTTGCAACTGAGAATCTTACTGATTTTTTTTTACCTGTTGCATTTTAGGTGCAACTGGGATTTTTATTTGTATCCTATTTCACCAGTTGCATCCAAGTTGCAACTGAGAATTTTGATGATCTTTTTATTAACCAGTTGCATGCTTGTTGCAACTGGATTTTTTTATTGATTTTTATTTTTATTCACCAGCTGCATTCTAGTTGCAACTAGGAATTTAATTGATCGGTTTTTTTCACCAGTTGCATTCTAGTTGCAACTAGGAATTTAATTGATCGGTTTTTCTTTTTGACCATTTTGCATGCTAGTTGCATTTTTGAATTTTATTGATTGATTTTTATTCACTAGTTGCATCCATGTTGTAATTGGAAATTTTACTGATCTTTTTTTGTAAGAAATCTGACCCCGCTCACATGTAAGAAATCTGACCTAGCCATGTCGTACACGCATGCCCTACATGTTTTGGTTCTGTAGGTGTGAGATTCGAGTGATTTTGATTTGTTTCTAGTTGCCAATTTGTTGATTCTGTGCACAAATTCTCATCCCCCGAAGAGATTCGAGCGTGTTTTTTTACTGTATTTCATTCCAGCTGCAGCTCCGTAAGATGGACGAGATTCGAGCATTTGTTGATTATTGTTTGTTTGTAGGTACGGCTCCGCTCGATCCTGTGCACAAATATCTCAGCACTGTGTACTTTTAGCTATGGTTTATTGTGCTGCGCTCGCATACATCCTTGGACGTGCACATGGGCAGCACGCGTTTTCAGTATAGTTGTGTGTGTAGGAGTTTGATTTGGGCGTGGGAAGCCACTAGGTTCGTACTGAAGCACGAAATTGGTATTCTGAATGTTGGTCAACCAAGTAATTCATTCTTTTGGTGGTGTTTGTTCTGGGCTTATAGTGTTCGTTAATAATTATGGGCTTTTCTATTTCAATGTGCAGGTACAGAAAAAAACATGACAGAACAAAACAGCCCAGCAACAAGCCCAACAACAGGCACACGTGCTGCAGAAGGTAACATAACAAATTGATCTCCCCTAAAAAAAACAAATTGATCTAGCGTGCCACGGAACAATCTGAGCGAAGATGTCAGATACATAGGTGTGACGTCAGGTGACTGAGACTTAAGTAAATCTCAGTCGCCTGCGCCCTAGGCACTTGTATATTCTCTCGAGAGGAAAAAATGATTAGTGTTAGGTTGACGATGGCTCTATTTGTTCAGATCGAGATGAATAGTGACCGTACGATCAGAATGAACAATGAGATTATCGCGCCCACCTTTGAGCACTTTTAAATCAAATTTCTAACCTCTATTAATTATAATCAATAAGTTGGATCTGTCAATCCAGATATTGTCGCATCTACGACGGATCTAGCTATGGTAAGTGCACCGTGAACCTTATTTGCTTCTCTCGTGCAATTTGTCAGTTGTGTCGGCTCAAACCCTGCCATGATCGATCGACATTCCTCTTAAGACTCATGGAACGAGATAGCAGATTTTTTTGCTGAGGGAGAGGATTTGCTGATGTGGCATGATGACATATTGAAAGATATAGGTTAGTGCGATGATTATTTAGTTATTATAGATAACCTTTACGCCTTCAGTAAAGTAGAGGGAATAACCACACAAGCTCGCGCTCACTTTGGAGTTTTCGATATAATAAATACAGCCCTCTCTCTCTCTCTCTCTCTCTCTCTCTAGTAAGGCTGCAAATTTGGTTAATATGTTAATTCGGTTTGTTTATACGCTAAACTACAAAGATACCCCGCGCTTTGCAGCGTAAACCTTTAAAAAATTATAGTATAAACAAAATGATATTTGATGCATGAAATAGAAAAATCTTGAGAATATGGAGGATTTGATTAGTCACAATAGTCGAAAATCTAAATTTTAATTAACATGATTTTTTTATATTTAACCGTTAAAATTTGGTGATGTGTAAAATTGTATGGCTAAAAGAATTTATGATGTGAATAGTTTGCATTTATGGATAAATATCATTAATAAATATGAAATAATATGGATAAATAAATGTATCAAATAATGGATGATGTGGTGATGACATGGATAAATAAATGGCTCAAATAGTGGATGATGTGGACACCTTTCATGTAGAGATAGACTAATTTAATGCATATTAGTAAGGTTTCGTCTTATAAGAAGTATAGATAGATAGGTTTATATGTAAATACGATTCGGTTTCAGTAATAACAATTTAGGTTCGGTTTTAGTAATAACCATACTAATAAAAATTGACGTATGAACGGCACTTAACTTTCCTGGTCATATATTTCATTTATATTTTTTGTGTTATCGAACTGCATGTATTGCACGAGTGAGAAACAAACTAAATCGAAATTTCAACCATATCAAAAGTAGCAGTCGAACTCACGACCTGTAACAAGCGAACTATAGGTTAAAACCAGCGGGATATCATTTATGTAGAATATGCATCATATGGACTATCTAAAAGGAGCCAGATGAAGTTTGGCTGGGACTAATACGATGGATTTTGTGATGGGCTGTCCTGTTCGGTTTACGGTTTAACCGGATACTGTCAGTCTAAAATCGAAAACCGATGTCCTTTCGGTTAAGAATTTGCTAACTATAAGCTAACCGCTAACCATGAAAAGTTTTTCTCAATAAGTTTTCGTCATGCTATATCATTATAGGACTGTGCTACTAAGGGCACGTGCCCCAGATTAGTAGTCCGTGGGCACGGGTATAATAGGGTAATTGTGTCATGCATGCAACGTAAGCAGATTCCTTTTGGTTTTTAACTTTAAAATGTTTTATGTATTAAACCGTAATTCCAAATTCAAATCCGTTTTCACGGTTGGCTTTGTTGCGACAAGATCTTCAAAACTAGATCCCATTTTGATATATTTTGACAATTTTTTTTCTGATCCTTATTGCCAGATTATAGTCACTTGGTTAACAGGCATCGTCAACTTAGTTACCAGGTGAAAATCAAATGGTTGCCATGTTTTTTGAACTACGCGATTCACCAATGTAATCTTTCTTTAACGGTAAGCACATGACTTACGTGTCTAAATTGGATCAAATAGTCACTCTCTAAACATGTTGATCATGGTTATGACAAAACACATGTAAAATTTATCTGATAACTATGAATTATTTGAGTGGTAACTGTTAAATATTAATATGGAAATTACAGTATTATAACCTGGCAACTGACGACAAAAAAAAAGTTTATCAAAACATATTAAGATGGGATCTAGTTTTAAAGTACTCGTCGAGACGAAACCAACCGTGAAGACGGATCGTCATTTGCATTAACGGTTTAAAAGATAATTCATTTTGAATTTCCGGATCATGGAAAGATTCCTTATATGCATATACATCCCATCCCACTCTTATGCGTGTGCCGGACAGAGATGTTTCGTGGGGCACGTCCCCTTCTTAGATTAACCGATCATTATAACAACCAACGATACAACTGCAAGGCCACTGCTGGGGCAAACAACACAAATACGCCCAAAAGAAACAAAAAAGAACAACGAAGAGAAAACAAAGCCGACATCGGCGGTTCGACAAAAACATAGATGACTCGCAACTGTTGCACCCTCCAGAGAAATTCCACCACGCTCCTTACACTCTGAAGCGGCTCGTACCAAACAGCATCTCCAAGAAGGGAGCGACGACGACGCTGCTGCCCGTACAATTCATAGGGTTTCCCCCGATACGCCGAGGGTGGGAAAGAGGTATCCCAACGCCTTTCAGGAAGGATGGTGACACCCGCAGGCTTCACCGCGTCAGTGCCGAGACAACAGGGATTTCTCCCGACCTCCAAAAAACCACACCCCAGACGCTCCATATAGCTCCACCAATCTTGCCGTCCACCAACGCACGCCACCATGATCTTGCAGTTATCACCATCGTCTCACTGTGGCCCAAGTCACGAGGCCGGAAGAACCGAATAGACGGAACCCGACGAGGGTCGGCGGCACAATGGCACGAGGGAGGGATCTGCCTCCACCGCCGGAAGGCAGTAGCTGACCGGATGCAGCAGCAGAGCGAACCAGACCCTTACTGGCCCGGCCGAGCCAAAAGGGTCCATAAAGCCCCGTCGCCGCACTGCAGCAAGGGTACCACTGACACCGCTGATACGTCTCAAACGTATCTATAATTTCTGATGTTCCATGCTTATATTATGCTAATTGCTACATGTTTTATATACACTTCATAGCATTTTTATGCATTTTCTGGGACTAACCTATTAACAAGATGCCACAGTGCCAGTTCCTATTTTCTGCTGTTTTTGTATTCCAGAAAAGCTAGTCTGGAAATATTCTCGGAATTGGACGCAACTTGGACAGGACCTCCTATTTTTCCAACACGTACACGGAGTCCAAAGGAGAGACGGAGGGGGGCCGCGAGCCAGCCACACCATGGGGTGGCGCGGCCCCACCCTCTGCCGCGCCGTGGGGTGGTGTGGGCCCCACGGGCGTCTCTAGTCGCCGCCCTTTCGCCTATATAATCTTCCCGACGCGTAAACCCTAAATACCCGAGCCATTATCCACGAAAAGTTCCAGAGACGCGCCGCCGTCAACCCTAGCTCGGGAGGGTTCAGAAGCTCTTCCCGGCACCCTGCCGAAGAGGGGAATCATCACCGGAGGGCTCTACATCGCCATGCCTGCCTCTGGAGTGATGCGTGAGTAGTCATCCTTGGACTACGGGTCCATAGCAGTAGCTAGATGGTTGTCTCTCCTCCTTGTGCTATCATGTTTAGATCTTGTGAGCTGCCTAACATGATCAAGATCATCTATTGTAATGCTGCATATTGTATTTGCTGGGATCCGATGAATATTGAATACTATGTCAAGTTGATTATCAATCTATCTTATATGTTATTTATGATCTTGCATGCTCTCCGTTACTAGTAGATGCTTTGGCCAAGTAGATGCTTTTAACTCCAAGAGGGAGTATTTATGCTAGATAGTGGGTTCAGTCTCCAGTAATCTGGGAGAGTGACAGCAACTTCTAAGTTGTGGATGTGCTGTTGCCACTAGGGGTAAAACAGCAATGCTTTGTCTAAGGATAATTGTTTGTTTACATTACGCACTTTACTTAATGCAATAATCTGTTGCTTGCAACTTAATACCAACGGGGACACGGATGTAACCTGGCGGTGGATTATTAGTCATAGATGCAGTTGGATAACGGTCTATGTATTTGTCGTAATGCCCAATTGAATATCATAGTAGTCATCTTGTCATATATATGCATTGTTATGCGCTCAATATTTTATCAATTGCCCAGCTGTAATTTGTTCACCCAGCATGTTAGTTATCTTTTATGGAGAGACACCACTAGTGAACTGTGGACCCCGGTCCATTCTTTTACACTGATAATACAACCAACTGCAATCATTGTTCCTTTTCATTCTCTGCAATTTACTACTATTTTCCACACCATACGTTTAATCCTTTGTTTTCAGCAAGCCGGTGAGATTGACAACCTCACTGTTTCGTTGGGGCAAAGTAGTTTGATTGTGTTGTGTGCAGGTTCCACGTCAGCGCGCCACTGACAACCTTCAGAAGTGATTTCTTACTCCTACTGGTTCGATTAAACCTTGGTTTCATACTGAGGGAAAACTGCTGCTACACTGCTTCATACCTTCCTCTTGGGGTCTCCCAACGAACGTGTGATCCACGTCATCAAGCAATTTTTCTGGCGCCGTTGCCGGGGAGTAAGAGGATTTCTGCAAGGGGAGTCTCTTCCAATCTCTTTACTTTGTTATTGTCTTGCTTAGTTTATTTTTATTTGTCTTGTTTGCTTTTAATTATCAAAAACACAAAAAAAATTAGTTTTTGCATCTAGTTTATTTCGGTTTGTTATTATGTCTAGTTGTTTACTTGATATCAATGGTTTTCTCTTTGAAACAAAATCGTGTTGGCTAAGTGGGTTCACTGATGATCAACAAAATTATTATAAGGAATACCGCTTTTCTAAAAAAGGGTACATTTATGGAAACAAATAAGTACATTGAATTATTTTGCTAAGAACTTGTGCTCTACTTATGATGAATCCTACTGCTTTAATGAATCATTATGTTGTAGAAGGCATAAACACCTCCCTTTCCAATGTGATTATAATGATAATGAAACCTTGGCTGCTTATGCTAAAGGAAACTATGACTTTGGTAATCTTGAACAAACTGAAGAATTTTTTGTTTTTAAAGGTGCCTATGAAATTGCTGGTTATATTCACGATGATGATTCTCCTTATAAATCTGAAAATTTTGCTATACTTGGTTATTGCCTTGAATATTACAATGATAATCCTTATATCACTGAATTTCTTGAGAAAACTTATTCTCCAGAACAACTTGCTACCTTTCAGGAACCTGTGGGAGAAGAAACTGCTGAAACTGAAAGCTCATTGATGAAAAAGAGGAAGAGAGTGATGATCAAAAGGAGGATCTACCTTCTAATGATAGTAACTCTTTAACTCTTACATTATATGATTACCCTCCATGCCTACCTAAGGAGGAGAAATGCTATATTGTTGAATGTCATGATTCTATTGAAATATCTCCTTTTGATAAATTTGAAGTAACAACTCCTTGACTCAAGAAAAGGAAATTGCAGAAAGTAAAAATGTGCTCCCTAATGTTTATATGATAATGCTCTTGATGATGGTCCTATATTGCCTAATGATATTTGTTATACTACTATTGTCAAAAGTGGGTTTAATGACCCCACTGTTTTTGAGCTTAATAAAAATTATGTGTTTGTAGATCATGAAAAGCATGCTTTATGTGATAGTTATATTGTTGAGTTTGTTCATGATGCTACTGAAAGTTATTATGAGAGAGGAAAATATGGTTGTAAAAGTTTTCAAGTCACTAAAATACCTCTCTTTATGTTGAAAGTTTTGAAGTTTATTTGTTTCATCTTTCTATGCTAGTTGCTTTATGCTTCAATAATTTATTTTGTTACAAGATTCCTTTGCATAGGAAGTGGGTTAGACTTAAATGTGTTTGATATTTGCCTCTTGATGCTCTCTTTGTTTTTCAACTCTTATTCTTATGAGAGCATCATTAAAATCTTCAAGCCTAGCTAAAAGGCATTAAAGAAAGCGCTTTTGGGAGGCAACCCATTATCTTTTGTTTTCAGTTTTGTCAAGGTTGTTTACTTCTGTAACAATTCCTTTGTATCTTTATTTTCGCATTGTTGTGCCAAGTATTGCCTCTAATAGGAAGATGATGCTAGATTTGGATTTCTGCGCAGGAACAGATTTCTGCTGTTCACCGTTTTCTTCTGTAAAATCACAGAAAAATTATTTAAATCTGAAATTTTTGTGCGTGATCCTCAGATATGTACGCATCTTTCGTTAGTTTTGAGTTTTTCGATCTGAGCAACGTAAGTGCCTCGAAAAAATTCGTCTTTACGGACTGTTCTGTTTAGACAGATTCTGTCTTTTATTTTGCATTCTCTCTTTTACTAGTGTTGAGTGGAATTCTTTTTTAGGTGAAGAGCTTCACATAACATCAGTGGCAGTAGCTAATGTTTAAAAGTAACGGTCATGTTTGTGTCCTTATAGAACATGTGAGTTTTTGATTGTGCACTAACCCTCTAATGAGAATTATTCTGAGTTTGGTGTGGCGGAAGTTTTCAAGGGTCAAGAGAGAAGGATGATATAATGTGATCAAGAAGAGTGAAGAGCTTAAGCTTGGGGATGCTCCCATGGATCACCCCAGCATATTTCAAGAAGACTCAAGCGTCTAAGCTTGGGGATGCCCAAGGCATCCCCTTCTTCATCAGCAACTTATCAGGTCATCTCTAGTGAAACTATATTTTAATTCTTTCACATCATATGTGCTTTACTTGGAGCGTCTGTGTGCTTTTATTTTCGTTGTTATTTTATTTTCTGTCAACTTGTTGGATCCTAGCATTCTTGTTTGGGAGAGAGACACGCTCCGCTTTTTCATGTGAATACTCCTATTCTTCACTTATACTTGTTGAGTATTCTTGTTAGCTACTGTTTATGCTTTTAGCTCCTGTTTTTCATGCATCTCTTCAGAGCTGTTAGTTCTTTTAGAAAGTACTCTCTTGCTTCACTTATAATTGTTTGGAGAGTTTGTGTTGAAATAAATTGATTGGTGTTTGGTTGGAACAGAAAATGCTGCATGTGGTAGATGGTATAATGGAAAAACTTACATATTCTTGTAGATCACTGTATTGGATAATTTGATACTTGTCAATTGTTTTGAGTTATCAAGTAGTTCATGTTTAAGCTTTTGTATCATGTGGTTAAAACCTATTAATGAAGAAATACCGTAAAGCTGTTGAAATTTGGTTTGTATGATTGGTATCTCTAAGGTCTAGATATTTTCTAGTAAAAGGGTTTGGTTAACAAGGAAGACAGTGTAGAGTCTTATAATGCTTGCAATATGTTTTCATATGAGTCTTGTTGTCGGTTGATATCCTGTGTTTGCTTCAAATAACCTTGCTAGCCTAAATCTGTACTGAGAGGGAATGCTTCTCGTGCATCCAAAACCTTGAGCCAAAATCCATGCCATTTGTGTCCACCATAACTACCTATATGTGGTATTTCCTTGCCACTCCAAGTAAATTTTTCATGTGCTACCTTTAAACTATTCAAAACTTTATTATTCCTTTTTGTGTCAATGTTTACCAAGCTCATGAGGACGGGGTGGATGTCTTTATGTCAACTGTCAAACAGACTTTACCACCGGACTAGCGGCATATACATCCGCTTATCCATTAATTTTGCAAAAAGAGCTGGCAAATGGGGTGCCCAGTCCCAATTAATTACAACTTTAACGCTTAATTCTCTTCACATTTTTGCCCTGATTTATCAGTCAAGCAATGATACCAGTGAAATATCTGCATGTGTAAACAAAAGAGAAAGAGGGATGATCTGCCTTGCTGGTAGAAATAACGTCCTTCATGGGAGCCGCTCTTAAAAGTCTGGTTGGCAGGGGTCATATTGTACTTTCCATTTTCTGATTCGTTGACAATTAACAAACACCTCTCAAAACTTATTTTTACTCTCTATATGATTTCAAAAACTTAAAAAGCTCTAGCACATGATTTAATCCCTGCTTCCCTCTGCGAAGGGCCTTTCTTTTACTTTTATGTTGAGTCAGTTTCCTACTTCTTTCTATCTCAGAAGCAAACACTAGTGTCAACTTTGGTGCAACAATTTTTATATGCTAGTATATTGCACTTATTATATTGCTTTGTGTTGACAAATATCCATGAGATATACATGTTGAAAGTTGAAAGCAATTGCTGAAGCTTAAATCTTCCTTTGTGTTGGTTAAATACCTTTTACTTAGAATCTATTGCTTTATGAGTTAACTCTTATGCAAAACTTTTGATGCTTGTCTCGAAAGTACTATTCATGAAAAGTTTTTGCTTATATGATTCAGTTGTTTGCTCATTATCTATTTGCTAGCAAACTATAGACCATTGACCTGGATCACTTCATTCATAACATGTGCTTTACAATACTATTTGATCAAGATTATGATTGGTAGCATGTCACCTCAGAAATTATTTTGTTTTTATCGTTTTACCTACTCGAGGACGAGTAGAACTAAGCTTGGGGATGCTTGATACGTCTCAAACGTATCTATAATTTCTGATGTTCCATGTTATATTATACCAATTGTTACATGTTTTATATACACTTCATAGCATTTTTATGCATTTTCTGGGACTAACCTATTAACAAGATGCCACAGTGCCAGTTCCTGTTTTCTGCTGTTTTTGTATTCCAGAAAAGCTAGTCTGGAAATATTCTCGGAATTGGACGAAACTTGGACAGACCTCCTATTTTTCCAACACGTACACGGAGTCCAAAGGAGAGAGGAGGGGGGCCGCGAGCCAGCCACACCATGGGGCGCGCGGCCCCCCTCTGCCCGCGTGGGGTGGTGTGGGCCCCACGGGCGTCTCCAGCCGCCGCCCTTTCGCCTATATAATCTTCCGACACGTAAACCCTAAATACCCGAGCCATTATCCACGAAAAGTTCCAGAGACGCCGCCGCCGTCAACCCTAGCTCGGGAGGGTTCAGAAGCTCTTCCCGGCACCCTGCCGGAGAGGGGAATCATCACCGGAGGGCTCTACATCGCCATGCCTGCCTCCGGAGTGATGCGTGAGTAGTCATCCTTGGACTACGGGTCCATAGCAGTAGCTAGATGGTTGTCTCTCCTCCTTGTGCTATCATGTTTAGATCTTGTGAGCTGCCTATCATGATCAAGATCATCTATTGTAATGCTACATGTTGTGTTTGCTGGGATCCGATGAATATTGAATACTATGTCAAGTTGATTATCAATCTATCTTATATGTTATTTATGATCTTGCATGCTCCGTTACTAGTAGATGCTTTGGCCAAGTAGATGCTTTTAACTCCAAGAGGGAGTATTTATGCTAGATAGTGGGTTCAGTCTCCAGTAATCTGGAGAGTGACAACAACTTCTAAGGTTGTGGATGTGCTGTTGCCACTAGGGGTAAAACAGCAATGATTTGTCTAAGGATAATTGTGTTGTTTACATTACGCACTTTACTTAATGCAATAATATGTTGCTTGCAACTTAATACCAACGGGGACACGGATGTTAACCTGGCGGTGGATTATTAGTCATAGATGCAGTTGGATAACGATCTACGTATTATGTCGTGATGCCCAATTGAATATCATAGTAGTCATCTTGTTATATATGCATTGTTATGCGCTCAATATTTTACAATTGCCCAGCTGTAATTTGTTCACCCAGCATGTTAGTTATCTTTTATGGAGAGACACCACTAGTGAACTGTGGACCCGGTCCATTCTTTTACACTGATAATACAACCTACTGCAATCATTGTTCCTTTTCATTCTCTGCAATTTACTACTGTTTTCCACACCATACGTTTAATCCTTTATTTTCAGCAAGCCGGTGAGATTGACAACCTCACTGTTTCGTTGGGGCAAAGTAGTTTGATTGTGTTATGTGCAGGTTCCACGTCAGCGCGCCACTGACAACCTTCAGAAGTGATTTCTTACTCCTACTGGTTCGATTAAACCTTGGTTTCATACTGAGGGAAACTACTGCTACACTGCTTCATACCTTCCTCTTGGGGTCTCCCAACGAACGTGTGATCCACGTCATCAGCCGCCATCCTCAGCACGGGCTCCAACTCCTCAGTCCATCGGGGGTGCCGCCACCATGCCGGGGGGGCGTCCAAGACCAGATGGGGCCCTCCTAGGCCCAGATCCAAGCCGGGAAGGATGCTGTCGGCCGCACGCAGACTACCGCGGCTCCCCGCCGCGAAACGGCCGCACCACCGCCACCATGGCCACCTGTAGCTTGCCGACCGAAGCCGGGTCGAAGAGCACCGCCTCGTGCAGCCGAGCGCCGCGCCACCAGCCCACACACGCGGGAGAAACCGGCTGCCGCTAGGGTTCCCCTATCGCCCGCACCCGATGGCCCGACAACGACAGGGAGGGGAGGGAAGAAGGGAGAGCTGGGAGGTGGCTGCGCTAGGGTTCCCATGTCGCCCGCGCGGGGACGAGACAGGGATGACGGGGGTTGCAAAAGATAAGTCGAATGAATTTATCTTCTTCCACTACTTCCCTCAATGTTTCACCATGAAAAGTTTGTCGTTCGATTTTTGGTTTCGGTTATGTGCAGCGAGAGTACCAGCCCTCCTCTATTCCACCCTAGTAACATGCCGCAGGTCATAACATACTCCATATTAACCGAGCTTGCGTCGATGTTACATATTTAAAGTAGTCATGGACATGGTAAAATCTGTTAGGAAACCGACCGTACGAAGCAACGTACGGGCCACCCTTTCTTGGGGTGGGGGTTTTCCCTCTAGATTGGTCCTCAACCCTAGCCCCTCTCCCTCTTATATATACACATGTATTGTATGGAGAGAGACACACCATTGATAATACAGATCAGTCCCGGCTATATCTCTGTGTTCTTTTACTTTTCGCATCTGTGATTGTGCCGCGTGTATGACTTCTTCGACTACGCTCACGCTCCACGCCCTTGGACCGGACTCGCCGGCAAAGGTTGTGTAACACGTTATCAGCACGTACTGCTCCGCCAACTGATCTACATCGAGCCTCCCTCAAGCAGGATCTCGTCGTTCATCGCGAAGGTATAATCCAGATCCGATCGCAACAACGGTTTTACATCTTTCTATGTTTCCGTTTTTGCCATACGTTTTATACGGATTATGTATTACCTACGGTGTCGATTTCCCTCCCGAGAGCTGAGCTGACGAATACGTCGCCGACCAATGTCGATGCTCTCGGATTCATGGGGGATTTGTTGACGGCACCGTAGGGAGTCGGTATGGACGTGATCCAGATGATCACGGTACCGCCGCGATGCACCAGCTGTGCGACGCGCCGTCTCAATTCCAGATGAACGGACGATGAAGATTGTCATCCGAAGTGTTTTCTATGTCGGCGTAAAAGACGTCGTTGGCTGACTGCCGTAGAGCCGCTTGCCGTGTGTTGCATAGGTCGGCAAGCCGCCACGCAACACACCGAGCCTTGCACTACGTGGCGCCGCCGTCGCTCTTCCGCGCGAGAAGTTCCAGATGACCGTGCTCGCTGTGTACCCTGCTGACCGCACCTGCGCGTCGGCCGCCGTACCGCGGACGACGGCCCTGCTGGCCGTGCCGTCCGAGCACGCACGCCCGAGGGGCGCCG
Source organism: Poa pratensis (assembly GCA_947311845.1). Taxonomy (NCBI): domain Eukaryota; kingdom Viridiplantae; phylum Streptophyta; class Magnoliopsida; order Poales; family Poaceae; genus Poa; species Poa pratensis. The sequence continues at coordinate 30,691,762 of CAMZMU010000094.1, forward strand.
CCGACCGCCGCCTGGCCCTGCTGGCCTCGCGCCGAGGCCGTCGCCGCTGGAGCCCTGTTGGCCGTCGGCGCTCGCCGTGCCCGGCAGCACTGTGACCGCGCCGCCCGCATCCGCGCCATGGCCGCGTCGACGCGCCGTCCGCGTACGAGCTCCAGGCCTAGTCGGCCGAGCCCCGCGATGTGCGAGGTCGCGCCACCGGCCGCCCGCCCGCCACCCGCGCTGAGCCTGTGCAAGCGCGCCCCGCCACCCACCGCGAGCGCGCGGCCCCACTGGCCGCCGCCGCCGCCGTCACAGCCCGCCGCCGCCCTTGGTCTCGAGCCAGGAGGTCACCCATGGCTGGCCGTCACCACAACCAGAGCTTCGACCTCGGTCAACGCGTGAGGCGGCCGACCCTTCTAGGGTTCGGTTGGGCCGCTGCTGGGCCCTCTGGACCCAATTCGGACGGTTATGCGGTCGAAAAAAAAAAACAAAGGCCAGCGCTGGGCAGAGAGGAATGATGATGGGCCGTCGGACGGTTTGTGGCCCAGTTTCGGCCTGCTACCGATCGGGCGGACCGAATGCGCGTATTTTACATTTTAGCACTTAAACTTTTCCAGAATTAGGTATAACTTTATTCCTGTTGAATAAATTTACCAGTCCCTGGTCAAGTCTAATTTTGCTGAAATTGTATTTTTGTGCATAAAATAGTTTCGGAAGATCAATTTTGGGGCCATTTTTTTCACGTTAGTGATGCGCTTAACATGTTTCCGTCATTATAATGCTTTGATTATATGTTTTCATTGCTAGAATTAATTGTTTAATTACTTTTAATCGCTTTGAAATCATTGTTAGCATGTTTTTAAATATTGGAACGTCATGTTAATGAACAATTGTATCTTCATTGCATTTGTGCAATGGATTACCTGCTGTAATCCGGATTACCTGCTGTAATCTAATACGATTTGCATAAATCGCAGATGGCCGGAATCGTCAATCGTGAGTTCACCGAGCTAGCCCAAAATGGGCTGAACTACCTGACATGGGCATCGGACGTTGAGATCTTCCTCACACCCGGGGAGCTGACCAAGGCAATTGGCCCGAGGACCCAAGCGGTCACCGGCGTTATCACCTCTGTTCAGAATGCTCAGGCTCTGCATTTTCCGCGTCACCACCTCTGCAGTACTCTGAAAAATAAGTACATGGCTGAGCGGAGTGCTTTGGACCTCTGGAATGCTCTTAAAACAGCGTTTCGAGCGACTGAAGTACACTGTTCGCCCGCTGGTGGAGGCGGAGTGGATACGTGTGAGGTTTCAGGACTTCCAGACGGTGGGAGACTACAATTCGGCTTTGCACCGGATTTGCACCTCTCTTCGGATGTGTGGTGTCACTATCACCGACACCTAGAAGATTGAGAAAACTCTCTCCACTTTCCACCCCAACCCGCTGTACAGTCCTCGCGAAACTACCGCCAGGGGCAGTACACGCAGTATGCAGAGCTTGTGGACATACTCCAGGTGGAGGAGACGCAGGATGAGCTCTTGTGAAAAAGAACTCTCTCGCGCAGCCACTTGGGGCGAGTTCCCGTCAGGGGGCCATGCTAACGTCTAGAAGGCCCATGTGCCTCTCAAGAAGAAGAGAGGTAGGAAGGGCAAGAAGGTGCCTCACCCCCCCTCGCCAGGCTCAGCAGCATCAGCCAGGCAAGGGGGAGCAGAGGCCCCAGGAATGCTATCGGTGCGGCTCTACAGAACACTTCTCATGCCAGTGCCGTGCACCTAAGGACGTTGTGGCAACGTACAAGGCTAGTAAGAAGGTGCATGAATCTCACCTCGCCTCAGTACAGGGGAGGCACCTCCGACCCCCATGGTGGCGCCTGAGCTCCTCCCGCCGCCTCCACCTCTGCCTATTGCTGCACTTCTAGTTGCGCCCATGGAGATAGCTCCGACGGTCCTATCGGACGTCGACGTCTCTATGGAGGTCGATCACTTGGTACGCCCTTTTTGCGCCTCGTGTAGGCACTGATGATGATCTTATAATCAGTGAGGAGCAGTTCGCACAGTTGGAGTTTGAGTGTGAAGTGATCGGCGCGTTCACTACGCCCGTCTAAGCTTCCACTACTTCATTTATCATGATTCCTTAGGCTATTTGAGATACGTTTGGTTTTGTAAGCTCTATAAGAGCAAGACATATTCATTATTTCGACGGTTGAATGACATTTGATTATCGTTCATTAATTCCTCTATTTAAATATGATGGCATGTTATGTTCTGAGATGTATATGCATTTTTCTATAATGTCGCTACTTCCTCGCTTCATTATTTTAATTACATGCAAATATCTTAGAACACGTGTGGCACACCAATGGAGTAAACATGTTTTGTGGAAAACGATACACAAATACCATTTTGAGACAGATTGTGTGCTTTGAGTCTAATAAAATCTCGAGGTAGTGTTATGAAAATCGCCGACTGCGATTCTTATATAGTTGGCTCCGGAAGAGCCACTATCATACTACCCATGGGAACAACTTTGATCATTAACGATGCATTGTTGTACCCCGAGTCACTCGCACCCCCTTAAGTTTCAATGGTTTTCACGCTGATAGTCTCTAGCTGAGACCGGTGTTGTGAATGGTATGGAATACCTCCTAATCACCGAGCGCGATGAAAATGTAAACATGTTCTTGGAAGATTTTCCTCCATTAGAAAAGGGCTATGCTACACGATATTTGTAGCACCGCCTATGTATACTTCCTCAAATGCTCTGAACTATTTTGCATTTGGCATGATAGATTAGGCCACTAAGTCTTAGTATGATGAGGAATGCACAACTTGAACGGTCATAATGTTAAAATTAAAAACTTCCCGAATCCTGATGATTTTGTGTGCTTCGCGTACTCTTCGGGGAAGTTAATCAGTCGACCGTCCACCTTAAAGGTGAAGGATGCAATCCCCACATTTTTTTTTGCATCCTAGGGACAAGCGGTCCGATTCAGCCCATCTCAAGGTTGTTTTGGTACTTTATGGTACACATCGACGCTTCTCTAAATGGTCCACTGTTTGCCTACTGCAACATAAATCCATGGCAATGTGAATCGCAGTCGAGCATTCGGTACCGCATGTCCAAACGCAAAATGGACTGGCAAAGGCATTTGGTTAAATTCATTGCAAGACCGCCCCTTCAAAGTTGTAATTCGCCAACCAGATGTTGGGGCACGCTGTGTTACACGCTGCTAAACTCATCAAATTTAGACTGTTAGTCTACAACATCCATTCTCATATGCAGCTTGCGTAGGGTTGGCACCGAAGTTTTTCCCACCTTTATAGGTTCGGTTGCTAGGTATATGTACCGATACCACCACCAGCGATAGCAACGGGCCTCCTCCTTAAGTCGGGGATATACGTTGCTTATGAGACTGTGTCCATAATCAGGTATTTGGACCCCATGACAAGTGATTGTCATACGGCCCGCTTTGCTGATTGCATTGACGAGGATCTCTTTCCGACTTTAGGGGAGATAATCAAACCCTTGATGATAAAAGTCGAGAAATCACGTGCTAAGTCACGGAGATCCACGCTCATGACCCACGCACTGCCGAGACAAATAAAGAAGTCCAAAAGAAAATTGATTTGCATGCATTAGCGAATCAACTGCCTGATCACTTTAGTGACTTGAAAACTGCGAGAAAGTCGCATATGCCTACGTGCAATGCACTGGAAAGGGTTGAGATACCGAAGTTAACTATGGTACACCCGCTCCCGTCCAAAGGCCTAAAAGGACGTGAAATCCGGTTTCTCAACTCCTAAGTACTCGGGGACGCCTGAGGAAGAAGGATAAGAGAGATTTATCACAGACAGTCACCAAAGCCCCTAATAAGAAAAAGGGGAGCCAATTGAGACCTGGCACAAGTACGGAAAGTCCTGTGCACGGGATTCCGGACTTGAATGTCCCTATTGAGGGAACATCCAGCGGAGATGTGAGTACACACATCAGCGCGGAAAAGCTAAAGGACCTCGCTCCTGTACTGGGAAATACGGTGGAGCAAGAGGTAGCGCCAGATGCGCCCCATGACGAAATGGCCATAAATTATATAAATAAGGGAGAGTCAAGGAACCGAGCAATGGCAATTGTCGACATTAATTTTGCTATAGAATTGCCTCAATCATAGATCCTGACCCTAGGCCTAACAATCTCGCTGATTGTGAAATAAGGTCGGATTGGAAAGATTGGCAGGAGGCAGTTACCTCACGCATGAGGTGGATCGGTATAGAGCAAGACTCGCCGCTCAATGGTTCACTCAACGGCCAGATGTCGATATTGAGGAAACTTACTCCCTAGTCATGGATGATATAACCTTTAGATACTTAATCTCAGTGGCAGTAAATCTGGACTTAACAATGAAATTGATGGATGTTGTCACTGCTTACCTATATGGTAACCTTGATTCGGAAATTTACATGAAGGTACCAAAAGGTATCCCCATTCCGAACCAAGAGAGCAAATCGGTGTTTATACATTGTTCTTCTTCAGAAGACATTGTACGGACTTAAACAGTCTGGTAGGATGTGGTATAATCTCTTAAGCAATTTCCTTCATCAGAAGGGCTACACGAGCAACGAAAATTGCCCATGCATCTTTATACGGTGATCCCAAGATGGATTTTGTATAATCCCGGTGTACGTGGACGATTTGAATATAATCGATACACCTAGAGATATTGAGGAAGCGAGTTCCTACCCGATGTCGGAATTCGAGATGAAAGATTTGGGTAAAACCAAGTTTTGTTTGGGTTTGCAACTTGAACATTCCCCTGTTGGGATTCTAATGCACCAGTCTGCCTACACCCAGAAGGTGTTTGTCGTGGTGGGATCACGGCAGATGCCATAGGTATGGCTAAGATGGGGCCGAATGGTCGTTGGGGGAATCCGGGGAGGGTTTATGCACTCAAGAAGTGCACACGCAAGAACACGCAAGAACACGAACAAAGAACCAAGAAAGCAAGAACACAAAACACACCACGATGTACCCTGCTTCGGGGCCCTCTTGCGGAGGTAACACCCCTACTGCAGCACTATCCTAGTCAGTGTATAGCTCAAAGTGACAAGTACAAGCTGCTCCTCGAGCTGTATGATGATACAATGGTGAGAACTTGAGGTGGAAGATGATGCTACAAAGAGAGGAAAAGGCACTCCGAGCCTGAACCGAGGTCTCTCCGAGGTGTTCCGAGCTTCCTCTCTATCTCTCTCTCTTGATCTTCGATCCTGGATCCTGTCGTCCCTCTAGCAGGAGGGGGTGAAGCCCACTATATAGGCCAGCCGGGTTACCATTGTGCCCCTCGCAGAACACTGTTGCCATGCCTCTGCAACGGTCACCACCGTACCACCGTACCTCGGTCGGGGACAAGACGTGGCTTGCCCATCTCCTGTAGCCTAACGGCAGAGCTAGCATGTCCCCTCTGACCGAGACAGGACGTGGCCTGGCAGAGCTACCTCGTAGCCTTTACCCAGACCTCGCGTGGTCAGCGGTCGGAGACGTGCAGGCCCGCCGAACCCGGAGCACGCCTCTGCCATGCCCTTGACAGACGCTCCCGTGTCAGGCGCTCTAGTACCCGGCTGGAAGTGACAGGAGCATTGACTCCGGCCCGACCTACAGCCCATCACCTCGGTTAGCTCGGCGCGTCCGTGCCGTACCTTGGGTCTTGCGCTTAATATCTTTTACTAGCTCGGATCTTACTTCCTTCCCACAGCTTCTCCTGCACCCACAACACAAACCACCGCACTGAGGTAGTTAGGTCGGCAGAACATAGCTCGGACAGTGAACCTCGGCCCTGGCCAACAGTATACCTCGGACCCCTCTGGGCCAAAATAGGTCGGCCTGTATTCTCCAGGTCAAGATGAAGCTCGGACCTTCCCAGGCCCAAACAGGTCGGCCCTTTCCGTACCTCGGCACAACTTGGAACACCACCTTATGCCAAGCCTTGACCCTACCCGGGGATACTCCCCCGACATTAGTCCCCGAAGCTGGTGCGGTCCTACGACCTCGGAAGGAGGGCCGTAGCAGGTTCAAAACAAGCCTTACACCACCTCCTAAACCGACCTCCAACATAGTCATGCCGAGGTACCTCCCATACACCACCATCCAATCCGAGGTAGATATGCGAACTGAACTCTCCGAGCTATCTGACTCAGCACCAACTTGCCTCAAGATTTTCCGAGGTACGTGGCGAAGAATCTCTGCCCGGGCTTCGGAATCCGGACCTCTGCCAAGCAGATTCTGACCACACGCCGCCCTCGTCAGCCGGACCCACCGAACAGCGCACCTGCGCACTCAAGTACTTGACCGCCCACGACCCCTCGATTTTGTGCTGACCAGCGCAGGAAATCCGGGGTGGGCGGTTGCCACTCTGCGGCCCACGATGTGGCCGATCGTGCGGCCGCAGACCGCGTAACCGTGCGCCCACTCGCACACGATCCCGCGCCTCCCGATAACCGCGCGGTAGTGGCGCAGTTAATGCGGGCAGTTACCGCGCGCGGCTATAAGTAGGGCCCCACGGGTAACTTCGCCATCTTCTTCCTCCTTCACTCGCCCTCTCGCCTCCATCGCCACCAGTGCCGCCGCTTCCGGTTGAGAAGAAACACGTTCCCGCCGCCGCCGACGAGCAGCTCCTTCGTCGCCGCTGCGACCGCGTCACCGGCGCCGCCCTTCAGCACCTCGTTTTCACGGTATGTACTCCCTTTCCTGATACCCTAGGCATTGCCCTAGGTTTCTTCCTCTTTGCGCTGTGGTTCTTCATATGTTCTTGAATAAAACTCTATTTACCTCCTCCGGTAGATCTTACTTGCATACTTTTTTGGGTAGTAGCGAGTTTCATACCTCGGATAGATGCTCGCCTAGCATAGATATGCCTCTATGTATATTAGATAGCCGTCCAACTCCTCCTGAGTTAGCCAGATATAGCCTTAGATTCCAGATTCACTTTTTCTTTGCTAAACTTCTGTGCATTCTTCTGCAGATTGATTCTGCCGAGATGTCTCCTCCTGAGACTTCGGAACAAACCGAGGTTCCAGACCTCGAACTGGAGGTCGGAGAACGAGCCGGCTGGGAAGGTTCGGATGTAACTCCGGACGAAATCCAGTGGCTCAGGGCGACTCGGCGGATTCCCGCCGGGGTAGAGTGTCGCCTGCCAGAGGGCGAACTCGAGCCTCAAGTCAAGGAAGGGGAACGGGTGGTCTTCGTCGCGCACTTCCAGCGCGGCTTCGGACTGCCCGTTAGCGATTTCTTCCGGAGCTTCCTCGACAAATTCCGACTCCAGGTTCATCACCTCCCCGCCAACGCCATCACCACTCTCTCCTGCATCGTTTCCTTCTCTGAGGGATACCTCGGCCTCAAAGCCACGGTAGACCTCTTTTCTCGCTACTTCCAACTTAAGCGGCAAGTGATCCCGGATCCGAAAAACAAGGATCTGCCCAAGCTACTAACCGCCTGCGGAGCAGCCATCATAGCTCCTCGCCGAAACTCCATCTTCCCACGTATCGCTACTCCGGACACCGTTCGCAAGTGGCTCCGGACGTGGTTTTACGTGAAGAACTCCGGCGAAGAGGACTTCCTCAATCTGCCGGTGTTTAACCTCAGCCCTCCTACCGAACCGCTCAACTGGGACTACACTCCCCCTCTCACCAGCGAAATCAAGTCCATCCATGGGTATGTTGCGAAATGGCAGGACCCGGAGGACCCTGCGAACGACGGGAAAGTCCTGACGGCTGACGATCTGGCCTGCACATTTGTGAAGCGCAGGGTCTCCCCTCTCCAGGCGAGGACTCACAAGATCTGCCACATGAGCGGTCTTTATGATCCAACCCGCCATACGCATGTTGCACTGGACAACGCCGCTGTAGCTCGGCGAGTCCGAGCTATCACCAAGTCCAAGATCTCTGACGCTTGGACATGGGGAAGGGAACCCCACTACAGGACCAAGCCACCAAAACAGGTACGCTGTTCCGACGTTTTCTTCGGTACTCCTTTACCACCGAGGTCTTGCTACCGACGTTCATCTTGACCATTTCTTCCTAACTCCTTTTCATATGTCTGCCATATAGCTGTTCTCCCGCCAGACCGCCGAGGATGGAGTCCATCCTGCGGACCACTTCGGCAAGGATCTTCCTGTCGAGGACCCACCATCCAACGAGGACCCTGACAACGAGGATTACATGCCCATTGCCTCGGCCCGCGTCACCACCGCGGGTAAGCCTCAAGCACAAGCTTCAGTTCAAGAGATTTCGGATGACGAGGAGGGATTTCTCGTCATGGAACCAATAAACGCGGTACCTATCTCCTGCCTTCCTCACCTTCCGAACTTTACTCCAGCAACCAGCCGGAAACGCGCTGTGCCGCAACTTCGGCCGCCGAACCATCCGCCACTGGAGCCTCCGGACCCACTGCGGCTCCGGTCAAGAGACGTCGGCTGAAGAAGTCCGGAAATCCTCCTCATGCCCGAGGGGGCAAGAAGTTTCCTACTTCGGATGGGTAATGCTTTGCTTCTATAGCCAACAAGTTTGTTGCTTAAACTTATCACCTCGGTACTAACACTTGACCATCTTCCTTCGTTGCAGTGACCCCATAGAAGTGGATCAGGAGGTATCCTCCATGACTGCACCCGTTGGTGCCTCTGAAGCCACGACCACCCCGACGAACTCTCGCCCCGTATCTCCTCCACCGAGGTCTGGCCCGGCCTTGGAGAAATCTGCCCCCACCCGAGGCCAGACTTCTCCGCGTCCTCAAACGGATGCGGGGACCAATCGCGCCAGAACTCCGGCTACCGCCTTGCCGGAGCCTCGACTCTCCCCCCGCAGCCAGACTGCCCGCAACCAACAGCAGCAACAGCAGAAGCAACAGCAGAAGCAACAGCCCAAGCAGCAGCCCAAGCAACAGCCCCAAAAACCAGTTCGCCAGACTACCTTGCCGTTGGAGAAAGGCAAGGAGAAAGAGAAAGAGACGGTGAAGTCTAAGGTCACCCCCAAACCAACATCTGGGTCTGGCACCCTGACTATCTCTTCTCCTTCAAGGATGCACCGAGGTCTCCTCCCCGGTGACACGCCGAATCCTCCATTTGCCGCACCCGTTGATGAGACTGCTCCTCCGGCCGACGAATATGCTCGGAGGACATCTCTTATACTGGATAACCGGCCTGCTTCAAGCTCCGAGGCTGCTCAAGCCTTGGAGGCCTCGGTTAGGGGCATCGAGCAGGGCGGACCGTGGGGATATCCTCCTCTGCGCACTGACAGTGACCAGAGCCTCGGCTCCTTGGAACACTACAACGCAGACTGGAATTCTGCAGACGAGGTCTCCTCGGCCTCCCTAGCTGCTCCGGTAGGTGAGCACCCTGCGGGAAACAGCGCCTGCGGCCGAAGCGTCACGACCTACAAGTCGCTGCCCTGCGTGCTGCTCAAAACATCGACGTAAGTCCTATTCTCTTTACTTTCATGCAGTATCTCATCTAATATCCACCATTCCCAGTCCCCGAGATTCGAGGTAAACTATTGACGCTCCGCCGGAGTTAAAATTGTTTGGCTTGAATCTCAAACCATTTTACCTTACTTTATCATGCACCTCGGGTACGAGTCCCCGAGACTCCTGTCGAGGCATACCCCGGCAACATTTTTCCAATGATTTGACTCCGAGTCCCCGAGACTCTTGTCGAGGTATAGCCTTTCTAACCGAGCTATGTTTTTCTTCCTTGCAGAATACTATGAACGTCCGCACGGACATCTTCCATACCCTCCTGTTTGACCACAAGAAACTCCACGACGAGCACAAGGCCGTCCTTGCAGAAAAGAACTCTTTGGACGAAAAGCTCCAACTAGAGAAAGCCGAAGTAGCTCGTCTGGTAAAGGAACTGAAGCGCATCACCGAGCTGCGGACGTCGGAAACAGAGCAGCTGCAGGCGGAAAAGGCCAGTGTTGTTGAAACAGAGAAGAAACTTCGGGAGGATGCCGCCAAGGAACATGAGAATGCGCTCCAGTTAGCCGAGGCCCGCGCCACCTCGGCCACCGAGGCTTATGAAGCCCTTCAAGCTTCGGTTAACCAGCTCCTCCCGACGCTGGAACGTATCAACAAAGAAATGGACGGTAAGCTTCTTGCCCCCCTTATCCTTGCTTTGTCCTCAACAGTACTGGCTCTTTGCCGAACTGTTTCTTTCATTATTAACAGGCTATCTTCTGCAGAGCACTTCACCTACACCCAAGTTTCGGCTCGCAATATCACTGATCAGCACAGGAAGAGGCGTAGCGAGACGAACCCCGCCTGGACCATTGAGGACCACATCGTGGCCATCAAAGCTCGGATCCATCCCTTGAAAACCATTGGGTCCGAACTCCTTGATGCAGGTGTGTCTGCTTTCCGAGCCTTGTGGCCTCTTGCCGATGCTCCCAATACTACGCCTGAGCTCGCCGCCAAGCTTCGTGAAGCCGAACAAAGACTTCGAGAGTGGCGCTCATCCTCGGCTCGCGCTGGAGCTGATGCCGCTCTCAAATTCATCATGACTTGGTGCGAGAAGCTCGACCTCGAAAAGATGGACACTCTTCGCCGAAATTCGCCCTGGTCCACGGACCCAATTCTCATCCAGCGGCGCGAAAAGATGGCTTCCTTCTTCGCTGGATATGCCAACACCAAGAACTTGAGCGAGGGAGACACCTACTCCGACGCCGAAGATGACGAGCCAGAAGAGGATGAATACGAAACAGAATCCGACGTCGAAGCCGAGCAAGGTGACGATGGTGACACCCGCGAAGCAGAAACCGAGGCTTCTCCACAAGCTGGTGCCGAGGTTACTGCCGACGTTGCCAGCACCTCCCAGGCTACCTCGGCTGCTGCCGACGTAATTCCTGATGCCTCGACCTGAACTCTGTTACTATCATGCTTGGCCAAAAAACTTCATTAAATCCCCGGTATGCCGGGACGCAGATGTAATCAAACTTAAGTAGTTCCTTTTGCTACCTCTGTTACTATCATGCTTATCCGAACCATGCTTTTCTAAGCTTTACGTCGAATCCTTTTGAATGATTGCTCGAGTTTACTTTCGTGTTTACTATGTTTGGCATTCTTTGCTCTTGACTACCTTTTAGGCAGATGCCAGTCGAGTCACAAGATTGTTGTTCATAGCATACAGTACTTGGTAAATTCCGAGGTATGTTTCAAAGTCATCCGACATAAACGAAAGGTAAAGACAGGGGTTAGTAAACGACACATGCCGAACTATAATTTTGGACCGAGTCCCCGAGTTCATTTTCATGTCTCCCACGTTTTTTCCTCTTTGCTCTTGACTACCTTTTAGGCAGATGCCAGTCGAGTCACAAGATTAGTTTCATAGCACACATTACTTGAAGTTTGAGACGAGGTTCAAAATAGTTCGGCATATGAACAAAACTGACAAACAGAGATAAAACATAAGCACAAGAGCGAGGCAGTCCCCGAGCTTTTACCTCGGAGTGCCGACATTTTTATTAAGGATTAACCGAGGTACATACATTGCGCCTTTCATGAGTAGAAAGGTCGGAGTAGAGCTACGTTCCATGGTCGCCTGACCTCTGACTCGGGGTTGTCCAGCCCATCTTCCCTTGGTTCCTGCGCATCTATAAGATAGTAGGAATCATTGAGCAGAGCTCGGCTCACAACGAACGGTCCCTCCCATGGAGGTGACAACTTGTGCCGGCCTTTCTTGCGCTGCACCAACCTCAGCACCAAATCTCCCTCGTGAAACACACGAGGGTTGATACTCCGGCTATGATAACGTCGGAGACCTTGCTGGTAAATTGCTGACCGAGATGAGGCCAATTCTCTCGCTTCCTCAAGCAGATCTACTGCATCCTCCCGAGCCTCTTTTGCCTCGGCTTCAGTGTACATTGCCACTCTGGGCGCATCATACTCGATGTCAGTGGGTAGCATAGCTTCTGCCCCATAGACCATAAAAAATGGCGTATAGCCAGTCGATCGATTTGGCGTGGTCCTTAGACCCCACAGTACTGCTGGTATCTCATCTATCCAACACCCCGGCGTTTTCAGCAGTGGTTCAATGAGCCGAGCCTTGATGCCGGCCAACACTAGAGCATTTGATCTTTCCACCTGTCCATTAGACTCCGGGTGTGCCACCGAGGCTATGTCCAGCCGGATTCCCTTGTTCATGCAAAACCGAGCGAACTCTCCAACAGCAAAGTTAGTGCCGTTGTCCGAGATAATGCTATGGGGGTAGCCATATCGCAGAATAATCTCCTTCAAGAAAGTCACTGCTGAATGACCATCCAACTTCCGGATTGGTTTCACCTCGATCCACTTGGTGAATTTGTCCACCATCACCAATATGTGTGTCATGTTACCTCGGGCTGGTTTGAACTCTCCCACCATATCCAAACACCATACCGCAAACGGCCAAGTGATAGGAATTGTTTTGAGCGCCGAAGCCGGCATATGCGTTTGCTTGGCAAATCTTTGGCATCCTTCACATCTCCGGACTATGGCCTCTGCATCGCAAGAGCAGTGGGCCAATAGAACCCATGCCTAAACACCTTGGCCACCAGAGCTCTTGTGCTGCAATGATGACCACACTCTCCTTGGTGGATCTCCAAAAGCATCTCCTTGCCTTCAGCTGGCTCAACACACCGTTGCAACACCTCGGTTACGCTTCTTTTATAGAGCTCCTTGTTGATGATGGTGTACGCCTTGGCCCTCCTTTGAATCCTCCTAGCCTCGGTTGTGTCACTTGGCGTGCTTCCCTCCGTTATGAACTTCATAATTTGCTCCGCCCACTCCGGCACCGGGTGCAAAGGAAAAAGTTCCTCATCCACCTCCATTGGCTCGGCCACCATAATCTCCTCCATTATTTCCTCCACCATCCTGCGACCAGTCCCCGAGTCTGGATGAGCAGTCCCCGAGCTCTGCCACGCAGTCCCCGGGTCCGACCAAACGCATCCGACGTCTACCTCCATTGGAACAGGTCCGGGCTCTTGCTCCGCCGGGATGAAAATAGATTCGGATTCAGGAGAAGGTTTGATTGAAGGAGTTCTCAAGTGATTCAGGGCTACCCCTGGTGGTACTGCCTCTTTTGATGAACCGAGCTTTGACAACACGTCGGCAGCATCATTTTCTGCCCGAGGTATATGCCTGTACTCACACCCTTCAAAGAACCCGGATATCTTTTGCACATGGAACCGATATAACGCCATGTTGGCATCCAGAGCATCCCAAGTTCCAGAAGATTGTTGCACCACCAGGTCGGAATCGCCGAAGCACTCTACACGCCGGATACCGATCTCCTTTGCCACCTTGAGGCCATGGATTAAGGCCTCATACTCCGCCACATTGTTTGATGCTGAGAAATGAATCTGCAGCACGTACTTCAGCTGATCTTGCTTTGGCGAGGTGAGGACTATACCAGCCCCCAGCCCGATCTTTGTTTTGGACCCATCAAAATGCATTTTCCAATAATTATAGTCCGGCCTGGGTGGCTCATACTGCATCTCGGCCCAATCACAAAAGAAGTCCGGCAACGCCTGGGATTTAATTGCGTCTCTTCTCTCGTAATGTGGTGCATATGGAGACACCTCAATCGCCCATTTGGCAACTCGGCCAGTTGCATCTTTGCACCCGATGATCTCCGAGATTGGAGCTTCGCACACCACCGTCATGGGATGCTCCTGGAAATAATGCTTCAACTTCTTGACCGCCAGGTAAACACCGTACGTCATCTTCTGGTAGTGAGGATAGTTCTGCTTCGAGGTAGAGATCACCTCGCTCAAGTAATACACCGGTCTCTGCACCGACCTGCCACCTTCTTCGCGCTCCACCACCACTGCCACACTTACAACTCGGTTTGTGGCCGCAATGTAAAGTAACATCGGCTCATTGTGCAATGGTGACGCTAACACCGGGGCAGTGGACAACATCTTTTTCAGCTCGCCAAACGCCACGTCGGCCTGCGGGGTCCATGTAAACCCGGTACTTTTCTTCATGAGCTGGTACAAAGGTAAGGCTTTTTCTCCTAGCCGAGCTACAAATCGGCTCAACGAGGCTAGGCACCCTGTGAACTTCTGCACATCTTTCAAACACTTCGGTAACTTCATGCTCTCAATAGCTCGGATTTTGGCCGGGTTAACCTCGATACCTCGGCTGGACACCAGGAATCCGAGCAACTTCCAGCCGGGACACCAAAGGTGCACTTGTCCGGGTTAAGCTTCAACCGATACTTTCTCAAATTCACAAATGTCTCCTCGAGATCCTCGAGGAGAGTATTTTTCCTTAGTTTTGATGACAATATCGTCGACATACACTTGCACATTTTTGCCCATCTGAGAGTGCAGGCATTTCTGCATACACCTCTGATAAGTTGCCCCGGCATTTCTCAGACCAAAACACATGACACGATAGCAATACGCCCCATACGGGGTAATAAAAGCGGTCTTTATTTGATCCTTTGGGTTCAGTGGTATCTGGTGAAAACCAGAGTACGCATCGATGAAAGATAACAGTTCACAACCAGCAGTGGAATCGATCACCTGATCAATCCGAGGTAATGGAAATGGATCTTTTGGGCACGCCTTGTTGAGGTTAGTAAAGTCAATGCACATGCGCCACACCTTGACCACGGCTGGCTCGTCTTTCTTCTTTTCCACCAGGACCGGATTGGATATCCAGTCCGGATGCAGTACCTCCATTATGAACCCGGCTGCAAGCAACTTAGCCAGCTCGTCCAGCACCACTTGTCTCCGGTCGTCTGAGAGACGACGGGTCGGTTGCCTCACCGGTTTCACCTCTGGCCTAACAAATAAAGAGTGCTCTGCCAACTCCCTCGGAACACCTGGCAGGTCCTTAGCCGACCATGCAAAGATATCCCGATTCTCACGGAGGAAGTGACAGAGCTCGCCTTCCTATTTCTCGCCTAGCCCGGTCCCAATGATGGCCACATGCTCTGGGTGCTCCGGGTCAATGGGGATCTTCTTGGTCTCCTTGGGTACCTCGAACGCCGCAGTTGAGTCCGGGCTCATCAGTCCGGACAGGCCGAGCTGTGTTGACTGCGCCATTGCCACCACTTGATGCAGCTTCTTCTTCTCGGCTGCGATCACCAAAGACTCGGCTAGGTTAGATCCCGCCGAGGCACACTGAATTGCTCGCTTGTAGTCACCCGAGATGGATATGATCCCATTAGGCCCTGGCATTTTCATCTTCAGGTATGCAACATGGGTGGAAATCATGAACTTGGCCAAAGCCGGCCTTCCAAGCAGTGCATGGTATGCACTCTCCAAGTCCACCACCTCGAACTCGATACTCTCAACTCGGCAATTTTCCTTGGTTCCAAATGCTACATCCACCCATATCTTGCCCATGGGTGCACAGGAAACGCCGGGCACAATCCCATGAAAAGTACAACTGCTTGGCATCAACTGATTAGGCGAGATGCCCAATTTCACCATTGTGTCTCGGTACATGATGTTGATGGCACTGCCATTGTCCACCAGAACTCGGGTGAACCTCACATTGTTGGTAGGCCCACACAACGTTGGATCTACCACCAGGGCATACTTTCCAGGACTCGGCATGATCCGAGGTGTGTCCTTTCTGCTCCAAGTGATCTCCTGCTCAGACCAGTTCATATAGGTCGGCACCACCGGCATTACTGCATTCACCTCCATGGCACGCCTCTGCACGCTCTTCTTGTCAGTTGGCTCGGTCACAAAGACCACATAGCTCGCATGAACCTCTCTATAGTCATTTCCGGGGTATTCATACTGCTGACTTGGTCCGGCACCATTGTTGTTGTTATTACCTCGGACATTCACCACATTCACGGGTCTTGCTGCTGCAGGCCTCGGAAGAGGTGCAGTGGTTACCGGGGTAACATTTGCTCCGGACAGATTAGGGTGGGACCTCGGCTGAAATCTCTGAGGTGGTGGTCCTGTTCTGATTCCTCCGGCCCTTGCCCCCTCTTCTCTGATTCTGCGGTTCCAGCTGCACTGCCGGGTTGAATGGTTGGCTGGCTTGCGCGGGTCAGTCGTATGGTAACAGCACGGACCATCTATCATTGATTCATAGGTCATGGGTGGCTCCTGGTTCGGACTAAATGCCGGACCATTGATTTTTGGCCTCTGGACACCTCCAGCTCCGGGCTGATCCGGGTTCACCGCTGCAACTTGGTTGGAGGGTATGGATAGTCCGGCTCCCTCCTCTTCTGTCCGAACTCCTGACGGTCATTACACCTTGGTCCGAGCCGGTTGTTTATTGGCTCCCTCCTTCTGTTACGTGCTCCTGCCTCTGCTGCTGGCTGCATCGGATCACCCAGGGCATAAGAATCTGCAACCCGGATGGTTTCTGCTAGGGATCTCGGCATATCTCTCTGGAGCCTCTGCCACAGCATGCTGCCATGTCGACAGCCATCTGCAAACCAGGAAATGGCCTGGGCCTCTACCACTCCTTCACAGGAATTCCGAACATTGCTCCACCGAGTTAAGAATTCTCGGTCAGTTTCATGATCATCTTGCTTACATGCCGCCAGGAGCTGAGGTCGGTTTGGCCTCTTGTATGTACTAGCAAAGTTGCTGTTAAACGCCAGCTCCAAGTCTATCCAGGAGTTGATACTATACTCCGGCAAATTATTCAGCCAGATCCGAGCTGGACCTTCCAACATGTGCGGGAGATACCGGACCGCCCATCGGCGATTGCCCCCCGCAATGTGCACCGAGGATACATAATCTGTCAGCCAATCTTGTGGCTTGGTGCTCCCATTGTATGGCTTGGTGTTCCGACCTAACTGGAACTGAGATACTGGTGGTGGTGGCTCCTTCATGATCCGAGGTCCAAAACATGCCGGACCAGGAGGGCCTTCCTCCTCCAGTTGCTCAGACAAGTAGAGTCTATCCAGCTTGTTACGGACATCGCCTGGGCTAACATCCGACCTCCTATCCGAGGTCCCAACGCCCCATCCACTCTGTGGTATCCAGCTCGTGCCATGGCCGAGTCTCCATCATCATATCGGTCATCGCCTTGACCGACGTTCTGAGGTTGCTGAACATACTCCGGCTCTCGCTGATACTGCCCCTGCTGCCGAGGTTGTTGCTGATACCTCGGGGGCGGAGGTGGTTTACCTCGGCCAGCCGATGCCGCTTGACCGCCGTTCTGATTTCCCTGACCGGAGTTACCCTTAGCCCGGCTCGCATTGCCTGGGCCGGGGTTTCCCTTAGCTCGGCTAGCATTGCCCTGGCCCGCCTTCTGCTTTGCTGCTAGGACTGGATCATACATCTGCAGCTGCTGGTTCTGACCCGAGGTGACACTCCGGGCTCGATCGGCTCCTCCGACGAGTGGAGACGAGGCTTGCCCCTTGGACACCTGACTGACTGGCCTAGCTGAATAAACCATCTCTGAATCACCAGCCCCGGCATTTGCTCTGCGGAGAGCCTCATTCTGCTGGTTAGCCACATATACTAACTCATTACTCGCTTCTGCTGCGCACGCCATGCATCTCCAGATAATCCGGATAGCTCGGCCCTGCCTGCCTCGGCAGCTCTGAGGTTCTTAGCAGGGGAACTATACACCGGCCTTCCAGTTGACACGCGACTCCCACTCCTAGCCGAGGTGGTAGGTCGAGCCTCCCTGTTTAGCTCATCATTGAGCCCCTTGCCTCTCTGCCGCACCTCGGCTCCCCTATGTGTATCAACCGCTACCGGGGTGAAGCCATTCGCTGCATTGTACTCGCGCAGATCTCTATTGAACTCATCTCTAGCTGTTATCATTGCTACAGCCTCCTTCTGCAGCAGGACACGCTTTGCCTCTAGGTCGGCCACAGTCACCACTATGTCCACCCTGGATTTACTGGGTCTGCCAGCGTATCCACTATCTCTACCAGGGTCGCACCTCGGCCCCGCAGCTCTGGGGTGCCAGGCAAGTCCTTCTCTAGCCTGGGCTTTGCAGATCTCACCTTAGCAACCTCGGCTGCCTTGGACTGGCTGGCATCTACTTTGCCAGCGGCGTCAACCGGACCTGTCACCATCACCTCTACGCAGCTCTCGGGGCGAGTGATGCGCCGACCTAAAGCCGCGAGGAGAGGAGTTTCGTCGTCCACGAGCACCTGCTCCGGGTACCCGCGAACAACCTCGACAGCAACGTACGTGACGAAGCTGCCGAGCATCATGGTGAAGCCGTGCTCGGGGAAGGGCTTGCCGGCGAAACACCCCGCGTTGTCGCTGATGAAGGTGAACTCTCCGATCTTGGCGACAAGCCCGGAAAGAACACGCTCGCCTGAGCCCGTCCGGATGAAAACTCCCTCCAACGCCTCAATCTGCCCCACGGTGGGCGCCAACTGTCGTGGTGGGATCACGGCAGATGCCATAGGTATGGCTAAGATGGGGCCGAATGGTCGTTGGGGGAATCCGGGGAGGGTTTATGCACTCAAGAAGTGCACACGCAAGAACACGCAAGAACACGAACAAAGAACCAAGAAAGCAAGAACACAAAACACACCACGATGTACCCTGCTTCGGGGCCCTCTTGCGGAGGTAACACCCCTACTGCAGCACTATCCTAGTCAGTGTATAGCTCAAAGTGACAAGTACAAGCTGCTCCTCGAGCTGTATGATGATACAATGGTGAGAACTTGAGGTGGAAGATGATGCTACAAAGAGAGGAAAAGGCACTCCGAGCCTGAACCGAGGTCTCTCCGAGGTGTTCCGAGCTTCCTCTCTATCTCTCTCTTGATCTTCGATCCTCATCGTCCCCTCTAGCAGGAGGGGGTGAAGCCCACTATATAGGCCAGCCGGGTTACCATTGTGCCCCTCGCAGAACACTGTTGCCATGCCTCTGCAACGGTCACCACCGTACCACCGTACCTCGGTCGGGGACAAGACGTGGCTTGCCCATCTCCTGTAGCCTAACGGCAGAGCTAGCATGTCCCCTCTGACCGAGACAGGACGTGGCCTGGCAGAGCTACCTCGTAGCCTTTACCCAGACCTCGCGTGGTCAGCGGTCGGAGACGTGCAGGCCCGCCGAACCCGGAGCACGCCTCTGCCATGCCCTTGACAGACGCTCCCGTGTCAGGCGCTCTAGTACCCGGCTGGAAGTGACAGGAGCATTGACTCCGGCCCGACCTACAGCCCATCACCTCGGTTAGCTCGGCGCGTCCGTGCCGTACCTTGGGTCTTGCGCTTAATATCTTTTACTAGCTCGGATCTTACTTCCTTCCCACAGCTTCTCCTGCACCCACAACACAAACCACCGCACTGAGGTAGTTAGGTCGGCAGAACATAGCTCGGACAGTGAACCTCGGCCCTGGCCAACAGTATACCTCGGACCCCTCTGGGCCAAAATAGGTCGGCCTGTATTCTCCAGGTCAAGATGAAGCTCGGACCTTCCCAGGCCCAAACAGGTCGGCCCTTTCCGTACCTCGGCACAACTTGGAACACCACCTTATGCCAAGCCTTGACCCTACCCGGGGATACTCCCCCGACAGTGTTAGAGAGATTTGGATTTCATATCCTTCAAAGACTCCAATGATTGGGAGGTCTTTGCAGCAAGATAAGGACCCGTTCAGGCCTATGGAAGAGGGGAGGAAATTCTGGGACCGGAATTCCCCTACTTGAGCGCCGTTGGAGCACTCATGTACCTCGCTAATTGTACACGGCCGGACATTGCGTTCGCTGTCAATTTGCTTGCTAGGTACAGTTCTGAGCCTACCAATAGACATTGGAAAGGCATCAAGGACGTCTTCCGATACCTGCAAGGGACCAAAGATCTTGAGCTGTTTATAGGAGAAACCAAGACCTATCATTGGTAGGCTATGCTGATGCAGGGTACCTGTCGGACCCGCACACCTCCAAGTCACAGGCTGGATATGTTTTCATTTGTGGTGGAACTGTTGTTCCCGGGAAATCGTCTAGGAAAAGTCTTGTATAGACTTCGATGAACCACTACGAAATCATAGCACTATAAGAAGCATCACAAGATTGTGCATGGTTTCGACGGATGATTCGCCACATTCAGCAGACCTATGGGCTAAACACCGTACAAACCCCCACCATTATCTACGAGATAATGCAGCTTGTGTTGCACAAGTGCAGTCAGGGCATGTGATGAGTAATCTTGTTAACCCCAAGTTTTTCTATATGCATGACCTGCAGAAGACGAACCAGGTAAGGATCTTGCATATTAAGTCGTGTGACAATCTCGCTGATATGTTCACTAAATCATTACCCGAATCATATTTTGAGATATGTTTCGTGCAATTGGTATGATTAGACTTAGACATATGCCAGACTCTGGGGGAGATTCTTCACAACCCCATCTGTAAAATCTTGATCCAGATGATCAAGTACTCAACCTGATGTTGAGTGGATTGTACTATTTTTCCCTTATGTGAGTTTTCCCGATGTTTCTCACATTGAGGTTTTTAATGAGGCAATTCTTGCAACATGAGGAGACGTATGTTATGCGCTCTTTCTCCATATTTTTCCCACTGGGTTTTTGGAGTTTTTGAGACATAGACAATACGGGATGTCGGACCAAGGGGGAGTGTTAGGAAACCGACCGTACGAAGCAACGTACGGGCCCACCCTTTCTTGGGGTGGGGGTTTTCCCTCTAGATTGGTCCTCAACCCTAGCCCCTCTCCCTCTTATATATACACATGTATTGTATGGAGAGATACACCATTGATAATAAAGATCAGTCCCGGCTATATCTCTGTGTTCTTTTACTTTTCGCATTTGTGATTGTGCCGCGTGTACGACTCCTTCGACTACGCTCACGCTCCACGCCCTTGGACCGGACTCGCCGGCAAAGGTTGTGTAACAAAATCCTGTTACATGCCTGTATCCCATCACTCATGACTCATCAGTCATCACTAACACATAAGAGCCAGTAGGATGCTTGAGAAATCCCGCTTAGTCCTCCGCTCCCTTTTGCCTTCCCAGCTGAAGCGTTCAAACAGAAATAAGCACCGCTGCCCGGGATCACCCGTGCTCCGCCACCGCGACGTCTAGTTTGGCTCTGCTGGATAACTCAGGCCTCGGCAAGGCATACACAGGGCGGCCGCCGTCCCAAGAGGCGGCAGGCATAGTCCATGGAGGTAAGTGGCAATGGCTCTGAAACCTTGATTTTGTTATTAGCTCCCGAATTGAAATCCGTAATTTCACGCGTCACAGAGTGGAAGCGGGTTCCGATTCAGCAAAGAAGTATTGTCCGGAATCGATCACATTAACCTGGATTGGGTTTCTTAAATTCCACAATTGCTTACCAGATCCGACTCGAATTGGACACATCTAATTCTTTGTCGAATCGAACTGGACACATCCAATTCTTTGTTGAATCCAATTGGCGCTAAAGGATCTATAAGTACAACGAAGCCGGACCAGAGTTGCCGCCCTTCTCTGTCTAATCTTCGATCCATTGATCAGCAGGTTCAGACGCCCTCGTTGTTAGTTCTCCACGATGGAAGCCCCATCTCCAGATTGGTCGGAGCTGCCGGCGGATATACTGCGCAGCATACTCGAATTGCTTCAGTGCCCGGACCACCTCCGAGTTGCCGCTGTGTGCACGGAGTGGCACAAGGCGTCCTCCAAGGTCTGCCGCATCAGCCAGACCCCCTGTTTACTCTACTGCACTGAGGCCGCCGGCCCAAGCGCTGTCGGCATGTACAGCCTCTCAGAGCAAAGAGCATACACAATTACCCTGCCAGACCCACCAATGGCCGAGCGATATTTGATCGGCTCATCCCATGGCTGGCTTGTCACTGCCGACGATAAGTCTGATTTGGTGCTGCTCAACCCCATCACGGGCGAGCAGATGAGCCTCCCACCAGTAACTACCATGGAGCATGTCAAGCCCATTCTGAGCAGCGATGGGGTCCTTGAAAGATATGAGATGTCTTATTACCATATGCAGTTTGCACATCCTCAAGAACCGGCCGCCACTTACCGTTTGGATGAATATCGTGAAACGATATATGCCAAAGCTGTCTTGTCATCTGATCCGTCTGCTGGGGATTGCACTGTTATGCTAATCCATCAGCCGTACTGGCAGCTCTCATTTGCCAAAGTTGGAGGAGAAAGTTGGAATTGGATCACAACAGAGAACGATTATACTGACTGCATTCATCATGACGGATGGTTCTACGCTGTTAATACCGAGGGAACAATTGACAGCTTCTACTTAAATGGTCCATCTATCATACATAAAAGGATTGCATATCAGATACTAAAGCCGCCGAAGATGGTAGTCTACATCGTTCACGCCCCATGGGGTGATAAGCTCCTAGTTAGCAGAAGATCGAGAAGGGTAAATCATAACACGGAGCGTACTTTTGAAATTATAGTGTATAAGCTTGATCCCAACGATAAGAAAGTTAGCAAGATGACAGGAATAGGTGACCATGTGCTGTTTATCGGGCATAATGCTTCAATCTGCCTTCCAGTGAGTGATCATCCCCAGTTGATGTCCAATTGTGTTTATTATACTGATCACGTTATTGAATCATTATTTGAAGCGAAATCCAAAAAACGTGATGTGGGAATTTATCATTTGGAAAGTAATGTTGCGACGAATATCACGTCTCCCGAGATTTGGATGACCTGGTTACCTCCGGTATGGTTGACGCTCAATACTTCAAAAACAAGGTATGCTTTCAAGTATCTTCTCTCTCTTTTTTACAGTATGCTTTCAAGTATCTTAATACTAATAATATGATAAAATCCCAGTTGGTGGATACTATTTCTCGCACTATCTTTTTTTATACGACAAGTTAGAATGGGATACTTTGTGATCGACCCGTCGGAAATCTTTATTCTTATACTTTATTATTTGTAAATCCGCTGGTTATGGACAAATAGTATGTCCCCTCTAATTACTCCTATACTTATAGCATCTTAGTTGTACCCGTTACCTATAAGTCTAAATTTGCTTGTATACATGAGAATTGCTATTTGTTGTGCTTACTTACATATGTTTACAATATTTCTTTGTTTAATATAAAACATGTTTATGTATTTGCTCTACAGATGTGCATATTATCTGAAGTTTTTGAACAGTATTTAAACTAAACATGAAACTCTTCAATAATCAGCAGATCAGCAGTATTCACGGTATAAAAGATCATGTAAACATTTGAATAAATTATACTTGTAAATTTCTAGATGATAGGATTTTTTTATGTTCCAGCTACGTTAGTCGAACTTGCTTTGCATGTGTACTAGCTCATGATAAATGTTTCTGCTGTGTGTTAGTATTTTCGTACGGACCGGCTCGTATACTGCATTTTCAGTGTGATTGTCCTATTGTCCTCTTTAACTATAACCTTCTGTTGGTTACACTCTGTTGATAGACAACCGCTGTTAGTATGTTCATCAGATCTGATATTTTAATCTGTCTACAAATGTTTTACTTTACATGATGCATGACATTGTGTCATGTATGGATGTACTTTCCGAAAATAGGCAACAACCATAGCTTGACAATCTCCTTCACCGAACTAGTGTCACGTTTCATTATCTCTACTATATAATACGAGTAGTGTTTCTTCCTTCCAAATTTTGGTACGTTTGGTACGTACGATTAATTGGTTTGGTACGTCAAGCATCCTCCCGCGCTTCAAGCATCTACTTAGTTAGTCGAGGTGGTATTAAAATTTCGAATGGTTCCGATTCGTAAGTCAAGTTTTAATCGATGCTAATTGGGCCCAAAGGCAGCCCAACAATACCGTCCGTCATGGAAGCTGCCACCCGCACGCACCGACGGCCGCATCCAACCTGCTTGTCCGCCCTGAGCTTGGCCTCCCGCCATCCCATGGCCCGCCGCCTCCTAGGCCAGCAGCGCCAACATCACCGGCGAAGGCGGCGTACGCCACACCAGGTCCGCGGCCTCAATGGCCTACGACATGGCCGGTCGGCCGCAACTGCCGTCAACGCCGACAAGCCACTGGCCGAGGGATCTAGGCAGCGTTTCGCTAGAGATCCAAACATCAGACCCGTGCGCTCTACGCTAAGCTGCATCTACCATGTGCATGTGGAATCAATCGGTTCAAAAAGACTTGTAACATGTACGTCAGTACGTAATCATTCCACTCAACGTCTTCTTTGCGATGATCAACCAATGTGCAACCAATCAATCGTCTCAACAAGTGCTAACATGAGTTCGGCATATGCCACGCATCATGGAAGAGCAAGACCTGACTTACCTGCTCATTTGCAGCCCCAAGCGGGAGACCATTGGAGCTCATCTTCAAGACTCCGAGTACCGGACGGCTTCCGGGTGGCGCTCATGGCCGCCTTAGCCCAAATACAGTGGTTTCAGTTGATCAAGGCGTTAGCTCAGAAGCTGCGTTCAGAGTTTGTGGAAGTGACAACTTTCCTCAATTTCTTGAGAAGCTTTCCTGATGCTCTGGGGTGAAATATATTTTTAGGCCTTCAGTTGTATGCCAAGTGTTAAATAATTGCTATAGGCACCATTTGTTCACCTGCTATAATCTTCAGCTAGCAATCTGTAGCTAATCACGCCAAATGTGAGATTACCATAAGTTATTCAGATAATGCATACAATTATCTGTTGTGTTCGTTAGTTTATTCAAACTAAGAATTGGATAACTTAATTAATGGTTTTACTGTGACTGATAAAAATAAATTATTTTTTAGTTTATCAACACATAAAAATTTATTTTAAACCCGTTGCAACGCACGAGCATTTTGCTAGTTATTTTTTATTATTTGCAAGGATGTTTTATTATTTTGTAACTGTTTTTTAAACCTAATAGCATTTTATTTTCATGCATGATACTTATTGGAGTTAAATTTCCGGTCATAGTTTCCCAGCAAATATGCAAGCCTAACAAAGTTATGTTGTACAGCCATCGCAGGGCCGAGTGCTTGGAGTAATGGAGTCAGAAAAGGATTAACGAGATGGCTCTGGCCATCACCCATCAATAAGCATCTAAAGGCATCTTGGGTTCAGCCTTTGTTAAAACGAGAGTAATGCACTAGTTACCAAATGCTATGAGAAAGTACTGTCAGAAACAGTCAAGTACTCCGGCTCCCTCCTTTCTTATATACCCTGTATTTTTGGTATAGTCAAAATTAAATTTCATAAGGTTTGACAAAATCTATTAGAAAAATACCAGCATTTACAATATAAAATCCATATTATTGAATGCTGATTTTTTTTCCCTATAACTTGGTCAAACTTTACAAAGTTTGATTTTGACTAAACCCAGACCGCGATGTAATTTGGAACAGAGGGAGTATGTGTTAAGAGGTCCGGATGTCTTATTTTTGTTGCATTTGTAATTAGTAAATCTTAATGTAGCTTCTTGATGACCTCAATGGATTTATATATTGTAATAAGGATGATCTGCGTACTCTTTTTCCTTCGCGGCTCAGTTTTTTTTGGAACAGAGGGAGTATGTGTTAAGAGGTCCGGAGGTCTTACACCTTGTTGAAGCCTTTCAAGTCATACTGGTTTTTTCATAACTGAGGGAAAAACTTCCATTAGCTGCACTACATCAACTTCCTCTTTGGGTTCCTAACGGGTGGTGATATAACACACCATCACCAGTTAACATCTAACAGGGGCATGACCCTGATCAAAATGCATGACAACAAGTTCTGGGCATGCTAAGCACTGAATCAACAACTAAACAAGCGCATTTCATGCCCGTGTGTTAACATCTTACAAGGGCAACACATGCCCCTGATCAAAATGCACCAGTTTTAACTTACCACGCTCGACCTAGCCGTGGTAAGGGCACGTGTAGCCTGGACATCGAAGTGGCGCTATTGAAGATGGTAGGCTTGAAGCCGTAGGAGGTGAGCTTGAAGATGATGGCGTCGGCTTCCTCCAGCTTGTACTTCAGCACGACGTCCGGCCAGTTCCGGCTTAGCATCATCTCGCCGCCGTGCATGCACACCTGCACCCACTCGTCGCAGTAGTGGCACGCCGATATCGGTTTGCAACGAGGGAGTGGGATCTGGATCCACTCCCTTAGCACGGGTTGGAACGGTCTGGTGATGACTAGCATCAACAGATCATCGGCGTCGAGCTAGGCATAGAACCGGCGAGGTGCCACTGGCCTAGGGATGTGGCCGATCGTCAGCTGTCGGCCCTGGGTACGGTTGGATAGACCGCCTCCTCCTCCCCATCGGGTACCACCGGCCTCACGAGTCAGCGGTTGCGCTGGAGCACACCCTCTTGGCCAGGAGGTGTTGTGGTAGCTGTGTCCCGGTGATTTCCCAGTCCGTTTTGGGTACCTTGTCACAACATAGACGTCAACGACTGTCTTGAGCAACAATGGCAAGACATGGACATGGACATGAACATTGACAAGAAACAAGCAGAAGAATGGGCATTGACAAGCAACAAGCATGGACATGGACATTGACATGCAACAAGCAAAAGCATGAACAAGCAACAAGCATGGACATGGACATTGACAAGCAACAAGCTGTAGAAGACATGAACATGAACATACATGGACATGAACAAGTTCTGGACATCTACAGGAACATGCAAATTGAGATCAACCCAAAGCCTACAATGATAACAGATCTACAAGCACGTGGAGACCTACAAGGAGCCTAAACAAGATCAAGGTAAATAGGCCGGCAATGGTGAGGAAAAAACCCCAAATGGCCACAAACCCTAACCCAAATCCAAATCGAGAATGAACTGACCTAAAAAGGGGGGAAAGGAACTTACCGTGTCCAAGGACGGGGTGAGTCCTCCCCCTGACATCGAAGAAGAAGCCCGCGCTGCCGTTTTGGAAGATGATGCCGGTGGCAGCATCTTTCCTTCCTTGCGTGGCGGCCTCAAAGATGAAGCCACATCCGTCGATGGTGATGCCACTCCTTTCCCAGCATGCGATGCCACCGCAGCAGCCGCCGCCGGAGCTCAGGGACGGCCGACACAACCCGGCGACGATGCTTTCAGCATCTTCGCCAAATTGGCCGATGCCTGGGCGACGAGGACATCCACCCACTTCGAATGAGCAATGGGGCGGGGGAGGAGAAGCGGTGGCCATGGGAGCGGAGAGGACGAGGGGTGAGAGCGGTGGAGTGGGCGGTGAGGGGAGTGGGGAGTTATGTCGAAACGTCTTGTCTCCCGTGCTTCCCAACGCATGCGAGAGTGCGCCACGCGGAGCTCGCCGGAAACGGCCGAATAGGTTCCTCCGGGACCTGGTTGAGCACTCCTTTAATGTTCGTGCTATGCAACAGGGCGGGCCAGCCCAGCCAACCAAATGGACGATTTTTACATCGCCACAGTCTCGCCCAGGCCTTCACAGGTAGGGCTGGACATAAAGCTCGAATATCGGTGAGCTTAATGAGCGCTCGGTAGCTCGACTCATTTCAGCTCGGCTCGTTTTCTTAACGAACCGAGTTGAGCAGCAATTTTAGCTCCGAGTTTCACGAGCTACTCGTTAAGCTCGTTAGCATCGTCGCAGCAGGCTGCAAATCTGCATGGCTGGCCTTATAGTGTAGCCCATCTAATGTTAATATGTAAATAACCCATCAGGAGAACCAAAAAATCTTCTCTATATGGACGAAAAAATCTGTTGATCCTGATGCTTGCTTGATAGCTTGCTTAATTAGCTGAATACCATGATACATCTTCTTAACGAGCTTTAACAAGTTGCTCGCGAGCGCTCGTGAACATATAACAAACCAAGTCAATCTTTAAATTTAACTCGTTATTCTGAGCTTAACGATCACGAGTCATAACGATCCGAGCAGCTCGTTAGTCTAGCCCTATTCACAGGTAACCTTGTCTTGACGAAGGCCCGGTGTTCTGTTGTAGGAGGCCATCCTGGGCATGTGGAAGCATCCCATGCTATTAAAGCAGCATCTCGTGGTTTGGCTGCAGCTCCATGTGCCGCTTCCTGGTGCAGCATCTGGAACGTCTCGGCCGCAACAAGCTTCTCTCTGAGGTCCATCATCACCTCGCGGTTCACGTCGTCAATCTGAACATGCTTGTGTGTGCAGAGAAACTTGATGACCGCTTCAGATGCGCTGTCCACGTGTGCGGGCTAACCAGATTTTTCGACCGGTAACCAAAACGCTGATCGCACGAATGTTATGCTAGCGCCCAGAAACAGTATGATTTGGGCTTAATAAATGGAACCACGTACAGCAAGCACTTCAAAGCACCAGCAACTGATCTCAAATTGCACAGCACGCTCAAGTCCAGTTCCAACCATACATATGGAACCATACCATCTTTAAACACACATGATAGCATCGGACGCCAAAGTAAACACACATGATTGGAGGCACCTGCAGCCTGGAGGGAAATCTCCAAGTACTCTCCCAACTGAGGAGTACCACGATGATATACGGGGAACTGTCAAATCCAGTGGCCACACATCCGTCTTTAAAACTGCCAAACGAACCGACTAGACCAGGATACGTTTGATACACGTCAACAAGTCTCACACACGTTTAAACCCCGCTCCCCGTGCCTCAGTAATGAGACACATCGAAGCCACGCGGCCCGAGCTAATATATACTTCATCAGGTATACCACACCACACATCAATCGAAAGGGTACAAAAACAAGGGCCATAAACAACATTAGACGCAGCACGAACAACACCCACGTGAGCAGAAATTCCATGCTTAATCCACAGAAAAAAACAATATTCAGTCATCCGAACACTTCGACGGACCCAGGTTTTTCGTACTGACAACCAATGTTGTATCAAAACGAATTTCCATCACCGACTTCTAAGCCCTGACTTTCCCCCCAGCTGGCTACAGCCACCAACCTGCAGGCCAGAAAACAGTGAAGTTCAACATTAACATTCCACCTACTATATTGTGTAGAATGCAAGTTAGTTCATGTATCCGTACCTGAGGTTTTTTCGTGGACATAAAGATGGTGTTTGCTCTTTTCCCCTCTGGACATAAAGCGCAAATAGCATTTATCACAGGCGAACTTCAAGGGGGTAGTTTTATGAGCAATATTTATATGTGAATCGACCTGTACAATAAAAACAACATTAATGGAGATGCTTGATCTTGCACAGGAGAATTAAAGCTGAATATAGGTGCAGACTTGAGTTAAAATCCGACAGCCAGTCATTCTCTCATAGAGTAATATGATTAGTACTGAGGATGTTGCAAAATTTATTACCTCATCCTTGTTTTTCCTGATTTCCTTATACTTGCGCTTGTTCCTTAAGCAAAGCTCGCAAATGATAAACTCATGCGTTTTTTACTCCCAAAGAGCACAGAAATTTTTATAAAAATCCTCATCCTCCATCCTGAGGAGATCAGATGAACTGTAGATCAGATTTCAATACACGAAATAAGGCGGAATGATTGGCTGTAAGTTGATTAACAGCACCAAAATAGATAAATGCATCAGGAAAAATACTCTCTATTACCAAGGCTAGTTACACCACAGTACCACACCAAAGTTTGTACCAAGGCTAGTTACACCACACCAAAGTTTGTAAAACATTAAAATAACTGAATCATATTACTTCCAGGAATTATAAACTTTCTGACAGCAATCCATAAAAATCATCTAAACCAGTCCCATGTGCTCACTGGCACACTGTATTGTAGCATGGACATGCATAGAAAAAAGTAGTACCTGAATTAATTGCCAAACTATTTGCAAAAAAAAAAGAATTAATTGCCAAACTAAAACGACACAGATCTGCTGCTATGTTTCCTAACGAATTTAGAACTGATCAGACACAAAAGGCCAGGCATGGAGCACACAAAATACACATGATGAGTGCAGCACGGTAGAAACAGAGACATAAGAGAGGCACGTACCCGCCACAAAGGCATGACACCAAGTGAAGGGTAGACTCCTTCTGGATGTTGTAGTCAGCTAGGGTGTATACATCATCAAGTTGCTTGCCAGTGAAGATGAGGCGCTGCTGGTCCAGGGGTATGCCTTCCTTGTCCTGGATCTTCGCCTTGACAATGTCGATGGTGTCCAGGGACTCCACCTCCAGCGTGACGGTCTTGCCACTCAGTGTCTTGATGAAGATGTGCATGGCACCACTGGGGTAGAGGAGAGGGTGTGAAAGGACAATGATGTCGCCTAGAGGGGGTTAATAGGCGATTAAAACTTTTCCCGGTTTAGGCTTGATAATTGCGGAATAAAACTAGGTGTTTTAATTAACAAGCCAACAACCTAAATACTAAGCTCACCTATGTGCACCAACAACTTATGCTAAGCAAGACAAGCAACAAGGTGATAGCAATATAGAATACTTCAAGCACGAAGGCTATCACAATATAAAGTGCATAAGTAAAGAGCTCGGGTATAGAAATAACCGAGGCACGCGGAGACGATGATGTATTCCCGAGTTCCCCCTTTTTAGGGGAGTACGTCTCGTTGGAGAGGTGTGAACCAACACAATGGTTCAACAACCACAAAGGTTTCACCTTCTTCTCCGATGAATCGCACCACAAAGGTTTGGTTCACCTTCCACTATCGGAATCCTTCGAGGCGGAAATCCGGAGCCTTTCAACAACGATCCAGGGCACACACCCACAACCGAATTGGGGCTGCCGAACAGCTACAAGTGACCATCAAGGGTCTCAACCACCACACGGGAGTCTAGGGTCCAAAGACCCAAGAGTAACAAGTTCACAAGCTTTCAACTTCCACGAATCCTCGTGGAGAGCACAAACCGATGCACAAAACAATGGCAAGAGCACAAGTGCTCAAATCCTTCACTCTCAAATCTCACCAAAAGCAACTAATGCTAATGGGGGAGAAGAGAGGAAGAACAAAGTAAGAACACCAAATCCCTCCAAAATCTAGATCCAAAGGCTTCCCCTCACTTAGAGGACCCTCTAATTTGAGGCAAGAATCATGAAGGAATAGAGAGAAAGACAAGCTCAAGAAGGTCAACAATGGGGGCAATTCCGTGCTTGAGAGTTGGGGGTTATTTGGGAAGAAGGTCCCCTTAAATAGGACCCCCAAAATCTAGCCGTTATGTGAAAATCGCGCCCAGGAACGATACTACCGCTAGCCCAGCGGTACTACCGCCCCCTAGGGAGTTAGAACAGAGAAACAGGCTCAAAACAGGCTCCAGGCAGCGGTACTATCGCCCCGGGTGATTTCGAGCGCTCAAACGGGCGCGGTACTGGACTCCCAGCGGTACCCGGGCGGTACTACCGCTGGATAGAAAAACTGTAAAAAACACCCAAACGAAAACGACGATATCTTGAGCATCTGAACTCTGTTTTCGATGATCTTTGGCTCGTTGGAATCGTAACGAAGAGCTTTACAAGATCATGCAGAGAAACATCATAGTCCAACAATGGAGGATAAAACCAAATGGGGAAAGGTTAGACCTCTCGATAAAAGAACAACCGATAAAACCTCCAAACCAAAACCGCAATATGTTTCTCATCCGGACTCCGTTTTCTATGATCTTGGGCTTGTTAGAAGATACTCACAAGCTCTACAAAATTATGCATATACACATCATAGTCCATCATGTGAGGAGGAGAACACAAGAGATGAGTTTGGCCTCTCTACAAAAGACGAACCGGTAAAACCTCCAACATCAAAAACATCACAAGATATTCAAATAAAATCCGTTTTTGATGAACTAGAGCTTGGTATGGAGATCAACACAAGATCTAAATTCCCACATGGATAAAAGACAAATAAGAACCAAGAAAGATGATATTCCAAATATGCAAAGGTTTGAGCTCTCCACAAAGATGCGATTAAGTTACTCACTTGAGAGCCCCTCTTGATAGTACGCCGTCTATCCTATAACCCGGTCTCCCACTAACACCACGAGACCGGTAAAATAGAAAACCTATCAAGATCATACCTTTGCCTTGCGCATTCCACTTGAGCTAGATGATGACGATCTTGATCTCTTCAAGTGGAACACCTTTCTTGATTTGCGCTTTGCTTGGTGAAGATTCAAATGTTGCTCCCCCATACACCAGTGTGGGAGAGCCTCTCATAAGCACATCTTCACAGGACCAATATCTCCAAATGGGTTGCAAGCTTCAAGCATATGATATCTTCTATATGCCCATCTTGAGCTTGCACATCTCAACCTTGATGACGATCACCACTTGACGTCATCCTCCATGAGCTATAAAAATCTTCCTTTTGATGCAAGCCCATGGAGAGATATCTAACCCCAACAAAGAAATGCCACACACACATAATGGGTTAGTTCACAAAGCTATATGGACAATTTCTTACCATACCATTGGATCACATGATCCCACATGGTATATCATTTAACTTTGTGTGTTGATCAACTTAAAACCACTCTTGCACTTAGTCTTGATCAACCTTGTATGTTTTCATCTTCTTGATCATATCAAATATGTCCATCATAATCAATGATCTTGATGGTATACAACCTTGAATCCAACACATGGAGTTCAAGCGATGCCAATGGACAAACCTACAAGAATAACTCAATACACACATTAATCCATAAGCATTGTCATTAATTACCAAAACCACACATGGGGCAACACATGCACTTTCAATCTCCTCCATTTTGGTAATTGATGACAATCCCATTTACGAGGGTTTATATAATGAATTAAGCAACCATGCACAACAAAGAGCAAGGATGCAAGAGCATGAAAGACAAATGCTTAAGAACAAACTAAAGCATAAACCAAATTCCCTTAAACCCTCTAAACTTCTCCCCCATTGTCATCGATTGCCGAAATAGGAGGAAAAAATTTAGAAGGCCAATATAGTAAGAGCTCCCCCATAATGTGTGCATTTCTCATAATATGAGTGAAATCAAATGCACATATCCAATAACGAATAGTTGGGAAGGAGATCAAACTATATTGAGGATCCAAATATCACCAATTTTCTCCATAAACCCAGGCTGATCCACCCAAAAGTGCATCAGTTCTGGCTAGTAAGTTTAAGTCTGTGAGATATGCTCTTAAAAGGTGGCACAAAAGTCTGTCAAAGATCAAAATCCAAATACATAACTGTAATCAGATCATCTTGCTGCTGGATATGCTTGAGGAGCGTCGGCCTATTTTCCTCACTGAATTTAACTTCAGGACAATTGTTAAGCTGCATTTGGAGGATTTGTTACTCATAGAATGTAAATACTGGAGGAAAAGATGTTCAATCAGATGGATTAAATTGGCAGAAGATAATACTAAATTCTTTCATGCAATGGCTACCAATAGGTACAGGAGGAATAATATTGCTTCGCTGAAGGCTGATGATGGCAGAATTGTGACTGGACATGATGATATGGCTGCTCTGATTTGGTCCAGCTACAGGGACAGAATGGGAAGGACTGAAGCTATCCAAATGCAGTTTGATCTCGAAGCATTGTTTCACAGGGTTGAGGGCTTAGAGGAATTGACATCTCCTTTTATAAAAGAGGAAATGGATCTGGTTGTCAAGGAAATGCCGGCAGATAAGGCTCCTGGACCTGATGGGTTCAACGGCATGTTCCTGAAAAAATGTTGGCCGATAATAAAGCAAGATTTTTATAAGCTAGCTGAGGATTTTCATCAAGGAAATTTAAGCCTTCAGAATATTAACGGCTCATACATCACGCTGGTTCCGAAAACACAGTCACCTGAAGGTGTTAATGATTTTAGGCCAATTTCATTGACTAATGTTTGTCTCAAGTTCCTCACCAAGCTTCTGGCTAACAGGTTGCAGAAGGTGATTTTGAAATGTATTCATAAAAATCAGTATGGGTTTTTAAAGAACAAATCTATTCAGGATTGTGTCGCCTGGGCTTTTGAATACCTTCATTTGTGCCACTCTTCCAAGAAGCCCATAGTGGTTCTGAAATTGGATTTCGCCAAAGCTTTTGATACTATAGAGCATGAAACAATTATAAAGGTCATGAGAAGCATGGGTTTCAATGAGGTCTTCTTGTCCTGGGTGCAGAATGCTTCAACTGGTTCCTCTGCTGTGTTACTAAATGGAGTTCCTGGCAAGCAGTTTATGTGCAAGAGAGGGGTCAGGCAGGGTGACCCCCTCTCTCCGTTGCTGTATGTTTTGGGTTCCGAGCTTTTGCAAGTTGTTGTCAATGATTTATGCCAGCAGGGATTAATCTCATTGCCCATTCAGACATATGATCATGACTACCCAGTTATACAATATGCAGATGATACTTTAGTGGTGTTGCAAGCTGAGGCTAGTCAGATTACTGCTTTCAAAGATCTGCTCCACAAGTTTTCCCTGTCCACTGGTCTGAAGGTGAACTACAACAAGTCAAGCTTAAGTCCGATCAATGTTAAAGAGGATGAAGTAGGGCAACTGGCTGCGGCTTTTGGTTGTCAGGTGGCCTCTTTGCCATTTACGTACTTGGGGCTTCCACTTGGCACTACTAGACCGAGAATCCAAGATTTGGCGCCAATTGTAATAAGGTTGGAGAGGAAATTATGTTCTACATCATGTTTTCTGACACAGGGAGCTAGACTACAGTTGGTTCAATCTGCTCTTGCGTCCATGCCGATATACTTCCTATGCTCCTTGCAGCTTCCTGCTGGAATTATCAAGCAGCTAGATAGGATTCTGAGACAATGCCTATGGAGGGAAA
Organism: Poa pratensis; assembly: GCA_947311845.1. Classification (NCBI taxonomy): domain Eukaryota; kingdom Viridiplantae; phylum Streptophyta; class Magnoliopsida; order Poales; family Poaceae; genus Poa; species Poa pratensis. The sequence continues at coordinate 30,726,288 of CAMZMU010000094.1, forward strand.
TTCTGATACACCAAAGCAGTCCCTTGTTGCGTGGGAAATGTTGTGCATGCCAAAGATGAAGGGAGGAGTGGGAATTGTGGATTTTTACAAGCAAAATGAAGCTCTTCTGTTGAAGCATCTAGATAAATTTTATAATAAGGCTAAGATTCCATGGGTAGAGTTAATATGGTCAGAGCACTATGAAGATTTGATTCCACACGCTCAGAACCTGTGTGGTTCGTTCTGGTGGAGAGATATCATGAAAAAGGTGGAGCAATATAGACTTATTTCGGCAGTGCAACTAGGAAAAGGTGATACAATCATGTTTTGGCAGGATAAATGGGTGTTTGATGGCTCTACGAGGCCTTTGTCAGCCAGATTCCCCAGAATTTACTCCTTTGCTTTGGATGCGCAAATTTCTGCATGTGAGGTGTATAATCAACAACAGCAGATGACGAGCTTGTTCCATTTACCATTGTCAACCTTAGCATTTCAGGATCTGCAGCAGCTTCAGAGCTTGATGGTCCAAAACCCTCTCACTCAGGACGAGGACCGTTGGACCTATGTGTGGGGGCCGAGATATACTGCTTCAGCTTACTATCAGCAGCTCTTTGCAAGCATCACGGTTATTGATGCGTTCAAATGGATCTGGAAGTCCTGCTGTATGTTGAAACTGAAGTTCTTCGCTTGGTTATTGCTGAACGATAGACTGAATACAAGGGATTTGTTAAAACGCCGAAACTGGAAGGTAACTGAGGAGTTCCACTGAGTGCTATGCCCCACGAGAACCTACGAAGACAGAATGCATTTGTTTTTTTAGTGCAATTTTAGTTAGAGGGTGTGGAACTACTTGCAGATTGAATGGCCCAACACATTGGACATACAGGCTGCTGTTTCATATGCCCGCAAGTGTTTTTCTAAGCCTTTCTTCATGGAGGTTCTGATTGTCGCTTGTTGGCACATTTGGAAGCAGAGAAATGGGAAAATTTTCGAGGCACAAAGACCTTCTTTTGCTGGGTGGAGAAGAGATTTCATCCATGATATGTCCATGCTTGAGCATAGGATAAAGAAGAAACATCACTCTGCTTTGTTTGCCTGGATAGGCAGCCTCATGTAATTTTATTTCTTTAAGTAGTTGTACAACCTCTTTTCTGTTTGTAAGTTTTGTTGAGTAATAAAGTGCTGTGGGGCTGTTGCCTCACAGTTTTAAGTGTCAAAAAAAAAGGATCCAAATATTGCAAAAGAAAATCAAATTGAAAAATACTTTGACAAAGGAAGTAACCAATCAAAGGATCCGAAAAACCAATAGAACATAAGAAGATATTATGATAAGATCAACCAAGTGTTCTAATAATCAAGAGGGAACTCCCCAAGGTACGTGCACAATAAGGATTTGTATTTCAATATAGTGTGCACAATATGGAATCCTCATTCCCTCCTAGATAATGTAGAGCACAAATCATAAAAGATGAGGCAAAATGTCCACAAGCTTATTAAGATGAAAAAGTAAACTAAATGAAAGCCAAAGCTTGTGACTTTTAGAAACCACAAAAGAATCAAAAGCAATAAGAGATGGTCACTAAATAATTGGAATACCAATTAAAGATGGAACTATTCCCATGTGTATAAGTTTCTAAGTAGACACCAATCACGAAGATATAAGTCCACAAAAAAACATGTACACAAAATAGGTACAAGGTTAAAGAACATGATATCCAAAGGAAGTCATAAATACACCAATAAGATCTTTGCTTAAAAATAGCACAAATCTCAATTTTATCTTAAAGGGATATAGATGAACTTCCAACACACACTCATCATAGCATCAAAAAAATATCCACAAGGATAAGGTGAAAAATGGGATGCTCCGAGAAAGATAACAAGTATCGCAAGAGGCAAATGATTTTGAAGAAACATCAATATTGCATATGCAGACATAGAGTAGAAAGTGCTAGATTAACATATATGGGATTGATGAATCATGAAAATGATTATATATATTCCCCTTGATATGTAATCATCCCGGCTTGCCCACATTTGCAACAAAGTTGTTTTGCAAGAACCAAATGAATTGCAACAAAAGAGATCATGCCATGAAACAACCTACACAAGGTTGAAAGCTAGAAAAGTATGCATGAGGTAGATACTTGTTACCGAGATAGCATTGGTGATGTAGAAGATAAGAGTTACGATCATCCAGCTTGGCTCCAATAAGCACATGGTGACACCACCTTCCTTGTAAATGAGACAAGCTTCCAATGCATCTCAATGTACCTAAAACAAATTCAAGTACAAAATGGTACCCAAACTCATTGGGTCCAAAGTAGTTAGAGCAACTACAATACATAGGACAAACTCCACATAAATATGTGCATATTGATATGAAATTGAATTTCATGCACATCTTAGCCATTTAGGATTTGATGAGTTTATCCTATATATTGGATCAACGAAAGTAAGCATGCCATAAGATATACATATAGTAAATATGCATGCACAAGACTTTCAAGAACCAAATGAGATATAATTTGGACAAAACACCAATTAAACCAAGAAGCACACACAAGTGTGACAAGAAAAAGAATTGTCCAAATTATATCAAAACCCAAATCAACACATGATTGAAGATACCACTTTGAAAAGATACCAAATGAAAGCAAGATACCAATTGATGAAAATATCATCAAGGAATAAACCAAACCCTCTACACTTTTCATGATGGCACAAAGTACCAAGACGAAAAATGTTTGTCTTCCAAAGAGACACGTCATCGGGATCAAATACCAATTGAAGACAACTAATGTTCAAAACATATAGGATTGCTCCCCCAAGATTTGTGCATTATTTATGATCTTGCATTTGAATACAAAATGCACACAAATGGGATCATCACTCTCCATACATATTATTCAAACACTAGTCATGTTCAAGGAAAGCAATAAGATACAAAACCAATTTAAAGAATGATGTTCTACTCAATGTAGGATAGCTTCCCCAAGAATAGTGCATTATCTAGAAGTATGACTTTGAATGTAATGCACAAGAATGGGATCATTGCTTTTCCTAAAAAGAAAGCACAAAACAAATTTTGAGTAGAGCAACAAGGATCCAAAGATACAAGGAAGACAAATGAGAGTTAGATCAACAAATCCTTGGCAATAAAATAAGGCAATTCAAAGCAAGAGCCAAAGTGAAGATGGTCTACAAATTCCACCACAATATGAGTATCACTTGTCATGGACAAGGAGTATATAGAGATATTTCTCGGTGGTATTAGGAATGATATTAAGACCAACTTCACAACAAATAAGCATATGGCAAAGAATAAGATTTAAAAGCCATGCTTAAATAATAGATATTCTTGATAGCTTCAAATATTCACGCGATCATGCAAAGCAACTCCAAAGAGTAGCTTGAAGCAATTGGTTTCCCAAAAAGATATATGAGAACATATTTAGGGAAAGCCATATCAAGAACTTCCATCACAAACAAGATCCAACGGTGAGGCAAAAAGCATTTAAGCAAATATGGAACTTGTTTGAGAAACATGCCACATAGGAATAAGATAATAACAATATCAATTCTAGGTGGCAATACCTCACATGTTCACATTTTCTAGGCTTTAATATGCACATAGCTTATTACTCCCCCATAATGTGATAATCCATTTATTTAAAACAAGAGGCAAACAAAACCAACTAGAAATAATTAATGGACATTATAGAATTTGAATTTCTCATGAGCATGACATACCACATAGAGAGATAGATAATATTAATATATCAACACTAAGTGGTATTCCTCATGTTACACAATTTTAGGATTGTGAAGTGCACGAAGCATATCACTCCCCCAAAATAGGATAGTCCATTAATCTCTCAAAAAGAGAGCCAACAAGATAAGATCAAATAAAAGCAATAAGGCTCAACACAAATAATGGTGTGCAAACCAACATACACATACTTGATTACTCAAGATAAGTAAGTAGAGAGCACAACACATACCAACACTAGCAAGGTACAAAACCTAACACATGCAAGGGTGCAAGCAACTTTCAATGTATATATGATTTAAATAAAAGTTACCGCAAGGAGGAACATTGGATATGAGATAGAACAATATAATCCAAATGACTTGGCTTGAGATAATATAATTGATGAAGATCCCTTAATTCTTCATGATGTAGCCAAGTCTCCAATGCCCTCCAACAACACCTATTGATCAAGTTTTAGCTTGTTGGTCCCCAACCAAGTTGGGTCCTAAGAGGTTAGTCACAATAGGTTTGGCAACCCAAATGGTTCTTTTCTTGACACCACTTTGAGTACCAACATATTTGGCAAACACATTGCCAACCTTATCCTTCCGAAGAGAATAAACATCATCAATTATAATGGGGTTGGATAAGGTACCATTTGTGCATGAAGAAGCAAAGTGACCCTTCTCACGGCATAGGTAGCAACATTGCTTCCTCCTTCTTCTTAGTTGGAATCTTGACTTGAGGAGGGTAGCTTGATTCTTCTTGGGAAGAGGCCGTTCTTCAACTTGAGGAACTTGAGTTTGAACTTGAGGCTTCTTCCCTTGTTGCTTCTCACTAAGAGCTTCTTCTTCAAAGGGCAAGATCTAACATGGTGCCCTTCAACTTTGCACTTGAAGCAAACAATCTTGGCCGAATCTTTACTTGTTCTTGGCCCTTGTTCTTCTTGTTACTTGGACTTGTTCTTTTATTGGAGTTGAATCCAAGTCCACTCTTGTCATTGGGGCGTCTTTGAACACTCAACATATTGTCAAGTGTAGAATCCCCAACATGACGCTTTTCCAAGTCTTTCTTCAAAGAAGTGACTTGGGCCTTGAGCTCATTTAATTCCTCTACATGGTTAGTATCAACACAAAACTAGAGGAAGTAGAAGCTTCATTGTTAGAGCAACAAGGCATGGAAAGTAATTCATCACAAGATGTAGCAACATTGTGAGTGGATGAATCACTAGGACTAGCACAAGACAATATAGCATTAAGAGTAGAAGTTGTGCCATTGTCCACATGAGGCTCACAAGATGTTACCTTTGACATAATAGCCTCATGAGCTAACTTTAGCCTAGCATGGGATGCTAGAAGATCCTCATTAGAGCTAGAGAGCTTTTCATGACTTTCTTCCAATTTCCCATACTTGCTAGTTAGCAACTCAAGTTGAGCCCTTAGCTCAACATTCTCCTTCAAAATAGATGCTTCACAAGAAGTGGAGTTAGTAGCACAAGCATCATTAACATTAGAAATGGAAGAAGACAACTTGGCAAGCTCATCATTTTTAGATAGTTGAGTTTGGAGTTGATCATGAGACTTGATAAGGAGAGAGTGTTCACTTTCTAAAGCCTTGTGAGCTTTGTCAAGTCTCTCTATGTCCTCACTTAGTCTAGCATTGCCAACACCAAATTCAACTTTTTCCTTTTTAAGCACTTTATATTTAGCAATAGCATGATCTTTTCCTTAATGATTTTAGCAATAATAAGATCATTAGACTCATCAAGAGATCAAGTCTCTCCTCAAGAGAAACCCTATACTCTTCTTCTTCTTCAAGAGAAGCTTTCAAGGAAGCTATAGTGATAGATTATCTCTCTCAATTTGACATTTCTCAAAATTGAGTTTCCAAATCCTCAATGATTTCCCTACTCTTAATAACATAAGCAATGATTTCACATAGAGGAGGGATAGCTTTGCTACCTTTGGGAGAGCACCAATACCATCTCACCCTTCTTGGTTAAGGATTCAATATCAAAATTTCTTCATGAGAATCCTCAACCACATCATCACAAGATGTATGGGATTCGAGATAGATTCGTTTGAATCCTTAGCCATAAGGCAAAAGTGATTAATGGGCAAAGAGGATGAAGAATACTTGAAGCACCATTGAGGTCCATGTCTTGTTCCAACAAATGTTGGGATTCCTCTACATTGTTAGTCATGCAAGTACTAGAGGATATGGAAGCATTATTTTCATGACAACAAGACATAGAGAGCATATCATCATGAGATTTAGTTAAGCAACTATTACATGATATGCAAGGACTATCAACTCTAGCATGTATGACATTTGGAGTGCTAGAAGAGTTTAAGTCCAAAGATAGAACATTGCAATGAGATAGAGATGAAGTATAGTCAATAGAATATTCACCATCAACAAAGCAATTTCTATCACCACTCACCATATCATTACCTTGTGACAAATCACATGTTGGTGAAGTGGAAGAAGTTGTGAACTCATCACGGCCGGAGGTGGAAGGAGAACAATCATCCTCAATAATGTTGGACACTTCATATATATCTTGAAGCTTGGTCCAAAGCTCATGAGCATTCCGAAAAGGCATGATTGAAGCAAGAACTACATCGCTCAAAACACATATAAGCCATTAGAAACAAGAGTTCGAGATGAGAGTTTTCCTCATCCTCTAAAGATAATTCTTGGAATCCTTTGGAGGAGAAAAACCCACATCTACAATCCTCTTAATATAATTTGGACCCATGGCCCTAAAAAGATTAAGCATGCGAATTTTCCAAACATCATAATTTGTGCCATCGAATAAGAAAGTGGGATCGTGCACTAATTCTCTAAACGACATCTTTTACTCTCTAGGCGGTAAAGCCCAAAAAGAGAGCCCAGGCTCTGATACCAATTGAAAGGACAATGATGTCGCCTAGAGGGGGGCGATTAAAACTTTTCCGGTTTAGGCTTGATAATTGCGGAATAAAACTAGGTGTTTAAATTAACAAGCCAACAACCTAAATAAACTAGGCTCACCTATGTGCACCAACAACTTATGCTAAGCAAGACAAGCAACAAGGTGATAGCAATATAGAATACTTCAAGCACGAAGGCTATCACAATGTAAAGTGCATAAGTAAAGAGCTCGGGTATAGAAATAACCGAGGCACGCGGAGACGAGGATGTATTCCCGAGTTCCTCCTTTTTAGGGGAGTACGTCTCGTTGGAGAGGTGTGAACCAACACAATGGTTCAACAACCACAAAGGTTTCACCTTCTTCTCCGATGAACGCACCACAAAGGTTTGGTTCACCTTCCACTATCGGAATCCTTCGAGGCAAAAATCTGGAGCCTTTCAACAACGATCCGGGGCACACACCCACAACGAATTGGGGGCTCCCGAACAGCTACAAGTGACCACCAATGGTCTCAACCACCACACGGGCGTCTAGGGTCCAAAGACCCAAGAGTAACAAGTTCACAAGCTTTCAACTTCCACGAATACTCGTGGAGAGCACAAACCGATGCACAAAGCAATGGCAAGAAAACAAGTGCTCAAATCCTTCACTCTCAAATCCCACCAAAAGCAACTAATGCTTATGGGGGGAGAAGAGAGAAAGAACACCAAATACTTCCAAAATCTAGATCCAAAGGCTTCCCCTCACTTAGAGGAGAGATTGATTGGTGGAATGGTAGATCTAGATCTCCTCTCTCTTTCACTCTAATTTGAGGCAAGAATCATGGAGGAATAGAGAGAAAGCCAAGCTCAAGAAGGTCAACAATGGGGGGCAATTTCGTGCTTGAAAGTTGGGGGTCATTGGGGGAAGAAGGTCCCCTTAAATAGGACCCCCAAAATCCAGCCGTTATGTGAAAATCGCGCCCAGGAACGGTACTACCGCTAGCCCAGCGGTACTACCGCCCCCTAGGGAGTTAGAACAGAGAAACAGGCTCAAAACAGGCTCCAGGCAGCGGTACTACCGCCCCGGCAGCGGTACTACCGCTCTGGGTGATTTCGGGCGCTCAAATGGCACGGTACTGGACTCCCAGCGGTACCCGGGCGGTACTACCGCTGGACAGAAAAACTATAAAAAACACCCAAACGAAAACGACGATATCTTGAGCATCCGAACTCCGTTTTCGATGATCTTTGGCTCATTGGAATCGTAACGAAGAGCTTTACAAGATCATGCAGAGAAATATCGTAGTCCAACAATGGAGGATAAACCAAATGGGGAAAGGTTCGACCTCTCGATAAAAGAACAACCGATAAAACATCCAAACCAAACCGCAATATGTTTCTCATCCAGACTCCGTTTTCTATGATCTTGGGCTTGTTAGAAGATACTCACAAGCTCTACAAGTTTATGCATATACACATCATAGTCCATCATGTGAGGAGGAGAACACAAGATGAGAGTTTGACCTCTCTACAAAAGACGAACCGATAAAATCTCCAACATCAAAAACATCACAAGATATTCAAATAAAATCCGTTTTTGATAAACTAGAGCTTGGAATGGAGATGAACACAAGCTCTAAATTCTCACATGGATAAAAGCCAAATAAGAACCAAGAAAGATGATATGCCAAATATGCAAAGGTTTGAGCTCTCCACAAAGATGCGATTAAGTTACTCACTTGAGAGCCCCTCTTGATAGTACGCCGTCTATCCTATAACCCGGTCTCCCACTAACACCACGAGACCGGTAAAATAGAAAACCTATCAAGATCATAACTTTGCCTTGCGCATTTCACTTGAGCTAGATGATGACGATCTTGATCTCTTCAAGTGGAACACCTTTCTTGATTTGCGCTTTGCTTGGTGAAGATTCAAATGGTGCTCCCCCATACACCAGTGTGGGAGAGCCTCTCATAAGCACATCTTCACAGGACCAATATCTCCAAATGGGTTGCAAGCTTCAAGCATATGATATCTTCTATATGCCCATCTTGAGCTTGCACATCTCAACCTTGATGACGATCACCACTTGACGTCATCCTCCATGAGCTATAAGAAATCTTCCTTTTGATGCAAGCCCATGGAGAGATATCTAACCCCAACAAAGGAATGCCACACACACATAATGGGTTAGTTCACAAAGCTATATGGACAATTTCTTACCATACCATTGGATCACATGATCCCACATGGTATATCATTTAGCTTTGTGTGTTGATTAACTTAAAACCACTCTTGCACTTAGTCTTGATCAACCTTGTATATTTTCATCTTCTTGATCATATCAAATATGTCCATCATAATCAATGATCTTGATGGCACACAACCTTGAATCCAACACATAGAGTTCAAGCGATGCCAATGGACAAACCTGCAAGAATAACTCAATACACACATTAGTCCATAAGCATTGTCATTAATTACCAAAACCACACATGGGGCAACACATGCACTTTCAGGGTGGAGGGTGGACTCCTTCTGGATGTTGTAGTCAGCAAAGGTGCAAACATCCACAAGCTGCTGGTCCGGGGAGATACACTCCTTGTCCTGGATCTTTGCCTTGACATTGTCGATATTATATGGCTGCAGCAGACAAGTGAAAAACAAATAATTAACTGTGAAATATCCAATGCACATGACATATCCTATTACCTACTAACCAACAGAAAATTACATCATACCAGAATTACCTCATCTGGCATTTGGTCCAAGGTCCTCATAAGTGAAACCAGCGTTCTAATCATCTTGCAAACAGAGCTTCTGAAAGGAAAATAGTTGCAACATCAGGACATTGCCTACAAGGTTCAATTGACAATTTTTACTACAAATCATGCACACATGGACCAATAAACAGTGATTCACGACAACAACTTACTTTTGTATGAACACTACAGCTATATGGAAGAACACCCTCCACAACTTGTGCTAAGAATCACAAAGGACTAACTCTGAAAATAAAGCATAGCATTCAAAAGAGATGCGCAAGATATCACCTCATCTGATCAGGAGTGACTTCTGTTGTGTTTGACTTGAATGTAGCACTATTCTTCTTGCTCCCTGTGCGACTCAGGTTCATTGCAACTTCATCACCCTTTGAGGGTAGCAAATGCAACTGCAGGATAATTATGACACATAACAAGCAAATGTAAAATGATTCATGAACCATGTCAGTTCAACTTAATATGATACACACCAAACTCTACACAGTGTTACTCACAATCACAGGCATACTCCTCAATCATTGGGCCTTCTTCCTTCTCACATAAACATAACAGAAGAGTCTTGAGATATTTCTTCTGTAAGGCATCATATACACCTGAATTCCATCGCATAAAGTTATCTAGAACATATTTCACCTTTCTCCACATCTAAACATATATTATAAGACAGTGAATTTCGTGAGTGAGCTGAAGTTATCTAGAACATATTTCACCTTTCTCCATCCAATCAATCAACCTCCTGGACTCAGCATCCATGGGCATCAGCTTCTTAATCTTCATCTCTGCAACAAATACAAGGTTGTTTAAGGCTTTGAGTTCATAAAATTCAGACCGACTTGCAGATTTTGCATATCGATACTGCGGATGTCCAGACCTAGTGCGGGAACAGACTTATCATTAAAGTACTTCTAAGGGAATAGGCCTCTGATATAGCTGATGTTGTATATAGCAATCCAGAGCAAATTCCTGGTCTATTTGGTCAACAGATCACCAATGTCATTCAAACAGCTATATATGAATCACATAAAACTAAGTACTATGCCGTGAATTTCAGCAGATCATATAGATACTTGAAGAAATATCAAAACATCAGAAACTGAGTTACTGACAAACATTCTCAAGACTGAATCACAAAGTACAAGGACAAAGATATGCTATATATATCTTAAATACTGAAACACATAGTACAAAATTCAGCACGCTTGGTTAAAGAAGCAGAAACTAGAACATAGAGACGTTTGCTGCTCCACTGGAAGCCTTCAAACAACACAAAATCGTGTTCCTAGAAAGAAACTTTCGCAACGCTTCATGCAAACTGCCGCAAAAAAACTAAGAGCGCGTATCAACATTTCGAGCCGATCAAATCTAAACGCGAGAAGTAGAAGCATAGTTCGGCCATAGCGAGCAAACCAAACCGAGACGGGATTACTGAACAACTAACACATCTACGATTTGCCGACCACTGGACTTTTAACACAAAAGTGACGGGATCAGTTCAATAGCTCCCCCAACGAATTAGAAGCACTGAAAATCTCTAGCCGTTTCTATCAGAACGCTTCAAATTATATGCAATTTGCCGTAGAAAACTAAGAGCGCGTATCAACATTTCAAGCCAATCAAATCTAAACACGAGAAGTAGAAGCATACTTCAGCCATAGCGAGCAAACCAAACCGAGACGAAATTACCGAACAACTAACGTATTGATACGTCTCCAACGTATCCATAATTTCTGCTGTTCCATGCTTATATTATACCATTTGCTACATGTTTTATATACACTTCGTATCACTTTTATGCATTTTCTGGGACTAACCTATTAACAAGATGCCACAGTGCCAGTTCCCTGTTTTTTGCTGTTTTTGGTTTCAGAAAGTTACTTCTGGAAATATTCTCGGAATTGCACGAAACAAAAGGCCAAGTCCCTATTTTTCCAGCACGTACACGGAGTCCGAAGGAGACACGAAGGGGAGCCACGAGGTGGCCAAACCACCTGGCGGCGCGGCCTCACCTTCTGCCGCGCCAGCCTGTGGTTTGGGCCCCTCGGGGGTCCGCCGACATCGCCCCTTCGCCTATTTATTCCCCGAGACGTGAAAACCCTAAAACACCGAGCCTTTCATCCAGAACATATTCGCTGCCGCCGCCGTCGTCAACCCTAACTCGGGGGGTTCTGAAGCTCTTCCCGGCACCCTGCCGGAGAGGGGAATCATCACCGGAGGGCTCTACATCGCCATGCCCGCCTCCGGAGTGATGCGTGAGTAGTTCATCCTTGGACTATGGGTCCATAGCAGTAGCTAGATGGTTGTCTTCTCCACTTGTGCCATCATGTTTAGATCTTGTGAGCTGCCTACCATGATCAAGATCATCTTATTGTAATGCTACATGTTGTGTTTGCTGGGATCTGACTTATATTGATACCTATGTGGAGCTAAATATTGTATTATCATGTCTGTGTCATTTGTGATCTTGCATGCTCTCCGTTACTTGTTGAAACCTTGGCCAAGTGAATACTTGTAACTCCAAGAGGGGGTATTTATGCATGATAGTTGGGTTCAACCTCTATTTAACCTTGGATAGTGACAGCAAGTTCTAAGGTTGTAGATGTGTTGTTGCCACTAGGGGTAAAACATCAATGCTTTATTCAAGGATGAATGTATTGTTTACATTACGCACATTACTTAATGCAATTGTCTGTTGCTTGCAACTTAATACTGGAAGGGGTACGGATGTTAACCAGAAAGTGGACTATTTAGGCATAGATGCATGCTGGATAGCGGTCTATGTACTTTGTCGTAATGCCCAAATGAATCTCATAGTAGACACCACAGCTCACACATGCATGTTATATGCACTTATCAATTGTCAATTGCCCAGCTGTAATTTGTTTACCCAGCATGTTAGTTATCTTATTGCAGAGACACCACTAGTGAACTGTGGACCCCGGTCCATTCTTTTACATCTGAAATACAATCTACTGCAATCATTGTTCTCTACTGTTTTATGCAAACAAACATCATTTTCCATTCGATACGTTTAACCCTTTGTTTTCAGCAAGCCGGTGAGATTGACAACCTCACTGTTAAGTTGGGGCAAAGTAATTTGATTGTGTTGTGCAGGTTCCACGTTGGCACCGGAATCCCTGGTGTTGCGCCGCACTACACTCCTTCACCAACACCTTCGAAGCAACCTCATTTTCCTACTGGTTCGATTAAACCTTGGTTTCATACTGAGGGAAAACTTGCTGCTGCACTCATCATACCTTCCTCTTGGGGTTCCCAACTGACGTGTGACGTACAAGCATTGTTTCTGGCACTGTTGCCGGGAGATATTCCCTCGTCAACTTAGAGCTAGCACGCATCTACGATTTGCCAACCACTTGACTAGAAACACAAAAGCGACGGGATCAGTTCAACAGCTCCCCCAATTTCGGAACCGCAGAGATCAAACCACAAAGGAGGATTTCCCCGCTACTTCCCTGCGATATCGAGAGAATCGACGAGGATAACCTCCCAAAAGCAGATCCGACGATTCTAACCAGCAAACCAAATCGAGCAAGCAGTGGGGTGAAGAAAAAAATCAACGAAATCCACCGGTACTAGCGCAACGGCGCATTAGAGGGACTCAAAAGCATCCGAGGGACGGACATGCTACGCTGAGAAAACTAGAAACCAACTTGAATTTACTGACGCTTCGAGGCGGCGACTTCCATTACAAACATTGGAGCAGAAACCCCACCAAAACCCCACCGCTGTTCGTCCATACACGGCCCCCAAAACCGCGCGCGAAACCGAGAAATCCTCGCAGCAGCACCCCAAATCCACCCCCAAAAAACTCGAAAAAAAACATCCCCGAAACGACCCCGGCGCCCCGAACGCCACCGACGCTCGAACCGGGCCCAAATCGAACCAGCCCCCCTCAATCGCTACTACGCCCAACCGAATCCCAGTGCGTTCGCTTCTCGGAAAACGTAAGGGGAAATCGAACCAAGCCCCGATGGAATCGACCCGTGCCGCGTGGAATCCACCGGAGACGGAGGGGGCGAGGGAGGGAGGGGAGAGGGAACTTACTAGGAGCAGCGAGTCCTGCTCCGTGATCTCCGCCTCCTTCGTCTTCTGAGCCATCACCTACATCCACGGGAACGACGGGGGTTAGCACAGGGTGGCGACCGGCGGCGGCGCGGGAGCGGAGCGGGGGCAGGAGAGGAGAACCCTCACCATCTCGCCTCTGCGGTAGTGCGCGCGTGAGGGGGAGAGAGAGAGGGGGAGGGTGGGGTGGGGGAGAGGTGGTGTGACTGGTGACGTGAGGGGGTTTGGGAGTGGGAGGGGGTACTTGTAGAGGAGGACGGGGCAGTGGCCCGAGAACCGAGGCGTGCACGAGAAGTCTTCTCTTTTTTTGAGTAAAAATTCATTTGAGGTCATTGTATTTGTTCCAAAGCACACTTTGGTGACCGCACTCTATTTAATAGAGTGATACATGCATGATCCACTCGGTGTGATAGTATCCACGAACAAGTCTGCACACACAAAGGCATGTCATGGGGATACTAAAACGCGGGAATGAGTAACGGTACCAAGTTATTCACAGGAACAAGGTCAACCAAGATCTGGTGGGTGGGACTAACATAAATTGAGATTCAGAGGGCTGGATTGGTGGATGTTCGGCCATGGATGGAGGAGAAAACCGGTGAGGTGGTTGGGATCTGGACGGAGAAGGAGAACACCGATGGGTGGTGTGGATAAGCCGGAAGAAGACCGACTGCCTGAAACAGGTAAGAGAATCGCTTGACGGCGCTGCTCCCGACGGAGAAGATGTCAAGGGGTAGATCGTCGAGGGTTGTATCCCAACGCCGCCGCGACTCGAGGAGTGTAGGCGGGAGGATGAGATCGCAGTCGTGGGTATCGAGCTTCGCTCGACCCAGCCAGCGCTCTGGTAACATGTCTCGTTCTGGTGGGGACTAGTCGGTAACGTTCTTGTACTCGGATGTAACTCGTTTACACGGAACTTGTTTACGACGGAACTGAACCAAACACGATTAAGGGGATGCGATAACGATGTAATCGGATTACGGAACAAAAAGTGCGAACCAAACATCTCCTTAGTACTACAACACTCATGATGAAACTGGAGTAGGAGTACAAACCAGTGAAAAAAATGTTGTAACAGTAGCAATTTTGAGCACCATACAACAGGCCTGCACAGAAGCATCACAAACATATGGTCCGAGCCGTTTAGCGAGAGAGGCGCGACATACCATCACATCATGACCGCCTTGTTAATAAACGAGATAGCGCATAGCCTAGGGAGTTACCCCTGAAGTTTCTGATTCCAACATCTTCATCATTCTACCTCCACGGGCACGTTTGGTTTCCATCATTTTGGGTTTCCATTATTTATATATGTTGTGTGTCATGGCGCAGTGGTGATATCAGTCTCATCTCATTCCTATGTCCCCGTGGACACTAAAGAAATGGTTATGTTTGGTGATGATAAAAAGTAGCCAAATATAAGAAAAAATATTGATCAATCTACTCCAAGTTCCTTCGAAAACATGTGATTAACTTAAACTTTTTCTTTAAAAAAAGCAACAGACACTTAAGTGACAGTGAGTCTTCTTATAGAGAAGTTTTGATATAGTGGAAGGTAATGCCCAACTCATTCATTTAGCCTACCGTTAAAAGCACTATTCAAGATATCGGCTGTATTCTGATAAACCGGTTGTTTTATCGCTATACCGATATGCCGATAAACCGGCCTATTTACCCATTTATCTTGGGTCGACCGATAAGTTCCACATAATCGATATCCCCAATATTGGTTAAAAGTAAGTAGAGGAAGCTTGATGCCTTTCACCAATTATATCCCCGGAGGATGGGAGTTGAAATGGCTTTGTTTAGTATATGAAATTGTCGGTTTAGTAAGATAATAGAAGCGGATGAACAAAAGATAAAAATATCAAACATGAAGTGCAACTTTCTGTGGAACACAATATTTGATAACAAGAAGTGAACCCTGAAACATGTCCTTTTGTCTCCAAGACAACATCTGCGAAGAAGTGGCATCACAAAAAACGAAAAAGGATAGAAGTCTGTAAAATCATGGAGTAGAGACACCAAACAAAGAGAGGTGCCAATAAATATGTATTCACTGATAAAACCATTCTAGTGGTTTTTGACATATATCCATAGATAAGCCAGTGGACAATCACTATACTCTGTTGTCAGCCCGTTCCAGCAGTGTAGCGTGACTCTATCCTCTGAAGAATCATAAAACTGGGTAATATCATCAAATGTGTGAGGGACTTGTAACGTTATATCCGACATGTACCTATTTGTGATGGTATTGTGATAATTTATCTTTTTAAAAACACAAATAGGTTCTGTTTCCACGAAGCGAGGAGCGTCAATCAAACAAACTATGTCAACGATTTTTTACTTACGTTGGATGGATTTTTAAGACGCTAGCCTCATCAATCACCACATAGAGCCAAGGAACATGTTGAAGGGAAGTATTGATCTACTAAGGTTATGTCATGGCTTGTGAGCATCACATCAAATAGTAATTCCTATTTGCATTGATGAAAAAATAAAGAAGTACTATAATAGACAATGCTCCAAGGAAAGCCAAACAAAGCGATTGTGAGATATGTAAGAACAACAGAGCCAACATTCGTCACCCGTAATGAGGGAGATTCAAAATAGAGTACACAAACTTAAAAAACATACATTTGAATCAGATTTTCGGGCACCTATTTAAGGGCCCTTCTTCCCCAATGTTTCCTAACCACTTGAGCACGTTTTCTCCCTCTCTCTCTCCTCCATTGTTGACCTTGTAAAAGCTTGCTCCCTCTCAATCCCTCCCATGATTCTTGCATATCTTGAGGGAAAAGTGAGACGAGATCTAGATCTACATTTACACCAATCCATCTCTCATCTAAGTGAGGGGAACCTAGTAGATCTTGATCTTGGAGTTCTTGGTGTTTCTCCTCCTTTGTTCTTCCTCTCTTCTCCCCCCATAAGCATTATTTGCTTTTGGTGGGATTTGAGAGTGAAGGATTGAGCACTTGTGCTCTTGCCATTGCTTTGTGCATCGGTTTGTGCTCTCCACGAGGATTCGTGGAAGTTGAAAGTTTGTGAGCTTGTTACTCTTGGGTCTTTGGACCCTAGACGCCTTTGTGGTGGTTGAGACCTCTTGTGGTCACTTGTAGCTGTTCGGGAGCCCCCAATCCAGTTGTGGGTTGTGCCCCGGATCGTTGTTGTAAAGGCTCCGGATTCCGCCTTGAAGGATTCCGATAGTGGAAGGTGAACCAAACCTTTGTGGTGCGGTTCATCGGAGAAGAAGGTGAAGCCTTTGTGGTGTTGAGTTGACCTTGTGGTATCTCACACCTCTCCAACGAGACGTACTCCCCTAAAAAGGAGGAACTCGGGAATACATCCTCGTCTCCGCGTGCCTCGGTTATTTCTATACCCGAGCTTCTTTACTTATGCACTTTACATTGTGATAGCCTTCGTGCTTGAAGTATTCTATGCTATCACCTTGTTGCTTGTCTTGCTTAGCATAAGTTGTTGGTGCACATAGGTGAGCCTAGTATATTTAGGTTGTTGGCTTGTTAATTTAAACACCTAGTTTTATTCCGCAATTATCAAGCCTAAACCGGAAAAGTTTTAATCGCCTATTCACCCCCCCCCCTCTAGGCGACATCCTTGTCCTTTCAATTGGTATCAGAGCCTGGGCTCTCTTTTGGGCTTTACCGCCTAGAGAGTAAAGATGTCGTTTAGAGAATTAGTGCACAATCCCACTTTTAAATTCGATGGCACAAATTATGATGTTTGGAAAATTCGCTGCTTAACCTTCTTAGGGACATAGACCCAAATTTTAAGAGAATTGTAGATATGGGTTTTTCTCCTCCAAAGGATTCCCAAAAGTTATCTTTAGAGGATGAGGAAAACTCTTATCTCGATACTCTTATATCTAATGGTCTTATGTGTTTTGAGCGATGTAGTTCTTGCATCAATCATGCCTTTTCGGAACGCTCATGAGCTTTGGACCAAGCTTCAAGATAAATATGAAGTGTCCAATATTATTGAGGATGATTGTTCTCCCTCCACCTCCGGCCGTGACGAGTTCACAACTTCTTCCACTTCACCAACATGTGATTTTCACAAGGTAATGATATGGTGAGTGGTGATAGAAATTGCTTTGTTGATGGTGAATATTCTATTGACTATACTTCATCTCTATCTCATTGCAATGATCTATCTTTGGACTTAAACACTTCTAGCACTCCAAATGTTTTACATGCTAGTGTTGCTAGTCCTTGCATATCATGTAATAGTTGCTCAACTAAATCTCATGATGATATGCTTCCTATGTCTTGTTGCCATGAAAATAATACTTCCATATCCTCTAGTATTTGTGTGGCTAACAATGTAGAGGAATCCCAACATTTGTTGGAACAAGACATGGGCCTCAATGGTGCTTCAAGTAATTCTTCATCATCAACGTCCATTACCCACTTTTGCCTTATGGCTAGAGATTCAAAGGTATCTCCACCTTTGGAACCCTCTACATCTTGTGATGATGTGGATGAGGATTCTTATGGAGAACATATGGATGTTGAATCCTTAACAAAGAAGGGTGAGATGGTATTTGGTGCTCTCCCCAAAGGTAGCAAAGCTATCCCTCCTCTATGTGAAATCATTACTTATGCTATTAAGAGTAGGGAAATCATTGAGGGTTTGGATACTCAATTTGATGAGAAATGTAAAATTGAGAGAGAGGATGCTATGGAAAAAGCATCCTTAGAGAATGCTCTTGAGGAAGAGCAAGAGCTTAGTGCTTCTCTTGAAGAGAGACTTGTGTCCTTGATGAGTCTAATGATCTTATTATTGCTAAAATCATTAAGGAAAGAGATCATGCTTGCAAAATATAAAGTGCTTAAAAAGGAAAAAGTTGAATTTGGTGTTGGCAATGCAAGACTAATTGAGGACATAGAGAGACTTGACAAAGCTCACAAGGCTTTAGAAAGTGAACACTCTCTCCTTATCAAGTCTCATGATCAACTTCAAACTCAACTATCTAAGAATGATGAGCTTTCCAAGTTGTCTTCTTCCATTTCTAATATTGATGATGCTTGTGCTACTAACTCCACTTCTTGTGAAGCATCTATTTTGAAGGAGAATGTTGAGCTAAGGTCTCAACTTGAGTTGCTAACTAGCAAGTATAGGAAATTGGAAGAAAGTCATGAAAAGCTATCTAGCTCTAATGATGATCTTCTAGCATCCTATGCTAAGCTAAAGTTAGCTCATGAGGCTATTATGTCAAAGGTAACATCTTGTGAGCCTCATGTGGACAATGGCACAACTTCCTTGCCATGTGCTAGTCCTAGTAATTCTACATCACATACTATTGCTAAATCTTGTGATGAATTACCTTCCATGCCTTGTTGCTCTAACAATGAAGCATCTACTTCCTCTAGTGTTTTGTTGATACTAACCATGTAGAGGAATTAAAAGAGCTCAAGGCCCAAGTCACTTCTTTGAAGAAAGACTTGGAAAAGCGTCATGTTGGGAGGTCCACACTTGACAATGTGTTGAGTGTTCAAAGACGCCCCAATGACAAGAGTGGACTTGGATTCAACTCCAATAACAAGAACAAGTCCAAGTCTAACAAGAAGAAAAAGGGCCAAGAACAAGTCAAGATTCGGCCAAGATTGTTTGCTTCAAGTGCAAAGTTGAAGGGCACCATGTTAGATCTTGCCCTTTGAAGAAGAAGTCTCTTAGTGAGAAGCAACAAGGAAGAGGCCTCAAGTTAAAGCAAGGCCTCTTCCCAAGAAGAATCAAGCTACCCCCTCAAGTCAAGACTCCAACTAAGAAGAAAGGAGGAAGCCAATGTTGCTACATATGCCGTGAGAAGGGCCACTTTGCTTCTTCATGCACAAATGGTACCTTATCCAACCCCATTATAATTGATGATGTTTATTCTCTTCGGAAGGATAAGGTTGGCAATGTGTTTGCCAAATATGTTGGTACTCAAAGTGGTGTCAAGAAAAGCACCATTTGGGTTGCCAAGCCTATTGTGACTAACCTCTTAGGACCCAACTTGGTTGGGGACCAACAAGCTAAAACTTGATCAATAGGTGTTGTTGGGGCATTGGAGACTTGGCTACATCATGAAGAATTAAGGGATCTTCATCATTTATATTATCTCAAGCCAAGTCATTTGGATTATATTGTTCTATCTCATATCCAATGTTCCTCCTTGCGGTAACTTTTATTTAAATCATATATACATTGAAAGTTGCTTGCACCCTTGCATGTGTTAGGTTTTGTACCTTGCTAGTGTTTGTATGTGTTGTGCTCTCTACTTACTTATCTTGAGTAATCAAGTATGTGTATGTTGGTTTGCACACCATTTACTTGTGTTGAGCCTTATTGCTTTTATTTGATATCTTATCTTGTTGGCTCTTTTTTGAGAGATTAATGGACTATCCATTTTGGGGGAGTAATGTGCTTCGTGCACTTCACTCCTAAAATGTGTATACATGAGGAATACCACTTAGTGTTGATATATCAATATTATCTATCTCTATGTGGTATGTCATTCTCATGAGAAATTCAAATTCTATAATGTCCATTAATTATCTCTAGTTGGTTTTGTTTGCCTCTTGTTAAAAAAATGGATTATCACATTATGGGGGAGTAATAAGCTTTGTGCATATTACAAACCTAGAAAATGTGAACATGTGAGGTATTGCCACCTAGAATTGATATTCTTATTATCTTATTCCTATGTGGCATGTTGCTCAAACAAGTTCCATATTTGCTAAAATGATTTTATTTAATCACTCTTTTGGATCTTGTTTGTGATGGACGTTCTTGGTATGGCCCAAATATGTTCGCATATATCTTTTGGGAAACCATTGCTTCAAGCTACTCTTTGTAGTGGCTTTGCATGATCGCGTGAATACTTGAAGCTATCAAGAATATTATCTATTTAAGCTTTGGCTTTTAAATCTTATCCTTTGCCATATGCTTATTTGTTGTGAAATTGGTCTTCAATATCATTCCTATATACCACCGAGAAATATCTCTATATACTCCTTGTCTTGACAAGTGATACTCATATGTGTGGTGAAATTTGTGGACCATCTTCACTTTGGCTCTTGCTTTGAATTGCCTTATTTTTATTGCCAAGGATTTGGTTTGATCTAACTCCTCTTGTCTTCCTTGTATCTTTTGAATCGTTTTGCTCTACTCAAAATTTGTTTTGTGCTTTCTTTTTAGGAAAAGCAATGATCATATTCTAGTGCATTTACATTCAAAGTCATACCTAGATAATGCACTATTCTTGGGGAACATCATTCTTTAAATTGGCTTTATATCTTATTGATTTCTTTGAACATGACTAGTGTTTGAATAATATGTATGGAGAGTGATGATCCCATTTGTGTGCATTTTGTATTCAAATGCAAGATCATAAATAATGCACAAATCTTGGGGAGCAATCCTATATGTTTTGAACATTAGTTGTCTTCAATTGGTATTTGATCCCGATGACGTGTCTCTTTGGAAGACAAACATTTTTCGTCTTGGTACTTTGTGCCATCATGAAAAGTGTAGAGGGTTTGGTTTATTCCTTGATGATATTTTCATCAATTGGTATCTTGCTTTCATTTGGTATCTTTTCAAGTGGTATCTTCAATCATGTGTTGATTTGGGTTTTGATATAATTTGGACAATTCTTTTTCTTGTCACACTTGTGTGTGCTTTCTTGATTTAATTGATGTTTTGTCCAATTTGTATCTCGTTTGGTTCTTGAAAGTCTTGTGCATGCATATTTACTATATGTATATCTTATGGCATGCTTACTTTTGCTGATCCAATATATAGGGTAAACTCCATCAAATCCTAATTGGCTAAGATTGAGGGGGATCGTAGACAGAAAACAAAAAAAAATCCTACCGACGATAACCAGAAACTAGCCAAGATCTATAACTATGCAGATATACTATACGGAGGAGAACGGAGACATACCCTTGTAGACCGAAAGCGGGATTACGTTCCCGCACAAACGTTGTCGATGAAGCCGACGAAGCCGACCTCAAGGTCGTGTAGAGGAAGAAGACAACTTCCAGTGCCACCCGTGTAGCACCTCGTAGTTCCACACACGTACGGTGTAGATCATGACCTCCGGGCTCTAGATCCAGCAGAGCAGCGGAAGCGGAAGATTGGATCTAG
The DNA here is from genome assembly GCA_947311845.1 of Poa pratensis. Taxonomy (NCBI): domain Eukaryota; kingdom Viridiplantae; phylum Streptophyta; class Magnoliopsida; order Poales; family Poaceae; genus Poa; species Poa pratensis. The sequence goes on from CAMZMU010000094.1 coordinate 30,747,933, forward strand.
TAGCACGGCGGTGTCGTATAGTGGAGAGAATTCCCTCCTTGTACGCAGCTCCAGAAACGGAACCACGCTCAAGGTAGAGAGAAGAAGAAGGAGATGGGATGGTCTTCAAGGCATGGGGGTACCTCTTTATAGAGGTGGAGGAGGGAGGCCACACCCCTTGCTCACCCATGTGGGACTAAACACCACATGGGGTGCGCCGGCCACCTAGGTGGGCCCCATTCGGCCCACCCTAGGCCGGCTAGGCCCTCCCCCCGCCCCCCCCCCCCCCCCCCATTTCCCAAATGGGGTTTTTCCCCTAATGGGACTCTAAGGCCCATTTAGGTTTAATGCCTTTAAAAATTCGAAATTAATTAAATAAAAATATTTAATAACTAATAACACTTATTAATATTAAATACATATTATTTAATTCATTCGAGTTCCGAAACATATTTTGTTGCCTCCGATCAACATCGGACATGTCCCGGAACGCTTCCGGAGTCTCCAGTTTCTTTTTCTCTTATATCCAATTTAATCGTCATCTACCCTTAAGTGTGTTACCCTACGGTTCGGGATCACACAGACATGAACGAGACACGTTCTCCGATCAATGACTAACAGCGGGATTTGGATACCCATGATAGCCCCTGTGCGTCCACGAAAATCTTTTATCGTTCGAACCTTTAGACGTCCAGTCTCAACCTTTTGCCTGGCGATACTTAGATTGTCCAAGCATCGTTCTCCGGTATCACGATTACCGAGCATGATCTCGTTATTGACAAATCTATCTTTAACTCGTCTGTGATATTACATCCCCGTGACCTAGTCACATGCTTGCAAGCTCATTGATGTAGTCTCACCGAGTGGCCCAGAGTATGTATCCTGCTATGTGGATTGGCAAATCCCGCTCTTGATCACTCGCCTCCACTGCTTCCTTCGGATACCCGAAAGTGTCACATTTATTGTCACGCTATATAAGACATGCCGTTTGATGTGATCAAAGCACCTTCCAGAAGCAGTGATTTGATATGATCTCACAGTCGAAGGTATGAGTACTACGTTTCTATATCTTTTGGGTATGTCCACCACATCATTCACCCAATGACATGACTCCGTTGTCAACTGACGTAATTGTCCATGCTCAGGAAACCTTGATCATCTGTTACCCAACTGACTAGCTAAAAAAGAGGCTACCAGGGACCTAGTTGTTTACATACCACACACGTATTAATGTTTCCGCTTAATACAGTTATAGCATGGTACAAAACATATTATGAACAATTGAGATATGACAAATAAAATCACTTTATTAATTGCCTCTAGGGCATATCTCCTTCAGTCTCCCACTTGCATTAGAGTATAATTTAATCTAGTTTACAACTCGGTAAAATCTTAACACCTATAGCAGTATGGTGCATGCTTGTCTCGTGGAAGAGGAATTCAGTCAACAAATCTCCCACATTGAGATATGTATGTGCTTTGCAACACTTCTATGTCACCTAGTTTGACATCATCCTGTATCTTATGATAACGGTGAAATACATGTTTGTCGATGGAGTGAGACTCGAAACTTCGCGTAGCATGGCCCTTAAAAGTCTAAGAGATCTATTAAGGGAAACCACTCATGCTCAGGAAAACTCCTCAGTCCAATCACACTTGCTACTTCTGAAGTAGACATATATTCCTATACCTATGTAGATTATGCGACAGTGCATTCATATGCAACTTCGCAAGCTAACCCTGTCTTTCTTCAAAACAAAGGACTTCTCCTGTATGAGATTTCTAGTCATATGGGTCAGTGTCATAACTTGCATCATTGTAACCCTTTTATGACAAGTTCACTTTCACCCATACAAGAAACATATCTTCAGTTCTCATTAGACACTGAAGGATATACTTAACGCTTGTTCATTGATCCATCTAGGGATCACTTAGAACCCGTTCTTCAACCAAGAACTTGGGTCACACCAAGTCGAGCGTTCAGTATGATAGAATCTATGGCTAAGGCATAGAGGATGTCGGGCATCCGTTTCTTTCAATAACTATCGCTGAAACACCAAGATAAACTTAATATTTTACCTAGTCATACAAGTAAGAACCTTTTCTTCGCTTGTTCTATTCTGAAACATTTCAGAATCTTAACCTAGGAAAATATTCCGACCTAATGTTATTAAGCCCTTTTTTACCTATACAAATTATAAATCTAAAGCCTAATACTTTTAACTTCATTCATAGAAAATTTAATCACTTAAATAATCATTTATACTTTACTAGAGGATCTGTATCATTCCCAATATGTCATTACATATAAAATCAGGAATGACACCTAGCTCCCACTTAAATACGCCATCCGTATATAAGACCAGGGAATTTCTTTTAGCTCCACTCAAATATGCCATTCACATATAAGATCAAGAAAAGCTACTTAGCTCCCACTCACTTCTTTGTAAATGCAGGTTTCTTCAACTATTTTGGACGACTCCAAAATCCTTTGATCACAATACCAAAGTGAAGATTCCAGCTCCGATATGCTTGCTTCAGCCCATGAATGGACAACTGAAATTTGCATACGTGTCTAGCATCCTTAGGATCAACAAAACTACTTGTTGTACCAGTTACAACTCTTCCTTAATGTTGCCATTAGGGAACACGGTTTCTTTATCCATCAATTTCTTAATTGAAAATAATTGCTAGAACAATCCTAAACAGACTTAGTCATCGCCACTTGAGACAAATCCCATTGTGGTCAACTTTTGAATTTGTTGAAACTGTTTTACGACAAATCGATCCTTATAGACGGTTGCCTTTCCGTCAGTGTCTATTTTGTCATAAAATTCCATTTGCTCTCAACGGCCTGGAGCCCATCAAGAAGATTTACACCCAAGTCATTACTTGGTAATCGTACATGGATTTTATCTCGGATTATATATGGCCCATAGCCATTTTTTCAGACTTAGGTTCACCATCACTTCTTCGTAGTTCGTAGGTTTGTCATGTTCCATTAACATGACATTCATAACAAGATTATCGTACCACACAGTGCGGAACACATTTCATATGTCCTACGACCTTAGTATGAGCTCAGAGCATCATGATCATTATCATCAGCTCCCTCCCAGTTGTGGAGGACGGTACCGGAACGGATTCCGTTGCGCCACTCTGATGTCTGGAGAGAAAGTTCATTAACTTCGTCTTGCTCTACTTTCTTTCCCACTTATACCCTTGGACAAGAAACTATTTCTTGAGTAAGGTATATTCCAGCAACTAGTTTGCCTTTGTCATGAGAAATGTATCCAACTGATTTTTTAGATATACTACAAAGATAATTTATCCGTTTTAGGTTTGATCATATCAAAACACTAAAATATCAAAACGACAATCTAGGCTAAAAGCCATGCCATCACTCATATGGTATTGTCTCCACGGATTTAGATGGTTTCCCTATTATCTAACGTGAATGTTTTGTTTCTACCATATGACTTCAATGATCACAATAATTCGATAAGAGATTTTATTCACCACACACTATTCAATAGAGTGTGATTACGACGTCTTAACACACCATAACATTGTGGTGTTCCATGTGGCGTAATTTGTGGAACTCTTTTCATAAGTCTTCCAATGATATGCCAAACTCATAACTCAAATCCTTGTTTCCTCGATCTGTATCGTAGGAATTTGATTTTATTGTTAAGTTTATATTTCTTTCTTCACTCTGAACTTGTTTGATCTTATCAAACTTTTCAGACGAGCATTTCATTAAGTGGATATCCATATATCTACTCAAATCATTGATGAAGTTTACGAAATAATGATTTCCACTACACGTTAACGTACTTCATTTATCCACATACATCATTATGTATGATTGTCAATAAGTTAAATGCATGTTTCTAGAAAACGGTGTCTTAGTTATTTTGCAAGCGTCAAAAAATCAAAATCTAAGGACTTGGAGGTCCATCTGAACGGAGCTTCTTAATGCATATAACATTGACATGACTTAAAACGTTAGTGCCACAATAATGTGGTGTCATTATTAAGTTTGTATCCTTTGACATTAATGTTATAAATGTGGGAGCTACTACCATCTTGATTCATATAAGAACACTTCATTCATAATCGGTGTATGATCATTAAAGATATCACTCATAAATGTATGACACAATTTTGTCACTGAAAATATGAATAATTGTCTCGCTAGAGCAAGACACACTTATAATGATCATGCTAACAAGCGATCAAACTGAATTTGTTCAGATCCAAATTAATCCAAAATGGTAATGCGGAGAGAGTGTCTATGGCCATTACAACATATTGCATGCCATCATCAACACACATTGTCTCCTCATCCTTCCAAGCTACTCAAGCAGAAAATCTCGTTTTCATAAAACATGACTAGTATCAAAACTTAGTCACTGCTGCAAGTACTTGTTTAGGCAAAAACATTCATAACTCGTATATCATATATATACACTATCATCATTGATGACTTCCCGGTGATTCATTTCATCTCCATGGTTTTTCCAACACAACCAAGAATTTATGAAGGTGAACGATTCCCCTTGCATGACATAGTCTATGACAAAACATTTGCATCTGGCAACGTTGTCTGTCATCCAGTGATCGAGCTGAGCAAGGCGTCTGAAAGGGCATGGCGCCCCCATGTGTGGTTTTGGTAATTAATGACAATCCCTATGGACTAATGGTTGCATTGAGTTTTACTTGTAGTGTTTGTCCATAGACCATGCTTGAACTCCATATGTTGGATTCAAGGTTGATGCCATGAATATATTGATATAATGAAGTATTTGGCATCAAGATCATCGAGTTGAGCATATTGCAAGTATGTCTTGAAGAAAAGAATTATGTGATCATTCATGGTTATCTTCAAGATATCATCTATTGAAAAGAGAAGAAAAGATACAAGCGCAAGTTCAAGAGGAGCATCTCGAAGAAATCCTAGGCTTGAAGCTTGCCACCCATTTAGAGATAATATTCATGTGAAGATATGCCTAAGAGAGGCTCTCCCATAGTGGAGTATGGGGGAGAAATGTTTGGGTCTTCACCAAGCGAAGCGCAATCAAGAAAGGTGGTCCACTTGAAGAGATCAAGATCGACGTCATCTAGCTCAAGTGGAATGCGCAAGGCAAAGGTATGATAGGGTTTCTATTTTACCGGTCTCATGGTACTAGTTGGGAGACCGGGTTATAGGATAGATACCGTACTATCAAGAGGGGCTCTCGATTGAGCTTTAGCGTATCAGTTGGAGAGAGCTCAAACCTTTGCATACTTGCCTTCATCATCTTTCTTGGTTCTTATTTGGATTTTCTCCTTGTTGGGTTTTGGTGCTTGTTGTGATCTTCATGACAAGCCCAAGTTCTCCGAAAACGGATTTCGTATGGAAAACTTGTTGCGTTTTCAGGTTGGAAATATTATCGGTCCACCTTCGAGATAGGGTCCACACCTTCCCATGTGTGGTATCCCCTCTATATTGTGACCCTTAATATTTGTAGGAATGCTCTTGTCGCTACCTTTCCAACCTCGTTGGTTTCATCTCGTTTGGAGCTTCCTTGCAAAAGTTATTGCGGTTCTCTTTTTCTGGTTCTGCAGTTTCTTCTTAGGCTGGTAGTACCGACCCTCGCCCGGTACTACCGGGTGACCCCTTGCGGAACTACTGGGCCCAGTACCGGGCCCTGTACCGGATCTCCAAATGCTCTCTGGACTCGCTCGATTTAATCCGGTAGTAGCCCCGGTAGTAGCGCGGTACTACCGGGTGGGGAGCACTACCGGGCCAGGTGGTCCGGTACTACCGTTGCGCGCCGAGTCAGGGAGCGCTGACTGGCCTTCGTTCTTCCTCGAGTCAACGCGGCTCGGTACTACCGGGATCGGCCCGGTACTACCGCTGCGGCCTTTTTCGTCTGCAACGGGCAGATTTTTGAGAGGACCTTTTTAAGGGGGTTTCTTCCCCAACGGTTCTCTCAACTCTTGAGCTAGCTTTTCCCCTCTCTCTCCTCCATTGTTGACCTGTGGAAAAGCTTGCCTTCCTCTCAATCCCTCCCATGATTCTTGCATATCTTTGAGGGAATTTGAGAGGAGATCTAGATCTACATATTCATCCAATCCATTCCTCCTCTAAGTGAGGGGAACCTAGTAGATCGTGATCTTGAAGTTCCATTTGTTGAGTTCTTCCTTGTTCTTCCTCTCCTCTCCCCCCACAAGCATTAGTTGCTTTTGGTGGGATTTGGGAGTGAAGGATTTGACCACTTCTAGTGGTCTTGCCTTCTTGCATCGGTTGCATCGGTTTGAGTTTTCCACGGTGATACGTGGAAATCGAAGTTGAGAAGCTTGTTACTCTTGGGTACTTGGGGTGCCCTAGAGCTTGTCCTCTTGGGTACTTGGAGTGCCCTAGACGGTCCTTGTTGATCTCGGAGTTTTGGTGGCTCGCGGGATTGTTGGGAGCCTCCAATTAAGTTGTGGAGTCGCGCCCCAACCTTGTGATTCTTGTGGCTTTGGGAGCCGTGGGAATTCGGTGAGAGCCTCCAATTAAGTTGTGGAGTGTGCCTCATCCTTGTACGGGTTCGGTGACCACCCTCAAGTGTCCCATAGTGGTTCGTGGCACTCCGCATTGGTGGAGGCACGAAGGAGATTACGGTGTGCCATTTGACGGCTATTCAGGGATCACTTTGTGACTCCGCACCGCTCCAACGGAGACGTAGCTTCCATTGGGAAGTGAACTTCAGGATAAATCATCGTCTCCAAGTGCCTCGGTATTTCTATACCCGAGCTTCTTACTTATGCTATTTACTTTGTGATAGCCATCGAGCTTGAAGCAATATATCTTGCTATCACATATTTGCTTATCTTGTTTAGCATAAGTTGTTGGTGCACATAGGTTAACCTAGCTTGTTTAGGTTTCGTGCTTGATAAATTAAACGTTAGTTTTATTCCGCATTTATTCAAGCCTAAACCGCAAAGAATTTTAATCGCCTATTCACCCCCCCCCCCCTCTAGGCGACATCCGTGTCCTTTCAGCGTCTCAATGTCATCAAGTATGACCAATGTCATCAAGTATGACTAATGTCATCAAGTATGACCAACGTCATCAAGTATGACTGCCACGTGCTCCTTTAATGCGAGTGTTCTCTTCCATCTTGGTTGAGAAGAAAACCTGATTTACGGTGGATACAGATCATCAATCTCAGCGACCATTCCAAATGTTCGCGATCTGTCAACACACACCCACAGTTTATTCTCTATGGCAGAGATCATAGCATACACTGGACTATGATGGAATTATCCGCACAAAACTTGATAATCCAAATTATCCTTTTGTTAGCGGAATCTCCGGTTTTATCTCCTAGCGGGTTTTGTATCATGTAGAGCTAAACGGTTTGAAACAAGGAGTATCCTCAAGCTATGGTACAAAACTATGAAGTTTGGACCCAACCTTTTAAGTTTCTCAATCGCAGGAATGCACCTAAGTTTAAAAGGTCTATCAAACAGGTTATTATCTACAAAGGTTTTGCAAAACATAAAGACTTTATTCATTATAAAATATGGGTTCAAGTTTTAAAAACTACCAGAACTCCCACTCAAAACGAACATCCCTCGCATCGTTTTAGTGATTACACGATCCTCATCCGATACACTATCCCCGATCGTCACGGCCGATAGCATAGCTTCAAAGGTAGACATCGATATGGCAATCGCAACAACTATGTGACTCGTGCTTAACCTTTCGGTCACTGTGTTCCGAGGCCATGTCTGTACATGCCAGGCTCGCCAAAATAACCTATAGCGTATTGCTTGTGCAACATGGCTTACACCCATGTTATGCGAACGCAGATACGTCAGACACTCGATCGTCATGGCCTACCTCGTAACGGAGAACTTTCGGTGGTGCACGCTATAGGGGGAACACTATATGGTATTTTAGGAGGGATCATCTTATATTACTACCGCCGTGTAACTAATATATATAGACATATATATATACACAATATAAGATGCACTCAATCTACATAACATCTAAAATGAAATGTAATGCGACATGATATGGTCTTGCGCCGATGGTCTCCTTCGTGCCCACAGTTTATAAATTTTTTAACAAACCTACCTTGACCATATCACATTGCCCCTGCAAAATAAAGTTAGACGCTTTCTATTTTATATTTTGCATGTTTTACGTGGCTGCTAGGGCTTTCGCACAAGAATTGTTTGTTACCTACGAATACAACCACAACAGCGATAAGACAATTTTCTCTATTACACCCCTTTCGGGGCCCTCCATTGCAAATGCTATATCAAATATTGTAGGAGAGACAGACACCCGCAAGCCACATATACGGTACAAGCCGCATGTCAAGTGTGGAACTAGTCTCGCGTAAGAGTACGCGTAAAGTCGGTCCGGGCCGCTTCATCGAACAATGCCGCGATATGAACAAGTACATGCGAGAGGGTAACAAATGTAGAATCGATGCCCACATTCAACATTTGTTCTAACCGTACAGCTATATCTACGTATAGACCGGCTCTGATACCACTGAAGGGGATCGTAGACAGAAAACCAAAAAATTCCTACCGACGATAACCAGAAACTAGCCAAGATCTATAACTATGCAGATATACTATACGGAGGTGAACGGAGTACATACCCTTGTAGACCGAAAGCGGGATTACGTTCCCGCATGAAGGTTGTCGATGAAGCCGACGAAGCCGACCTCAAAGTCGTGTGTAGGAAGAAGACAACTTCCAGTGCCACCCGTGTAGCACCTCGTAGTTCCACACACGTACGGTGTAGATGACGACCTCTGGGCTCCAGATCCAGCAGAGCAGCGGAAGCGAAAGATTGGATCTAGTAGCACGGCGGTGTGCGTATAGTGGAGAGACTTCCCTCCTCATACGCAGCTCCAGAAACGGAACCACGCTCAAGCTAGGAGAGAAGAAGGAGATGGGATGGTCTTTAAGGCATGGGGCACCTCCTTATAAAGGTAGAGGAGGGAGGCCACACCCCTTGGCTCACCCATGTGGGACTAAACCCCACATGGTGCGCCGGCCATGTGGGTGCGCCGGCCACCTAGGTGGGCCCCATTCGGCCCACCCTAGGCCAGCAAGGCCCTCCCCCCCATTTCCCAAATGGGGGTTTTTCCCTAATGGGCCTCTAAGTCCCATTTAGGTTTAATGTCTTTAAAAATTCAAAATTAATTAAATAAAAAATATTAATAACTAATAACACTTATTAATATTAAATACATATTATTTAATTCATTAGAGTTCCGAAACATATTTCGTTGCCTCCGATCAACATCGGACATGTCCCGGAACGCTTCCGGAGTCTCCGGTTTCTTTCTCTCTTATATCCAATCTAATCGTTATCTACCCTTAAGTGTGTTACCCTACGGTTCGGGATCACACAGACATGAACGAGACACGTTCTCCGATCAATGACTAACAGCGGGATCAGGATACCCATGATAGCCCCTGCGCGTCCACGAAAATCTTTTATCGTTCGAACCTTTAGGCGTCCAGTCTCAACCTTTTGCCTGGCGATACTTAGATTGTCCAAGCATCGTTCTCCGGTATCACGATTACCGAGCATGATCTCGTTATTGACAAATCTATCTTTAACTCGTCTGTGATATTACATCATTGTGACCTAGTCACATGCTTGCAAGCTCATTGATGTAATCTCACCAAGTGGGCCTAGAGTATCTATCCTGCTATGTGGATTGGCGAATCCCGCTCTTGATCACTCACCTCCACTGCTTCCTTCGGATACCCGAAAGTTTCACCTTTATTGTCACGCTATATAAGACATGTCGTTTGATGCGATCAAAGCACCTTCAAGAAGCAGCGATTTGATATGATCTCACAGTCGAAGGTATGAGTACTACGTTTCTATGTCTTTTGGGTATGTCCACCACGTCATTCACCCAATGACATGACTCCGTTGTCAACTGACGTAATTGTCCATGATCAGGAAACCTTGATCATCTGTTACCCAACGGACTAGCTAAAAAAGAGGCTACTAGGGACCTGGTTGTTTACATACCACACGTGTATTAATATTTTCGCTTAATACAGTTATAGCATGGTACAGAAACATATTATGAACAATTGAGATATGACAAATAAAATCACTTTATTAATTGCCTCTAGGGCATATCTCCTTCAAAGATGTGCATGAAATTCAATTTCATATCAATATGCACATATTTATGTGGAGTTTGTCATATGTATTTTAGTTGCTCTAACTACTTTGGACCCAATGAGTTGGGTACTATTTTGTACTTGAATTTGTTTTAGGTACATTGGAGATGCATTGGAAGCTTGTCTCATTTACAAGGAAGGTGTTATCACCATGTGCTTATTGGAGCCAAGCTCGGATGATCGTGAACTCTTATCTTCTACATCACCAATGCTATCTCGGTAACAAGTATCTACCTCATGCATACTTTACTAGCTTTCAACCTTGTGTAGGTTGTATCTTGGCATGAATCCTTTTAGTCGCAATTGATATGTTCTTGCAAAGCCTTTATCAAAACATCTTCATTGCAAATGTGAGCAAGCCGGGATGATTACATATAAAGTGGAATATACATAATCACTTTATTGATTCTCCAATCCCAAATATGTTAATCTAGCATTTCTTCTCAAAGTCTCTCATATGCAATATTGATGAATTTGCAAATTTATTTGCCCTTTGTGATAGTTGTTATCTTTCTCGGAGCATCCCAACTATCTTTTTTCCCTTGTGGATATTTTTGATGCTATGATGAGATTGTGTTGGAAGTTCATCTATATCCTTCTAAGATAAAATTGAGCTTTGTGCTATGCTTTTAAGCAATGATCTTATTGGTATATATGACTTCCACTTGGATATCATATTCTTCACCGTAGTATCTACTTTGTGTGTGCATGTTTCTTTGTGGACTTATATCTTCATGATTGATGTCTACTTAGAAACTTATACACATGAGAGTAGTTACATCTTTATTTGGTATTCCATTTTGTTAGTGACCACCTTTTATTGCTTTTGATTCTTTGGTGGTTCCTAAAAGGCACAAGCTTTGGTTTCATTTGATATCCCTTTTTGCATCTAAATAAGCTTGTGGACCTAGTTGCTTTGCTTCAATTTCCATCTATGCTTTCTTGCACTTGTTTGTGTTCAAAGATTGTCTAGGAGGGAGTGAGGATTCCATGTTATGCACACCATATTGCAATGCAAATCCTACTTTGTGCATGTACCTTGGAGAGCTTTCTCTTGATGTTTAGAACACTTGGTTGATCTTATCATAATATCTTCTTGTGTCCAATTGGTTTTTCGGATCATTTGATTGCTTGCCTCTTTTGTTGAGGTATCTTTCACTTTGCTATTTTGTTGCAATCCTTGGATTCTCAATATAGTTTGATTTCCTCCTATTTTTGATCAATGGAAATGTCCATTTGATTCTACTCATTTTATGAGACAAGTTAACCTCGTGGAGGAACTCTCACTATGTTGGCCTTCTAAAGCTTTTTCCCCATTTCGGCAATTGTTGCCAATGGGGGAGAAGTTTTGGAGGGTTTTATGGCATTTAACTTTGTACTTTGATTTGTTCTTAAGTATTTGCCTTCTTGCCTTTGCAATTGGTTGCTTGGTTTTGTATATAGTGGAAACTCCACCACCGGTAATGGTTGACAATATATGCAATGAATTCATGTTCATACACACATGCATAGATTGTGGGGAAGTTTGCTCTATATATGTTGTTGGACTAACATCACATACTTTTGTAGTATTTGATGTTAGTACAATTGGCTCTAGCTCATTAATTTCCATATTATAAACCCTCTCAAAAGAGATTGTCATCAATTACCAAAATGGGAGAGATTGAAAGTGCATGTGCCCTCATGTGTGGTTTTGGTAATTAATGACAATCTCTATGGACTAATGTTTGCATTGAGATATCTTTATAGATCGTGTCCATGAAGAAGATTGGAGTTCATGTGTTGGACTCTAGAAGATTATATAATGACCAAGATTCTATCCAAGGGTTTATATGAAGAATGGTCATCTAGAGTTGAGCTTATTGCAAGCATGGCTTGGAAAGACGATTGGGTGAACATTCATGTTTATCTCCAAGCCATCATATACATCAAGAGAAGAAGATGAAGTGCAAGTGGATACATGAAGACCGAGCTTAGCAAGGCTCTCCCATCATGGAGTATGGGGGAGTATTTGGAGAAGTCTTCATCAAGCATGTGCTAGCAAGCACAATCAAGAAAGGTGTTCCAACTTGAGTGCGTCAAGATCATCATCATCTGGCTCAAGTGAAATGTGGAAGGCAAAGGTATGATCTTGATAGGATTTCTATTTTACCGGCCTCATGGTGTTAGTGGGAGACCGGGTTATAGGATAGACGGCGTACTATCAATAGGGCCTCTCAAGTGAGTAACTTGATCGCATCTTTGTGGAGAGCTCAAACCTTTGCATACTTGGCATATCATCTTTCTTGGTTCTTATTCGGCTTCTATCCATGTGAGAATTTAGAGATTGTGTTCATCTCCATATGAAGCTCTAGTTCATCAAAAACGGATTTCATATGCATATCTTGTTGCGTTTTTGATATTGGAGGTTTTACCGGCTTATCTTTTCTAGAGAGGTCAAACTCTCTCCTTGTGGTTTCCTCCTCACGTGATAGACTATGATGTGTATATGCATGATCTTGTAGGGATTGTGATTATCTTCGAAACAAGCCCAAGATCATAGAAAACGGAGTCTTGATGATTATCTTATTGAGTTTTGATGATTGGAGAATTTACCGGTTGTTCTTTTATAGGGGAGGTTTACCTTTCTACATTTGGTTTTATCCTCACTTGTTGGACTATGATGTTTCTCTCCATGATCTTGTAAAGCTCGTTGTGGTGATTCCAACGAGCCCAAGAACATCAAAAACGGAGTTCGTATGCGAAAGTTGTGTTCGTTTTGGTGTTGCTGTTTCTGCAGTTTTTACAAAGGGCGGTAGTACCGACCCAAAGCCCGGTACTACCGCATATCACGTGTTTTGGTACTGGATTCGAGTGGTTTTGACCCAGAAGTGGCCCGGTAGTGACCCGGTAGTTCTCTCTGCCCGGTAGTACCGGGACAAGCCCGGTAGTACCGCCCCAGGGCGGAAAAACAGTCCAACGGGCAGATTTTCGGGCACCTATCTAAGGGCCCTTTTTCCCCAATGTTTTCTAACCACTTGAGCACGTTTTCTCCCTCTCTCTCCTCCATTATTGACCTTGGAAAAGCTTGCCCCCTCTCAATCCCTCCCATGATTCTTGCATATCTTTGAGGGAAAAGTGAGAGGAGATCTAGATCTACATTTACACCAATACATCTCTCCTCTAAGTGAGGGGAACCTAGTAGATCTTGATCTTGGAGTTCTTGGTGTTTCTCCTCCTTTGTTCTTCCTCTCTTCTCCCCCATAAGCATTAGTTGCTTTTGGTGGGATTTGAGAGCGAAAGATTTGAGCACTTGTGCTCTTGCCATTGCTTTGTGCATCAGTTTATGCTCTCCACGAGGATTCGTGGAAGTTGAAAGTTTGTAAGCTTGTTACTCTTTGGTCTTTGGACCCTAGACGCCTTTGTGGTGGTCGAGACCTCATGTGATCACTTGTAGCTGTTCGGGAGCCCCCAATTCAGTTGTGGGTGTGTGTGCCCCAGATCGTTGTTGTAAAGGCTCCGGATTCCGCCTTGAAGGATTCTGATAGTTGAAAGTGAACCAAACCTTTGTGGTGCGGTTCATCGGAGAAGAAGGTGAAGCCTTTGTGGCTGTTGAGTTGACCTTTGTGGTATCTCACACCTCTCCAACGAGACGTACTCCCCTAAAAAGGAGGAACTCGGGAATACATCCTCGTCTCCGCGTGCCTTGGTTATTTCTATACACGAGCTCTTTACTTATGCACTTTACATTGTGAAAGCCTTCGTGCTTGAAGTATTCTTGTTATCACCTTGTTGCTTGTCTTGCTTAGCATAATTTGTTGGTGCACATAGGCGAGCCTAGTATATTTAGGTTGTTGGCTTGTTAATTAAAACACCTAGTTTTATTCCGCAATTATCAAGCCTAAACCGGAAAAGTTTTAATCGCCTATTCACCCCCCTCTAGGCGACATCCTTATCCTTTCACTATTTGCATTGATGAAAAAATAAAGAAGTACTATAATAGACAATGCTCCAAGGAAAGCCAAACAAAGCTATTGTGGGATATGTAAGAACAATAGAGCCAACACTCGTCACCCGTATTGAGGGAGATTCAAAATAGAGTACACAAATTTTAAAAACATACATTTGAATCAAATGATGATGTAGATTTTGGCATCTTCATGAAGTAGAGAAATTTCATGTAGGGTCTTCGCCAGTCACATCTGCTCATGGTTAGACCTAAACATCATCAACAATCACATATGCAAAATGTGATTCCGAAAGTGTTGGCGTCCAATGTCAATATGCAACTAAATTATCCCATTACAAGTAATCATGTACAGAATACCAACTTGAAGCAAAGGGCTGGATCACCCATCTCTTGCAAAAAAAAAGAAGAATTGAATTAACCGATCAATCAATCAAAATAATATATGTAGTAGAGTACTAATAAGGGAGCTGAAAAAACACAGAACTGATATGTGTAAGGCAGAGATGATCGGGGGTGGTCAGAAACGGCAACGATTGGAAGGACGTGTGAATACCGAGTGAGCATGACGTTGAGCTGAGGTGATAGCATCTGATGAGCGAGATTTTCGCGTCAACATTTATTTTTGACCTTGGTGCAATGGTCGGGCATGATGAAGTGCCAAGCTTCAGCACCCGGGTTCGAATCCTCGCCTATATCTTAATGACAAAGTCGGGGTGAAGCCCCCCCTCCGGTCTTGTTTTTTTTTTACCATGTTAGCAGCTGGTGGAATCCAACCTTGCTGCTGTGGTATTGTACCGATGGTCGAACCTCCAAGTTTGTCTGCCATCTCCAAGTTTTTTCACAAAACATGTACAAAGCGTTATGTAGATATGGGACTCCAAAACTCCCCGTCATAACTTTAGGTGCTCCCAGCGCTACCGCCAAAAAGGTCAAATTTAAATGTTTCAAAAAACTATATGAAAATTGTGGATGTTCACGAAGTATGTTTGTACAACCTACAAAAATTTCAGCTCCAAATATACATTGTGAAACATGAATAGCGCCATTTTTGTTTGCTTCTGTCTTTTTTGACACGAGTGACACTATTCATACTAGATTTTTCTTTTTATTTCTCAATGTTCATTTCGAATTTGAATCTAAATTTTTTGGAGGTTGTACAAACATAGCTTGTGTACATCCACAATTTTTCCTAGAATTTTTTGAACATTTTAAAACTGTTTTTTGGATGTAGCATGGGGAGCATCCTAATGGGTGGTAGCACTAGATACTTCCTCACACACCATGAAATGGAGACTTTGCTAAAATCTGAGGATTGCATAATAATAGAATGCAGATTGGTTTGTGCTAACAAGGAGACTGCATGATAACTTTATGCTGGTCCGTCAGCTGGCCCGAAAGATCAATACACGGAGGGAAAAAGGAGTACTTCTGAAGCTTGACATTTTGAGAGCATTTGACTCAATTTCATGGGCTTTCCTCTTTGAGGTCCTTCGACAACTAGGCTTCAGTGAACTTTGCTTATCTTGGTTGGCCATCCTCATGCATACTACTAGCATTGAGGTACTGGTTAATGGAGTTCCCGGCAGAAGGATTTGGCATGCTAGGGGATTGCGCCAAGGGGATCTCCTCTCGCCAGTCCTTTTCGTCTGTGGCATGGAGGTGCTAACAGCCATGATTGCTTGGGCTGTACAACAGAATCTGCTTGCAAACATTGGAGGGTGTGGACCAAAGCAGCGGATCTCTATCTACGCTGATGATGTGGTCCTCTTTCTCAAACCTAACACAGAAGATCTAGTGGCTGTTAGAGAGTTGCTAAGCATTTTCGGGAGAGCGTCTGGCCTGAACATCAACTACAGCAAATCTTCTGCTACTCTGATCCGAGGGACAGAGGATGACACCAGGCTGGTGTCGGATAGGCTACAGTGCCCTATACAGAGTTTTCCAATCAAATACCTTGGCCTGCAGCTAGCTTTGAGACCTCTAACTAAAGCTGAATGGCAGCCGGCTATCGATCGGTTCACTGAGTGCATCCTGGCGTGGCAGCGTGGACTGGTTGCTAGGG
Organism: Poa pratensis; assembly: GCA_947311845.1. Taxonomy (NCBI): domain Eukaryota; kingdom Viridiplantae; phylum Streptophyta; class Magnoliopsida; order Poales; family Poaceae; genus Poa; species Poa pratensis. The sequence continues at coordinate 30,764,132 of CAMZMU010000094.1, forward strand.
ATGGAAGGCTCACCCTGATTAACTCTGTCATCGCCGCTAAACCCATCCATATGATGATCATTGCTGAAGCCCCCCTTTGGGCCCTGGAGGAAATCTATAAATGGATGCGTGGCTTCTTTTGGGCTGGTAAGAAAAAAGCAAATGGAGGTCTCTGTCTTGTTGCTTGGGACAAGATCTGCAAGCCCAAACGATTTGGAGGTCTCGGTGTGAAAAACCTAGCTCTTCAAGGGATTTCTTTGAGAGTAAGATGGGAGTGGCTCAGACGTACAGACCCTCTGAGACCGTGGGCTGAACTCCCTGCACCGAAAGATAAAAGAACTAAGGAAGTATTTGACAACCTCATCCGCTTCAAAATGGGCAGTGGACACAAGATCCTTTTCTGGAGTGATAAATGGATGGATGATACCTCTATCGCTGCCATTGCCCCTCTAGTTCTTCAGCATGTCCCAACATGCATCCAGAACAGCAGAACCGTTGCCCAAGCCCTGGAGAACAACAAATGGGTGGAAGATATCAATGTCGACCTCACCGTGGAGGCTGCGTTACAATGTGTGCAAATCTGGATCCGCATAAACTCGGTCAGCAGAGACAGTGAGGCAGAGGATGAGTTCATCTGGTCCTGCTCCCCAAATGGCGTCTACTCAGCGAAGACCACCTATGACAGTTTAGTGATGAAGGAAGAGGATGCGCCCATGGCAGAGGCTACCTGGAAGAACAGTGCGCCTCTCAAAACGAAGATCTTCATATGGCTCGCCTTGCAGCACAGACTTTGGACCTCGGAGAGGAGGTTCCGACATGGTCTGCAGGATCAAACTTCCAGCTGCTTTGAGTGTTTGCAAGAGGAGGACAGGGTGGAGCATCTCTTCACACAATGCAGCTTTGCTAGGCAGATCTGGTATGAGGTTTTTCGGCGTCTCAGGATCAACATTCCAGGTCCACCTGCCAATGGCAACCTGCAAGAGTGGTGGACTAACTCCAGGACATGCTTCACTTCCAAAACTAGGCGAAACTTCGATGCCCTTGTTATCCTCACTTGCTGGAGGCTCTGGAAGAACATGAATGCTTGGGTTTTCAACAATACCAACCATCAGTTCGGTGTTGGAGCTCTGACCGACAAGATCCATGATGAGTTCGCTTCATGGACTGTAGCTAGGAGAGGAGTTTCTGGAGTCTTTGATGCTATTACGTGAGATGTAGTCTAGAGTGAGCTTCTGGAGTTTTGGAGTTTTTCTTTTTTTGAAACAAGCCCAGATCTATTAACAAAATACACCGGTACAGACACCCCTGCAAGAACGGAAAATTACAACGCAACCCAGGGGGAAGACGACCACCGCCGCCGTCAACACGCATCGAAGGCACGCCGCCGCCGAGAACGCTCCGGGGAGCCTCAAAGGGAAGCCGCCAAAGACCTTCGAGGAAGGGGCACCACTGGCCCTACGCGCTGCAGAAGAAGCCGCCGTCTTCAACGCCGACACCAGCGAGTCGTCGCAAGAACCGAGCTCGCCTCCTGTACACCAGTCGCAAACCAAACGCCGGCAAGGGAGGGAACGCCGGCAGGACAAAGCCGCAGCCAACCGCCGCCATCGAAGACGACGGCGGGAACGAGGGGAAGCTGCAGCTAGGCAAAAAGACGACGGTGGCCTCCCCACCTCGACCCCGCCGCCCGCACACCACCCACGCACCCTATCTACAACACCGGAACGCAGATCCGAGGATTTCCCATCCTCCCGCCGCCGGCGCGGCTGCCGGAGGGTGGGAAATCCTACGGATGCGCCGGCGAACTCTGGTCGATTTGAGGTCTCCCTCAAGATCGCCTTCGGTCACTGTAGAAAGAGAGGAGGACGGAGAGTTCCAGAAATAGCGAGGTGTACCTCTTCTTGCGGTAGTTTTGGAGTTTTTCTCTGCCCCTTTCGGCTGTGTTTGGGGCATGATTCTGTAAACTATTTCTGCCTTCTATCTCTACTATATAATATCGGTAAACGACCGTGGTACGTCGCGCTGTTTTACATTAAACCCCCTCTTGTTGAGAGGAATTCACCCGCAGTCCTGTTTCTTAGTGTCATACCGGTTTGTTGTTACGATTTGCAATTTCATCCCTGAAAGAACGTTCTCACCAGCGGTTCATCACCACCCCCGATCCCCTTCTCTCCCCATGACGCGCGTCGCCACCAGCGCGGACGCCGGCGCCGCCTTCCCTACAGCTGCCGAGATCCCGCGGCACAAGACGCCCACTACACGGTTCTCACCCCGGCCAGGGCCCGCCGTCGTCCCGCATACCTCGCTCTCTCCGGCAGCTCCCGAGCTGGCGCCGATTCCAGCGACACCGCTGCGGCTGCGTTCACGCGCCACCGCCTTGGTTCCTCGAGCTGTGAGCCGCCCCGGCTCCCCAATGCCTCCCCGCGCCGCCCGACGCCCGCCTTCGGCTTGCCTCTCTTCGCCGTCGACCCCATGCTCTCAGGCTGCGCATCAGCTCTCTCTGTCTTTGTTTCCCCTTAGCTAAGGCTAATACGAATCTACGCCTGCTTGTGATAGGATGCCTACTTTCCCTTGAAATTCACCAGCAAATAGTATTACTAAGGATTGTGGTCGAGGACGGCAGCAGCAGTGCCTTACGTCGTCGTCTTCGTCCTGTCGGCGGCCGTCGTCGGTGTGGCAAGAGAAGTGGTTCAATTTGGTTGATGCAATCAGATGTGATATTCAGTATCCTACACCAAAGATATAATGTTGTCTCTGTACTTCAAATAATTAGTCACCAACTCACCATACCAGCTGCAGATTGGTGGACGTAGTAAGAGCTAAGTATTTTGACTGAAACATATATTAGGGATGAGTTGAAGTATTATACTATCTCTCTAGCGCTTGATCTTTCATCTATGCCATACCTTGCTCCTTCCATGCATTATGAGATGTGGCAGTGAAGATCAGTAGATCTATTTTCATCTTTACGCAAAATGCATCTAAATGCAAATTCATGACCACAGCTGCGGCATAAAGAGAATCAGATGACTACATTATAGCCGAAGGGAACGAGGCTCCAGTTTCAGAAGGATTTAATTATCACGTTTAAAATTCATCAGTTCCATTCAGTTTGTATGTAGACTTAAATTTCATAAAGGACGAGAGTCGCATGTGAGAGAAAATCGGTTGTTAATTTCGTCATCTCGGTAATGGAATCAACTGGTATGGAAAAAATGGCATATAAATTATTACTATAGCACGAGTTATATTGTGAAAAATTGGTTGCCTGTTGCAACGCACGGACATTTTGCTATTAAAGTAAAGTAGGCCTTTGGCGTACTCGCGTGCATAATAATAGAAGAAAAAAAACTACATGGGCCGTGCTCATAAGCAAAGCGTCCTTCATTGCTGGCCTACTCAAAAGACCAAAAAAGTTAGGGCTTGTCTGGATACCATGGTCCTATCGGAATCCGGCCCGGCCCGCTCCAGCCCGCACCATCCCTCTTCTCCCAACTCTCCTCATCGCGTGGCAGTCGTCAAACCAAGTCTCGCACGCCATCTTCGCCACCGCCGCCCCCCTCCAACCGTGCCGGCGACCTTCACCTCCCGCCGACGCCTCGGACGAATTCTTCTCCCCCACTACTCGTCGTCTTCCCCCTCCTCGCCTCTACTGGGATGGCGTCCGGTGGAGATCCATCCGGGTTTGCTGGTGAGCTATGCCCTTCCTTGCTTCGATTACCTGTTCTAACCTGCTCCGATCTCACCTCCTCTGCGAGCGATCGATCCCAATCTCCACTCCTGGTATTTTTTGGGTGCTCCAGTCTCTCCAATCCATCGAAGGTAGTTACGGATTTGCTTGGTGTGCCGTGGAATAGTGATCTAGTCCACCTATCCATGTCTCGATTCGGTTCGTCTTCTTCAGCGCGCGCGTGCACGGTCGAATCCTGAGCGCGAGGGTGTATAGAAGCCTAAATTAGTGCTACGGGTAGGAGACTAGACTCCCCAATAATTGAAGCCTCGTTAACCCGCCCCTGCACGCAAGTAATGCCAAGTAATCGATTAGAAGGAAATAAATTTCTGCAATTGTTTGATGATGAGAAGGAAAGGTTCCGCTTCAACTGGTTCTCCGACCATATCTTCCTGTTAGGCACTTACTTGTGTTTTGTGTCCCGTAGAGCATGGTTAGTTTGCTGTAAACGCAAGACGCTTGCTGTCATGTTAGTTTTTTTTTACCTTTGTTCTCATGCGTGGTAAGGAAGAAAGATGCTGGTGTGCAGAACACTTGATTTCATATGAAGATGTTAGAGCCTGTTTGTGACTATCATTGTTGATATAACTTAGAATTTGTTTATTTCACTGCCATCTGATGAGTTGTTAAGGATTAGAAAAAACATGTACAAAATCCATGCCTTATTTGAGCCAAATCACGTAGTTTCTCTCCATTCTAAAGAGGAGGATGGGAGCAAACTATCGTGTCCTCTCAAATCTCAAAACAATGCACAGTGTATTACAGTGCTTCTGTTACAACTTCTTTACTGCCAACTTCATTTGCTTTGCTACCACAAGTACTTACTATGTTATGTATGTTTCTTTTCTGAACCACTTCTCTTGCAGATGCGAGCAAAAGTAAAAAACCAGAGGATCATCCAACGAAAGTCAAGGGGTTCCTCCATCTGCAGCTGCAGGACTTTCGGGCCCTTTCGATTTTTCTTCTATGCAAAGTTTGCTCAATGTATGCCCTCTCCCCTATCATCATAAGCCCAGAGCATGCTGACTATCTTTTACATGATTCTGCCTATGCCAGCTTCAGTCATACTTGCACTACTTTGCTGAACGAGCAACATCTTTCGACTTTAATTATACGAATTATGGTTTCCAGGATCCATCTATAAAGGAGATGGCAGACCAAATTGCAAGGGACCCCGCATTCAATCAGATGGCTGAGCAGCTACAGAAAGGTGCTCAGAGTACTGGAGAACAAGGCATGCCTCCATTGGACCCTCATCAATACCTTGAAACAATGCAAAAGGTCATGGAAAATCCTCAGTTTATGACAATGGCTGAGCGTCTTGGGACTGCTCTTATGCAGGTACCACCTACTTTGCCCAAGAGACTCCTCTGGTTTCCCTTCTTTGCTGTTTATTTGCCTGCTAAGGCCTTAATTGTCTCTACTCAACTTATTTGGCTTAGGATCCTGCTATGTCCAGTATGCTGGAGAACTTGACTAATCCAACACATAAGGATGAGCTTGAAGAACGCATGTCTCTCATTAAGGAAGACCCAGCCTTGAAGCCAATTCTTGACGAGTTGGAGAATGGTGGTCCAGCTGCAATGATAAAGTAGGGCATATATTATCTACTGCTGATATCCATATATGAATGTCTAGAAACCTTGCTTCATATACTTTTCATTTGCTCATGTAGGTACTGGAATGACCCTGAAACTCTTCAAAAGATTGGCCAGGCAATGGGAACTACCATGCCATTTCCCAATATCTCTATTCCTGAACCTTCTGGTACTGAAGAAACTGAAGAGGAAGGTGGAGACGAAGATGATGAGTCCATTGTCCATCACACTGCCAGTGTTGGTGATGATGAGGTAATAGGGCTAACAATTGAACTATGCATTCGAATTCCATTTTTGTTTGAGCTGATTTGTGCTTGGCATATGGTTCTATGTTATGTTGACGTTACACTGAATAGTTTTACTCAATCATTTTCCATTGTGACCATAGTTACTATCACTACACCCGTACGCTGCAACAAACTAATTTTGAACAGTTTATGTTAAAAGAGAGAGGTGTACTATTATTTACTGTCTCAGATCGAACAAGCCATCCTTGCTCTCATCTCAATGGTCACAGGTGGCTTGGCTTGACGATTAATGGACCGCCACCACCGGCTGATATATTATAGGAAAATTGGTGTTTCACTGTATAATTTACTTACTCGGTGTCCATTTTGACCACAATTACTACAGGTTTTTAAGGAATTGCTTGGGTGATTCTGGTTGGAACACCGAATACTGTAGCTTACTTCTCCCTCCGTTCCACAATACTTGACTTAGATTTGTCTACATACGGATGTGTTTAGAGTGTTTTAGTGTGTAGATACGTCCTTTTTAGACAATTCAACGTCAAATATTTTGGAACGGAGGGAGTAGATTTTATGATGTACACTTTTGAATAGATGAACCAACCTTATGTTGGTAATTGGAGAAACAAGAGGCTCTTGGCGTGTAGTATGTGTTCATTTGTATGGTTATAAAAGGCCTGCCTTGGCCATAGTCTGAGGTCCGGTAAGGTCCTCAGGTAAGGAATCAATCTCCCTTTCGAGGTCTTGACCATCTTGGCAAAGATTCGATGTCTTATTGCAGGAGTGGTCGAGCTTTGCTAGCTGGTCGCTGTCACTGCAGGGAGGGAGAGAGAGGACAATGGCATGAGGTTGCATTGTGGAGAAACCCAAATTTTTGTGTTTTCCATATCTATGCTTTAGGGATAGAGATACTTGGAACACGAATACTGTAGCTTACTACTCCTCCGTTCCACAATACTTGAGTTAGATTTGTCTACATACAGATGTGTTTAGAATGTTTTAGTGTGTAGATACGTCCGTTTTGGACAATTCAACGTCAAATATTTTATGATGTACACTTTTGAATAGATGAACCAAACCTTACGTTGGTAATTGGAGAAACAAGAGGCTCTTGGCGTGTAGTATGTGTTCATTTGTATGGTTATAAAAGGCCTGCCTTGGCCATAGTCTGAGGTCCGGTAAGGTCCCCAGCCGAGGAATCAATTGTTGGAAGCTAAATCACTTAGCTCCCTTCTAACAAGGTTGTGCTTCACACACACGAACACATACACATATATGACACACATATGTGCTCTATATTTCATAGATATGCATGAGGCTACATCTTGGCTTACAAGCTTCTTCTACTTTTGTTCTTCCTTTACAAGTGATAGTCATGTCCTTATATAGGACTTACAAACCGACCTATCCTAGAGATGGAGTTCAAGTTTGCTTTGAACTCTACTACCTTAGCTACTAAGCAAATAGGACTTGTGAGCTGCACAAGCCAGCTCTCCTACAACTAGCTCCAACTAAGATGACGAAGAGAAGATTGCTACTGCTACAGCTAGCTCCTAGCTTAACTCCCAAGAAACGGTAGCAAATACCAAGTTCTCTTTTACTCTGATAGATATTTCTAGAACTGTGCTGACATGCACATGACGCAGAGGGTGATGTCATCCTGATGCACAGGATTATTCCAACAATCTCCCCTAATCCTGATGCGTTCACTTGTGAAGCCTAGCGGCCACGGACTCGACCTGGCGCACACGCCGGTCACCACCGCCACAGGCACAACCTGGCGCTCACATACGCCGGTTACCACCGCCACGGACACAACCTGGCGCTCACATACGCCGGTCGCCACCGCCACGGACACAACCTGGCGCTCTACACCGGTCGCCACCGCCACGTACACAACCTGGCGCTCTACACCGGTCGCCACCGCCACGGACACAACCTGGCGCTCACATACGCCGGTCGCCACCGCCACGGACACAACCTGGCGCTCACATACGCCGGTCGCCACCGCCACGGACACAACCTGGCGCTCTACACCGGTCGCCACCGCCACGGACACAACCTGGCGCTCACATACGCCGGTCGCCACCGTTTCTTGGGAGTTAAGCTAGGAGCTAGCTGTAGCAGTAGCAATCTTCTCTTTTACTCTGATAGATATTTCTAGAACTGTGCTGACATGCACATGACGCAGGGGTGATGTCATCCTGATGCACAGGATTATTCCAACAATCTCCCCCTAATCCTGATGCGTTCACTTGTGAAGCCTAGCGGCCACGGACTCGACCTGGCGCACACGCCGGTCACCACCGCCACAGGCACAACCTGGCGCTCACATACGCCGGTTACCACCGCCACGGACACAACCTGGCGCTCACATACGCCGGTCGCCACCGCCACGGACACAACCTGGCGCTCTACACCGGTCGCCACCGCCACGTACACAACCTGGCGCTCTACACCGGTCGCCACCGCCACGGACACAACCTGGCGCTCACATACGCCGGTCGCCACCGCCACGGACACAACCTGGCGCTCACATACGCCGGTCGCCACTGCCACGGACACAACCTGGCGCTCTACACCGGTCGCCACCGCCACGGACACAACCTGGCGCTCACATACGCCGGTCGCCACCGCCACGGACACAACCTGGCGCTCACATACGCCGGTCGCCACCGCCAAGCTTGACGTGGACTCCATCTTCTTCTTTGGCGACAAACGCCAATCTCGGCGATACACGCCGCAGCTTCTCTTTTCGGCGCACTGACGCCTTTCTTTTACCCGAGCTCAACCTCGTGGTGCTTCAACTGAGTTACAGGGGTGGGGATATAGCCGTGGCTCGCACAATACGTCGCCACGGTCGCGACCACGACGCGCACTCACGCGTCAACGCACCCACTACGCCATGATCGGCATGCCCTCAGCTCACGCACTGACGCAGGCAACGCGGCCGTCTCGAGCAGCTCGATCTGGTCCTCCCCCTAACCTCGCTCATTGCCACGCTCCACACGCCCCAGCTCGTGACCATGACCGCGCGCTGACGCGATCAACCGGCCGGCCCTGCGTGCCCAAGACGCGGTCTTCTTCCTCGGCGACACACGCCGAGCTTCTTCTCCGCCGGTGACACACGGAACAACCGGAACACACACACACGCCGGTCGTCACCGTGCTCACGCCGGTCGCTGCTTCCATGGACGTCGCATGTCGCCGCTACGGCCTCCGTGGCCGCGCAGCACCTCCACGCCGCCGCCATGCCGTGCCACCGCGGCTCCTGCGCCACAACACAGGACCTCCACGGCCTTCTCGTCGCGCCGCCGTGGCCGCTGCGCCACCACGCAGCGCCTCCGCAGCCTCCGTCCGCCGCGCACCATGGCCCCGAACCTTGCGGCTCTGATACCAATTGTTGGAAGCTAAATCACTTAGCTCCCTTCTAACAAGGTTGTGCTTCACACACACGAACACATACACATATATGACACACATATGTGCTCTATATTTCATAGATATGCATGAGGCTACATCTTGGCTTACAAGCTTCTTCTACTTTTGTTCTTCCTTTACAAGTGATAGTCATGTCCTTATATAGGACTTACAAACCGACCTATCCTAGAGATGGAGTTCAAGTTTGCTTTGAACTCTACTACCTTAGCTACTAAGCAAATAGGACTTGTGAGCTGCACAAGCCAGCTCTCCTACAACTAGCTCCAACTAAGATGACGAAGAGAAGATTGCTACTGCTACAGCTAGCTCCTAGCTTAACTCCCAAGAAACGGTAGCAAATACCAAGTTCTCTTTTACTCTGATAGATATTTCTAGAACTGTGCTGACATGCACATGACGCAGAGGGTGATGTCATCCTGATGCACAGGATTATTCCAACATCAATCTCCTTTCGAGACTTGACCATCTTGGCAAAGATTCAATTTCTTATTGCAGCGAGTGGTCGAGCTTCGCTAGCTGGTTGCTGTCACTGCCGGGAGGGAGAGAGAGGGGATGATGGCATTAGGTTGCATTGTGGAGAAACCCTAAATTTTTGTGTTTTCCCTATATATGCTTTAGGGATAGAGATACATAGCCGGTGCTTTAATGGGTTGGGTCAGCCATCTAGCTTATTTGTCTTTGTCCTTCTTATTCTATTTCACATTACAGCCTATCTATGTGTTTTTTAACTCCAGAGCATTCAGTAAAAAATGCTTAGACACGCCTAGAAAAGCTAGGTGCTGGACGGCGGCACAAGGTGCCTAGTGCCTTCTTAAACCTTGAATATGCCATTTCGTGCCCTTTGTTGCATCTTCCCACAGATTGATCTGCTATTCTTGCTACACAATTTAGTTCTGTGGCCTCATTTCTCCTGTGGAGCCTACGATGGTGTGCCTAGTGTTCACACTTTACATGATCACAAAAATGATGTTTTTTTTGTAAGATATATGAAGGGTTATGCAACTAAGAATCGAACATCATCTCCATACTGTCTTCGCGATTGCTGTTTTCATTACAAGCATCTTTTCTAGTTTTGTAAATATAGCTAGTACTATTGTTTTTATTTAATTTCTTATTGCATTGCTATTGGACCTTCTATTTTACAAATTAAGTCATCCAATAGGGTCTGAAGAAGGCTCTAGATGGTGGAGCAGACAAGGATGAAGAAGACTCTGAGGGAAGAAGGGCCATACATTTTGCATGTGGATACGGTGAGGTATGAAGATCTGCTCATTGCTCAACCCTCTTAGAATGCAATGGTAATTCACTAATTAAGCTTGTTTTAAGTGACAAATGTCAAATTGATATTAATTTTTACTTGGTTCCATGCCAAATGATACTAGTGGAAGTTTTATAGTTATTTATCTAAAAAAGGGTTTTAAGTTATTGTTTAGTAACCAGCTAGGCTTTGAGTAATTAGTTTTTTGCGGGTGAATAATGAGCTTGTTTGGTGACTAAATATATACGTGTTAGATTAATTTATATAGTTTCACAGATTATACAAGGTTTACCTTTTCATTTCTCCTTTTTCTTTTAAGGATGTTATATAATTTTGGGTAAAATGGAGAGCTAAAAAGCTTGTGATTATGATTATTGGTCAATCTGCTCCAGTTCATTGATGCGCCTAGCAATTTCTGATGGTTACAAGACAGTATATTACTATATTACTCTAGCAGACTTACTACTCCCTCTGTACCGGTTATAAGATGTTTTGGATATTTCAATTTGGAGTACATACTTGCCTAGAGCTGGTCCCTCAAAAAAACTTGTCAGGTGCTGGTAATGCCCACCCACCTAGCTATATAATTGGTCCCATAGCAGTCCCAAACTGCATGTTCCTGATCCAGCCGTTCAGATTTTTGCATTAGGTGGCCTTTTGGAATGCCATTTCAGTTTTAATAGCTATATTCAATGTTGGAACATAAAATCTATGAATGGCGTACTATCATCTGCTGTTATCTGTAGCCTATGTTACATTGATAGCTGAATTTTCTCCTTGTTTACTTGGTGCGTATTATAAATTTCAGTTCAAGTGTGCACAAATCCTCCTTGAGGCGGGTGCTGCGGTAGATGCCGTGGATAAGAACAAGAACACCCCACTGCATTACGCCGCGGGATATGGTCGGAAAGAGTGTGTGGATCTTCTGCTGAAGCACGGTGCTGCTGTGTAAGTTAAATCTGCTCTCTTCTCCGTTTTGCAGAGTCTGGCCCCTCAATGCTTATTTTGACCGTCTCCAATGCCCTGCTGCAGCACGCTCCAGAACATGGACGGGAAGACACCCATCGATGTTGCCAAGCTCAACAACCAGGACGAGGTCCTCAAGCTTCTCGAGAAGGACGCGTTCCTGTAAATCGCTTCACTTGGCTCCCATGGCGACCTGGACTTTTAGTTCCATCATATTTTACATCCCTTGGCACTGGTTGGATAGTCAAATACATAAAACGTCATTTTATTCTTTGTGTAAGAAGCTGCTACGTGTGCTAGCTAAGCCTGCAGGCATACTGGCTTAGGTTAGAGCTGCATGTTACTGTCTATGGTGACTTGTGTGCCCCTACTTTGTTTCTGGCGATTTCAGTAAGTAATCAAGATTGTTTGTCGACAGATTTATTTTCAGCTTTATGCAGAGGTTGAAGATGATAACGGATGCTGTTAGTGGAAGGATAACCTGTGACTTGGAAACAAGGCTCCATCTTACCGTGTAATGCAGAGGGCAGTGAAATGGATATTTTCCTGTTTGTCGTTACCAGTTAAAATTTAGACACCGCGAACGCTTGCTATTTAGTGCAATCGGGTGGCTTTCTGTTTTTGGGGTAAAAGGTCAATTACCCCACGTGATCCCTTCAACCGCTGATCTCACCTGAGACACGGGAGAAAAGGAGCTGGTCTATTTTCCCGTCAGTGTTGACCACCTCCAGGACGTGACAACTGTCCTCGTTAATACTCACTGACAGTCCACGCTATTGGATGGATAATTTGTCCAGCGTTTTATCTCTGGTATAGATGAAGCGAAGTTAATTGGCCTAGCTCATATGCCCGCGAGCAATCGGAGTTCTTCAACTGAATCAGTATGGAGCGGTATCAAGGGTTTTCTAATTCAGGCTCCTATAGTGCAGACCTGCTACACTAGACGCTCTAGCGTGAAGGGAAGCACTGGTTTTGGCTGCTGACCTCTTTTTTTTTAAGCCGGGCAAGAGGCTTGCCTTTTCATTGATATAGAAGAAGTGAAATGGACAGTTTATAAGCTGCTGACCTCTTATATGCAATAGTCTTGTTGCCTCAGATTGCAGGGTAGTTGTTGATGATATCCAGAACAGCACCGTTTGCCCATATGCATGTCAACATCATTTGGTAGATTAAAGCTATGGCAAGTGAGGTGGCTTCCTGCATTTTTTGTTCATGAGAATAGAAGATTCAATGAGGCTCATTGCCTAGCAAAACACGCTTTAGGTCTGGACAAGGACGGCTAATTCATCCTTATCCCTGTAACCATCAGTAAAGCTTAGCGTGTTTTGCTTTTGCCTAGAAAAATCAGCCACTACCCCCATTCCCCAACCACCTCATTTGTTTGCTAGTCTGCGCAATCGCCGAATGATCCGGGTGTGCCGTGAAGACCATTTCTTCTAGAAATAGTATATGTGAAATATTTTTACTATACATTACAGCTGAGTTTCCCCGAGCCAAGTGGAGCACATTTCTTTTTGACGGAGTGAAATAAGAGAGGCGGGGGAGTGAGAGGCGGCTGCGGTGGGATGGAAGCGACGGTGCTGAGCTTGGCGAAGGCCGTGCTGGAGGTGGTGCTGAGCACGGCTAAATCGGCGGTGGCGGCAGAGGTGGCGCTGCAGCTGGGCGTGGAGCGCGAGCTGTCCTTCATCAGCGACGAGTTCGAAATGATGAAGACCTTCCTGATGAGCGCCGACAAGGAAGGGGAGCGGATCCACCACGACGGCATGGTGGCCAAGACGTGGGTGAAGCAGGTGAAGGACCTCGCATACGACGTTGAGGACTGCCTCCAGGACTTCACCCTCCACTCCGAGGAACCGCCGCCGTCGCCGTCGTGCTTCGGATTCTCCACCGGTAGGCTTGTGGCGCGTCGACGGGTCGCTGCCGACCTGCGCAAGCTCAAGGCCAGGGTCGAGGACGTGAGCCAGCGAAACCTGCGCTACCGCCACGTCAACTACCCCGGCTCCACGATCAGCTCGAGCAGGAGCAGCCGCGTACCGTCTACGACGCGGCCATGTTCGGCATCCACGAAGCCACGCCCTCCGGGAAGCAAGACAGACAGGTGGTCAATGTTGATCTGGGTCAGCTGGTCGTCAACGGCGACCGAGATCTCCGCGTGCTCTCGGTGTGGGGGGCGAGCGGGGATCTCGGGAAGACGACCATCATCAGGGAGGCCTACGACGATCCACAGGTGTGCACCAGGTTCGAGTGCCGCGGCTGGGTCAAGCCTGCGCGTCCTTTCAGCCCCGACGACTTCTTCCGCACCTTGTTGAGGCAGTTCTACGAACACGAGGCGCAACAGCGCGCCCCGCCGCAGATCTGCAAGGGGTTCGTCGCCCTGAGGAAGCTGCACGCCATGGCGGACAGCCAGCTGGTTGATGAGTTCGAATCACACGTGAGTAACAAGAGCTACTTGATCGTCATCAACGACCTGTTGAGCATAGAAGAGTGGGATTGGATCAAGGCGTATCTGCCTGACAAGAAGAACGGGAGCCGGGTCATCGTCTCCACGCAGCAGCTTGAGCTGGCAAGCCTGTGCACGGAGCAGCCCAACCAAGTTTCACAGCTCAGGCAGCTCTCATCGGACCAGACTCTCTATCTTTTCTACAAGAAGGTACTCCAAAACACAAAACACCACGATAAGCGTAGTTGTAAGTGCCATCCGATCAAATCTAACAGACATGGTTGACCGAAAATTTGGACTCAAAAATCAAATTATTTGAAAAAGATTGAAAAAATTACAGTAAATCATATATGTTCCAATGATTATTCTAGGAAAGTTTCTTGTCACTTGGATAAGTGGTTGATAATTTAATTGCATTTTGAGATCAAAATATAAAAGCTATTTAATTATAAGCCATTTATTCAAATGAAACGAAACTTTCCCAGAATGGTCAATGAAACATATATGCCTTAGTGAATTTTTTTTATAAATTTTCTAACCAGTTTAAACTTATTTTTTAAAATTTGGATCAACGGTGTCCGTTGGAATTTAATCGGATGGCACTCGCATAGGCAAAGTCGAACGGTGACTTTGCTTCAGGAAGTCACTGAATCTCCGTCAGATCGGGAGCAACCGACCGATGTCTAGTGATCTCCTTTATTTTTCTCCTATGTTTGATGGGGGTAACAACCTGTCGGGACAAAATTTTCGACCGCGCGTTTACGTAGGTCGCACGGCGGCACTAGGGTTTTTTTGGTCATTTTTCCTTATGTATGGACTATGGAGGGGTCAATAGGTAACAATTGTATTTTCCATCCCAGTTTTTGGCTCTTCGCACGTTAAGGGAATCCAACAACTCACCGTAGCAGCTATCTGCAGCACCATTTGTATACAAAGTTTTTTCTTCATTTGTTCATTGTTGCATACAGATTTTAATGTTGCAACAATTTCACACGAATTTTGTTGTGAGAACAAATGCGGGTTATCGCGAAAATTTCTAGGCGTTTGCTAGAAATTGTGTTTTTCTCCGATTTTTCGATGTTGCATACATGTTTCTAGTTTGAAACCAACTTGTATGCCTTTTGTTGCGAAATCACACGTGAAATGTTGCAATGTTTTCTGGGCGTTTGCTACAAATTTTGTGTGTTTTCTCGATTTTTTAATGATGCTTTATGTCTTTTTCAAATCTGCAAACACGTGAATTTTTGTTATAATCGTTTGCGATTTTTATTAAAATAGGCGATGATTTTTGTTGCAAATTAATCTGCAGAACATGGCTAATCTTTGTTTGCATCAACGCAGGTCTCTGGCCCTATCAGATTACAGACGGCTCAAGTTAAGTTTGGTCCCAGTATCAGCAGAAGCAATGCGACCGATCATACTGCATCCCGATATGATGATGAGGACGTGGATGAGGACATATCTGTGACGATCACTGGAAGTCGCCTTCTCAAGCAGAAGTTCGAGTTGGCAGTTGGAAAGCCTCTCACTCTTAGCTGGACTATGGCAGAAACTATGTTGAATGAAGCACAGCTCATTGGACGTGATAGAGAAAAACGTGAAATTACCCAGATTATTACGAGCGATGGTGAGCACCGTCAAGTGATATCAATATGGGGAATGGGTGGTGTTGGGAAAACCACTCTTGTGAGAAGCATCTACCAAAGCCAAGATCTCGGTGGTATGTTTCACAGGCATGCTTGGGTCACTGTACTGCATCCTTTCAGTTCCAAGGAAATTTTCAGGAGCTTAGTTCTTCAATTGCGTGATGATTATTCTGAAAAGGAGGATAAAAATGTTTTTAGTGTGCTTGAAAGTGGCACACATAAAAATTTAGCAATAATGGGAACCGAGGAGTTGATTCAGGAGTTGATTCGACTTCTAAAAGGGCACAGGTACCTTATCGTCTTTGATGATATGGTATCCATCACCGAGTGTGATATCATACTGCCATTCTTACCCGAAGAGAAGAATGCCAGCCGGATTATAGTCACTACACGAGAAGAAATTGTTGCAGAACACCATTCCAGGGAATATAAGCTCAGACCTCTAGAAGATCAAGCTGCAGTCGATCTCTTCAAAAACAAGGTGCCTCGAATCTTAGACTTCAAACTGTTTGTTGCTTTCATGTTCATCACTCCTTGTGCCCACTGTCCTTACCTTCTGCACTGTCACACGATAGGAGACCTGACCCTCTATTCGAGTAGAGATTTCTTGCTCCTGGACTCCAGTGCTCACTCTACTTAAAAAACTAAAAATTATATTTATAAGTTTCAAAAAAAATCTGAAAACAATCCTGCATGTTGTCAAATATATATCCCACAAACGTGCAAAATATCGATTTGAAATACTTTCTTTTCAGATCTATGCAAAATACCAAATGTATGGATCTAAATGTACACACTTCAAATCTCCAAAATATACAACATTTGGCATTTTTGTGTAGCCCATAATATAAAGTATTTCAAATAGAGCCTTTGCACTTTTGTGGGGTACATTATTGGCAATATGCAGGATTTGTTTCAGTTTTTTTAACTTAGAAATATGATTTTTTTTTCATTTACTTTAAGTAGAGTGAGGACTGGATCTCGGGAGCCAAAAGTGTTTTCCACCCTCTACCATCCTTATAGTGAAATTGTGTATCACACTTCGTGTTGCTCCAATCGCTGACTTCTGCTTTACTTTTTTTTGGCATGCTCGACTAGGCATTCCTAAGGCTGAACAGTTTAGAAATTCTTTAATCATGTTTTTGGTATTTGGTTTGGCCTTATGTTTTGTTTGTTGTTTCTTTTGTAGCTTAGATAGTTTTTCTGGCCGTTTTTGGTTGTCCGCTTTATTTTAAAACCTTCTCCTAACACAAAATGACGCCACTTGGGTGTGTGTTTTGAGTGATTTTTTTCTTGAATCACGGGTTGTATTGGTTCATCTTATAGAAGTACAATATTAATGTGACCTTTGCTACTGAAAATTGAAGATGGCTCTCTTGCACAACATGGGTCAAGTGTTCCACTCTTCAATCTGGGGCAAAGCAAGGAGAATTGCCTTTCCAAACAAAAGGAACTGGGATTTTTAAAATATGCTTCATAGTGTCAATTGGAACAGATAAATGATGTAGGCCGCAGGATTTTTTTTTTTTCTAATACTGCGTCAGCAGGGTGACCTCTTGGTTCTGATACCATATAAATTGTTGTACAAGCCAATTATCCCAAAAGTCTGAACTGATGGAAAGTTGTAGGCAACATACTTATATTTCAACACCAATGAATTTACTCTCCTAATTATGAAGAATAAATCCTTATCTGAGTTGCTGAGCCAAAGTTAACTTGAACCTACATTTGTGGGCATGACACGTACCACAAGCTGAGGTGAACTTAACTCCTCGAAGACAAAAGAAAACTAATCTACATTGGTGGGTAGAAAAGAAACATCAGAAGCAACTGAAAATTGCAAATGCAACATTTCAAGTTTCAAGAGAAGCATATCACACATATCCATACTCTAATTTAGGTATTAACCTTCGCAAATTGTGTTGCAGGTATTTAAGGATCAGGCCAAAACATTTCATCTGAATCCTGACATGATCAAGGAAGGAAAACGAATCATAAAAAAATGCGGCGGGCTTCCTCTTGCTATTGCTACTATAGGTAGCTTCCTGTCGACCAGGCCTAAAAGCCCATTGGAGTGGAGGAATTTGAATGATCATATCAGCGCAGAGCTGGAAAATAATCCAAGCTTTGAGAAGATAAGGACAAACCTTGCCTCCAGTTATGAGGGCTTACCCTACCATGTCAAGCCTTGCTTTCTGTATCTGTCTATTTTCCGTGAAGGTCGCAACATTAGACGGGGGCGTTTGGTGAGAAGATGGATTGCAGAGGGTTACTCAAGGGAGATGCGTGGCTTGACTGCAGATGAAGTTGGTGATAAACAATTTACTGATCTCATCAACCGGTGCATGATTCAACCGTCAAGTACAGTAACTAGTACAAGTGGTAACAAGATAAATCTATATCAGGTCAATAATCTCATGCGTGAAATTAGCGTCTCAAAGTCAGAGGAGGAGAATTTTGTTCTTGTACTGGAGGAGAATTGCATTATGCACTCTAGAGATAAAATACGCCATCTTGTTGTAAGCAGTAGTTGGAGCAGAGAGAACAGAAATGCACTAGAAAGCATGATGGACGTGTCTCACACTCGATCTCTCACGGTATTTGGAGAATGGCGACCATTTCTCCTTTCTAAGAAGATGAGGTTGCTTCGGGTGCTAGACTTGGAAGACACATCAGGTTTACAGGATCATGACCTGGTGCCCATTGGAAAGCTTCGTCATCTGAAGTATCTGTCTCTGCGAGGAACCATAGGAGTCTTTAATCTTCCTGGTTCTTTCTGTAACTTGTGCAACCTCGAGACATTAGATATCAGAGACACATTTGTCATCAAACTGCCAGCGAACATTGTTAAGCTTGAAAAGCTAAAGTACCTCCGTGCTGGCCTCATACCAGATGATGAGACTGACTCAAGTGCAGAGGTTGCTGAATTCTTCAGAAAATGTAGGTCAGTAATGCACATAAGAAATGGATCCAGTGATGAAGCAGACAATATGTTTGTAAGCAGCTTTTCCCAACTGCTAGGCGTTGTATTTGATCTTGTGGTGAGAGGCCTCGATCCATATGGTGTCAAGGTACCCAAAGGGATTGGGAAACTCAAAGCCTTGCAGACGCTAAGTGTAGTCAATGTTGCCCGGGGAAATGCCATGCCAAGGGAGCTGAAGAAGCTTACTCAACTGCGCAAGTTAGGATTGTCAGGCATCAACAGGAAGAACTGCAAGGACGTCTGTTCAGCCATCGCCGATCATGGCCACTTGCTGTCCCTGTCGATGCGAGCTGAGGGCGAGCATGGGTTAAAAGGCTGCTTGAATGACTTGTCTACGCCCCCAAACAACCTACAGCGCCTCAAGCTGTATGGCAATTTGGTGACACTGCCTTCGTGGATAGAGCAACTTCAGAACCTAGCCAAGTTGACTCTTCGCAGCACCAGACTGGAGCTAGATTTCACCTTGCAGGTCCTCGGCAAGCTACCACATCTGGCTATTTTGCGTCTTCGTGAAAAGTCATGCAATGTGGAAGAGCTCTCATTCCACTTCCACCGTAAGGCTTTCATCAGCCTGACAGTCCTGGAGCTCGAAAACTTGTGCTACCTCAAATCGCTGAAGTTTGAAGAAGCAGCGACGCCCAAGCTTGAGCTGCTGCAGGTTCACCGTTGCCGCCATTTGGACAATTTCAGGCTTTCTGGGCTGCACTCTCTCCAAAGCCTCAGGGAAGTCTCCTTCCAGGGGTCTTGTAATTCCACGCTCAAGAATGACTTGCAGCAGCAACTTGCCAAGAACCGAAGCAAACCTAGTCTGAAGATACAGGACTGAGTGTTGAACTGCGGATATATTCTCAGTCCTTGTGACTTTTGATCTTATGTTCTAGATGCATAATTATTGCTCAATCCAGATTCAGCGCTGATATTGAACGCTTTTAGTCTGTTTATTCATTGTGTAAGAACTGATATACATCTGCAATGCTTTGGTCTTTGGTGACTTGCGTATCTTGAATCCTATTCCAGCGGATCAATTGAGGTTCTGCAACATATAATATTTTCTGAAAATACCATGTGCTTTTAAGATGAGATTATTTACAGTGCTTGATTTAGAAGATATAGAAGGTTTGCAAGATTATTATTTTTAAGACAAGCAACATCAATCAGGTAATCTAAGAGACATGGGATATCAAAGATACATACGCGATCACAGTGCCAGCAGTGTCATAGTTACATAACTTTGTGCTGGTTTTCGTTGCTGCTGAGGATCAATATGAGGAAAAGAGATTATAATGTCAAAAGTAAAATGTGCTTTCTGTAAAATATGAGGAGAAGGCTACCACACACTGAGCAGTATTTTCCCTTTTTAATAGACAGAAGTTTCCTCACTGATAATTTGTTACAACTACCTAGGTCGTGTGCATATCAGCATATGTGCCTACTGCATAATTGTTGGAAATGCTGACATATGATGGCAACTCCTTGTAGCAGATCTGGTCACCTTTGCCAGCACCGGAGCTTGGCTGCGCCGGGTTGCATGTTCCAGCCTCCTCCTGCTAGTACTAATTCCTCATTAGGGAGGACAATTAACATAAGCTGATTGCACTTAGAGCACCTACTAGCATCTTAACAGAGGGATTAGGGGATGCACTTACAAAAGTTGTTGTAGAAGACGAGATTGTCTTCTTGATGTAGGCAGGACTTGGGGTCAAAGTAGAGAAAGCAGGGACGCCGTAGTCATGGAGGAGTCCCATGGACGCCGGCAGCAGGACCCTCCTGATGGCTGCCGGTTGTTGTTGGTCTTCACCTCCCTGAGCACCACTCTTTTAGGATCGGGAGTTGGAGTTGGGTTGTTTTCTGTAGTCGTCACCCAGAATAACGAACCCCATCTTTCTTATATATATGTGGTGCTTGGGAAACAGGACTAAAACCAAGTCGTTGGTTTGCACCTCACATCATGGTGTGATTCCGTTGGGTCAAAAGGCCTCCTATGTTGGTTCGTGGCCCATCCGAAATTAACATTACTTTTTACCCGGTCAGAGCCGAGATCAACCAACATTCTCCCCATTTATCGTTAGGCTCAACTTCATTCACTCATTCTCCATAGGAATAATATATCAAAGTAAGGTGTTACAACAGCCAATGAAATGCCATCAAACCTCAATACTTATAATATATGAACCTACTTTGAAATGGAAAACATAGTACTTACCGGGAGTGGTTTTTAGAAGGTCCTTATTTCCAGAATCAAAAAGGCTTTCCAGCAACCCATGCCGGCAACATAATCTTAAAATTAGGAGGTAAGCATTCAGCGACGGATCCGTATATAAAACATACAAATCTTATTTATATGATTAACATCTATAGCTTGATTCTGGATTCTATCTTTCACAACACGAAACATATTGTCAATGGTTTTGGCAACACCATTTGACTTGTTGTTACTCACATAGAAAACTGCGTGTTCATATTGCGGTAGGCTGTTTAAAAATGCTGTCTACCACCATAATTTCGGGAATAAAACTTCTTGACATACAACCTGCCATTTAGCCTCTTAACATGCCATATGATAAATTGCATCATTACTAATGCTATTAAAGTCATTTTGGAGCTTTTCCACGATATATGGCGAGGGTGTGGACGTAACTTAACGCGGAAACTTTAATATCCACACATCTCGCAGAAATAATGTGTGAATAACCCACGATATCGAGGGACTTCTTATTAGTGAGCATGTAAACTTTGTTGCCTTGCATATCTGCAAGACTTTTGGCGGCCTTTCCAGTGGTCCACTTCTTGACTTTCTTGTATATTTGTCAATTATCCCGATAAAAAATAGGGCGCATTCAAACTTGAATATTTATATTGCTTCTGACAGCCGAAACACAAGGAACCGACATTATCTGATCAGCTCATAATGGTTCCTTGGACACTAAAATGTCCACATTTATTGCCCTTAACTTTATTAGTAGGTGTGACAGAGTACTAATGCATAATATTTTCTTTCATACTCTATCCACGTATGTCTTCATAATAGAACTTATACTCCTTTTGGACCTATATCTCGGCGAGACTCAATACCAGCAAAGTATGAGGCATCACCAAGATCATTCATGTCATAAATAGAAGATAGAAATTTCTTGGCTAACCCAAAATATTCCATCTTCACAAAATAGTAAACTTGGGTTAAGGAATGAGGTGCTTTGTGTTTTATCCTTTCAAATATTCTTCATTGAAACAATAAGTATTTAATCTGATTTCTGCTTTGGCTTGTTTCATTCGAACAGAATCTCTATGCATCCATGTTTATCTGGTGTACGTCAACTTTTTACGTATGTTAAAAAAAAAGCAACAAAAAAAGAGTGAGTACAAATGTGTCCGTCAGTAGTTAGTACTTTCTTGTTAATAAACATATCGCACAATCTTGGACTGAGTTAGTTTCTTGTTATGATGCTGTGGTGCAAATTCTGGCTGCATTGTCAAATCTTAGTTTGTTGTGCAATGAGCAAGGATTTACTTTCATGTGTTTCTTACAGCAGTTCTTAGGTAGATGGCCATATAAGATATAACACATATGTAGATGATAAAGCAATAAATTGTGGACCGCTCATAACTACCATATGTTGAAATGAACTGGAGAAACACAAAGTCATGAAATGAACTAAATAGCCAAAATGATATGATACTGTGAATTAGTACAATATTTCTGTATAGGAAATGAGCAGCACCTAGTGCCAACTGCCAAGAAACTAACCGATTGAGGGGAACAAGTACTCTAAGCAGCACTGAGCTATACATTAGTGGTTGCCAAGGTTTCTCCTCAAAGTGATACTGACTGAGTCATCTATAGGCGAACCTAACAACAAAATTCAAACATGATATGTACATGACTCATTTGAGAAGAGCATGCCGTGTTCCCCAATACCTTATCTCGGAGAAGAAATCAGCGAAGCACCTGGACCATCTTCTTCCCCTTAAGGAAGACCTCCCTGTCGACCAGCTCGCGCATGTACCCATCAAACTCGACGGGAACTCCACCATTGAGCCTCTTCATCTCCAAGAACCACTTGCTGTCTTTCCTCCAGAGCCCCTGAAACTCATCCAGGTAATGCAAGCTGTTGTAAGTTGCCTTAAGCGCCTCCACCAAGACCATGTTGATCCCCTCTCCCGCGAGATACACCTGCCGCCCTGCATCAACACTCTCCTCGATTTTCCTTCTGCAGTCCTCAGCATTGGCATCAGCATGGACCGAATCAAAGTCTGGTTGCATACTCGAGACGATAGCATCGACAATGCTCATCAGACTTGGAGCCAGGCGTATCGCATGGTGTGGCGGGGAGAGCACGCGCTCCGCCTCACCTTCACACACACGGTACCAGTAATTCCCTGGCTCGACGTCCCCGAATTTCCTGACGATGAGGGTGTCCTTAGCCTTGGAGAACTTGGTGGGAGCAACCCTGGTGTCCTCAATGAGGCGGAGGCCGAGCTGGCCCTGCGCTCCCCACTTGTCCCAATCCTCCCAGAACTGCCTTTCCTCGACGATGCCGGCCACGGACGACCGGAGGTGGTCGACGTCGACGTAGAAAGCGAGGCGCTTGCCCTCCTCGGCCATGCCGGCGGCGGTGTATGATGCGGCGAGGCAGACGGTGAGGTCGAGGACGAGGGTGCGGTTGAGGTAGCGGGCCTCGGCGAGGGCGCAGAGGAGGCTGCGCATGTAGTGCGGCATGGGCTTGCAGCGGTCGCCGCCGCCGTGGTAGGAGAGGTAGGCGGCGGCGGCGAACTGGGAGCGGGAGAGCGGGGGCGGAGGCGGGGCGGCGGTGGCGTTGGAGGCGCCGGGGCGGGGCTTGCGGGCGTTGGGGCCGGAGTGGTAGTCGCCGATGGAGACGACCGAGTAGACGCAGGTGCGGGGGTCCCGCGCGATGGCGAAGCGGCGGTAGTCCTTGGTGGTGGCGGTGGGGGACGCGGAGGCGGAGGAGTTGGAGCGGGCGCGCCAGGCCATGTCGCAGGAGGTGGAGGGCGGGTCGCCGGGGACGGGGCGGCCGAAGCGGGCGAAATGGACGGCGGGGAAGGCGTCGATGGCGCTGCGCATCATGAGGTGGAAGAGGCGCGGGTCGGCGCAGTCGAGCGGGGAGGAGAGGCCGCAGGAGGAGCTGTCGTCCTGCTCCTGATCCTGGTTCTGGTGCCGCTGGTCGGCGAGTGGGGGAGGAGGGGTGTAGTTGGAGATGGAGAGGGGAGGCGGAGTAGGGCGAGGAGGAGGAAGGCGATGAGGACGATGGAGGCGAGGGCGTGGGCGGAGGAGGGGAGGAAGGCGCCGCGCCCCAGGAGCGGCCTGCTCGGGTCCATGGCGACGGCGACGAACGGCGGCGAGATCTGGTCTGGTTGTGTGCTTTTCTTTGAACGGAACGGGGTTCTGCTTGTGTTGCGGGCGTGCAAGTGTGAAGTTTCCCTGGAAAGTCAATTTGCAATTCGAAACACATATATGAAGTCTGACTCAAACCTTGATTTAAAATGGGATCGAGAGATACTAATTTAGTCATCAAACTATGAAAATGTGTATTTGAGTGAAAGATCAGAGATTCTACGATAAAAAACATCAACATGAAGTAATGGGGGCTGATAACTGATAAAAGCACAACTGCAACACCTTGTACCAAAAAAACCAATACCCAAGAAGCAGTAATAGGGCGTCTCCTAGTCAAAAAAAAAAAGTAATAGGGCGTCTCCAACACCTTGCCAAAAATAGAGAGAATAGCTAAAATACTATGAATCAAAACCGAAAGTGTCAAAATACCACTAATAAAAATCAAAGTGACAAAATACCACTCAATTTTGTTTTCTCGTACCAAAATACCACTACAAACTAAATGAGACTAACATTCTAAAAGAAAGACAGAAATACCCTCACCCCTTCACATGTTTTTTTTGTATTGGGGCAAAAGAACAGTTTCGACAACTCACCCCTGAGTGGTCTTAGATCAAAACAAATGGGTCATTGCCCAAAATTTGCTATTGAAAGAAGTGAGCCCAGCTCATTTGGTTAGTTAAGTGGATGTACAACCCAGCCACTCAGCTTCAGATCCTCACAGACGCACATTTGGTTAGTTAAGTGGATGTACAACCCAGCCACTCAGCTTCAGATCCTCACAGACGCACATTTGGTTTCTTATTATTACAAAAAAACATTGTAGGGGCTTCCCTACCACATTCCTTTCAACAAAAAATTGCTCATGATTCAATACACCCAATTTGCCCACAAGAGAGCAAACTCTTACGAGCGGGGGAAATCCCTCCCGAGCCACTACTACTTCCAACCTCGATGCGCACGCAGTCATCGCTCTGACCGCCTCCGGCATGGGCTCCCCGACCTCCCGCCGCCCATCGCCCGATTCCCACCGCCGCGAGAGCCAAGCTCAAGGACGTGCGATGCCTAGGGTTGGCTTAGTCGCCATGCATGTCGATGTCCCCGCCATCGTGCCCCACATCCACGGGACAGCGGTGCCTTGCCCTTCTGCCGTCTCCACACCGAAGGACAATAGGAAGAGGCTGCCACGCGACTTGTAGGCAGTGGCTTCACGCGTGTCCAAGAAGGCGGAGACGATGGTCATGGTGGCGCCTCCCTCTGCAAACGCCGTCACCTTCGGCCACTCCGAGCGCACCGCGGTGCCGATTCGGACCGAGCCAACGTTGCCCACCGCCACCGCTGGCGACGCACTATTCGTGTTCGACGAAATGCCGCAAAGACAAAAATATCTTCATGTTTTTATTGAAATATCATGACCATGTAATATGTAGTCCTTTTTATTATGCAAATGCACAATTTTCACATTGATTTTTATATTTTATGTATTAGGCGAAATTGGTCTATGTCTACTCCCTCCGTTCCTTAAAGTAAGACATATATTTTTAGTGAAAAGTCAACATAATGTAACTTTGACCGATTTTATTGTTAAAATATATGAATGTTTGAATATTAAATCAACATGAAAAGACTCACCATAGTATATATTTTCATTGTATGGTTATCAAATTTTATAAATGTTCATATTTTTGTCTATAACATTGGTCAAAGTTAGACTATGTTGACTTTTGACTAGAAATATAAAGCCTTACTTTACGAAACAGAGGTAGTGATTTTTTTTTTTTGCTTTGTTGCACATTTTGTTTTGTTGCATATAGTTTGTAGACACTTGTGGTGCACCGGAAAGTCCATCACAATTTGCACAAAATCATGCATCACAAGAAATGCCATCACAAGAATTTGCATCACAAGAAGGTGCACAAGATGATGGTAAGGGTTTTCTTGGCGAGGAAGATCGGGACGGTTTCGTTGAACCAACTCCGCGAAGGGCCTTGAGAGGAGCTACTTTCACCAAGAACAAAGGTGAGAGCTTGTGCAATGCACGGAGGATGATTGGGATAGATCCCATCACTAGGAATGGACAACAAATAAACTCTCACTGGGAGCGTATCCATGAGCAATACATATTTCACTCAAAAGGCCAAGGACTCAAGTTTCTCCAACGCCGTTTATTGTATTTGTAGTTCAACATTGCTTTTCAAAATTTGTTCAGGGAAAACCAAAGAATAAAGGTTGTAGGCTTGGCAAGGGTTTCACTTTGCACCATTGTTGGACTATTCTTGAGAATGAGAAATTAAGGAACCACCTCTCCTATGAAATCCCAAACAAGAGAAGAAAAAACCTCTGTCACGATTGGAGACGGTTTGGTGGTTGACGCCAATGATGGAGGCTCAAGTAGCCTCACTCTCTATCCTCGCTCACTAGATAGATCCCGATGGGAGGAAGAAAACTAAGGATATGAGGGCGAAGGGATGAGACAATATGTACAAAAAGTCATTGTATAACATGACGGCGGAGAGAAGGGGCTTTCCTCCAAAAGGAGGGAGTTGAGGAACAAAAATTTAGGAGAGGAAAGAAGTCGAGGAGAGGAGGGTGGCGGCTGACAAAAAGCTTACCAAGATTGAGAGAAAGAAGGCAAATGAGGAATTGATCAAGAGGATGGAAAACGAGCAAAGGATCATGTTCATGGAACCAAGTGGTCTAGATGAGAAGGGACAAGCATACTTGGACTTTGTTGTGACCAAATCTTGTTGTCAAGAGGGTTCTTGGGAGACTAGAAGGCAATGGTGGTGCAGCCAATGGAGACGGCGTTGCCATTTGAGAGTAATTATATGCTTTGATGGTGGTGTTCTACGCGCCGATGAACTTCCATTTTGTGGTGCTTTTCTATTCACGATGAACTTCCATCTTGTGGTGTTGTTCTATGCATCGATGAACTACTATTTTGTGTTGATGTTGCACTTTGCTACTGGTTCTATGATTGAATGGTGCACTTTTATTATGGATTTCCAATGTTCCTATTTTTTATGAATTGTTTTAATAATCATGTGTAATTTTTTTAGTTATTTCGGATGATACACGCAATCTGTAGGAGAGTAGTAGATAGAAGTAAATGCTCAAAATTGGCCATCAGGGTCTTGGTTATCCAGATTATGGGTAAGTTGGAAAAGCTGAATTTTTTATGGTTATCCATATATTCTCTCTTATTTACCCAAAACCCGCTATGGGTATCCAAATTATGAGTAAACTCTTGGAGAAGCTCCAACATTGATTCCTTCCATCAAGTCAAAAAATTCACACATGAAATCAGCAGTCTCGAAAGAAATCTTGTTCGCTAAGAATGCTTTCATTCACTGCAGGGATCATGACCTTGGCAAGGTTGCCATTTCTTGAGAAGGGTTCAGTTTAAGGGCCAAATCATACACTGATCTCCATCATACACTGAATGTTATATTTACCGAAAAGGGGAAAGTGAATATATGAATTTATTGTCTGTTCTTATGCAGGGCCGCGGTGGTTACTAATTAGATATTGTCTTAGCAGAGCATAACACCTTAAAACAAAATAATCAAAATTTGTAAGGAAAAGAAAGATGACTATAGCAAACCAAACTGTCTTCTCTTCACTTTTACAGATGAAGATTTCCTCACTGAGAATTGTTACATCTGTCTATTGCCGTATGCGCCTATATATATTGCCTAGTTTTTTGAGGTGCTACCTGTTGATGGCAACTCCTTGTACGAGATCTGGTCGACATTGCTGCCAGCAGCGCAACTTCGCAGTGGGTTCTGCATTCCAGCCTCCACATCCCCTTCCTTACATTGCTCGTCACTAGCTCCGACGACCTGTGCCGTGTCCTCGGCCTCCTTGGAGCTCCTGCGTGCAACCAGCGATGTCAGCACTAAGCAAATGCCATATCAGATCAAATGACAAGTGAATGTGCATTTACCTGTAGGAGTAGATCAGAAGGCCCCCGGTTGTGCAGCCAAACGCAACAAAGTACATCCAGTCGACCTAACCATGCGTAAATAATACTCGATGAGAACAATTTATTTAGCTTCATGCACCCACAAGTTTACGCAAAAGTTTAAGATGACAATTATTATTATTATCGAAATTTCGCAATTGGAGAGAATGTCGAGGATCAGACCTTCTCATGGTAGGCGAAGATGCGGATGAGAACAGCCCACATATCCGAAGTCAGGAGGGAGAGGTTTAGCATAGTTGCTCCACAAATCTGCAACACACAAGACATATGATAAATAGATGCAAGATTGACAGACAATTCTGAAAAATAGCCAGGATCATCAGGTAAAGTAAAAGACACCTTCAGCACTGTAGGCACAGTTGAGTAGAACAGGAACATTGCTATGGCGAATCCAAGAAAAGGGAGCACCTGAAACGGTACAGAAGTTCATCTCGCGAAAATTAGTGGACAAAAGAAGTGGACTTACAAACTGAGTGTCCTCTATACTTTCTATACAGTGAACAGTATATAATTTTCATTCCAAATGTTCTGTGTGTACAAAATTTTGGTAAAAATATACCAACAATGAAAGGGACTTACTGCACCAGCATTCCATGTAATAGAATGGAGCTCTTTTCGCTCAAGAATACTTCTGTAGTAAAGTCAAGGAGAATAATATGGAATGTGAGAAAAGGCAAATAATGTAGCCTGTGCTCAGTCTATCAAAACCGATGGATGTGCTGGAAATCATGCAAATGGTAAATGTAAGATTGGATCAATTTGTAACAACAAGTTATCAGATAAACTAGAAGGGTCCAAGGATACATCTGTATGCCACTGATAACTGCTCCAAATACTCCCAACATTGCCATCAACTCAATTCGGTTGTTCTTTTTTACCAGATACTCCTGAAATATTATGGAAAGTTTGAGTGTCAATAACAAATAAGTGATCAAATAATTTTCAGATGCAAGTAGAACAAAGTAAACTAAAGTGTTTAGGGTGATTAGGATCACTAGATACCTCAGTAACATTACTGCAGGCATAAAGCATCGAGCCAACAATTACAAGCAAATCACCCGTCAAAGGTTTGGGTCCTTCTGCAAGATATTGCCGAAATAAATGTTAAGTTTTGACCTCTGAGCACACAAATTCAACAATTTTGTAATGTTTTAGTACTCCTAATTTATGACATAACTTGCTGAAATGTAGATATGGAACGGTAATAGCTTGATGAAAAGTATATCCTTACTAGCTCGATCAGAGGCATGGACGTCCGAAAATACTACTAATATAAGGCCAGCCACACAAACTCCAACTCCTATGAATTTCCTGAGCCCATATTTTGTCTTCAGAAGATCCAAGTGAGAACAATTACACATGGAATCGACCAGCAATCCAGAAGCATCACACTCGTCAAAGATGTGTATTGATAAGACTTCACAACTGCATAATAAACAAACATTAGTAAAATTCACATGAACATGAAATTTAACAGCACATATGTAGGACAAAAAGTTTTGAGTCATGTTAACTACATACCGATATAATTAGCTTCGACGTCAATAATGCCAAGGATCAAGTAGTAGTACCATTTTGTCTGCAAAAAAACAAAGTAAAACTTCGAATTATGTCCGCATGAGTAGAATTTAACATGATTGTGCCGCTTGTAAGCATTGTGACAACTTGTGGCAAGGAAAACAGTGTAAGCAAACTCTTAAAGAATAGAATCAGAATAAGCATATATCGTGTTGTACATGCATGGAGAAAGGCAGCGATGGTAGGTCCAGTCTATAGCGATAAAATATGCCAACTCTGTAGCCTACAGTCATCAATCATGTATAGGAGGAAAACAACACAAACCAAACTTGTACTATACCTACTAGTCAGAAAGAACAAACTAGCTAGAGGTTGGTCATGTGCTGAAAGCTACAGGTAGTATAACAGGAGCAGGAATCTCAAAATCTCATACGTTCCTAAACAAAAACATGCCTAATTTTCTGATAATCATGTTTGAGAAAAAAACTTCCTGATGACTTGACAGTTCATCCTTATTCCTTACATACCGATTAGGTGCAGAGATGATGAACAGAGGATGGTGGATCATACCGTGAGCGGCTGTCTCGGTAGAGGAGTATACTGCCGTAGACAAGAGCGAGAAGGATGTAGTTCAAGAGGGACTGCGATGTTGGTGCATTGATCCCTGAAAAACAATTGCAGTGTCAGTTCACAATTTGTGAGTTAATTGCACTGGGGGTCACTCATCTCGTCGTCGATGTGCACTTTGGTCACACATCTGGATAACGGGATTTTTTGGTCACACATCTCGACATGTAGGTGCACGCTGGTCACAAACGGGACAGGTCATCCCGTTCTGGACTGAATTTTTTTTAAAAACTCCCTGTGTTATATTGGGAGGGTCATATTGTAAAAATAAAAAATACCCACATGTCACAGCAAAAAAAAAGGTCAAAGCTGGAGCGGCGCGGCTACACCGCGCCGGCGACGTCACCACCGAGACCCAGTTCATCGCGGCCGAGCTCACCGCGGACGCGGTCTCCGCCGTCATCAACCGCCGCGACGTGCTGCGCCGCGAGACCCCGCTCCACCTGGCCGTCCGCCTCCGCGACGCAGTCGCCGCCGACCTCCTGATGTCCGCGGGGGCCGACTGGTCGCTCCAGAACGCGGACGGCTGGTCGGCGCTGCAGGAGGCCGTGTGCACGCGCGAGGACGCCATCGCGACCGTCATCGCGCGCCGATACCAGCCGCTGGCGTGGGCCAAGTGGTGCCGCAGGCTGCCGCGGGTGCTCGCCTCCGTCGGCCGCAACAACGCGCTCTGTTCTTTGTCTGAACTCTTAAAGAAACAGCACCGATTTCTTGGTCTCGTCAATCAAATTAAGCAGTTGTACTGGATCAAATCGGACCCAACCTCCACCCAATCTTGCACCAAGAGAATCAAATCGCTAAATACTAGCCCGACCAAGGAGATTCCTATCTTTTCAGGACATGGTGAATTCCACCAATCTTGCTCCCGCCCCCAAGAACCAACTCTGCGGAACTTCTAGACGATCTTGGCGAAAATCAGAGCAGTAGGAGTGACAGGAGATCCCAAGAACGGCACACACATCAATCTCCCTACGGGAAGATTGGGGAGGAGATGATTGGTTACCTGGGAGAGAAGACGAGAACGGAGCTTTCCCGGCCGGCCGCCGTTGAACAGGAAGAAGAACCTCACCGGCTGGGCTGCGACGGAGAAGATTGGTTACCTGGGGGGCGGGGCGGCGCCCGGTGCGGGCCGTGGCCGTGGCCGGAGCAGGGGGCGGGGCGGCGCCCGGTGCGAGCAGGGGGCCGTGGCCGGAGCGGGCCGTGGCCGGAGCGGCGCCCGGTGCGGGGCGTTGACTCTGCTGAGAGAAATGTGAGATTTTTCCAATTTACAAAATGGTCCTCCTAATATTACGCTAGGGGGTTTTCTGAAAATGTTCAGTCCAAAACGGGATGACGCTTCCCGTTTGTGACCAATGTGCACACGTTTGTTCAGTTGTGTGACCTGTTTTTCACGTTTCCAGATGTGTGACCTAAGTGCACATACGCGACGAGATGTGTGACCGCCAGCGCAATTAACTCACAATTTGTCCTCTACGTAACATACTAGTATATCTGTATTAAGGTCTTGACACTTTAATTTAATTAATAATGATTTCATCTTCATAAGTCAATACTAGTATACTGCTACTTTCTGGAGACTTTGACACTTGAATATTAGTTGTACTAAAAAGTGCAGCATCACTGACAGAGAAGAACTCAAAACAAAATAAGAACTGTTTTTTTTTCTCTTTCACGAGAAGTCAAGGATGATGATTTGTTTAATCCCTAGAGACTAAAATAGGATAACCACGCCGCATCAGATGTTGCTGTAAACTGTAAAGTCCCGGGAAAAGGCATTGAGGCCTATATTTAATCGAGAGGCTCCAAAAACTTCCTTTTCATGTGGGAGAAAAGCGACAGAACTCAACAAAACGAGGTAAGCGGCCAATTAATCTAGTGGGGGAGATTCCCCAACTGCGCCGCTGCGCCACTCGAAGAGTCAAAAAGAACAATCTTTCCACAGATTACTGTAATTTGATAAGAGAAGGAAAAAATTGCAGTCTTTACCACCATCCAGGAGGAAAAACTAACAGCGACAGAGTATTATTAATTCAAGTTAGCGATCGTAGAAAAAGAAAAAGGACGGATTGAAATCCCAAACACTCGTGGGCCGTAAGCCTGTCGCCGGGCATGTTCCGGGGCAGAAAAGGAGGCGACGGATGAACGCACCTCGGCGGGCGAGCTCGGAGGAGGAGAAGCCGGTGGAGGTGATGAGCAGCGAGACGAGCTGCCCCAGCGCGAGGGCCAGCAGCACCTCCGCCGCAGCCATCTCGCGCAGCAGCCGCCGCCCTTCTCCTCCTCAGGCGGCGGCGCCATCCTCTCTCTTTCACCACTCCTGCTCCTCGTGCGGCGCCCGTATGGCGCGGTGTGGGAGGGCGAAGAGGGGAAACAGAACAAGAGTTCAACAACAACCGTGCGGGGGCGTGTATATACAGACGGGGTTTGGAGGGGTTATATCAAGGGCACAATGGCAGAAGAAGAGAGGATCGGAGTCGGAGGTGTTTGGTGATCGACTTGGACGTCTCGAGGATTATCACTCGCGCCAGCTCGTGAGGACCGTCAGATCTTTTGCTGCCACTACTACTACTTCTACTTCCGATTTCTTTTTTTTTTCGGAACACGGTACAAACACAGACGCTCACATACACATGCGCACACGCAAACGCACGCACACACACCCTACCCCTATTAGCACCTCCGAAAGACTGGACCGGCGGGTCAAGTCTTGAGATTGACGAAGTCACCACAGGCGCTCGCTGTCGACGGAACGTCGCCCCCCGCTGAAAAATATTCCCCCTAAATGAGAAACACCAGCGTCAAACTTGGAGTTTGAACTCTGGTGGGCTGGGGGTACAACCGCTCTTCTAACCATCTTGCCACACGCAAGTTCTCACTACTTCCGATTTTCTTTTGTTACCATATTTCCTTAACCAAACTAAGTACCTGCACACTAAACACAAATATTCATAACATTAAAAAAACACAAATATTCTTTGGAAGGGACACAAAAATATATGTGGACTTATTTTTAAAGCGGAAGGGCCAAGAAGGCCGAAACTGCGATTAACCCAGTGGGTGTACAATTCATAAAGCTCTTGAAAGCATCAATGGATCCTTCATAACTCTAGTGCCAAAAATACAGAGTCCTGAAACTGTAAACGATTTCAGGCCCATATCCTTGACCAACACTTGCTTAAAGTTCTTAACGAAGCTTATAGCCAACCGGATCCAGGAAGTGATAACCAGAACAATCCATGAGAACCAATACGGTTTTATAAAGGGGAGAACTATTCAGGATTGTCTTGCATGGACTTTTGAATTCTTATTCCAATGTCAGCAGTCGAAAAGGAAGATAGTAATTCTTAAAATCGATTTTGAAAAGGCTTTTGATACGCTAGATCATCAAGCTCTGCTGCAAGTTCTGAAAGCAAAAGGATTCCCTGAATTATTCATTACCTGGGTAAAAGAAATTCTCACCTCTGGCTCATCTTCTGTCCTGCTTAATGGTGTACCAGGCAAGCCTTTTGTATGCAAGAGAGGGGTTCGACAGGGAGACCCCTTGTCCCCTCTGCTGTTCGTGGAAGGAGCAGATTTATTGCAAAGCCTGGTCAATAAAGCCTATAGGGATGGCCTGCTCAAATCTCCAATTCCTATCAGAAAGGACTATCCTATTGTCCAGTATGCGATGACACAATTGTCATTTTGCCAGCAGATAAGCAGGATCTTCAGGTGTTCAAAGACATTGTGCAGTTGAACTAGCACAGTTTTTGACTGCAAGACTGACAGCATGCCTTTCACCTATTTGGGTCTACCGATGGGTACAACTAAGCCTCAAATTAAAGATCTCTCACCCCTGATTGATAGAGTGGAACGAAGGTTGTCTGCTACTGCCTCTTTTCTGTCTTATGGTGATAGACTTGTTCTCATCAACTCTGTGATGTCTTCCCTCCCAACTTACTTCATGCTAACACTTGTGGTAAATGTGGGGGTAATTGAGGTCATTGATAGAGCCAGGAGGCACTGCTTATGGAGGAAAAAAGACAAAGACAGAGTAAACTCGTTGGCTGCTTGGGATATGATCTGTAAACCTAAGGATAAAGGTGGACTAGGTATAATCAACCTGAGAAAACAAAATGCTGCACTTCTACTCAAACACTTGCACAAGTTTTATAACAATGCAGACACACCTTGGGTTCAGCTGATTCAAGACACGTACTACCATCAGTCAGTACCTCACGCAGTTTTCACATCGGGCTCTTTTTGGTGGAGAGGAGTATTTGCACTTTCTGATGCATACAGAGCAATCACCAAGTGTGAAGTTGGTACTGGTCACTCCATCCTCTTCTGGTCTGACCTGTGGTTGATCGAAAGACTAGAAGATAAATTTCCAAGACTGTACTCTTTTGCTCTCGATAAATTCCAGTCAGTTTCACAGTTTGTGTTGGCTGCTGACTGGATCACTGCGTTCTATCTCCCTTTATCGGCTGAAGCTTTTGCTGAATTTGAGCAATTAAAAGTCCTACTGCAAGGACTTGTTTTACAGAGTGATACAAACGACAAGTGGGTCAGTACAATTGGTAAGGGCGATCTCAAGCCAAATACTGTCTACAAGCAAAATTCAAGCGCATAGACACCCACGCTCCTTCTTGCTGGATATGGCGAAGTAAATGTCAATCGAAGCACAAGTTTTTTGCCTGGCTACTGCTTCATGATAGGTTGAACACACGAGATATGTTGCTCAGGCGAAAATGGAATGTAACTGATAATTACGAGTGTGTACTATGCCCTGCGCACCAACATGAAGACTGGAGGCACTTGTTCTCAACTGCCAGTTCAGCACCCGAGTTTGGAATTATTTACAAATTCCATGGATGCCTGGTAATACCTCTGAAACCTTGTTGGCTGCCAAGAGAGCTATCGATGGTCCCTGTTTTACTGAAATAGTAATCCTGGCCTGCTAGGGCATCTGGAAACAAAGAAACGGTTGGATCTTTAAAAACATTAGGCCAACATTCAGAGGGTGGAAGGCGATCTTCTTCCATGAGGTCACTCTGCTTAAGTACAGAGTGAAGAGTTCGGCTGTTACAAGTTTGTCATCATGGCTTGACAATCTGTCCTGATTTCCTTTTTGGTTTGTAAATAGCATTTTCTCTTTTTCTGTAATTTTTGTAAATATGTAACTGTTTTTTTTTTTTTTAATAAAAGGGATGGTGAGGCTGTGGGGGGCTCCCCTGCAGTGTTTAGTTTCAAAAAAAAATTACATACAGGAACTAAAGAAAAACAAAATTACAACATCATACTCATTCTTTGCAGAAAGACCCTCAAACAAAAACAGAAAAAGCAATCGGACCCTTCTCCACCGCCGGTTTAGAGAGACCTGAAGGCACGACCACCTGCTGGCACGACCACCTGCTCAAATCTCCAATTCCTATCAGAAAGGACTATCCTATTGTCCATTTTCGGTAAGAAAAAGTTCGCGATTTACTTTTCAACCTAAATATTTGTTGTTTTTACATAATATGGAAAATTATGAGTCGGAAAAGGGTAGGAAACGGTGCCCGAGGGCACCACACCACCCCTGGCGCGGGCCCACCCTGGCCGCGCCGTGGGTGCGTGTGGGCACCTCGGAGCCCGTCTCCGACCCCGTTTCGTCCTGTACCTTCCTTTTGTCGTAAACTTTTTGCTATATAATCATCCGGATCTACCGAGGTCCGTATATCGTGTTTTCGTCGAGTTTTGGTTTCGAGCTGTTTTCTGCCAGGAACTATTTCCGGATTTAGAGCGCCATGGTCTTCTCCAACGACAACGAGAGCAAGGAGGGCGTGGAGGACATCATGGACAGAGGATCGAGGAGGAGGTCAAGAGCGAAACCGATGATGAAGTAGAGGAAGCCTCAACTCCACGTCCTCGCGCTACTATTGCAAGCATCGGGTGACTGCCAACCCCTTCAATCCTGTGAAGAACCTGAACATGGGTGGTGAGGCATCGCGTCATGCCTTTGCACCCAAGACACTCGCCTCAAACTCCAGTAACCCTTTCCATACCCTCATCCATAAGTATCAATTTGAGAGAGTTCCGGAGATGGAGTTGCCTACTTGTTGGATATAGATCGATCTAACAATGCAGGAAAAGAAAGCCCTAAGTCCAGTGAGAAGTGGGGAAACAATTCCAAGAGCTGGGACTCACCTTCTGACCAGTTCATGAACCGCATCGAACACAATTCGGAGATGATCCGCATCCTCACATACAAGATAGATGAATTGAAGGATTTGGTCGAGAAGCTCATTAGGGAGTCGCCACCAAGAGATCAAGCCTAAATCATCAAGGGGTAATGGCACTCCCTTGGCTTGTTCCAAGCTTGGGGGAGTGCCCAGTATCATCTTTATCCTTTCGTTTTTATAATTTTGTGGTCATATCATGAGTAGAGAAGTTATCTTATAAGATGGTTTGTGATGTGGAGTGTCAATCCTTTAGTTATCCATGTATCCGTTGGTTTGAGTGTGTCTTTGTTCAGAATATTAATGAGAAGTTCCACCTTTACTTTCGGTACATTTTATTTTAGCCTGCAATCTTCTTTATGTGCTGATCTTGCCATTAGTATTGACGCCACTTTTGGGTACATTAAGTAAATTATATTAGTTGTGGCAAACTTAGTATTGGTCATTAGTAGCAATACCATGAAAACTTAAGTAGAAGGAGGAATTACATGCAAAATATTATCCCTTTATCTTTCTTTCTTGCTAGCCAATAAGATTAGTATTCTTTGAGTTAAAACATTTGTGCTTACAGGGAAGATAGCATGGTTGCTTCTATTACATATATTTGTGTGTATCCCCCAACTTTTATGCTTGATACATGACCTTGCTAGCCTTAACCACCGTACTGAGAGGGAATGCTTCTCGTGCATCCAAATCCTTGAACCAAACCCATGCCATTTGTGTCCACCATAACTTCCTATATGTGGTATTTCTTTGCCACTCCAAGTAAATTTTTCATGTGCTACCTTTAAATTATTCAAAATGTTATTATTCCCTTTTGTGTCAATGTTTACTAGCTCATGAGGAAGTAGTGTGGTTATCCTTTATTCTACTTGTCAAACAGACTTTACACCTGGACTAGTGGCATATACATCCGCTTATCCAATAACTTGCAAAAAGAGCTGGCAACGGGATGCCCAGTCCCAATTAATTACAACTTTAATCGCTTAATTCTCTTCACGCTTTTGCCCTGAATTATCAGTAAGCATTGACAAACAGTGAAATATCTGCGTGTGTAAACCCAAGAGAAAGAGGGATGATCTGCCTTGCTGGTAGAAATAACGTCCTTCATGGGAGCCGCTCTTAAAAGTCTGTTTGACGGGGAGAATACTGTTTTCACCGCTACCATTCGTTGACAATTAACAAACACCCCTCAAAACTTAATTTTTGCTCCCTATATGATTTCAAAAACTTAAAGCTCTAGCACATGACTTAATCCCTGCTTCCCTCTGCGAAGGGACTTTCTTTTACTTTTCATGTTGAGTCAGTACACCTATTTCCTTCTTCCTTGAGCAAGCATTTGAGTTGTTGTGATTCAACCATATATATCATTAATATTGTCAATCATGTCCTTTATCCTTTCTTGTCTTAGCACAAAGACTTTTGCCTCTAAGAATATAGCTTTGCAAGTTATCAATGACTGTAAAGAACCTTCTGGGTGGCTGGAGGACTACAGGTCGGCTGGCGCGTGCCAGCGAGGAACAAACACCACGGCCATGCAATAAATACGACTGATGCTCGAAGGCACAGCCCGCGACTGGCTCAAGGCCCTACCTTCATCAAAGTACGACCCGTGGGATCACTTCCGCGATGACTTCATCAAAAACTTTGAGCCTCTATGTGAGCGCCCAAAACGTTTGAGGAACTGCGGGCCTGCGTGCAACGTTCAGACGAAACGCTGAGGTCATACATCAGGCGGTGGACTGAGATACGCAACTCAGTCGGGGTAATTTCAGAGGACATGGCCATGGATGCTTGATACGTCCATTTTGCATCACTATTTTATAGCATAATTTACTGATATTCAATGATATATTTCATATTAAGAGGAGTTACTTATGTTATTTTGTCTTATTTACATGTTTGATGATCATTGGATAATTAACTGCCGGAGTCAGATTTCAGCTGGAAAAGCAACGTCAAGGCACTATATTTCTGGAGCACTAAAAATATTTCCGAGAAGACAGATGTTCCTATTTTATCAGAAGATGGACTAAGCCAAAAGGGGAGGCTGAGATGGGCCAGGAGGGGCCCACACCACCCCTGGGCGCGGGGCCCACCTTGGCCGCGCCCTAGCCAGGTGTGGTGCCCCTGGCCCACCTCAGGCGCTCCCCCTTCGCGTACTTCATCCCCCAGAAACCCTAAGACACGGGGAGTCCGTGAGAAAATATTCCGCCGCCTCCACGAGGCGAAAACCACAGAGAGAGAAAAAGCTCTCCGGCAGGGAGAAATCTGCCTGGGAAATTCCTTCCCGGAGGGGGGAGATCATCGCCATCCTCATCGTCATCGCGTTGGACTTCATCAGGATCATCATCATCATCATCTCCACCGCCATCACCACCATCACCGCTGCACCATCTCGTTCCGCTGTAAATCTAGGGCTATACTTTGTTTAGTTCATAGGGGAAACTCTCCCGGTGTTAATTACTCCTTGTGGTTGATGCTATTGAGTTTTATCGGTGAATTAAAGTATATGTTCAGATAGCTATCCATCATTATATCACCTCTGATCATGATCCATATGATGTCTCGTGAGTAGTTCGATTAGTTCTTGAGGACATGGGAGAAGTCACGCTGTTAGTAGTGGAATTATGTTGAGTAATATTTAATGGTTTGATATTTAAGTTGTGGTGCTATTCTTCTAGTGGTGTCGTGTGAACGTCGACTACATGACACTTCACCTTTATGGGCCTAGAGGAGTGCATTGTGTATTTGGTTGCTAATTGTGGGGTTGCCGGAGTGACAGAAACCTAAACCCCCGTTAGTATACCGGTGCACAAGGGAGCGTAGGATCTCAGAGTTTAAGGTTGTGGTTAGATTTATCTTAATTACTTTCTTGTAACTGCGGATGCTTGCAAGAGGTATAATCACAAGTATTATTAGTCCAAGTAAGGGCGGTGCATTAGCATAGGTTCACTCACACAACACTTATCAAAACAATGAAGATTAATCAACTATGTGAAGCGAAAGCACTTGACTAGAATCCCGTGTGTCCTCAAGAACATTTTGTCATCATAAGTAAACCAACCGGCTTGTCCTTTGCTCTAAAAAGGATTGGGCCACTCGCTGCAATTATTATTACTGTCTTTTACTTACTCGCATTTTATTTACCTGCTATATCAAAAACCCCTAAAAACTTGTCTGCTAGCATTTACAGTGAAACCTTTACCGAAACTCCTTGTCAGCACCTTCTGCTCCTCGTTGGGTTCGACACTCTTATTTATCGAAAGTACTACAATACACCCCCTATACTTGTGGGTCATCAATGCTTTCATAATGGGACTCGCCAGGAGGGATCTCAAAGAAGCACTCGGTCGCAAAAAGCCAACCTCTGTGGCTAGCCTCTTGATGACCGCGACTGAATGGGCAGACGGAGAGGACATGGCGCGCACCACACGCGGGTCCTCACCCCGTGACAATCATGAAAGCGGCAGTCGAAGCCGCAGAGACTCGTACAGAGACGACCGAAGGCGCAAACGTTCAAAACGTCACTACGACGATGACAGACCCGAATTCATGGCGGCTGGGTTCTCCACACCCCGCAATGACCAGGACAGAAGCGACCGACGATCGGAAGATCGGCGAGACAGTCGAGATGATCGCGAGACAGTCGAGATGATCGTCGAGACAGCCGAGACCGCGGCCAACGCAGTGATAGCTACAAGAGGAAGGACTGGCGCAAGTCACGGGCACAATCTGAGCGATCATTCGAAGAAAAGATGGACGCTGATTGCAGATTCCACCTGTACAAGGGGGACGACGGAAAACTGCGATCCAATCACTCGATGAGAAACTGCAGGGAGTTCGACCAAATGGCGACTGATTACGTAAATCGCAGAAAGGCAGCAGCCGCACAAGCACCTGCACCCGTGCCTCAGCCAAACAACGTGCCTGTTCTGATGGCACCACCTCCACCACCACAGCCTGCTGCAGGCGGAAACCTCGCGGGTGCCATACAGCACATACCTCGGGTGGACGAGCCACAGTACCCTCCCCCCAAGGGCAGATGTACATGATACAGAAAGGTCGACCTTCCAACAGGGAGCGAAAACATGGCGGTCATGTCACCTCCTGCGGTAACAGAATACTTGAAGGAGCCGAAACTACAATAAGCTTCAGCAAAGAGGACCACCCTCCATCGGTTGTTCGCCAGGGCACTCTGCTCTGGTACTCGACGCGCAAATTGGAGGCTACGCCATGTCCAAGGTCTTCATGGATGGTGGGAGCGGCATAAACATCATCTTCGCAGATACGCTCCGCAAAATGAACAGGTCAGTCGAAAACCTGCCAAGATCTCAAATACCTTCCACGGTATCGTTCCAGGGAAAGCAATAAGCCCAGAGGCACCATACAACTCGACGTAACGTTCGGGGACAAGCACCACTTCAGGACAGAGTCGATTGAGTTCGAAGTGGTCGACTGGAAGTCACAATACCATGCTATACTTGGACGCCCGACGTTCGCTCGATTCATGGCGGTGCCACATTACGCATACCTCCAGCTGAAGATGCCTGGACCAAAAGGAGTAATCACAGTCAAGGGAACTTCCAAAAGTCTGACTCTTGCGACCGAGAATTCAGCAAAATCTCTGAGATGTTTGGCATGGAAGCAACACTCGCTGATCTAGCGGTCTCCAACGATCGAACACTTATGCCAGAGCACAAAAAGGTGGCAGTCGACAGAGCATTCAATGCCACCAATGACACAAGATCGCATCAGGTGCACCCGACTGACCCGACCAAGACAGTCAATGTCTCGTCGAGTCTGCCTATCGCATAGGAAAGCGCGCTCGTCGAATTCCTCCGTGAGAACTGGGATATATTTGCATGGTGTCCAGCAGACATGCCAGGTATTCCCAGGGAATTCGCCGAGCACTCTCTCCAGCTACTTCCAGATGCTAAACCAGTCAAGCAAACAATGCGCCGCATATCCGGCCCAAAAAGAACTGCAGTCGAAGCCGAAGTCGACAGGCTACTCGCAGCAGGATTCATCAGAGAGATCAAGAAATCACAATGGGTGGCCAACCCCGTACTCGTAGAGAAGAAGCACACAGATATCCTTCGGATGTGCGTAGATTTTACAGCACTCAATAAGTGTTGTCCAAAGGATCACTTTCCACTACCTCGAATCGACCAGAT
Organism: Poa pratensis; assembly: GCA_947311845.1. Classification (NCBI taxonomy): domain Eukaryota; kingdom Viridiplantae; phylum Streptophyta; class Magnoliopsida; order Poales; family Poaceae; genus Poa; species Poa pratensis. The sequence goes on from CAMZMU010000094.1 coordinate 30,805,275, forward strand.
CGTCGACTCCACCGCCGGGTGCGCTCGCTTGTCCTTCCTGGATGCTACTCGGGTTACCACCAGATAAGGATGAAGGAAGAGATGAAGAGAAAACGGCGTTCATAACCCCACTCGGGGTCTACTGCTACACCACAATGCCTTTCGGGCTCAAGAACGCAGGCGCAACCTATCAGCGCATGATGCAAGATTGCCTCAAGAAGCAATTGGGCGAAACGTCCAGGTCTATGTAGATGACATCGTCATCACCACAAGAGAGGAAAACACACTACTCGATGACTTGCGAGAGACATTCGCAAACCTCAAACGCTTCCACATCAAGCTCAACCCGAAGAAGTGCACGTTCGGCGTGCCAGCCGGGCAACTCCTCGGGTATCTAGTCTCAGCTCGAGGAATCGAGGCGGACCCGGAGAAAATACAGGCCATCTTGACGATGCAAAGGCCTTCAAAGCTCCACGACGTGCAAAAGTTGGCGGGTAGAGTAGCAGCACTCAGTCGATTCATCAGCAAGCTAGGCGAAAAAGCACTCCCGTTCTATCGACTGATGAAGAAAGCAGATAAATTCGAGTGGACGCCAGAAGCCGAAGCAGCCTTCACGGACCTCAAGCGAGTCCTCACAAGCCCTCCAATCCTCGTAGCACCAAGGGAACGCGAGCCACTATACCTATATGTCTCTGCAACTAACAGGGTGGTGAGCACTGTTCTAGTGGTCGAACGCAGAGAGGAGGGACACGCCCAAAGCATACAACGTCCAGTCTATTACTTGAGTGAAGTGCTCTCCACATCAAAGCAGCGGTACCCGCACTATCAGAAGCTGGCTACGCCGTGTTCATGTCCTCAAGGAAGCTGACGCATTACTTCTCCGAGCACCCGATCACTGTAATCAGCACTTCAGGGATCGGGGACATCCTCACAAACCCCAATGCAACTGGGCGAGTAGCAAAATGGCTCATCGAGCTAGCACCAAGAGACATCAAGTATGATTACCCGAAGGCCATCAAAGCACAAGTTTTACCCGACTTCCACACCGAGTGGATTGAAGCTCAGCTCCCAGGAGCACCAGATGTGTCCAATTCCTGGACTATGTACTTTGATGGCTCGAAGAAAAACGAAGGCGCAGGCGCAGGTGTCATCCTCATATCACCAAAAGGCGACAAGCTCCGCTATATCCTGCAAATGGGATTCGAGTTCCCATCCAATAACGAAGCAGAATATGAGGCTCTGATCCATGGCATGAGGATGGCCAAAGCCCTCGGGTGCACTCGACTGATGATCTACGGCGACTCGAATCTTGTGGTGCAGCAAACAATGAAGGCCTGCGACACGATCGCAGATAACATGATTGCCTACCGTGACCTGTACAACATCATGGAGGGCAGCTTCGAAGGCTGCGAGTTGCGGCACATAGGGCGTGAGAGCAATGAAGAAGCAGATAAGTTAGCCAACATTGGTGCGACCAAAGCACCAGTGCCACCTGGTGTCTTCTTCGAGCGCATCGAGCACAGATCAATCAAAAAGAAGCGAGCAACTCCTGCATCAGCCGCACCAGCCAAGAGCGTTGGAACAAAATTGATACCAGAATAATACCGGAAGTTAACAATTGCGATGTTCTTTCTTCCCAGATTCTCATAGCGCCATGCATGCATCTAAGCCTGTGTTGTTCAGTTGTATGCCAATGCGTTCAAACCAGTGTTCCAGTTATTTATTAAATGAAATATTGATTGCCGCAAAAGGAAGATACTACGAAAGACTAAAGAGTAACTAATGCAACAGAGATGCATGCAGTTTTGTGGTTATATCTGTCAATAACAGCAATAAGATATTTTTTACAGGAGTTTCTGTAGCAACGGTATGTAAAAAATTTGTGTTCCAAATTTTTTACTGGCATATGTGATATCGTGATACCTCTAGACTTAGCCAGTGCAAGGTGCCTTCGCTGCCTCCCCATGCCTTCTCCGCCGTATCAAACAAATTTTGCGGCTCTAGCGCAGCAACGATCGATGTTTGCGCCATCCCCATCCACGTCCGATTTGCGAAGCTATTTTCTTTAACCTCAGGAACCAAATTTTCAATGTGCTAACTTCTGTATGGAAAACTTGAGACCGCACATTTTTCTTTCAGGGGCCGTGGAATTGAATTGCAAGAGCATTGGTCGTCCAGAACTTTTTTGGGTTCTTCTACTTCTAGGATTTCAATTGGTTAAAGAAACTGTATTTTTCTCTCCCTGGTACCATTAATCTTGATCTCTCCTTTATGTGTTCGATCATGTTCACCGTTTTATAAGATATTGAATCGTATGATCCAATTATTGTTGTGCAGTAATTCTAAAAAATGTTGGTCAAGTGTTGGTCATTGCTCTACAGGTACGTACTCACAGATTTGTTTTATCTCACATAGTTATACATAAGAATTCTATATGCATTATGCAGTTAGGTACATCTGTTGAGGCATTGTATTTGCGACACATATAATTTTGTAGATAATTTGTGATTATTCTTTAGTGTCGGTACGAGATATGCAGGGCAACAAATGCCATTCGATAACCTTATAGTAAGTTATATTTTATAGTTATATAATACTTATTTATTTTGTTTATCGAACCATGGACTTATGGATGAAAAATATAAATAATAAGACATATTCATATATGTTTAAAAGTTTCGCTTCTACAAAGGTATACTGACTATGATAGTGATAGTGCCATAAATGGTAAGAAAATGAAATATTCCTAGCCCGTGCAGGTGCACGGGTTGACGACTAGTATATATAATGCTAAGCATAGGACGTACACTTATGAACGAGTCCATGCCCGATTCTTCGAGTCAGCCAAGTACTCGGGGGCTACTGACAAGGATATACATCTCGGGTACCCTACCGTGAGGGTACCTGGTGCACGTGATGACTAAAAGCCCAAATAGCGAAGATACGACTCGAAGCCCAAGACGAGAGGTCCAACAAGATGGAGTAACTTCCAAGTTTAGATATAGACATAGTCGGTTTATACTTTCCTTATGTGTAAACTAGGTCTGTTACAAACTCCCGAGACCCAGCCTATTTAAAGGCTGGGAGGGGTGCCGATCTGGGACCAAGCCATACTCGAACCACCAAAGCTCTTGCGAGATCGTCATCTCGCCGGAGCCACCTTGTAACCTCATAATCTCCATGTGATCAATAACAGACAAGCAGGAAGTAGGATCTTTACCTCCACCTGAGGGGCCTGAACCTGGGTAAATCTTTGCCTCTGCTTGTCAGCCAACGAAACTACCAGTACTACCACGTTCTCTCCCCATAATCTCAACCCTAGGTACTTAACCATGGGATTTGATGAGGGTACACCTCGTCACCACTAGTAGTAATGTTTCTAGTGATTTGGAAAACACCATTAGAACATTTATATCTACTCAAAAGGAGCTTAATAAGGAATTTATATCTAAGTTTGAAAAACAAGACTCTTTGTTTGAAAGGGTAGATCAGCTCACTAAGGAAGTTTCCTCATTAAAGAACACCATTATAGCTAAAAAACATGAGGAAACAATTAAATATTGTCAAGAGGTTATAAATAAATCTTGGGAGCATATTCATGAGCAAGAGAGAATTGCTAAGAAAACTATTATGGTAATGAAAGAGAGAAAAGTTGAAGAAGTTAAAATGCTTACTGAAGTCAAGGAACCATTGCTTGACTTAGAGAATTGTAGCCTGCATGAATTAATATCTATCTTACAAAAATTTGCAAGTGATCCTTCCATCAACTCTAACCAAGCTGGTTTTGGTTCTTTTATTGCTAATCATGTCTTGAAAGAAAAGATTGCTAGGTACAACCAAGAGGCTATGATACCACCTAAGCTTGGGGATATATGGATTCCCAAGGTACTAGTAACCATTGAAAAAGAGACACACCATGCTATACTTGATCTAGGATCTAGTGTCTCTGTTTTATCTAAAGAATTATATGAAGTACTTGAATTGAAAAATCTTGAAAAATGCTCTATTAAACTTGCACTTACTGATGATTCCATTAAACATGCTTTAGGAAAAGTAAGTGATGTTATGGTAGAGTTACATATGACATTTGTGCCTGTTGATTTTCTAATCATGGATATGGGGAATAAAACCTCTAGTCCAATTATTCTTGGAATACCTTTTCTTCGTACTACAGGTGCTATCATTGATTCAAAAGAAGGGAATGTGAAGTTTTAGTTTCCACACAAGAAGTGCATGGAACACTTCCCTAGGAAGAGGGACACGCCAAAATTCAAGCTCCCTCATGAGCTTCGTCCACAATAAACATCAAGTAACAAGCCTAGCTATATGGCTATAAAGAAAGCGCTTTACGGGAGGCAACCCGGTTGTTTTTATTTGTGATTTTCTTTGTGTCCTCTTGCTGTAACAAGAGACTTAGTGTTTAGTTTAGTTTCTGGAATGTTTAATAAAGTGCCAAGTTTTACTCATTTTGGTTTGAAGAAGTTGCTTATAGCGTTCGGAGATTTTATTCCTGCACGAATCTGTGTACGGTATGATTTTTCATTCATATTCTGTAACTCCGAATGAGCTCATATTTGAACTGTAGTGGCAACTTTTCATCCTCTGTATGCATGAATTTTTTCGGAATTTTTAGACAAAGTTAAGTAGGGTAGAAAAATACGTTTTGCTGCTGCTGTTTTTCTAGACAGATTCTGTCCCATTTTGTTTGATGCATGCTTAGAACTTTTAACTTAAACCTTTTTTATCCAATTGAGTTTATGAGTAGGCATACAACATAATACACTTTCTAATTCATATGAATTTTTGTCTAAGGATTATATGCAGCAAGAAATCTATTTGTTTATCACTACTAATGCACCCCACAGAAAAAGAAATGGGAGAAACGGTGTTTTGAAGTTTTTTCACATGGATTAGAGGAGATGCGCCAAGAGCTATCCAAGGATGGTGAAGACTTGGTTTGCACACGTCTAACTTCTGTTTTTCGATCGAAACACTTTATCGCATAAACTTGGAGCGTCTTTTTGTTTGTTTTGGTTTGATTTTTATTTTGTGAGACCACCACACTATCATTTATATATGAGAGAGCTACTGGAAATTTGGGTTGATTTATGTTGGATGCTATTATTAGATTGGGAAAACGGATGTTGGAGTTGATTTTAAAAGATACATATAGTTGCATGATTCATGAGCTTACTAATGAGTAATAATTTGCAAGTATTTTATCAAGAGCTATCTTTTATTCATGTTTTGATGCTGAATGTTATTTTACTTTGTTTAACATGGATTAGTTAGTTCTATGGACACTGTCGGGGATGTAACCCCGGGTACCCCAAGGTTATTGGTTCTGTTGAGTTGATAGAAGAGTAAGAACAAGAATAAATGAGTAAAAGGTAGAGAAAAGGCAGAAGAAAGCAGTCTGGGCCGAGATTGGCTATGCCCAGGCCGGAATATCGTATGCTAGGCCGAAATAGGCCTTTACCGACATATCCATGTCCTGGTGACACCGTTCACCCGACATCCACCGGCACTGTTCATCCGAGATACCCGGACTGTTTATCCGAGATGCCCGGCACTGTTCATCCGAGATGCCCGGCACTGTTCATCCGAGATACCCCTGGCACTGTTCATCCGAGATCCCCCGGTACTGTTCATACGAGGTACCCCGACACTGTTCATCCGAGATACCCCGGTACTGTTCATCCGAGGTACCCCACACTGTTCATCCCTGACACTATTCATCCGACCTACCCGGCTGTTACCTCTACCTCGGCACACTGCCTCAACCTCCGACATCCCCAACACTTCCTCGACAAGTACAAGATACCCACTGACATCCCCAGAAGATTCGGAAGACAGACGCTACAAGACAAAGATGATGACACACAGGCAGCATGGCTACAGTGCCAGTGAGGTGACAAGAGTACGCCTTCGTGACGCGTGCATAGTGTTGACAAGACCCCAGTGGTCATTTCACCTACAGTGTTGTGCTGTGCTGTGCATAGTGTTTTGTGGGCCACCCCTTGTCACCTGGGCTCCCTATATAAGGAGCACCAGGGGGTTCGCTCCAGGCAGCCCCGCGCGGGCTCATTTTGCCCCTTGGGCTCATTCTTCCTCTGCTCTCGTGAGCATGCTTCCTCCTAGAGAGAGCCTCTTATAGGCAATATGTGCACAGCTCAAGGAGCACCATTGTAGCTCTCATATGCAGGTCCATATCGTCAGACATGCAGGAGTAGGGGCTTTACCTCCTCACGAGGGCCCTGAACCTGGGTAGATCGTATGTGCTTTTGTGTCTTCCGTGTGCGCTCCTTAGCGCGCTATCCCTCCCCGAATCCTCTAGCGTCCATCGGCCCCAAACTTAAGCCTACCCCTAGGCATCTGTTGTTTCATACCACGACAGTTGGCGCCCACCGTGGGGCCGACAGTGGCGCTTGCTGGATCAAATTCGGACGGGACCTTCTTCATCAACGCGGGGACTCGACATCACCATTGTCCCCCGCGCTCTAGCTTGCCGTTGTGAGCAGAGGCTAGCGCTGCCTCCACCAACGGACATCATCGGCAGTTCCCGGATGAGAAAAGTGACTCGGGGACTCAACTGCGGCATCGTCCCCGTGTGTTAACTCATTTTCGAGTTGACTACAGTTCGAATCCGAGATACCCTGGTAAATCCGAGGTATGCTGGAAATCCGAGATATGCTGATACCCTGGTAAATCCGAGGTATGCTGGAAATCCGAGATATGCTGGTATGCTGGTAAATCCGAGGTATACTGGAAATCCGAGATATGCTGGTATGCCGGTAAATCCGAGGTATGCTGGTATGCTGGTAAATCCGAGGTATGCTGGAAATCCGAGATATGCTGGTGTGCTAGAAAAATCTGAGATACCCTGGAAATCCGAGATACCCTGGAAATCCGAGTTAAGGCTTGGAAATCCGAGTTAAGGCTTGAAAATCCAAGATAAGGTTGGAAATCCGAGTTAAGACTTGGAAATCCAAGATAAGGTTGGAAAATCCGAGTTAAGGCTTGGAAATCCGAGTTAAGGCTTGGAAATCCGAGTTAAGCTTGGGAAATCTGAGTTAAGCTTGGAAGTCCGAGATAAGGCTTGGAAATCCGAGATAAGGCTTGGAAATCCGAGTTAAGCTTGGGAAATCCAAGTTAAGCTTGGAAAATCCGACATATGTTGGTCAAATCTGACATGCAGGTGGTTCAAACTGAGATATTGGTGGCTCAGGCCGACAGGCCGGTGTTCGGCCGGCATAAGCGTCTTCCTCTACTGCTACAACAACACTACCTTGTGAGTATCAATTATATGTATGCATCACTCTTTTAAATAGTCTCAAACAGTGCTCGGGGACTCTCCCCTCTTTTCTGCTTTGCTTAGTTGTTTTCCCCGGGGCCAAGATGTCTTGACCCGGGGACTGGCTGGTCAGTCAGTTCTGCTTCTTCTCCTAGATCTAGAAAAGTGACTCGGGGACTCGGTTGAGTTCGAGTCTGTATCCTAATGCATAGTTTCGCTGCTAGACTTATTTTTGTCTGCTAAATAGAGTTGTCGTTCCCGTTAAATATTCATTATATATATGCTTGAACTAACATTGAAAGGTGATATCGGTTTTACCGAGAGAATATTTATCCCCGAGATCATGGTTTTATCGGTTGTCTCGGATTACCTAAAATATCATAGCATTATCGGTATTCTCCAGATCACCGTTTATTTCGGTTTGCAGTTATATCTCAGCATCACCTCATGTCTCAAATCGCCGTTTATTTCGGTTTGCCAAGATATCACGGCATTTATCTCATATCATCGAGCGTCCCATAATTGTCATCTTTATCGACTTAATCAAGTATCATGACTCTTCATTTATCCGAGCTTGTCAGAGTATCATAGCATCATTATCTCGGCACAATGAGTCAAAAGGTATCTGATCTCACTGAGTGTTACGTGTTGAGAAATGTCTCAGCTCATCATCTGACAAGTTCCCATGAAGGCAAAATGTCAGATTTAGCCCATGCAGGCTTTATGCTGGTTCAGCTAAGGCTGCCAACATATTTATTCGGTAATGCCCTGAGTGGCTGAAAACCGACATATAAGAGACATATGAGATATGCCCGTGCAGACATATGCTCCGAGACATATGAAATATGTCCGTGCCGACATATGTTCCGAGACATATGAGATATGTCCGTGCAGATATATAAGAGATATATGAGATATATCCGTGCAGACATATGCCTTAGGTAATGCCCAGAGTGGCTGAAAACCGACATATAAGAGACATATGAGATATGTCCGTGCAGACATATGCTAAGAGATATATGAGATATGTCCGTGCAGACATATGCCTTCAGTAATGCCCATAGTGGCTGAAAACCGACATATCAGAGACACATGAGATATGCTGGTGACATGCGCCTTCGGTAATGCCCATGATGGCTAAGAACCGACATATAATGATGCCCATGTTGGCAAGATATTTCTTATATGGAGATTTTGGTATTGGATATTTGTTTTTGTAACTCTACGCGTGACTCTGCGAGTCCCCCACAGCCTCGGGGACTAATGTCGGGGATGTAACCCCGGGTACCCCAAGGTTATTGGTTCTGTTGAGTTGATAGAAGAGTAAGAACAAGAATAAATGAGTAAAAGGTAGAGAAAAGGCAGAAGAAAGCAGTCTGGGCCGAGATTGGCTGTGCCCAGGCCGGAATATCGTATGCTAGGCCAAAATAGGCCTTTACCGACATATCCATGTCCTGGTGACACTGTTCACCCGACATCCACCGGCACTGTTCATCCGAGATACCCCGGACTGTTTATCCGAGATGCTCCGGCACTGTTCATCCGAGATGCCCCGGCACTGTTCATCCGAGATACCCTCGGCACTGTTCATCCGAGATCCCCCGGTACCGTTCATACGAGGTACCCCCGGCACTGTTCATCCGAGATACCCCGGTACTGTTCATCCGAGGTACCCCACACTGTTCATCCCTGACACTATTCATCCGACCTACCCGGCTGTTACCTCTACCTCGGCACACTGCCTCAACCTCCGACATCCCCAACACTTCCTCGACAAGTACAAGATACCCACTGACATCCCCAGAAGATTCGGAAGACAGACGCTACAAGACAAAGATGATGACACACAGGCAGCATGGCTACAGTGCCAGTGAGGTGACAAGAGTACGCCTTCGTGACGCGTGCATAGTGTTGACAAGACCCCAGTGGTCATTTCACCTACAGTGTTGTGCTGTGCTGTGCATAGTGTTTTGTGGGCCACCCCTTGTCCCCTGGGCTCCCTATATAAGGAGCACCAGGGGGTTCGCTCCAGGCAGCCCCGCGCGGGCTCATTTTGCCCCTTGGGCTCATTCTTCCTCTGCTCTCGTGAGCATGCTTCCTCCTAGAGAGAGCCTCTTACAGGCAATATGTGCACAGCTCAAGGAGCACCATTGTAGCTCTCATATGTAGCTCCATATAGTCAGACATGCTGGAGTAGGGGCTTTACCTCCTCACGAGGGCCCTGAACCTGGGTAGATCGTGTGTGCTTTTGTGTCTTCCGTGTGCGCTCCTTAGCGCGCTATCCCTCCCCGAATCCTCTAGTGTCCATCGGCCCCAAACTTAAGCCTACCCCTAGGCATCTGTTGTTTCATACCACGACAGACACTCATGCATGCATTTAGATGGTCAACTTTCTCCCTCTTGCTAGCCCAAAAATTTCAACAAGTAAAAACTTGTTTCCAACACTTTCAACCAAAGTTTTTCCAGTGAGTCCACCATATCTACCTATTAGCTTTATGCTATTCCGAGTATGTTTATCATGATATTTGTGTTATCTATACCTCTGAATGAAAATGCTTATGTTGTTGATTGTTATGGGAAAAGTTGGTTATAGAGCTCTCTCGAACTTGATGCACACTTTACTTTCATTGCATATATAAAACATGACCCATTGTGATTAAAATTATGATGTTGTGGGCTTGACAAATGTCTTTGGTTGAGAGTTAGCTCATATGTGCTGTCACATGGCAAGCTTTCAACATGCACTTCATTTCATTTAGTTGATATCATGTACTTTTGTTTATGGATGCTTACCATGGGTGAAATAAATGTGGAAATGAAGTAGGTTTAAATGAGTTTGTATAAATGGTTAGAGAGACGCCTGGGCCGCTAATCTAAGCCATGCATCATTCATGGTGGAAATTTACTTACATGCTATGGTGAACCTTCTGTGATACACCTTACAATAAAAAGCTATCTAATGGTAAATAAAAAGGGTGTTGAGATTGTTCATTGTGTTTGTTTGTCTTGTCATTTTGATATGGGCTTGTTCCATATCCTGGGACAAGAGGTACCCCAGTTGACGCTCTTAATGATACTATTATTACTTACAATGATATTTAACTTGAACTTGCTTTGTTTCCCAAGTTGAGTAACACATGGAGTAGGTACTTGTATTCAAGGGGCATGAGACTTTCAACCTGTACTTTGTCAAGCACACTACTCATATTTGCTTTCACTTTAAACTTAATCATTCAAGATGCTATGATAGGGGAATGAGAGCTTGACACCAAGGATTACCACATTACAATCATTAACTTAAGTAGAGAAGTTCAGAAGTTAGATGAAACTTATTCATGCTTTACCTCTACTCATATATATATCTTTCCAAAGTGTCCACCTTTTATATTCAGATTTTCATCAATACTCTATGACCATTGTAGGATGTTCTTACTTATCATTATGCATACATGTGGTCCATAGTACTTTTTCTTTATGTTACACTTTGTGAATTATCATTGAACATCCTTGCATTGAATACTTGATATCACTTCATAAACTATCTTGCATATTGCTACTCCTTTTAAGAATGAATCATTTGACTCTATGTAGCAATAGTAATCATCTTTGATATCCATTGATAGTATTAAATTGCAAAGTCCATGTTAGTTTTATCACCTTCATACTCGAGGACGAGTATTGGTTAAGCTTGGGGATGTTGATGCATGTAAAATGCATACATGAACTTTGCATTATTTTACTTATATTCCAGTCATATTTGCATCATATAAGGGTTATATCACTGTTTTATAATGATTTTGGGAATATTTCATATTTTCCTATTTTTATGGAATTAACCCTGCGCAGGCAGAAAACCCTATTTTCCATATTTTAATGTTTCAGGGACCCAAACGACGTCCAAATGACCTGAAAATTTACGAGCATCAGTTTTTGGAAGGAAGAAGACTTGGGAGCGAAGGAAGCGAACAAGCGGAGGCCCGAGGCCCAAAAGAGGGTGGCCCACGCGGCCAGGTACATGGCCGCGTGGGACCCCCATCTGGGCCTCGGAGCTCCGTTGCCGTCGATCTTTTCGCCACGACTCCGTCTTGACCTAAAACCGACTATAAAAATAGTCCCCGACGCCTTCGAAAAGGAGCACCGCAGAAACACCGAAACAGAGACCTGGAGCTGCAGATTGGAGGGGGAAAACTCCGGCGGGGCGCTGCCGGCGTGGTCTCCATCTTCTCCAACGACTTCTCCACCGTCTCCATGATGAAGAGGGAGTAGTCCACCTCTGGACTATGGGTTTGTGGAAGTAACTTATGTATCTCTCTCTCTTGAGCTTCACTAATTAGTACCGTATGAGCTGCTGAACATGATTACGGTCATCTATGTAATACCTTTGTGGTGGATCTTTTTATGAGTTAATATATGTTTGAGATTGCAATGGTTTTGTTTCAGTTATGAAAGTAGATGCATATTATGTACCCCGTTCTTATTTACTTGTTATGATCAAGCATGTTTATGAGAGCGTGTGAGGGGGAACGTGTGCATTAGTTGGAGTAACGGGGGGTGGCTAGTGCAGTGAACGTGAGAGAAAGTTCTGCGATCCACTTGGGTATCTCTACCTTACTTTGTTGCCTCACTAGGGATAAAAAAAATACCATGCTACCGGAGATGTGGGTGTGACCATTGCCACTTCCTCCATGACTAGATCTAGCATGTTCTTATTTTAACTTCATGTCATGATACTTATTGCTATACTCTGAGTTATCTTAATTACTGAGGTGTTATGATTTAGTTCGCATCTTGGTGGAGTATAAGAGAGACTAATAACCAAAAGGTCTCTATGTTAGGACGTGATGCCCATATAATTATAACTTGTCATTAAACTGTTGTTTGCAATCTCATATGTCAACTCTAGTGTTCCATTGTCTACCACTTTATTAAAGAGAGAGTGCATTTGTGAAACCATGAACCCCGGTCCATTTTTAATCATAAGAAACACCTTTCCAACCACTTTTACCACTTTTCCATTTTCTGCCATTTAAAAATCCGAAAATACAAAAACACTTTTACATCTTGCATTCATCATATAAAACCCAAAAATATCATTTATCATTGCTACCACCATCCTTGCATATTTATTTACCACCATTGCATATTTATTTCTTGTTTGCATTGCATATTATCTTGATATCATTCTCACACCTTGTGCTTGACAACCACTAGGTGAGGTTGAGGACCAAAACATTTACTTTGTTTTGTAGGTAACCAAAAGAAGGATAGGAAAGATAAATCTTCACTACTGATTCCCCGAGAGTTCGATATTAAACCCTCGAGTCACCCCTCGTGGGGAAAACACGTCTTCCACTTACTACACACTCTGCACTTGGAGTCTCAACCTAACCCATTTACTTTTCACGCAGGTAACTACGTGAAGGGCCATCACTAACCTAAAATAGGGCACCGTTTTTCCATTGTAGGGCACCGTTTTTTCATTTTTAGGGCACGAAAACGACCGTCGCTTTACTGGCTAATCTATAATAGGGAACGTCATGCTCCAACGGCTGCCCTATTATGGGCACGAACTAGCCGTAGGAAACAAAATTCAACTGAAATTTAAAGAGTTCGATACTATTTTACATAGAACAACACGAAATTAAATCTAAAACAACACGAAATTAAGCTAAACTTCGATGATTAAACATAGAAGAACTTGAAATTAACCTAAAACTACTCCGGAGGTCCGAAATCGAAGTCCTCAACAGAGCTATCGTCCTAGAAGCTCGAGAGGTCCGAAGACGAATCGCCGGTCTTCTCGCACGGCAGCGCATCAGTGGAGGGTCCACCGTCGAAGATGGTCTGCTTCTTCTACCTCGAGGCATAGAAGTCCAGCTCCGCCTGCACCAGATCGGGGCGGCCGCGGCGCAGCGCGTCCATCCACCACTCGTCAATGTTGACGGCGCGGCGAGCCCTCCTCTGGCGGCGGTTCTGCCGCGCCACGTCAAAGACGACGATCACCAGCTACAGCGAGAGGAACTAGGCCTCCTCGCGGGACTCCACGTCGGGGAAGTTCAGCTCCTACCGCGGCCGGCCGAACCTCCAGGCCACCGCGTCGTACGCGCGCGCGCGAGCTCTGGCGTGTTGAACATCCCCATGCACCACCGGTGGCCGTCCACGGTGATCTCCACGGCCCAGCGGCCGGACGGGCGGAGACGGACGCTAATGAACCCGCTCATGGAGCGGCAGCGCGGTGATACGGTGGCGGGGACGGCGAATCGGTGGCAGGGAACGACGAGGGGGGGGGGGGGTGGTGGATCTAGTCGTAGACGGCGGGGCGACGGTGGATTTGGTGGCGGCGACGGGACGGTCGCAGGTTGGGGAGCGACGTGGCAGCAGTTGGACTCTTCTAGGATGGCAGTTGGGCTGCGCGCGTGGGGGCGGTGGGATATAGGGCAGCCCTAGTTTTGATGTATATTTGAGTCAAAATGGGCTCTGATGTATAATTTTTTATGGCGCGAAGTATAATAGGGCAGCCGCTGGAGTATAATAGGGCATGGCCGATTTTAGGTCAGCCATTAGAGATGCTCTTATGCACTTTACATTGTGATAGCCTTCGTGCTTGAAGTCTTATATCTTTCTACCACCTTGTTACTTGTGTTGCTTAGTATAAGTTGTTGGTGCACTTAGTTGAGCCTAGTATATTTAGGTTGTGTGCTTGATAAATTAAACACTACTTTATTTCCGCATTTGTCAAGCCTAAACCGGAAAAGTTTTAATCGCCTATTCACTCCCTTTAGGCGACATCATTGTCCTTTCACCCGGGAGCGAAGGACATCGACCCGGAGAAGAGTGACACCCGAGAGATGGCTTGACTGGTTCCATGACTTAGCGTGGTTCACCTCCTCCCTGACCCTCAGAGAAGAAGAACTCATTTATGACGTGGAACACACATTCGTTGGAAAACCCCAAGAGGAAGGTATGAAGTAGTTCAACAGCAATTTTCCCTTGAGAACAAAACCAAGGTTATCAATCCAGTAGGAGTTGGAAGAGCTTCAACATGGTGCCAAAGCTACTTTGGCGCTTATAGCTTCGGCGTGGACCTGCACACAACACAATCAAACTATTTTGCCCCAACAAAACACAAATGTTGTCAATCTCCCTGGCTTGATGAATACAAAGTATTAAACGTATGGTGTGTAAAATAAATATAAATGCAAAAATGGACAGCGAGCAAATGAGTGTAGGAAACAGTGGAAACGGTGTTTTTATCAGTGTAAAAGAATGGACTGGGGTCCACAGTTCACTAGTGGTGTCTCTCCAATAAACAGATAAACAAACATGTTGGGTAAACAAATTACAGCTGGGCAATTAACAAATGGCAAGGGCATGACAATGCATATTATGACAAGGTAAAGTTCACTGCAATATTTAATTGGGCATTACAACAAAATAGATAGACCGCTTGCTAGCTGCATCTATGACTAATAATCCACCCCCAGGATAACATCCGTGTCTCCTGAAAGTATTAAGTTGCAAGCAACAGATAATTGCAATAAACAAAGTGTGTAATGTAAACAATGCAAATGACACATAGATATAGCACCGTTGTTTTCTCCCTAGTGGCAACAGCACATCCAGAGCCTTAGTCGTTTATGTCATCTCGAGCCCAGGCTACCGAAGACATGAACCCACTATCTAGCATAAATACTCCCTCTTGGAGACACTAGCAACTACTTGGCCAAAGCAACCACTAGCATCAGAGAGCATGCAAGATCATAAATAAAACATATAGATAGATAGATGAACAAACTTGATCATAACTTCATGTAGCATTACATAAAGATGATCTTGATCATGTTAGGCAGCTCACAAGATCTAAACATGATAGCACAAAGTGGAGATACTACAATCTAGGTACTGCTATGGACCCGTAGTCCAATGGAGAACTACTCACACATCAGTCCGGAGGCGGGCATGGCGATGTAGAGCCCTCCGGTGATGATCCCTCCCTCCGGCAGAGTGTCGGGAAGAGCTTCGAAACCCTCCTGAACTAGGGTTGATGACGACGGCGGCGACGTAACTTTTCGTGGAATTGTGTTCGGGTATTTAGGATTTTCGGGACGATAAGAGGGGCCACCCGAGGGCGCCAGACGACCCCCCGGTGCGGCCCCACATTCTGCCGCGCCGAGGCGGCGTCTGGGCCCCCTGGGTCGCCTCCTCAGCTGCCCTTTGAACTCCGTCTTCGTATCTTTGTAAAACTTATCCCCGTAAAATTTTGTCCAATTCCGAGAATATTTCCTGATTAGCTTTTCTGAAACAAAACGACAGCAGACAACAGGAATTGGCACCGTGATATCTTGTTAATAGGTTAGTTCCAGAAAATGCATAAAAATGATATATAATATAAATAAAAAATATAGTATTTGTTATAAAACAAGCATGAAACATTAAAAATTATAGATACGTTTGAGATGTATCACTCATCCCTAAGCAAAGGGATAGGATCAAGAGAAAAACTTATACACCAAGAACGGATGGAACAAGATCATGCTAAGGTGATGTCATCGGGGGACAACCGTGGTGGGCGTGTCAGGCTCACCAGCCCACTGTCAGCCCTGTCCCTCCCAAAAGCTGGCGTGCTTTTGGGATCCTAACAACCCGCGGAGCATGAAAGATGATGCCACGCGTCGCCGCCACCTTTTCCACCTTTGGGTTTTCCCGCCAAAATCCCTAGCATGCCTCTCGCGTGACCGCATGTGGCAGCCCCTGGCCTATAAAGGGAGGACCAAGGCCAACGAGGCGAAGGACAGATCCAAATGTAGTGCAAGCACTAGCTAAGATAGAGGAAAAGAGAGGTGATCTCCTCCGGGACAGGATCTGCTCTTCTTACTCCTCAAACCATCAACTCCCCCAGGTGAGACCCGGGAATCACCTTGTAGCCACACCATGATAAACTCATCAATCCAGACATGCAGCAGCAATGCTTATAGCTTCTGGGCGGCCTGAACCTGGGTAGCTCGCTATGTCTCTGTGTTGCACGTCGGAGCTTGCTCGATTAGGACGATCTTCATCTCCCCGGGAAGCCGACTTAGCCTCCTAGCGCCCTCGAATCTCTAAAAGGGGTACCTCGTACTCCCGGTGTCCGTGCACGAAGACACGACACTATGGGAAGAAGGATTCTCTTTAGTTGTGGTAAAGAAATTTTCCGTGAGGATAGACCTCATGTTTTTTTCCTACATAATTTACACTACAAGATTCATATGAGATTAATTCCTATAGGTTGCGATCCTATGGATCAGACAACTTTTATAGGAAATTTTCCTATAGGAACCAATCATTCAGAAATCCTGTGCCATTCATTCTATTCTTCAACCCATTGATTTCACCTTATCTACATCAATAAGGTATCATAACAACTTTTAAATTATAAAATACACATACATTTCATGTCTATTAAATTTAGCCTATCAACTACTATGACCAACTAACTCTTGCATATTTTTATAGTCAATTTCAGATTTCACGCGTTTTATTAGATTTCTTAAGAGATACCCGCTACAACGCGCGGGGTGTCGTTATAGTCGATAGAAATAATCATTGTCTACATTTAGTATTTTTTCACAATTTTTAGTAACTTATTTGATTTTTTTAAAAAGAGCTCCATGGAGCACGGCCTTCAAATCAATCTAATCTTAGTCGGAAAGGATATTGTTGGAAATGCTCGAGGCACGATCATCAACTCTTCGAACTATTCAACAAGCATTTCACACAGTTTTAGTTTTGTTTTATACATGTAGCAATCACATATAAATATCTCTCATGAACATAATTTACATAACCATCGAAATGTAAAAAATCCATCAAAATTTGAAACCGAATCTACCATCGAAGCCTGAACTCTGAGCTACAAACAAGCGGACATCAACCCTGCACGAATAATTAAAAATACACGCTGGTTAATAAATAAACCAGTGGATGATGTAATTGTGGTTTTGCCTACGTGTGGTGCGATGCTTTCTGTCGAGACCGACTGGTTCTAATGCCTCAAATTCTGGTGGTCATGTGGTGGTCGGCGGTGGTAGTCGATGTAGCCTCCCATTCGTTGGGCGGCTCGCCACTTTCGATCTGCCCTCTGTTGGTTATCTCGTGACCGACGGCGATGATCCGGACAACGGCGGTCCTCATCGGCGCGGCGGGGAGCTTAGGCATGACATCGTGCGGGGCTGGGCTCGACTGCCCAATTTCGATTACTTCGAGATGGACGACATGTGCTCTTCGTGGCAGTTGTCGGTTGAGGTTTGGTGGGCGCTCGCTGGCTGCGGCTTGGTGTGGCCTGGAAGCCGGGTCGGCGGCTCCGGATGGCGGTTCTTAGTTGTCGCGGCGAGCTAGGAGGTGGCTTTGCGTGAGGGAGTTCTAGGTTCTAGGCCCGGACTCCTAGTTCCGTTAGTGGCGTCGGATCGTCGGGCGTGTGGGACTAGCGATCTGCGTGCGAGTTTGTGGCGGTTGTTTGGCCGGTCTTCGAGCGGCGGACGTGGGGCTTGCGACCCATCGTCGGTGAAAATCTTGGCCTGGCCGTCGGCGAGGACCGGCGACGACAATGCTCTCGGGCGTCGCTTCCTTCTTGTAAGTGTCGTCGTGGCAGTGTTCTCCCTCCTTCGCTCGGAATTATCCGGAGGAAACCCCATATCCCGCGCGGGATCGGGCGAGGGAGGCACTCATGCGTCATTTGCCTCTTGGAGCCTCACATTGGATGTTCCACCGGCCTTAGATGGAGTGAGTTGGTGGTTGGCGGCGACGAGCCTTCGTTATCGGTTAGGTGGTGCGTGGGGCTAGGGCCGACACGGATGTCGGAGCGGCGACTCCGGATGTTCTCCTAGGTCGTGACGTTGACATGTTTGGGTGTTTGCTTCGGTTGCTAGGGTGACTTTGCCGTGGTCTGGTGTGGGGAGGCAGTCTCGGAACCGGCGTGGTGCGTTCTGTGCGGTTTTCGGCCAATTTTTTTATAATATGGCCAACTCTTTTCTTAAAACTCGTAAATCTTTTGCCGCCTTTAAAAGAAAAAGTGGTTTTAATATTAACAAAGCTAGTCCCTAAAAAGAAATTTCCGGACCCGCGGGCCGCGGCGCAAAGAAATATCTGAACCCAAAGCAGTCGGATCTGTAAAATCAAATCCGAGGCGGGCAAAGCCGCGTCCCTATCCCTCTCCCTCTCCCTTTCCCGCGCAAATACGCTTACCGCCTCCCCCTCCCTCTCCGACCAGATCTCGCCAAGCTCAAGTGCTCAACAAAAGAAATCAACGCGCATTCTCCCCAAGATCCCCTCCCGCGGTCTAGGGTGTCTGATCCCGATCTCCAGCCGTGCTCAGTTCCGCCCACGCGTGTGCTCGTCTCCGATCGATCTTCGCGTTTCGTTTTCGACTGGTTTATCCGTCTGGCTGCGATTTCGTGTCGTATTTGTAAAAATAGCTGTTTTCTGCTCGATTCTGTGTTGGATTGCTCTGCTCGTGCTAACCTTGTTCGCTTGTTTCTTGTCTGTTGTTGTTTCTGACTACCATGGATGCCGACCCCGACCTGATGACGCCGGAGAAGACCACACCGCGTGCGGCGGCGTCGTCGCGGTCGCCGCTCCGGGAGGCCGGATTCAGTCCCTACATGCCATCGCTGCGCACGGCTTCCTCCAACCCTGCCATGAAGTGCTACGTGAGTACCGGATTCCCTGCTCCTTTATTTCTTTGCCTGTGCGCGCATGAAGGCCGTCCGAGGAAATGCCTGAACGGGTTTTCGCAGGGAGACCGGTTTATACCGTACACAGGAACAGCGACGGACATGGACATTGCGCGCTACCTACTGATGGAGCCGAAGAAGGACAGGAACCAGAACGCGGCGACCGCGCCATCGCCTTACCGCGAACTGCTGGCTGAGAAGATGCTCAACAACCGGACCAGAATCCTTGCCTTTCGGAACAAGCCGCCAGAACCTTACAATTTCCTTGCTGATGCAGGTTTAATCCAGGCCAATCCGGCCAAGAA
This sequence comes from Poa pratensis, assembly GCA_947311845.1. Classification (NCBI taxonomy): domain Eukaryota; kingdom Viridiplantae; phylum Streptophyta; class Magnoliopsida; order Poales; family Poaceae; genus Poa; species Poa pratensis. The sequence continues at coordinate 30,824,561 of CAMZMU010000094.1, forward strand.
GCGCCGATGCATCCCTCAGGTATGCCACGCCTACTTTTGTGATAGTAGCGGCAATCGGTGATGATATATATAGTGACTCGATGTGCATTGGAAACCTCTAGCACAGACTCCAGAGAGGATGCTGGACGCACCACACCTCATCAACGATCACCGACTCAATTTACTGGACTGGGGACGTGGCAACGTGCTGTCCATTGCGCTGGGCAACACGATATTCCTCTGGGACGCCTCGAGTGGGTCCTCATCTGAGCTCGCCACCATTCACGAAGACGATGGCCCTGTCACTAGTGTCAGCTGGGCTCCTGATGGCCGGCACATTGCTGTTGGCCTCGCCTCTTCAGTTGTCCAGCTCTGGGATTCCAGCTCTAACCAACTGGTTGGTACTTCTTAGACCCCTTCTGTTAATGAGCAGCATCGTTTGTGTTTAGTTGTTGATCATGATTTTTTTTTCTGCAGCTAAGCACACTGCAGGGTGTGCATGAGTTGCGAGTCGGTTCACTGGCATGGAGGAACGACCAAGTCCTGACCTCTGGTGGTATGGACGGCAAGATTGTGAACAACAATGTGAGGTTCAGCAACGATGCTGTGCAGAGATAACGCAGACACAGGCAGGAGGTCTGTGGGCTCAAGTGGTCAGGATCAGGACAGCAGCTGGCCAGTGGCGGCAACGACAACCTCCTCCACTTGTGGGATGTGTCTATGCCATCCTCAGGCCGTCGCACGCGATGGCTACACAGGCTTGAGGACACTCGGCTGCCGTGAAGGTGCTCGCATGGTGCCCATTCCAGAGCAACATGCTGGCATCCGGTGGTGGCACAAGTGATCGGTGCATCAAATTTTGGATCACACACGGGTGCATGCCTCAACTCTGTCGATACCAGGTCAGAAGTGTCTGCACTGCTCTGGAGCAAGAATAACAGAGAGCTGTTGAGCTCACATGGATTCACTCAGAAACAGCTCACCTTGTGGAAATACCCGTCGATGGTTAAGATGGCTGAACTTACTGGCCATACTTCCGGTGTCCTTTTCATGGCCCAGGTAATAATCTTTGCTCCCTATGCTTGTGTAGCTCACATATTTCTTTGCACCAATGTCTTATGCTGTCTTTTGGTAACTTTGCAGAGCCCTGATGGTTGCACGGTAGCATCTGCTGCAGCAGATGGGACCCTGTGTTTGGTAGTCCTGATGCTTCTAAGGTTGCAGTCAAGACTTACCACAGTGGATGTCCAACAGTTACAATCATATCCGATAAGGAGAAATGGTTGTGAATGGTCAGCAAGCAATCCTCGCAACCACGGGGAAAGAAGCAGACCTTTTCGGGAGGCTGTTCGGTGGACAATGGAAACTGATCTTGCGCATGCTAGGTGTGAGAAGAAACCAAAGCCAATCCGAAAGAAGCAGAGATGGACGCTGTCAAGTTGAACGTGGATGCCGCGCTTACTGAAGGAGATTTCCAAGGAGGCACAAGCGTCATGGTACGCAATCACGAGGGAGAGATGATTAGAGTCCAGGCACTGTGGTATTCATATGTGGCAAGTTTGATGATTATGGAGGCATATGCTATTAGGGATGCGGCGCAACTGGTGAGCTTAAGAGGCTGTCGGAGAATTATCATTGAAAGTGACGCTGGGGTCGTCTAGCTATGGGAGGATGACAAGGGAGAAAGACCGGAGATCTTTGCCATCCTTCAGGAGGTCAAGGAGCTTAGTTTAGTGGGTTGTTTACTAGCTGTGCTCTTAGCTAAATTAGTAGAGACGCTTATGAAGCGGCTCATTTATGTGCCAAATAAGCTAGTGCTGACCGGAGACGTTGTCTGTCGTTAGATTATATCCCAGACTTCATCGCCTCTGTCCCGCAGCATGATTGTAAAGCTATAACTGATTAATGAAGATCCTGAATTCGCCAAAAAGAAATAAAAAATGATTAACTAAAACCAGTACTTTGTATCCATTTATAATCATTGCAGATCCTGAATTCTGACAAAAAGCAGCAGGTTGTGCGCAAAAAAGTAATTGAATTGCAAGGTAACTATATCCCTCTTGGATCCATGTTCATGAATGTACATGCGGTCATGTCCTGGCTATTAATGAACATTCCCCTCTTGACAGTTATTAGGAGACCATCAGAAGTTCCAGAACTGTTGATATGAAAGTTGGCCACTAAGAAATCCTAAGTTTTACTCTCTTACACGCATTGCGTCATTTGAATTCAACCCCCCTTTTTGATGCTTGTACATTCTAAATGTGCAACTCTGAGTGTCAGATTGTATGCTGAGCGGGACTCCAAAGTCACTACTTTTTTTTTCAAAAGAAATTTTTGTGTGACTCGAAGAATCATGTGAAAAATTCTTTTCAGTAGATGATTCAGCTCACACACACTCATCTTGCTTTGCTTATTCGGCATCAATTTATCGACTTGTTTCGATCTGATTATAAATTGTTGCCTGAAACAGAAGCGACTCCAAGTCAAGTGCTAAAGAGGTCACCTTGTGCATCACAGTACAGCAATTAACACATCAATGCTTGTTTTGATGTGCTCAGAAATACAGACTGGGAAGACAAACCAAGAAATCTGCAGATCTGCCAACAGTGGTGGTAAGTAACTTTCAACTGTTGCGGCCAACACCAAAATGCATTCAACCCAACATTGCTCCTTCTAAACTCCAAACCTGCTATCTGATTAGAGCACAAGACAGACATGAGCTTTCCAATTGGAGAGCCTAGTGTTGTTTCTGCTGGAGGCGAGTAGGCGACGGTGCAAGGTAACTAGACCTCTCTCTCAGCATATCCGCAAGTGAAATACCTGTTTTCGTATAAGGTTGTCAATTATGACTAACAGTACATAAGGAGTTCGGTTTGAAGATGCACGCCATCCTAGTGCATTTTGCTAACTACTCGACTAGAAATTGCTAAAATTACTAGTTCAGTTCGAAGATGCACGTCGTCCAAGTGTATTTTGCCAACTGCAACTGAAAATGAAATATGATTACTAGTTCATATGTTAATAACAGGTGTTAGCTGTTCTTAGATGCAAATAATCTAACCTTACCCTACATGTGAAGTTCCTTATATAGAGAGGCATATACGTGAATCGTACTGATTACTTACTATCTCGCTTCTATGGGCCTTTTTCTTCAGCTGAGAATGTATGAGCAATTGATTTAGCTAACCATTTTGAAAACATTTCTTACGCATCAGAGAAATGCCGCTTGAGGATACACTACTTAGGTATGAAATTCAGGTCCAAAGAGAACTGTGTGAAGAACTTAAGGTTCTACAGCTTTTGCATCACTGCCTATAATCCCAAACTCTGTACCATGTAGTAGGTTAAAAATGCTTATGTCTGCAATTAGATTCAGAAGAAGCCGCCGATGTGAATAGAGGCTCAAGGGAGGTATTCAAGGAAAATACTAGAGAAAGCACAGAAAAACAACTCCTTTGATGCAAATAGATCACAGCTCATGGACTTCAACCTAGATCTTTCAGGTTTGGTAAACAATGGAACACAGGTGCACGATGAAAACAGTGAGCAATCGATGAAACCTATGATGACAATCAGCCCTACCATGTACAAAGTCAGGATACTAATTAAGAATGTCCAATGCACCCCGAAAACCGAGACCTGCTCTTATTAGTCTTGAATATTAAAGGAGGATATATATGACCTGTCTTCGAGAGGAATGCAAGGGTGTGAGTCAAATATATATGAAGATTAAACAGCAGAGGAAACAGATATTTATTTCAGCAAGCTGACAGTTTTGTTTGACTTGCTCTGTGATAATGTTAAATTTACTGAATACATCCATGGAAATAGCTTGAAACCTATAGTGTATATATATGTTCAGTGCAGAGAGCATGCAACAGTCCAATGTCAAGATATACTTATGTTCTACTAGTTATTTTTTGCTTTACGTATCGCGTGTATTAGCAGGTTTTGATTTGCACAGATCATGCTCCATTTTGGCTGTTGTCTGGCAGGGTAGGTAGAATAAACCCAATTAGCTCGATAGGAATTTCTTTCAGAACTATATATCATGCTCATATGGTCCTGGATCATGGAAACTTAGCCGAAATTGATAATAATCCTCTCAACCACCTGACACTAGTGTGTAGAAAACTAGCGTACTCTAATATTTGGGTAGTTATTATCTTAATGCACAGAATTCCCAAACTCCATTTTCCAGACAGAGCGAAATTGCAACAAAAATTCTGATCTTTGGGTAGTAGCACGTCAACAAGGTGTCCAAAACGATTCTTTTACACACTGATAACCCACAATCCAAACGTACGTACAGCGACTGTCTCTAGAGACATGACATTAAGATACAAGGGACTGACTGCAAGTAACAAATTTATTTAAGGATGGACTGCAGCAACTAACAAAACCACATTTGTAACCAAGTATATGTATGTTTTTATTAATAATATACAGACATGAGGGTTGCACATGCTAAAAAGTTGAGCCCAGCTAGTCAAAGATAACGTCATGCTCAACCTCATTCTTCAGAGTTCACTGACGTACTCTACTCATCTTTCCTAACTGGAGCTCTCACGTCAGATTCAGATAGTAGCAAGTGCAGGGCTGCAGGTAGACTCTTAACAGAATAGTAGTACTAACATATGACTTAGCAAATAAAGCTACTGTTGCTAGTAGAAGTAGGACTATCTCTAACACACAAGTACGCAGCACTTGCATTGGAATCATATGCAGGCACGCTGGAGTATCAGACTTTCAGTGGCAGAAAAATGGGTCATCAAATGATAAACATGTACCCATCTCGAGGCTCCAAACTGTACCTCCTCTAAGAACTTGACTGGTCTTGAATAGCATTTTGCAGTCCCTGTTAGCCCAATTAGCCGACTTAAGAGCCCTCAATTTGGTAGCCATCACTTCCCCTGCGGTGCGACTCGGGCCCCATTTCACCTCGATGTACATCTCCTCCAGCTTCTGCGCATTCTCAGCGATGAAAGTCAGGAATATAAACTCGTTATGAGTCCCTTGTAGCCCGCGGAAAAGCAGTGTCTTGAGGTGCGTCTGGACACACTCAATAGGACTTGTGCCCTCCCAGAACTTGATACTGAGTTTGCTGGTAGGTTCAAGAGTTTCCTCAGACTGCAATGTAAGCCGGCAAACAGTTCAGCTGCACATTGTGGTGATTATGCAGCAGCAATCTGATGCAATGTAGTGATCTGAATGCCAGATGAAGTCAGGGGGAGGGGGTGTTACCTGGACAATCAATGTCTCGACGCTAGGAAAGCATCTGAGGAAGCTGGGAAGCATCTTCACTTCACCGCGGACTCCGAATTGCAGTTGCAAGGCCAACATCTGGACGCTTGAGACAGTGGTGCTTGTGCTCACCTTTGTTCCAGCCTGCGAGCACAAATCAATCACCCACGATTGGCATGCAGTTTTCACAAGTTTGATAAACCGTATTTGCAGTCACCTTACCAGCTTACCTTGTACACTAGTGATTATACAGTGATCGGCAGAGTACTAGGCCTTTTACGCGTCGACTTATTTTATGTAATCCATTTAAGATGATCCTCAACTCCACCTATGTCTTCTAGGCATAGCCGGTCCCAAGCGCGGGTAAAGGAGGAGGGTTGTGTTAGCCAACGTAAAAACTAGCCAGTCCCATGGGTATGAAACCCATTTGGCCAAGAGTAGTACTAGGATGGCTGACCTCCCGGGAAGTCCTCCATTGGCAACGCTCGAGGTAATTCAGGCACAGTTGAGTTTGTATCGTATTCATTTATCTTTGAGGTCTTATGCAAGCTGAAAAAGTATGCTTGCCTCTCTCATCGTCTATAGGAAGTGGGTTTTTTCGTACCTCTACTGCAAAAAGTATGTATTGTATACAACAGCTGGATCCATCATCATATTGGCCATAAGGAGCCTAGCTTGAGATGCCAATAGGTTTCGAAAACAGGAGAATATGAAGCAGGAACTTATTAAATACTTCAACTCTGCAATGTGTTTCATATTTGCTCTTTTCAAGGAGAGCGGGGACTTGAACCGAAAGCCTCAACGGTTAGACGCTAATAGTGACCTAGCGAACTTCTTAAATACTTCAACTCTGCAATGTGCTTCATATTTGCTCTTCATTAATCATGTATGAAAAGCAGTAAATGAGCTATTTACATAAATGTGGTTATAGCTCCGTTGAACTTCACTACATTAAGTACTAAGGGCATGTTTGATTGCCCTCCACACTTTTCTAGCACAAGTGTGGGACTGGGATGCCACAGTTTTTGTGGCGGATACAACCATGCTTGTGGCGAAAGTTGAGTGGCAACTGGGTGCATGACAAATGGGGTAAGAAAGTGTGGCACGCCACAAATATGGCTGCAACCAAACACTTGCCACACTTGACTGCCAAACATTTAGCGACGTGCTGTTGCAAACCAAACATGACCTAATAGCCTGAAAATTGCACACCTTATTATGTTCTAAGCATGAAGAAATGATAACCAGTGGTTGTTCCTACATGTGTTCCAATAAAGAAGTTGTGTTGCATTCTAAAATAGTAAAATTGTTTCATTTTGCCTAGCAAGAGACTGAATGACAAGAATTCATCTGTTTGCCTCATGGTTTGTAATTTCGTATGACTAAACTATGTGCATTATAAGAGGATCCTATACCACTGTTACAAAATTACTCTTACTGGTTGTGAAATTGCAATTTGACTAATCCATTTAGGACAGTACCTTGAAAGGAAGGATCGGAAACAGAGAAATGAGTTGACATGGCAAAGCATGTACCTTGATGATGGCGTCGCCGATCTGCAGCGTGTGCACTCCTGGCTTCAGGTATCCCAGCAAACACAGCTTAGGGGCACGGCCAATCTTGACTGTCGTGCTCGTTCTGCTCACGCTCTTATTATTCCAGAAGAGGAGTCGCTCCAGGCTGGGGGCATCCTCCACGGCGACCTCCTCCAGGACGGACAAGCAGAAGTGCGCGCAACGTAGGCTGGGGCTGGCGAGACGACCGTGCAACCGGGTCTGGCTTCCGGCGACGGCGAGGGTCTCCAGCACGGGGCTGACGGCGAGAACAAATTCGAGGTCTTTGTCCGCCATGACGGCGCAGCCGAGGACGAGCTCACGAAGGTTGGGGAAGGCGGCGCCGCGTGGGAGGGTGGTGGTGTCCGGGAACACCCAGGCACCGATCCAGAGCCGGCGGAGGGAGGCGCAGCTGAAGAGGGAGGAAGGGAGGCGCAGGCCGGGAAGGGGCCAGGGGCGATTGACGAAGACGAGATCCTCGACGCCCTTGGTGGCCAGGTGCTGGAACCAGCGCGCGAGCAGCGGGCGGTCGGCGCCGTCGATAAAACTGCAGGTGAGGCTGACGAAGAGGAAGGGCCCAGAATGTGCCTCGAGGGCGGCTGAGACGGCGTCGGTGACGGCGCGCGAGGCGGCGCCGGCGCGGGCGGGCCGAACCCCAGCGTCACCCCCGGGGAAGAGGTGGGTGTCGGCGAGGACGAGCGGCGCGGAGTGCCAGAGGAGGCGCCAGCGCGAGGAGAGCACGGCGGTGCGCGCGCCGTCCTTGGCGGGTAGGAGGAATATCACGAAGCAGAGGAGATCGTCCGGGAGGCGGCTGAGGCGGTCGGTCTTGTCTTCGTCGGCGGAGCAGCAGAGGGAGGGGAATGTGGAGACGGGCGGCTCCGGGAGGGAGGCGTACAGGAATTGGAGCAGCTCGTCGTCGCCGGGGCTCAGCGTCCCCGGAGCCAGTCCGTGCCGCATCGTCGGAGGCCCCGTCGTGTCGTGGTGCGGCAGCTTGGCGAGGAAGCGGAGGAGGAGGGTTTTGGGGCGAGAGGTGGTGTGTGTCGACAGTTCCACACTACACTGGCCGTTCTAGGGTCTTGAATTGTCAACTATTTATCGAAAAAAAATGTAGCGTGGACATTAAATAAGTAATATTGTAAGATCAAAATATTTCTTGAAAAAAATACACATACCAATAGAGATGGATAGTACGTGAATACAAATTTGCATCCATGTATTCGGATCTGCGGACTCCACAAAACAGACAAATATGTTGGTCAAAACAGAGGTGTTTTTTACACCGATTTTTAATTTTTGGAAAGTTTTCCGTGTGAGTTGTTTTATTTAACCATAGGAAACTTTTTGTCAAGATTCATTTGCACTAAAATTTATAGGAACATTTTCAGTGCATCAGCCCGACTGAAAATAAAGGACACGACGGTGTCCCAGGAAGGCCATGCAAAGAACTGCCAATTTTATTTGGATCAATCTGATGTTACTACAAAAATATCATGATCTCTACAGTACAATGCTCTAGATAATGGTGCTAGTTTTGCACCGGGTGTGGTGTCGAGAACCTATAGCAGCATTTTACATCGAAGCGGCTTGCTGACATCTCTCTGAGGATGATGCCGCCGTTGCCTCTTCGTCGCCGAAGTTTGGAGCCTTGGGAATTAGGCCAAGGATCTTGAACATCGCCTGGTCCGCATCAAAGTCATTGTTCGCAGTTGTCAGGAGCTTTTCACCGGCGAAGATTGAGTTGGCCCCGGCGAGAAAGCAGAGAGCTTGTTCTGGCATGGAGAACCGTACTCGCCCTGCTGAGAGCCTCACCATTGCCTTTGGCATCACAATCCGAGCGCTGGCGATCATGCGGATCATTTCCCATATCTCTACAGGCTGATATTGCGCATTAGTTAGAAAAAACCCATTAGTATACAAGCCTGTTTTACAATAGCTTTTGGCATACTAAATTACTAACCTACAGAACATAATCAACAGTATGGCATACCTTCTGATCCTGAAGAGGCGTGCCTTTGACAGCAATCAGTGCATTGATGGGAACGCTCTCTGGGTGTGAAGGCAGAGTCGCCAGCGTATGCAACAACCCTACACGGTCTTCCTCCGCCTCTCCAAGACCAATAATTCCTCCTGCAAACAGGGCGTGGCGTATCAAGTTATAGATTACTTAAGAGGCAAAGACACATATGAACTCACACAATGGAAGCTAGAAGCCTAGAATTATCAGTGATTTAAGCACAATCACCTGAGCAGACGCTTATTCCAGCTTCACGAACATGCTGAAGAGTCTGTAATCTATCATCATACGATCTTGTAGAAATGATGTTGGGGTAATATTCTCTTGATGTATCTAGGTTATGATTATATGCTGTAAGTCCAGCCTTCTTGAGTTCTTCAGCTTGTTGTTTCTCTAGCATGCCCAGGGTGCAACAGACTTCCATGCCCATACCTCTGCACAGATATTCATCTAATTAAAATAAATATACGATAAAGAAAAAATAACTGCATTTATCCTATTATCTCCTCATATTCTATGCAGCATGATCAAATATGTATACACACTAATTCTATCATGTTAGGTTTCTCAATAAATACCTTATGTCCTTGACATATTCAAGAATCTGGTTGAAATTTGTTTTCCTGCCGATAGTCTCTCTCCATGCAGCTCCCATGCAAAATCGGGTGCTCCCAGCCTCCTTTGCCTGAGAGGCAATAAGTCAGAAGAAGGAACACGATATATAAGCATGTATCTGTGATAGCAGTACAACCAACATCTTTTATGAACCATAAACTGAAGTCCACAATCAGCAAGAAAGGACCCATATCATCACTAGCAAGAATTAAAAAATCACAACTAAGTGAACTTGTTCACCTCCCATTAATTTGTTACACAAACAGTACCTTTTTTGCTGCTTCTAGGACAGCGTCTTTCTTCATTAATTTCTCAGCCTTCAATCCAGTACTGTATCTTGAAGACTGAGGGCAGTATGAACAATCTTCACTGCACCCACCAGTCTTTATTGAAAGAAGTGTGCACTGCTGCACTTCTCTAAATTTATGAACATTCCTATGGACCTGAGCCTACAAAAGGTGACAGTGTTATCTGGTTAAATGCGAAGGCAAGGTATCTAAGATTTATTTTATGAGGAAGAAAGGTAAAGATCTTCCTTAGGATGAAATGATACTACGGGAGAAGGTGGCGAATGTGCTGAACAGCACAATGACCGAGTGGAATGATTTCACCCTGTATCTTTTTTCTACACATAACCAACACAGAGGCACCACACTTAGCACTTCATGTGGTGCAAACAAGGCTTACAAGCCGTCACGCACCAAGCTCATCATAACCATTACAGTTTAACATCAAATGAATAGTGTTGTTATTACCACATATTGACTTGAGCATTATTCATGCTAAGTTTGTCACTGACCTCCATCTAAAGCCTCCTAAAGGTGATACTGTTGATAACTTTTTAGTCCTACGCATCAAAATATGCTGTATGCAAAATCCTTGATGCAACTTTCCAGATCATAAGCCCTAAATTCCTCAAGGAAAGTACTTCCTTACCAAGTAAGTAAATAGATTATCCTTATGAAAAAATAATCAACACAAAAGCTGGACATCTAAGATCCCTATGAACAAGCTATATATTTTTTGGCAAGATATTAAGCATTATTCTATTTCAAATCTTCTCTGACAATTAAGCTGTAGAGATTCTGAATTGTAGAATATGAGAAAGTTGCCACCTACAAATGTCAACACTAAACGATCAACAAGGCTCCAAAATTAAAACCTCATCAAATGGTACTAGGTATGATGCTTTATGTCAATGGGCCGTTTTAAATTGTTTAGCGATCATGTCTGAGATAATCTCCCTGCGCTAATATACAACATCAAGTCAAATTGACATCATGTTCAATGATTGTGGATCTCCACTACCAAAAGGCTCTAAAGTGACAGAGTTGATGCTAATTTCCATCATGTGAATCCAAATGAAAAATCTGTTGACAGATTGATATTATATTACTAGTACTAATTCCGAGTGGTGCTACCTGGATATGGACGTAGGTGTTAAACACATGGGCCAGCGGTGCTAGCATCGTCTCCAGATTATTTGATAAGAATAAGGAGAACCAATGTGCAAAGCCTTCTATAATCCCAATAATACAGTCACTACTTCTCACAGACAGCCCCCAAATAGCAAAACCATCGCTACCACTCGCCCCCTCCCCAAACTCTTCCATGCAAATTAACCCCAAAATGCGCCACACTGTTGCTCACTCACAAGCCACAACACGAACTTCTATTAGGAAGGTAGCCCAACTGGAGCAATCTGAAACTACCAGCTCGGAACGCAGCCGGGAACAGGGGACGAAAAACGGGAGCTTTGCTGATTGGGAGGCGTGCATTCGTACGTACCCCGTGGAAGAGGAGGTCGAGGAGCGGGGAGTCGTAGATGGCCTGGATCTCGGGCCGTGTCCAGTCGTTCCTGGGCCCGTCCCGCACCGCCCGCTCCGCCTCCACCGCGGCCGCCGAGGAGAAGGGCGCGGCGGTGACGGAGGAGGCGAGCGCGGGCCGGAGGCGGGAGCGGAGGCCGCGCGCGAGAAGCATCATCGCCGGCGCGCGAGCTGGCCGGAACGGAACCGAGAGGCACACTGGGCGATACTGCCGAGGGAGAGAGACGAGCGTGCGATTTTGCTCCTGTAACTGAACTGCTAGTCTGCTACACCTACTGCAGCACATGTTCCGTCTTCCTGCGAGCATAGCGTATTCCTGCTGACCTTACAAGAGAGGCGTCAGTAATCAATTGTACTATAAATCTTAAGCATCTGGATTAGTATCTTAACTAAGAGTAGAAGCGACATCACCCTTGCAGTAACAGAGGAGTGTAGGTGAGCTACTCGCAGCTACTCATGAGGCTCGGTAGGTGGCTACCAGCTACCAGCGAGTGAACTGCTCATCACTCCATGAGTCAATCATTGTGCAGGGTTTGCTAAGCTCTATGGGCTCAGAATGATACACGTCATGCTCGTCTTGTAAGTCGATTTTTTTTTTTTTTTTGAAGCTAACCGGTAAATTAGTCTGATGTGGCTGTGCTTTCTTTTTTTCAGGCAAACAAACTAATTTTTATTAATTAAGTAAAAAAATCATATTTGAATTACTCAAACAAGGTACACAAATATGAAAAATTCCCTGTTAGAGCATCTCCACCTCCGCTCTCAATAGCGCTCCTCCAACAGAGATATTGGACGTGCCGGCACACAGCTCCCAGCGGCAGCCCCAATACCGTTCATTTTGCATATTTAAATAAAAAAACTATTAGGAGTGTCCGTTGGGAGGCGGCGGTGGGGGTAGCCGGTCCCAGGGCAACGTGTGACAGCTCTCCCAATAGCACTTGCCCAGTACACTTGTTTATTGGGAGCGACGGTGGAGATGCTCTTAGAATTAGAAGTTATGTGAAGATAACTCAAAGTCATCGTCCGTAGCTTCACTTTTGCATCTCCGATTTTTCTCCATTGAATTCGGTAGAAAAACTGTAGAAGACTGGGCATTCACGTGGGTGAAGCAATCTCAAATGTTTTAAACAGCCACATAGGTCATCCACCCAAATAGGTGAGAAGCTCAAAGCATTAAGGCATTATTAGCCATTGGCTGTAATAACATCTTATATTATGATACGGAAGGAGTAGAACACAAACTCAAAGAATTAAGTCACTATATATTAACCACCGAGATCCAAGTATGAGCAACCCAATTACAAGAGAGAAATGAAGCATCAAGTGCTGCCTGAAGAACACAAAACGCAGAGCAAACAAAAAGGAAAGGATGAAAAGGACAGAAAAACATAAATTGACCGCACTAGTCCTCGAGGACCATAACACATATGGGCAAGCAATGCCATAGCAACCTACATGGCGATAAATTCGAACGTGTTAAGTTCTTTCTTTCAGATATACGATCTGATTGTGGAAACATATAAACGTTGGCAAAACGTTGCATGACAATCACGTACCTGACAAAAATAATTGGTATCTCTTTACAAGGACCTCGCATTTGCACATGTTGTCAGGCATCTGAAGGTGTCTCTGGAGCTGCCGGTTGCTGCTGTGGTTTATTTATAAGAAGAGGGGACAATGCTTTGACTACAATGCTCATGCTGGGTCTAAACTCTGCTTCGTATTGCACACACAGAGCTGCCACTGCCGCGAGCTGCACCAATAGCGAAGAAAACAGTTGACAGGTTGGAATTTCACAAAATCTAGTGCAAACAATGCAGATTTTCCCTGACAATTCATAGTAACTTGAAGATTGTAGCAAAGCTGGGAAATGTCCATCCATTCCGAAAAGGAAAGCAACAAGTGCAGATTTTCCATAGTAAGTAGTAACACATAGTAACTTGAAGAATAGTTTAGGAAAGCTGAGAAATGTCCACCCGTTTCCTCCAACAAAACCCAAAATGTAGTACTCCCTCTGATCCATAATAAGTGTCGTACTTATTATGGATCGGAGGTAGTACAAGCAATGCAAGTTTTCCCCAGCAACTCGTAGTAACTTGAAGAATATGGTAGAGTGTCCATCCATTTTCTAAAAATGAAAACCATCTTTGGATATATTATGATGCTTTATGTACAGGGTTATCTTTTAGATTCGGGTCATCAGGTCGCAGCCACCTTGTGTGGCTTTGTACCTGTTGGCTATCTACAGCTTTCATTTTAGTGCAGAATTATACACATGCAGATGCATACTAAAGGGGAGAAAAGATGCTTCACATGCACATATGCATTGGGGAGGATGGAGGAAGATATACCTTGGCAACTCCTTTTGGAGGGTACTCTCCATTTAATCTTGGATCAACACATTGTTTCACCTTGTCCTCACCAAGCCTTGGTGTTGCCTGGTATGAAAATGAATAACGAATCAGTCTATATATTAAATCTAGAAAGTACAAAGTACATCCGACTACCTTGTTTGGTAATAACTTCCATGGAACAATGCAAAAAACTTTACTGACGTGCAAAAATCACAAATAAAGTTATTCAGATATGTGCAGAACTGCTTACATACCCAGAACAAATATGTTTGTAGAACTACGGAAGTTTGCATGATTGCAACTAATGTAAGAAAGCACAAGTGACTTTAAGTTGTTGGAGCTAAATCACTTAGCTCCCTTCTAAGAAGGTTATGCTTCACACAAACTAACACATATGCATATATGACAGACCACATATATGCTCTATATATCATACATATGCTTGAGGCTACATCCTGGCTTACAAGGCTTTTTTACATGGGAGGGGTGGTACCCCTATTTATACTTGTACATGACCCTTAAGATTGTTGCCATGCGGCACAATCCAAACCCTACACCATACTTCTAGAATACTCTACAAACTCTGGATATTTCATACTACTCCTAAATATCTTACTCTAGAACATTCCTAAATCTAGAGTTCTCCCTACATACCCTGAATACTTCATGATTAAGCTAGCTCCTTCTACTAGCCAACTACATTGACAAGATTACTCCTAACAATCTCCCCCTTAATCTTGTCATATCAACTAGATCCTCTAATCCAGATCACCTGGACCATGCGCTTCATATTTTGACGGCCTCGCACAGCCTCATGTCTAGCAACGGCATCGCACCGTGCTTGTCAGCCTCACACTGACTCCATATAAGATGGCATCACACCACCGATTCGGTTTCACACCGACCTTCCATGTGACAGTGGCATCACACCACATTCGTCGGCCTCACACGACTCTTCCATTTGACGATGGCATCACACCAGCGTCATTGGCTTCACACCAACCTTTCCATAGACAATGGCATCACACCATAGTGGCCGGCCTCACACCGACGCCCTCTACGACGATGCCGCCTGTCCATAGTCTCCAACAGTCACACTGTTGGGTATGCACTTTGAACACCCCCTTCACAGGAGTGTTGGCTCATTGTCGACTTACATCTTCTTTGGGCTTTCTTCACTCTTCCACATCTTGCTGCATGCATGCAGTAGCTTCACCATGTTGCCTTCACAGCTCCAAAACCACCACACCAGCATGCCACAGCATCACATTGCTCTGTTGGCTTCGCACCAACTCTCCATGATGACGATGCCATCACACCATCGTCGATGGGCCAGCGGCATCGCACCGCTGCCGCCTTCTCTTGGCAGCATCACACTGCCTTCTCCTCTTAGCGGCATTGCGCCGCAACCAGCAGCTAGTGGCACCGCGCCGCCAACAACCTCCACCTCACGCGGTCGTCCTCCACATGGCATGGAGTCCATCGCCGAGGCCCTCAGATCTTGAGGCTCTGATACCAATTGTTGGAGCTAAATCACTTAGCTCCCTTCTAAGAAGGTTATGCTTCACACACACTAACACATATGCATATATGACAGACCACATATATGCTCTATATATCATACATATGCTTGAGGCTACATCCTGGCTTACAAGGCTTTTTTACATGGGAGGGGTGGTACCCTATTTATACATGTACATGACCCTTAAGATTGTTGCCATGTGGCACAATCCAAACCCTACACCATACTTCTAGAATACTCTACAAACTCTGGATATTTCATACTACTCCTAAATATCTTACTCTAGAACATTCCTAATTCTAGAGTTCTCCCTACATACCCTGAATACTTCATGATTAAGCTAGCTCCTTCTACTAGCCAACTACATTGACAAGATTACTCCTAACATAAGTTGATCATAAATATGACCTAGCTTATGTCCTGTGAAAATGAGGTGTTTTTTGAATGGCTGTACGACTTAGCCTTTTTTGAGTCCATTAGAGCCTCTATAAATTAACGCCCATCAGGACAGCCCCTCCCCTTCAACTTCGAGGGCAGAATGTTGAAAAAATAGGGCGAACAAAAGAAGTGTATTACATACCCACGTAACAAGACTCTGCTGTCCCCTTGGCATTGTGTGATCTACTGGTTTCCTTCCAGTTAGGAGCTCCAAAAGAACAACCCCAAAGCTATATACATCACTTTTTTGTGTAAGCTGACCAGTCATGGCATACCTACATTGCATAAGAAATCTCTTTTATGCTGGAGTCAGGTGAGAATGCTGTATCAGAATTGAGTATCTAAACACTAATAATTGAAAGAAACTTCAGTTATAGTATTCTAGTTCCATAACACAAAGGTGAAGTCCACTAGAATGCTTCCTTAGAGTGATAATTAGGCGAAATCACAACATACTATTATTTACGAATTAGGGCCACAATCACAAATATAATAGACAAAGCTATGAACATGTCACAGATAAATAGGTCGAATAATTACTCGGGAGCGTGATATCCAAAGGTTCCAAGGACACGAGTGGAATGTAGACGAGCAGCCATATCTGGGGATTGATTTGAAAGATTGAAGTCCGCAATTTTAGCTTTGTAGTCCTCAAATAAAAGAACATTGCTAGACCGTATGTCCCGATGGACCACAGAAGGCTGGACTTTCTCATGAAGATACTCAAGCCCTTTTGCAGCATCAACAACAATTTTGATCCTTTGCATCCAGTCAAGTGCTGGGCCAGGCTGTGCACCTGCGACACCCTTTCTTCCTGTTGAAAGAGCAAAAATGGAAAAAGGATATGCATGCTGTTATATATGTGTACCTTCGAAGACAAGATGCATGGCAAGAACATGCATACAACATTGAATTAGGTTAATTTAACTCACATATGTCTGCTAGATAAATACCATGCAAAATATCATGTAGAGAACCCATAGTGGCAAATTCATAGGCCAATAGGCGCTGATCTCCTTCCAAACAGTACCCAAGCATGTCCACAAAATGTTCATGTTTTAATCTCGAGATAACCGCAACCTATATCCAGAGAAGGAAAATTACCTAACAATTGGTCAAATGATATTTGTAGATAGCTTATAACATTACATTAGTGAAGACATACAATATTTGCAGATAGCTATATACATGGCAACTATACCTGCGCTATAAATTCATCGTCAGGCTCAGGGTCTGCTGAAGTATCAAGCTTTTTCACAGCGACATGTGTTCCGTTCTCTAGAACAGCATAATACACTCTTCCATATGAGCCCTCACCAACCAAAGTTTTTGATCCGAAATCATCCGTCTTTTCTTTCAGTTCATCGAATGACAATTCAGGTACTTCAATGGAGGGAGGTGCCTTTCCATGATCACCGATTTGAGTGAAACCAGTACCTGAACCCCATAAGTATGGTGTCAGCAGGGGAAGCATAGAATGCAGAGAAATATATAGAGAGATTATGAAGAATGCGTTGATACATGATACCACCTACGTTCGAGAAAACGACATATTATTTTACCAACTCCTTCCTTGAACAACTACCATGAACTACTGAATAAGATACTGAAAAGAAGGTAACTGAACTCTGCAATAGTTCAATCAGCAAGTGTACCATGCAAGCTTCCTTGAAGACCTTGCATAATTAGACTGTCACGTTGTTCACAAAAAAGGAATGTCTAATTATGCAAGTTTCTTCACGTTAATGAATGAATAATTCTATTAGTTAGACTATAGACCATATGACAGTACACTTTGGTTGTTCTGGTCAACTATCTGCTATGTACAGCTAGCAATGCATGTAGTCAACATTTCAGTAGCTGTTGATATACTATACTAGATAAAATTGGGTTTCCATCATAATCGTAGGAGGGAAATGATGTTGTGATTGATCGATAGCCCCAAAACTGATTGTATGTGAGACAAGTATGTCCATTGTACTGGAAATGAGACTTATCGAATACAAGTTCTATACTTCTATCAACCAGCATTGGTGCTTTCGTGGAAGTCCATATTCCTAATAATACAAACTGCCATTTCGATTAGTCCAGTAAAAAATGCCAACTGAGCATGGACAACTATGTTGTGTTAGATACGCATTTTCACGTCCAGGAACATGGTCTTCCAGCAAAAAACAAACTTACCATTTGCCTTTTCAGGGCTGTTCAGAAACTCATTCCCATGTTCCTGATACGGTGTGTCAACATGCGCGCAGCAAAACCACCGCCGCATAATGCCCTACGGCCCTGCCGATGGATTTCTCCTTTTGCTTGCTTCTTCTCCCTGCTCCCCTCAAGGGCAACGAAAATTAAAATTTGACATTAGCACAAAAGGTCAGGCTAGTACTACCAATTGAATTACAATACATAAGATAAAAAAGACGAACTATCAATCTATATAGGGGTGACATAGCTTTTATCACTGGAAAAGGACCAGGCTTCATAAAATTCCACCATCCCACATTCCCACCCTCTGTTCTTTTCCCCCAATCAAGCAACCTTCAGAAGTCTATTCTGACACTGAACATCGATGTGCTCAACCAGGAAAGGGAAGGGGAACATGCTCATTGTCTGCGCCTAAGGTTCATCCTATGGCCAAATTACAAAATCATGCATCAATACCTTCCACAACTCAAACGATGCAGGGCACGACTCACCTCGGCTGTGCGCGGCGGCCCGGCGAAGCAAGAAACAGACGGCGGCGGCGCGAGGAGGGGACTCGGAGAGACTTGGAGGGAGGAGGAGACCCGGAGCAGAGGAGCTATCTGGGACGGCGGCGAGGAGGGAAAGAAGGGAAGAGAGGAGGAGTGGCAGGTGGCGGCGATGGTGGGATTAGCGAGTATTTAGCTCCGACTTTCCTTAATAATTAAAGCTAAAACAAAAGAAAATGAAATGAAACCATTTTTTCCCCTATGTGTCCTCATCCTTTCCAGCTAGGGATGGCACCCGCAGGGTATGGGTAAGGGTGGGGCCACCCCATACCCTTACCCGTCCCCCTCAACCTTGCTCGTCACCCGTACCTATACCCTTCAGCGGGTATAACTTTTTCCCATACCCTTTACCCGACAGGGTAAAAGGGTACCCGCGGATAAAAATACCCGCATTTGCAACACAACAAATTGAGGACAAGATAGTCGTAAACAACATCATATAATCATATAACTTTAACCAGCATCACATATTTAGGAATATCAGCATCCCAATATCGTTCGTGGCATCATGCATCGCATGATTGGAAACAAATAGTAGGTACATTAGGTTATTATTATTGGGAGACACACTTGTCACAGATTTAGAAAGGTACATGGGTACGCGGGTATGGGTTATACGAACCCATACCCATACCCTCTCTGCCCGATGGGTACGAGATTTCCCCATTTACATACCCACGGGTATTTTTCGTCCCCAAACCCTTATCCTAATAGGGTTTTTACCCGCAGGATACGCGGGTAATGGGTACCATTGCCGTCCCTATTTCCAGCTCGCCGCCGTCTCCGGATTGATTTTCCCTAACGTGTTTGGCGATGATGATCGTTTAAATTTTTTATTTGATCGGTCCATCCATCATTGCTGTCGAGTGGTGCCGCAGTTGGTGGCGATTCTGCAGTTGGCCAGGTCCTGGTAGTGTACAACCCGCTCCAGAACAAGGTTTCGGTGTTCTTGTTGAGAGGAAGGATCGAATAATGGAATCGACGTCCGTGGCAGCCCAATCATCCAACTGCTTGTCTTGTCCAGACATGTCAACTGCTGGCTAATTCAGCCACTGTAGTTTGCAGTGGCTGGAAATTCGCAAAAAAAAAAAAAAGTTTGCAGTGGCTGGAGGCTTGCCTGGAAGTCGCTTCCAGCCCGCCGCTTCCGACTAACGTCATTCTCGTAATGGTAGGTTTCGCTTGTTTCCGGCCCAAAATACTTAGTCGCGGCCCATTACCAGGTATTACGCTTTTTTTATTCTTAAATATATATCAGAATCTTCTCAAAATATATATATACATATATATCAGAAAATGTCTAAAAAAGGATAGCTCTCAGAAATAAGTAAATTCCTGATTAATTATAAATCAGCTTAATAAATTGAAAAAATCGAAGTTTGAACGATTTTTAGTTCTGAACATTTCTGAAATTTGAACATTTCTCAAAATTTTGATTATTTTGAAATATGAACAATTTTCAATTCTGATTTTTTTAAATATGAACAATTTTCAATTCTGAACATTTTAATTTGAATATTTTTCAAAAATTCAGTCAAGTTTCAATTCTGAACATTTAAAAAAAAATGCAATTTTAAATCTGAACGGTTTTTAATTCGGCACATTTAAAAAAATTAAAAAATTTGAACATTTTTTTAACTTTGAACATTTTTTAACTCTGAACATTTTTCAATTCTGAACATTTTTAAATTTCTACATTTTTTAGAATTTTGAATATTTTTTTTAGTCTGGTCAATTTTTAATTCTGAACATTTTTTAATTAATAGATCGAGGCAATTTTTTGCCTTCGTTTCAAAAAAAAATCATGTGTTTTGACATCAGGTACACGTCTTCAGTGAATATCATATTATTCCGTAGATTGTCTGTTATTACATTTTCTTCTGAAAAGGAGGCAAAACCTTGCATCATCATATTAATCAAGAAGGAGTTTACAAAAAATAAAAGGTGATACAAGGCTCAACAAAACTCAAAAAACTAATCTCGTGGCATGATGGAGCCCAACCGTCTTACCCCAGTGATGGCCTAGTTTGTGGCCTTCATTTTGATGTTAGCAAAAATGACCATTGACATTGTAGAAACATTTTGGAAGGCTCGAGCATTTCTCTCGTTCAAAATTTCCCAAGGAGTTAGCAAAAGGAGAGAGAAGCAGAGTTTTCCCAGATGTTAAGGTGCAAACCATATTAGACCAACAAAATCACGAATCATGGACTATTAGCGCACGGGGTAGCGCGACACTTGAAAGCATGTGGGGAGCGATTATACGATCTCTTTTGCAAAGTTGACATAAGACGCAACTTGGCCAGCCGCGACTGTCTAAACCGGCCAGCCTTCCACTACCGGTTTTGGAAAACAAGTTAAGTAAACAACTTGCATTTTGGCGGCTCCAGTTCTTCCAACTAATGCAGTGCATCTATTCTATCAATATATCAAAGCAAACCCTTTAAGCCCTCCCCACACTGACCCACGTGTCGCAACGGCAGAAATGCATTTCTACAGTTCATGCGCGTCTCCGCGCCGTCAATCTCAGATCCAACGGACCGTCTGTCCGTTTTGCAAAAAAGTCCCTGCGTTCTCTGAAAATTGTGGTTAGGTCCTTCGTCCTGCTCCTCCTCTCTCCTTTCCTCTTCCGCTCGGGTGGAGCTCCCCGCTGGCGCCGACGCGGGCCGCCGTCACTCCGCTGCCTCCTCGACGAATCGAAAGTCGCCACAGACTCTGCCATCATCGCCTCCTCTCGATCCTTGCCCAGTGTTGCTTGCCGGAGCGGCGCACGCGGCTCGGAATCGTCGCCGTTGTCCTCCACGTCCGCCGCCGTGGAATTCATCGCCGGTGGCGACTCCGGCGACCATATGGTCCAAGACGCCGCCCAATCGGCTCCCCTCGACGCCCGCTAGCAGATCCGCGCGGTCTCAGCCCCGCTCGCATCCGCCGCTGTTCGAGCGCAACCTCGGCACCGCGTGCCCGTCTGCCGCCGGCGAGCGACATGTCACGATGACGTAACCACGGGCCCCACCTGTCGGATTTTTAATATTTTTCATAAACGATTTTCTATATAAAAAAAGCTGACATGTGGGCCCTGCCTGTCATAAATTTCACAATTACAACAAAATTCTGAAAATTATAAAATTCATAACTTTTAATCCATTATTCAGGAAAATGAAAATAGTACATCAAAAAAAATTCAAATTTAACAAATTTCTAAATTCTTCACACAAAAAATACAACAAAAAAACATTGCGTACAAAATAATAGATCAAAATTTCCCGAAATTAACAAATTAACAGCATTTCCACACACAAAAAATTTATACATTTTCAACTTCAAAATCTATACCTATATCAGAATAGATTCGAAATCTGAACCATTTTTAACCACAAGCTTTCTTTGCATTTCAATAATTTCTAAATCTACATACTTCTAAAATGTGGACATTTTCCAAATTTCAATTTCATCACAAAAACACGGCGTACAAATTTGCATATGCTAAAATTTTAGATGCCTTTCAAATCTAACCCTTCTACTAACGTGAAAAAAATTCAAAACACTTCTAAAATGTGGACATTTTCCAAATTTCAATTTCATCACAAAAACACGGCGTACAAATTTGAATATGCTAAAATTTTAGATGCCTTTCAAATCTAACCCTTCTACTAACGTGGAAAAAAAATTCAAATCTAAATAATTTTCCAATTTGAATAACTTTCCAAATCAAAACAATTTCGAAACGTATGCTCTCTTTGCATTCCAACAATTTTCAAATCTAGACACTAAATGCTGCAAAATCAGTACCTTTAACTATATCCACCAACAAAATATGAAAAATATATCAAAATAATAACAAAAATAAATACTGCCTATTTACTGCATTTAACTACATCCACTAACAAAATATGAAAATATATCAAGATGATCACAAAAATAAACACTGCCTATTTACTACACATGATCAAATTCGAAATTTGGATATTTTCAACTTCAAAATTTCCTTCCAAATCTGACCATTTTACAAATGTAAAACGAAAACAAATCTAAAAAACTTCCCAATTTGAATAGATTTCAAAATCTGAACCATTTTTAGCCACAAGCTTTCTTTGCATTTCAATAATTCCTAAACCTACACACTTCTAAAATGTGGACATTTCCCAAATTTCAATTTCTACTAGCGTGAAAAGAATTCAAATCTAAATAACTTTTCAATTTGAATAACTTTCGAAATCTAAACAATTTCCAAACGTACGCTCTCTTTGCATTCCAATAATTCTCAGATCTACACAATTTTAAAATGTCGACACTTTCAAAATCGAATTTTACCACAACGGGTGCGGCGTGTCGCCGCACCGAATTCCACTATACTTATGCAAAGATCCCATAAATTTGGGCACGTAGTGCCGATGCCGTAGAGTAGCTACCAGAACCGGAGATCTTTCAAGTAATGTCAAAATGGGGCAAGATCATTCAGGTGCACATGCTATAAAGCCTCTCCCAAAGAGACAATGGAATGAATGTACTTTGCTCAAATCAATCTTGGAATTCCAATCCTCTCCCATGGGGGAATTTTTGACTCACCCATTTGTTTGCTTCGAAATCACAAAAATGCTAGCGGCAATTTTTTGAAAAGATTTCTTAGTCCGATTTGAAAAGGAGAGTTTGAGTCTTTGTGCGTTGCAATCTTTTTACAATTTCTATATATGTGACTCACAGAGATTTTATTATGCTTTTTGGTTCCAGACATAAATAAAATAGAAAAGGTAGATAAAATGAGCAGGAGACACGGCGTTCTGGATCTTTTTTTTTTTAGATAAAGAGTATATATTAATATCGCGATGATACCAATTACACCCAGCCTCTGCAACAACGCGTGCCCTAGCGGCCTCACGGATGAACACAGCCCAGAATAAAAAGAATAATTACGAAAAAAATCCCGCTACAGTGATCTATTCCTTGTTACAGCAGACCTAACCCCACCAAAACAGTACCAGAAGTCCAGCCACTCCAAAAGCGACGCCTCCAAGAAGGGAACAGTGCTCAAGCGCCGTTGTCGCCCTGATCATAGATCATAGGTTTTCACCCCGAAGACAGTTCACGCTCGCAAAAACAATGCCTTCACCAAGGCAATTGCCAGGCACAACCAATTAAGGCCAGACCTTGGGTTTTCACCCTGAAAGTTTAGACTCTGAACTTCTCCTGTGCTGTCGCCCCCTCTTGCCATTGCTGCTGTTCCAAGTTACGAATCACCTAGCCAATCCCTCATCCCAGCAGGACTGGAACCACCATTGCAAGTCCTCAAATCTCGGCTTCCTTGCGATTCTCCGCACTCTGACTTCATCATAGAACAAAAGACAAATCCATGATGGCAACAGACTGCAGAGCTTCGCAACGCTACCTCTGAAACCAAACGGTCAGAAAAAACATGGCTGCGCGCGACCGAATCCCACCCGATCCGTCAATCTCCAGGCTTGAATTGCCCAATGGAGTTCGCCAGCGGAGCCTTCCGGAACTCGACAATCCGGCCATATCAATGAAGAGTTGCATCAAGTAAATCTTCGTCTTGGTGTTAGAAAGATCCAGGACTGCCACCTTTATTCAATCCGAGCCGACGAGACTGGCCGGTGTGGATACAGCCCGCCGCCGCCTGACCGGCCGCCGGCACCGCCACGGTGCCAAGCAACTGGCTTCACCAGACATCCCGGCGCCACCTGCCGCTGCAGCCTCCAGCCATAGGCCCGCACGGACCCAGATGGGCCGTGAAGGCCGAAGCCGTCGACCGCTGCAGCAAGGACGTCTGGATCTCGTGGCGGTGGAACAAATGATGGACTTTTGGTGAGTCAAAACTCAAAAGAGAGTGTTGCCTACCGTCAAGTCCCAGTCCATTCGTGAAAGTAAGCAAAGAGCACAGGCACCGTCCGTTCATTGGCTTCACTTTCCTTTCCTCAGAGCCCCACGACCGTGTAATACAATACTGCAAAGTCGCGGTTCGAATTTGCATGTACGTGACGATAGTTTGTTTTGAACCGCGGAGTTCACAATGACAATCATTCATGTTCGATTCCGGGCTCAAAAGTTTAGCTAGGAAAGAACATGGATGGCTAAGATGCTCCGGATCCATACGTTTGTGTTGGAAACAAATTTTGCATCAGCATGGATGCCCACGAATGACTCCAACGACCTAACCAATGGTGGCAACGTGGCGTTTCATGTAGCATGTTATGTCTGATCCTGACAAGGGCTACGCATGACGTTGTCAAGTCATGCTTGTTACTGCTCAATCGAAGATGGTGCAACAGTAGTTGGGACAATTGATGATGGTAAAAGTGGCTACATCATGTTTGCACACTTCGGTGAAAACATTTATGATACTTTTTACGCATGTTTACGTTGTGCACTTGCTGAAAATGGTGTGTTAAAACTCGTTTTTGGGCATGAAAATCCCGAGTTTGACCCTTAGTTGGACTCATCACTATGGCGCGCATGTGCTATTTTTCTTTCTTGAAGGTTTTGCCTAAAGAATGTGTATTTTATTTTTATTTTTATTTTTATCATAAAGTTAGTGGTATTCTGGTGCATGCAGTGTTGGCAAGGTAGGTTGTTTCTCTAATTGTCTTTGTTGTTGTGGTTTTTTTTCCGCATACTTTTTCATGGCGTAACGGCGTTCCAGTCTTCTAGTACCACAGACGATCTAGTGATATTAGAGCAAGCGCACCACTGGTCAAGACAACGGGCTAAGAAATGTTAGACTCAGGTCTAGGCCTTGGAGTACCTCATGGCTAAGAAATAAGCAATCTTCGACATCACCCACATGAGTTTAGACCATCGTTTTTGTATTTTTATATTTTGACACTTATGTTTATTGGTGGCTGTTGCAAAGCCACTTAATATTGTCCTAGAGTGGACTATGGTCGCTAGCGAGCAAAGGTTTGGGGTGGTGGTTTTTTTTCCGAAAAGGGGAGCCCCAGCCTCTGCATCGAAGAGATGCATATGACCTTTATTTCATTTATTCAACAAAAGCTGACAAAAAGCTTTACAACAAAACGAATACAAGCGGAAGCCGCCAAACAGTGAAACACCACAATCTAGCACAAATGACAGAGGAAACGAGGCCTTGTGCTCCGGCCACAGCCATCGCCGGCTCCCTGGCCAATTCAGAGAGAGCGCCTTGTGCACACATTCCGGAAATTGCCTCCACCATCTTCCTCCAACCCAACTTCAGCGTGCCGATCGAAGCAAAGACTCTCGCCAGGCATGCGGCCGATGCCACCATGACACCAGGCTACGCCCCCACCCTGCGCAAGTCCACCAAAACACGACCATCATCGAGTCCCCGCTGCACCACGCCGCCAAGACCAGCCGTCTTCGTCATGGTAGATGAAGCTCCGCTCCACCAATAGACCACTCCAGGCATCACGTGAAAGGATCGTATGACGCACCTAGAGGGGGGGGGGGGGGGGTGAATAGGTGCTACTCCAAATTTTAGCTTCTTTTCCAATTTAAGCTTGACACAAAGTAAATTCTCTAGATATGTAACTACGGCGAATTTACCTATATGACAAGCTAGCAACTAAGCAAGATACACAATAGTAAAGGCGATAAACAAGGATAGAGCTAACCGAAGGGAAGCATGAAGAGACAAGGATGTATTCCCGAGTTCCTCCTTTTTAGTGGAGTACGTCTCGTTGGAGGGGTGTGAGCTTCATCACAACAGGCTTGCTCAACGCCGCAAAGGCCTCACCCTATTCTCCGATGAACCGCACCACAAATGATTGGTTCACCTTCCACTATCGGTTCCCTTCGAGGCGGAAACCTGAGCCTTTACAACAATCTTGAGGCAAACACGCACAGCCAAATTGGGGGCTCCCAAATCAACAAGTTGAAACAACAACAACAACAACAAGTGAGTACAACAAGGGGCTAGGTTTTCCCAATGGAAACCCTAGCAAATGGTCCCTCAAGTAAATGAGGGGAAATGTAAATCGGCTTGGTGAAGATGTAGATCTTGTCCTTCTCCTTCAATCCTTCAAAGATCTGAGTGCTTGAAGCTTTTCTTAATGGAGGGGAAAGAGAAAATTTGAAACTTGGCTTCTTTGGAGAAGAAGCGTCCTTTTATACCCCTCCACCAAATCTGCCCATTGGGCAGAAATTCGTGCTGCCCGGTAGTACCGGCCAGCCAAGTCAACGACAGTCAGCAATCTTCTCCAACGACTCGCTGCACAGGAACAAACACGGGCGGTAGTACCGAGCCTGGTGAAGCGGTAGTTCTGGGCAATCGGTAGTACCGGGCCAACCCGGTACTGCTGAGACAAAACCGAGGGTATGCAGTACCCCTCCGGGCTAACTTAGTACTACCGCGCGCCTCGGCGCGGTACTGCTGATACGTCTCAAACGTATCTATAATTTTTTATGTTCCATGCTGTTTGCTACATGTTTTATTTACACTTCCTAGCATTTTTATGCATTTTCTGGGACTAACCTATTAACAAGATGCCGAAGTGCCAGTTCCTGTTTTCTGCCGTTTTTCTCTTTCAGAAAAGCTAGTCGCAAAATATTCTCGGAATTGGACGAAAATCAACGTGTGCAAATATCTCATCGGAAGACTCCAGAAGCCAGAAGGGGAGACGGAGTGGGGCCACGAGGCAGCCACGCCACCCTAGGGCGCGGCAGGGGGTGGGCCCGCGCCCAGCCCTGGCGTGGCCGCCTCGGTTGCCTCCCAACGCCGCCCTTTCTCCTATATATTCCCAATGTCCCGAAAACCTAAAAAGACCGATCATATTCCACGAAAAGTTCCGTCGCCGCCGCCGTCGTCAACCCTAGATCGGGAGGGTTCTGAAGCTCTTCCCGGCACCCTGCCGGAGGGGAGATCCTCACCGGAGGCTTCTACACCGCCATGCCTGCCTCCGGAGTGATGCGTGAGTAGTTGATGCATGTAAAATGCATACATGAACTTTGCACTATATTACTTATATTCCAATCATATTTGCTTCATATAAGGGTTATATCAATGTTTTATAATGATTTTTGGAATATTTCATGATTTTCCTATTTTTATGGAATTAACCCTGCGCAGACAGAAAACCCTATTTTCCATATTTTAATGTTTCAGGGACCCAAACGACGTCCAAATGACCTGGAAATTTACGAGCATCAGTTTTTGGAAGGAAGAAGACTTGGGAGCGAAGGAAGCGAACAAGCGGAGGCCCGAGGCCCAAAAGAGGGTGGCCCACGCGGCCAAGGAATCTGGCCGCGTGGGACCCACCATCTGGAGCCTCGAGGCTCCGTTGTCATCGATCTTTTCGCCCACGACTCCGTCTTGACCTAAAACCGACTATAAAAATAGTCCCCGACGCCCTTCGGAAAGGAGGCGGCGGAGAAACACAAAACCACGAAATAGAGAGTCAGAAGGCTGCCGCCGGAGAAGATCGGAGGGGGGAAACACCACCGGAATCACCTCCGGAGGGCTCCACCCCCCTCCGGCGTGTTCATCGTCAACATCTACAGCAAGACCAACTCCATCTCTCCACTGTAAACTCTTGGCAAACATGATATATGATGCAATATACTATTCCCTTGATCTATTGTGTCTCCCCATCTATGTTTGAGAAGTGATTTGTTCATGGCAAAAGTGAAATAGTTCGTTGATTGGTTGCATACAAGTTTTGTTATCTTTTATGATTGTCTTGATGTACAATGTATGAGTGCACGCATATGTTGGGGAATGCATGTAAGGTGATCACCGTAGTACTAAGACAGAAACCGTGGTCTGAGACTTGAAGTTACATTATGGGGGATATATATGGGGGACCCTAGAACTTAAGGCTATGGTGGGACAATTATGTCTTAATAATTCTTGTGCTGCACATTTACTTGGCCATAAGATCCATCATAAGAGTTGTGTATTTTGTTCATTTACTTGGCTACACCTATTTATGGCTCCTTCCTAGAAGAAACAATTAAGACTGAAACATGTGCTTCACTAATTGTGACAACCACACGAATGAAATAACAATTGCTAGAACATTTGCTCCCTTGAGATATTTGCTACTTGCTACTTTGAGAAACTTGCTTGAGAAAACTGCTGAGAGAAACTTGCTCTAAGAAACTTGCGTTTGAAACTTGATTGAGAAACTTGTCACTTGATAAACCCATTCCACATCACTTATAACTTGCTTCCATTAGTTAATAATAAAAAGTTCCTTTCATATTTAAATTTATTGCTTTGCATAAAAGGCCATATAAGAGGGTTATAGGGCTTTAGAGAATAGATAGTTTACCTTCAGCTCCTCGTGGGTTCGACACTCAAATACTTATCGAATTGTGCTACAGTGATTCCTTGCTCTTGGGGATTATCAAGCACTTTTCTGGCGCCGTTGCCGGGGAGCGTTGTGCTAAGCTTTTATTCTTGTTTGCATTGCATACTAACATATAAATCTAAAACAAAAAAAATTATAAAATGGAAAACAACCAAACAATTATAGAGCTGTATAATATCTATCTTGAGTTAGGACATGAAGTGTTTGAGGAGAAAATTAAATTTTATTTGCATAACAATCATGTTTGTGGTAGTACTAATTCTTTGAACACCTTTATTGCTAATACTAAGGAAAACCTTAAGCTTGGGGAAGTTTGTTTTGATGAATATGATATTTTTAGTCCCCCTACTATTGAGGATGAAAGTGATTTAATTGAGTTTGATGATCCATTATGCTCATTAGATGATAAGTCTTTATGTGGTGATTCTATTCAAAACTATGTGGTTATGTTTAACTTTAATGCTTGCAACTATTATGAGAGAGGAAGAGATAAGAATCCCCTTTATGTTTCTATGTTATTTAAAATGCAAGCTATTGATTATTATATGCATTGGTTACCTCAAATTTGTTGTTATTTATTCATATATAAAATTCCAATGCATAGGAAGAGAGTTAGACTTAAAAGTAAATTGTTTAATATTCTGTGGTGTGTTCCTTATGCTTTAACTTCCTATTCGGTTTGAGCACACCTTTATATCTTTACAACATGTAAAATATCTTTACCTACTGTTTTGTGACAATTAGTTTAAGATTTTCATTTTATATAAAATTTGGGAAAGTAAATGAGAAGGATGAGTAATGGAGAAGTTGGGGTCGACCTTGAACATGTGTTGTTCATGCCAATGGAACCGTTGCAAAGTCTCTATCATTAAAACTTTTCCCAAAGCTAAAACCAAATAAAAAGAGTGTTTATGTTGTATATATTTGCTTCTCCTTTTGCCTTTTTGCTAAATCAAAAACAACAAAAATATTTTCTTCTTCTTTGATTGTTTCTCTTGATTCTTGCTTGGTTTTTTTGTTTCTTTTTGATTTTATCTTCAGTTTAAGTTTTGGGTTTTTGAGTCAAGGTGCTTGTTTACTACTGTAACATCACCTTTGTATCTTATTTTTCATCTTAATGGCAAGAATAACCTCTTTTGAGAGGTAGGATTAAACAATAGTGATTTGCTGTCCAGAAAACAGATTCCTGAGCTTCACTGCGAAAAATGTATAAAATCACAGAAGAGGAATTTTGACCTGATATTTTACGACAGCAATATTCAGTTATTAATACACATTTCATTAGTTCAAAGTTTTCTGATTTGAGCAACGTAAGTGCCTCTGAAAATTCACTCTTTACGGGCTGTCCAGTTTTTGACAGATTCTGTCTTTATTTTGCATTACTCTCATTACTTGTGTTTTGTGTGGTTCTATTGATCAAAGAGCAATACACAACCATAGTAATATTAGCTAATGTGTAGAATCAACTCATGATATGTCTTTGCTGTACCTATGAGGATTTCATTTATGGAGACACTAACCCCTCTAATCAAGTTTTATGATGAGTTTTGTGTAAAGAGAATTTTCAAGTGGAAGAGTTGAGGGTGATGAACAAATATCAAGAGGGACAAACACTCAAGCTTGGGGATGTTACCCCTAGGCTCACCCTACATATATCAAATAAGTACAAGAATTTAAGCTTGGGGATGCCAAGCCACCTCACTCCAACCATCTTGATACCAAGTAAGTAAGCCTAGCTATATGGCTATAAAGAAAGCGCTTTACGGGAGGCAACCCGGTTGTTTTTATTTGTGATTTTCTTTGTGTCCTCTTGCTGTAACAAGAGACTTAGTTTTTAGTTTAGTTTCTGGAATTTTTAATAAAGTGCCAAGTTTTACCCATTTTGGTTTGAAAAAGTTGCTTATAGCGTTCGGAGATTTTATTCCTGCACGAATCTGTGCACGGTATGATTTTTAATTCTTATTCTGTAACTCCGAATGAGCTATTTGAACTGTAGTTGCAACTTTTCATCCTATGTATGCATGAATTTTTTAGGAATTTTTCGACATAAGTAGGGTAGAAAAATACGTTTTGCTGCTGCTGTTTTTCTGGACAGATTCTGTCCCATTTTGTTTGATGCATGCTTTGAACTTTTAACTTGAATCTTTTTATCCAATTGAGTTTATAAGTAGGCATACAACATTATACACTTTCTGGACATTCATATGAATTTTTGTCAAGGATTATATGCAGCAAGAAATCTATTTGTTATCACTACTAATGCACCCCACAGAAAAGAAATGGGAGAAACGGTGTTTTGAAGTTTTTTCACAGGGATTAGAGGAGATGCACCAAGAGCTATCCAAGGATGGTGAAGACCATAAGCTTGGGGATGTGAAGACAACCCCACTGGACCTACACACTCTCGGTTTGCACACGTCTAACTTCTGTTTTTCGATCAAACACTTTATCGCATAAACTTGGAGCGTCTTTTGTTTGTTTTTTTTGGTTTGATTTTTATTTTGTGAGACCACCACATCATTTATATATGAAAGAGCTACTGGAAATTTGGGTTGAATTAAGTTGGATGCTATTAAAGATTGGGAAAGGGATGTTTGAGTTGATTTAAAAGATACATATAGTTGCATGATTCATAGCTTTGTTAATGAGTAATAATTTGCAAGTGTTTTATCAAGAGCTATCTTTTATTCATGTTTTGATGCTGAATGTTACTTTACTTTGTTTAACATGGATTGGTTAGTTCTATGGACACTCATGCATGCATTTAGATGGTCAACTTTCTCCCTCTTGCTAGCCCAAAAATTCCAACAAGTAAAAACTTGTTTCCAACACCTTCAACCAAAGTTTTTCCAGTGAGTCCACCATATCTACCTATTAGCTTTATGCTATTCCGAGTATGTTTATCATGATATTTGTGTTATCTATACCTCTGAATGAAAATGCTTATGTTGTTGATTGTTATGGGAAAAGTTGGTTATAGAGCTCTCACGAACTTGATGCACACTTTACTTTTATTGCATTAAAAACATGACCCATTGTGATTAAAATTATGATGTTGTGGGCTTGACAAATGTCTTGGTTGAGAGTTAGCTCATATGTGCTGTCACATGGCAAGCTTTCAACATGCTCTTCATTTATTTAGTTGATATCATGTACTTTTGTTTATGGATGCTTATCATGGGTGAAATAAATGTGGAAAGAAGTAGTTTAAATGATTTGTATAAATGGTTAGAGAGACGCCTGGGCCGCTAATCTAAGCCATGCATCATTCATGGTGGAAATTTACTTACATGCTATGGTGAACCTTCAGTGATACACCTTACAATAAAAAGCTATCAATGGTAAATAAAAAGGGTGTTGAGATTGTTCATTTTGTTTGTTTGTCTTGTCATTTTGATATGGGCTTGTTCCATATCCTGGGACAAGAGGTACCCCAGTTGACGCTCTTAATGATACTATTATTACTTACAATGATATTTAACTTGAACTTGCTTTGTTTCCCAAGTTGAGTAACACATGGTGTAGGTACTTGTATTCAAGGGGCATGAGACATTCAACCTATACTTTGTCAAGCACACTACTCATATTTGCTTTCACTTTAAACTTAATCATTCAAGATGCTATGATAGGGGAATGAGAGCTTGACACCAAGGATTACCACATTACAATCATTAACTTAAGTAGAGAAATTGGAAGTTAGATGAAACTTATTCATGCTTTACCTCTACTCATATATATCTTTCCAAAGTGTCCACCTTTTATATTCAGATTTTCATCAATACTCTATGGCCATTATAGGATGTTCTTACTTTTCATTATGCATACTTGTGGTCCATAGTACTTTTTCATTCATGTTACACTTTGTGAATTATCATTGAACATCCTTGCATTGAATACTTGATATCACTTCATAAACTATCTTGCATATTGCTCCTTTTAAGAATGAATCATTTGACTCTATGTAGCAATAGTAATCATCTTTGATATCCATTGTTAGTATTAAATTGCAAAGTCCATGTTAGTTTTATCACCTTCATACTCGAGGACGAGTATTGGTTAAGCTTGGGGATGTTGATGCATGTAAAATGCATACATGAACTTTGCACTATATTACTTATATTCCAATCATATTTGCATCATATAAGGGTTATATCAATGTTTTATAATGATTTTTGGAATATTTCATGATTTTCCTTTTTTATGGAATTAACCCTGCAGGCAGAAAACCCTATTTTCCATATTTTAATGTTTCAGGGACCCAAACGACGTCCAAATGACCTGAAAATTTACGAGCATCAGTTTTTGGAAGGAAGAAGACTTGGGAGCAAGGAAACGAACAAGCGGAGGCCCGAGGCCCAAAAGAGGGTGGCCCACGCGGCCAAGGAATCTGGCCGCATGGGACCCACCATCTGGAGCCTCGAGGCTCCGTTGCCGTCGATCTTTTCGCCCATGACTCCGTCTTGACCTAAAACGACTATAAAAATAGCCCCCGACGCCCTTCGGAAAGGAGGCGGCGGAGAAACACAAAACCACGAAACAGAGAGTCAGAAGGCTGCCGTCGGAGAAGATCGAAGGGGGGAAACACCGCCGGAATCACCTCCGGAGGGCTCCACCCCCTCCGGCGTGTTCATCATCAACATCTACAGGAAGACCATCTCCATCTCTCCACTGTAAACTCTTGGCAAACATGATATATGATGCAATATACTATTCCCTTGATCTATTATGTCTCCCCATCTATGTTTGAGAAGTGATTTGTTCATGGCAAAGTGAAATAGTTCGTTGATTGGTTGCATACAAGTTTTGTTATCTTTTATGATTGTCTTGATGTACAATGTATGAGTGCACGCATATGTTGGGGAATGCATGTAACGTGATCACCGTAGTGTAATGGATTGAGTAGGATGGGTCGGAGTACTAAGACTTGAAGTTACATTATAGGGGATATATATGGGGGACCCTAGAACTTAAGTCTATGGTGGGACAATTATGTCTTAATAATTCTTGTGCTGCACATTTACTTGGCCATGAGATCCATCATAAGAGTTGTGTATTTTGCTCATTTACTTAGCTACACCTATTTATGGCTCCTTCCTAGAAGAAACAATTAAAACTGAAACATGTGCTTCACTAATTGTGACAACCACACGAATGAAATAACAATTGCTAGAACATTTGCTCCCTTGAGATATTTGCTACTTGCTACTTTGAGAAACTTGCTTGAGAAACTTTCTCTAAGAAACTTGCGTTTGAAACTTGATTGACAAACTTATCACTTGATAAACCCATTCCACATCACTTATATAACTTGCTTCCATTCGTTAATAATAAAAAGTTCCTTTCATATTTAAATTTATTGCTTTGCATAAAAGGCCATATAAGAGGGTTATAGGGCTTTAGAGAATAGATAGTTTACCTTCACCTCCTCGTGGGTTCGACACTCAAATACTTATCGAATTGTGCTACAGTGATTCCTTGCTCTTGGGGATTATCAGTAGTTCATCCTTGGACTACGGGTCCATAGCATTAGCTAGATGGTTGTCCCTCCACCTTGTACCTCCATGTTTAGATCTTGTGAGCTGCCTAACATGATCAAGATCATCCTATTGTAATGCTACATGTTGTGTTTGCTGGGATCCGATGAATATTGATACTATGAGCAAGTTGTTTATCAATCTATCTATTTATGTTGTTTATGATCTTGCATGCTCTCCGTTGCTAGTAGATGCTTTGGCCAAGTAGATGCTTGTAACTCCAAGAGGGAGTATTTATGCTAGATAGTGGGTTCATGTCTCCAGTAATCTGGGCTCGAGATGACAGAAACGACTAAGGTTGTGGATGTGCTGTTGCCACTAGGGATAAAACAATGATGCATTGTCTACGTGTCATTTGCATTGTTTACATTACACACTTTATTTCATGCAATGATCTGTTGTTTGCAACTCAATATCGGAAGGGGTGCGGATGCTAACCGGAAGGTGGATTATTTAGGCATAGATGCGTTGGATAGCAAGTCTATGTACTTTGTTGTAATGCCCAATTAAATCTCATAATAATCATCTTGTCATATATTGCATTGTCATGCGCTCATTATTTGTCAATTGCCCAGCTGTAATTTGTTTACCCAACATGTTAGTTATCTTTTATGGAGAGACACCACTAGTGAACTGTGGACCCCGGTCCATTTCCTCATACTGATAAAACCACCAACTGCAATCATTTGTTCTCTGTTACTTTCTGCACTCATTACTGTTTTCCACACAATACGTTTAATCCTTTGTTTTTAGCAAGCCGGAGAGATTGACAACCTCTCTGTTTCGTTGGGGCAAAGTAATTTGCTTGTGATGTGTGCAGGTTCCACGTCAGTTGCGCTGCTGCCAACCTTCTGAAGAACCTCCGTGTCCTCCTGGTTCGATAAACCTTGGTCATATTTCAAGGGAAAACTGCCGCTGCACTACATCATACCTTCCTCTTGGGGTCTCCCAATGAACATGTGTTGTCACGGTCAACAAGCAGATCTTCTGGTGCTGTTGCTGGGAAGTAATAAAACACTCTACTGTTAACACGCCATCAAGACATTTTTCTGGCGCCGTTGCCGGGGATAATGGAATCTCCAGATAGGGGAGTCTCACACTTCCAATCTCATTACTTTGTTTTTGTCTTGCTTAGTTTTTTTTATTTTATCTTGTTTGCTGTTAAAACCCAAAAACACAAAAAAAAATCCTGCACTTAGTTAATTTTGAGTTGTTATCTTTTTTTTAGTCATCATGTCTAGTCATGCTCCTTATATCATGTCACCTAAAGAAGAAATTATCACTTTTAAGCAAGAGAGTGAGGAGAGTTTTAGAGATGCTTGGTCTAGAATCTTTGAACCCTATGGGAAAACTGAACCTAAAATGACATTAAGCCTGCTCCTTAATAGCTTCTATTTTGGTCTTGTTCTGTGTTATAGATATGCTTTAGGTGCTGTGGTTGGGGAGATTTCCTTCGTCATGATGGAGATCAAGCCTTTAATGCTATAAAAAAATTAATTGCAGCATCTACTGTTTCAAATAGTAAGATAGATTCCGCTATTGAGAACATTGATGCAAGACGGAATACCCTTGAGTCAGATATATCTAGCTTAAAAGAAGATTATAACCAGGTTCATATACATGATGAAATGTCCCCTTTAATTTTGAACCTTCAGGATGAGTCCCTTCAGTAAAAATTGCTATCAATGGGGAATTTTTTCATGCACGTTGTGACATTATGTCTGAATTTTGCCTGATGCCCATGAATATCTATGATTCTTTAAACCTGTGTGGACTCTCCAAAAGTGAGGCCTTTATAATCTTAGCTGATAATTCCATTAAAATGCCCATGGGAATTGCTGAAGGAGTATTTACAAAACTTATGGGAATGACTGTATCTGTTGATTACCATGTCATTGAATGTGCAGGAAAAGGGCACATTACACTTGGAAGATCACTGTTGAAACTCCTTGGAGCAGTCATTGACATGAACCATGGCATCCTGAGAATTAGCTCTCCAAATGGTAAACATACTTTCCCCAAGGTTAAAGTCAAGAAAAGGGGCAAGAGGTCTAAAGGTAACAATGTTGATGTTTCTGGTCTTGACAATACTTGATTCATGTTTCATGCCTAGCTAAAAGGCATTAAAGAGAAGCGCTTATGGGAGGCAACCCTTTGTTTTTACTTTCTGTTATTTTTCTTTATTGAGTCAAGGAGCATGTTTACTTCTGTAAAAACTCCTTTGTATCTTTTATTTGCTGTTTTATTGTGTCAAGAAAAGTCTCTTATGACAAGATGGTACCTATATTTGGATTACTGCACAGGAACAGATTTCTGGAACGTCACCGTTTCTCGCTGTAGAAAATCAGAAAACTTTGAAAACATCTTCCAATTTTTGTGCGTGTTCCTGAGATATGTACGCAACTTTCGTACGACTAAAGTTTTTCGATTTGAGCGACGTAAGTGTCCCGAAAAAAATCATCTTTACGGACTGCTCTGGTTCTGACAGATTCTGTCTTTGTTTTGCATTCTATCTTTTACAAGTGTTGAGTGGTTTCTTTTAAGGTGAGAGAGCATCACTTAAGCCTAGTACAGTAGCTAATGTTTGAAAATGATTGCTTATGAATTTGTGTCCTTACATAACCAAGTGAGATTATTTGTTTTGATGCACTAACCGCTAATGAGAAAATGTTGAGTTTTGATGTGAAGAAAGTTTTCAAGTGTTAAGAGAGGGAGGATGATATTAAAAGATCAAGAAGAGTGGAAAGCTTAAGCTTGGGGAATCTCCTATGGATCTCCCAATATATTCAAGAAGACTCAAGCGTCTAAGCTTGGGGATGCCCAAGGCATCCCCTTCTTCATCAACAAACTATTAGGTCATCTCTAGTGAGACTATATTTTTATTTCTTCACATTATATGTACTTTTCTTGGAGCGTCAGTATGCTTTTGTTTTCAGTTTGTTTTTGTTTTGTTTGCTGCTCTATACTTGTTGGATCCTAACACTCTTGTTTGGGAGAGAGACACACTCCGCTTTTTCATTAGAATACTCATATTCTTCACTAATATTTGTTGAGTATTCTTGTCTAGCTACTGCTAAAGCTTCTAGCTCTCTGTTTTCATATATCTCTTGTCAGAGCTATTAGTTTTTTTTTGAAAAAAGTACTCTCTTGCTTCACTTATATTTGTTTGGAGAGTTGTCCAAATAAGTTGATTGGTGTTTGGTTGGAACAGAAAATGCTATGCATGTGGTAGTGGTATAAAATGCTTACATAAGTCTTGTAGATCACTGTCTTGAGTAATTTGATACTTGTCAATTGTTTTGAGTTACCAAGTAAGTAATGTTTAGACTTGTGCATCATGTAAGTAAATGCTATTAGTGAAGAACTACTGTAAAACTTGTTGATATTTGATTTGTATCATTGGTAGTTCCAAAGTCTAGATATTTTCTTGTGAAAGGTTTTGGTTAACAAGGAAGACAATGTGGAGTCTTGTAATTTTTCAAGCATGTTTTTTATCTGAGTTTCTTGCTGTACGGTTGACAGCCTGTGTTGTTTAAATAACCTTGCTAGCCTAAACTCTGTACTAAGCGGGAATGCTGCTTGTGCATCAAAACCATTTAGCAAAATCCATGCCATCTGTGTCACCATAACTACCTATTATGTGGTATTTTCCTGCCATTCCATGTAAAATTTTCATGTGCTACTTTAAAATATTCAAAACTGTTACAACTCCTTTTTGTGTCACTGTTTACAAGCTCATGAGGATGTGGTAGATGGTCTTATTTCATTTGTTGATCAGACTTTACACCTGGACTAGTGGCATATACATCCGCTTATCCAATAATTTGTGCAAAAAGAGCTGGCAACGGGGTGCCCAGTCCCAATTAATTACAACTTTAACCATTAATCTCTTCAACATCTCTTTTGCCTGAGAAATCAGTCAAGCAATGTTCATAAGTGTGTAAACAAAAGAGAACGAGGGATGATCTACCCGCTGGTAGAAATAACGTTCTTCATGGGAGCCGCTCTTGTAAGGTCTGGTTAACTTGTGACTTAAAGTATTGTCTATTTACTGATTCGTTGACCACTAACACACCTCTCAAAATATATTTTTATACTCTCTATATGCTTTCAAAAACTTAAAAAGCTCTAGCACATGATTTAATCCTGCTTCCCTCTGCGAAGGGCCTTTCTTTTACTTTATTGTTGAGTCAGTTTTCCTTTTCTTTCTATCTCCACAAGCAAACACTAGTGTCAACTTTGGTACAACAGTTGTTATATAATGATATGTTTGACTTATTGCATTACTTTGCCTTGACAATATCCACGAGATAAATATGTTAAGTTGAAGCCAGTGCTGAAATAAATCTTCCTTTGTGTTAGTCAAACACTTTCATTTAGAATATATTGCTTTGTCAGCTAACTTTTATGCAAACTCTTATAGCTCCATTGTCTCCAAAGTATTTATTCATGAAAGTTTGCACTTGTATGATTCATTTTGTTTACTCCTTGTTTACTTGTTAGCAAACTATAGACCATTGACTTGGATCACATTTCATTCAGTTATGTGCTTTGCATTATATTTGATCAAGATTATGTTGGTAGCATGTCACTTAAAAAATTATGTTGTTTTTATCGTTTACCTACTCGAGGACGAGCAGGAACTAAGCTTGGGGATGCTTATACGTCTCAAACGTATCTATAATTTTTGATGTTCCATGCTGTTATTATACCAATTGCTACATGTTTTATTTACTTCTTCATAGCATTTTTATGCATTTTCTGGGACTAACCTATTAACAAGATACCGAAGTGCCAGTTCCTGTTTTCTGTGTTTTTTCTCTTTCAGAAAAGCTAGTCACAAAATATTCTCGGAATTGGACGAAATCAACGTGTGCAAATATCTCATCGGAAGATCCAGAAGCCAGAGGGGAGACGGAATGGGGCCATGAGGCAGCCACGCCATCTAGGGCGCGGCAGGGGGTGGGCCCGCGCCCTGGCGTGGCCGCCTCGGTTGCCTCCCGACGCCGCCCTTTCGCCTATATTATTCCCGAGTCCCGAAAACCCTAAAAAGACCGATCAAATTCCACGAAAAGTTCCATCGCCACCGCCATCGTCAACCCTAGATCGGAGGGTTCTGAAGCTCTTCCCGGCACCCTGCCGGAGGGGAGATCCTCACCGGAGGTTCTACACCGCCATGCCTGCCTCCGAAGCGATGCGTGAGTAGTTCATCCTTTGGACTACGGGTCCATAGCAGTAGCTAGATGGTTGTCTCTCCACCTTGTACCTCCATGTTTAGATCTTATGAGCTGCCTAACATGATCAAGATCATCTTACTGTAATGCTACATGTTGTGTTTGCTGGGATCCGATGAATATTGATACTATGAGCAAGTTGTTTATCAATCTATCTATTTATGTTGTTTATGATCTTGCTTGCTCTCCGTTGCTAGTAGATGATTTGGCC
Organism: Poa pratensis; assembly: GCA_947311845.1. Taxonomy (NCBI): domain Eukaryota; kingdom Viridiplantae; phylum Streptophyta; class Magnoliopsida; order Poales; family Poaceae; genus Poa; species Poa pratensis. Next base: position 30,864,133 of record CAMZMU010000094.1, read on the forward strand.
AAGTAGATGCTTATAACTCCAAGAGGGAGTATTTATGCCAGCTATAGTGGGTTCATGCCTCCAGTAATCTGGGCTCGAGATGACAGAAACGACTAAGGTTGTGGATGTGCTGTTGCCACTAGGGATAAAACATGATGCATTGTCTACGTGTCATTTGCATTCTTTACATTACACACTTTACTTCATGCAATAATCTGTTGTTTGCAAGTCAATACCGGAAGGGGTGCGGATGCTAACCGGAAGGTGGATTATTAGGCATAGATGCGTTGGATAGCAAGTCTATGTACTTTGTTGTTAATGCCAATTAAATCTCATAATAATCATCTTGCCATATATTGCATTGTCATGCGCTCATTATTTGTCAATTGCCCAGCTGTAATTTGTTTACCAACATGTAGTTATCTTTTATGGAGAGACTCCACTAGTGAACTGTGGACCTCGGTTCATTTCCTCATACTGATAAAACCACCAACTGCAATCATTTGTTCTCTGTTACTTTCTGCACTCATTACTGTTTTCCACACAATACGTTTAATTCCTTTGTTTTCAGCAAGCCGGAGAGATTGACAACCTCTCTGTTTCGTTGGGGCAAAGTAATTTGCTTGTGTTGTGTGCAGGTTCCACGTCAGTTGCGCCGCTGACAACCTTCTGAAGAACCTCGTGTCCTCCTGGTTCGATAAACCTTGGTCATATTTCAAGGGAAAACTGTGCAGCACTACATCATACCTTCCTCTTGGGGTCTCCCAACGAACGTGTGTTGTCACGGTCAACAAGCAGATCTTCTGGTGCTGTTGCCGGGAAGTAATAAACACTATCGTTAACACGCCATCAACTGCTAACCTTCGTAGAAAAACGGGCCTAGCGGTACTACCGGACCGCGTCCGGTACTGCCGGCCACATTAAAACTGACAGCTTAGAACTGGATCTTTGCGATGAATCCTTTTTCAACCTGAGATCAAAGAACCGTGCAAATACTATATTCTATGCAACACATTTAGCACTCAAGTTAGTCCTCTCATTGTGTTGTTAACAAACACTAAAACTCATTAGGGATGGAAATGTTCTTTCATCACGTGTTCCAAAACGATGCCCCCAAGAGAGAGAATCGACACCAAAAGTGCCGCCATCGTCCGATCCGGTAGCACCAAATCTTGGGTTTCCCCGGAACATCTGGGCGGGAGGCAGAAGAATCACAGCGACGACACCTTCATCAAGGTAAGGATGCCCGCGGGCGCCGCCATCGTCGGCTCCGACGATCGGAGCCCGGCTCTCACCGGCCATCATCAACACCTTCAGATCCTCGCGAGCAGTTGATGACGTGAAACACACGTTCGTTGGGAGACCCCAAGAGGAAGGTATGATGTAGTCAGCAGCAAGTTTTCCCTCAGAAAGAAACCAAGGTTATCGAACCAGTAGGAGCAGCAACTCTTCAGAAGGTTGTCAACGGCGCCAGAAAAATAGCTGTCGCAGGGAGTCTGGACTGTTGACGTGGAATCTGCACACAACACAATCAAACTACTTTGCCCCAACGAAACAGTGAGGTTGTCAATCTCACTGGCTTGCTGAAAACAAAGGATTAAACGTATGGTGTGGAAAATGAGTATTAAATTGCAGAGAATGAAAAAGGAACAGTTTGCAGTTTGTGGTTGTTTAATCAGTGTAAAAGAATGGACCGGGGTCCACAGTTCACTAGTGGTGTCTCTCCATAAAAGATAACTAACATGTTGGGTGAACAAATTACAGCTGGGCAATTGACGAATAGTGAGCGCATGACAATGCATATACATGACATGTTGACTACTATGATATTTAATTGGGCATTACGACATAATACATAGACCGTTATCCAACAGCATCTATGACTAATAATCCACCGCCGGGTTGTCATCCGAGTCCCCCGTTGGTATTAAGTTGCAAGCAACGGATAATTGCATTAAGTAAAGTGCGTAATGTAAACAAACACATATGCCCGTGGACATAGCATCGTTAGGTTATCCCTAGTGGCAACAGCACATCCACAACCTTAGAACTTTCTGTCACTGTCCCAGGTTAAACGGAGACATGAACCCACTATCTAGCATAAATACTCTCTCTTGGAGTTACAAGCATCTACTTGGCCAAAGCATCTACGAGTAACGGAAAGCATGCAAGATCTTAAATAACATATAAGATAGATTGATAATCAACTTGACATAATATTCAATATTCATCGGATCCCAGCAAACACAACATGTAGCATTACAATAATATGATCTTGATCATGTAGGGCAGCTCACAAGATCTAAACATGATGGCACAAAGTGGAGAGACAACCATCTAGCTACTGCTATGGACCCGTAGTCCAAGGATGAACTACTCACGCATCACTCCGGAGGCAGGCATGGCGATGTAGAAGCCTCCGGTGACGATTCCCCTCTCCGGCAGGGTGCCGGGAAGAGGTTCTGAACCCTCCCGAGCTAGGGTTGACGACGGCGGCGTCTCTGGAACTTTTCGTGGATATTTGCTCAGGTACTTAGGGTTTTCGCGTGGGGAATAAGTAGGCGAAAGGGCGGCGGCTGCGGACCCCCGAGGGGCCCACACCACCCTAGGGCGCGGCAGAGGGGGGCCCGCGCCCTAGGTGTGTGTGGCCTCCTGGTGGCCCTCCTCTGCTGCTCCTTCGCTCCGTCAGGTGTGTTCTGGAAAAATAGGCACCCCCGTGTAGTTTCGTCCAATTCCGAGAATATTTCCAGACTAGCTTTTCTGGAATACAAAAACAGCAGAAAACAGGAACTGGCACTTCGGCATCTTGTTAATAGGTTAGTCCCAAAAAATGTATAAAAGTGATATAAAGTAGATGCAAAACATGTAGCAATTGGTATAAAACAAGCATGGAACATCAAAAATTATAGATACGTTTGAGACGTATCAGCATCCCCAAGCTTAGTTCCTACTCGTCCTCGAGTAGGTAAACGATAAAAACAAAATAATTTTTGAGGTGACATGCTACTATCATAATCTTGATCATATAATATTGCAAGGCACATGTAAATGAATGAAGTGATCCAAGTCAATGGTCTATAATTTGCTACCAAATAGATAATGAGTAAACAATGAATCACACAAGCTAAACGTTTTCATGAATAGTACTTTCGAGACAAGCATCAAACAGTTTTGCATAAGTGTTAACTCATAAAGCAATAGTTTCTAATAAAAGGTATTTAATCAACACAAAGGAAGAATTTAGTTTCAGCATTTGCTTCAACTTTCAACATATTTATCTCATGGATATTGTCAACACAAAGTAGTATAACAAGTCCAATACATTGCATATAACGCATGTTGTAACAAAGTTGACACTAGTGTTTGCTTGTGGAAGACAGAAAGAATAGGAAAACTGACTCAACATAAAAGTAAAAGAAAGGCCCTTCGCAGAGGGAAGCAGGGATTAAATCATGTGCTAGAGCTTTTAGGTTTTTGAAAGCATATAGAGATTGCATAAAATATTTGATACTCCTCCCAACCTTGCTAACACAAGCCATGGCTAACCGAATCCTCGGGTGCCTTCCATCAATCACATACCATGGAGGAGTATCTATTTTTGAGAGGTGTTTGTTAATTGTCAACGAATGGTAGCGGGTGAGAACAGTATTCTACCTGTCGAACGGACTTTTAAGAGCGGCTCCCATGAAGGACGTTATTTCTACCAGCAAGGCAGATCATCCCTCTTTCTCTTTGGTTTACACACATTCAGGTATTTCACTGTTTGTCATTGCTTACTGATGAATCAGGGCAAAAGTGTGAAGAGAATTAATTGGTTAAAGTTGTAATTAATTGGGACTGGGCACCCCGTTGCCAGCTCTTTTTGCAAGTTATTGGATAAGCGGATGTATATGCCACTAGTCCAGGTGTAAAAGTCCACTCGACAAATAGAATAAAGAATAACCACACTAATTCCTCATGAGCTAGTAAACATTGACACAAAAAGGGAATAATAACATTTTGAATAATTTAAAGGTAGCACATGAAAAATTTACTTGGAGTGGCAAGGAAATACCACATATAGGTAGTTATGGTGGACACAAATGGCATGGATTTTGGCTCAAGGATTTGGATGCACGAGAAGCATTCCCTCTCAGTACAGAGTTTAGGCTAGCAAGGTTATGTAAGCAAACAAGAATATCAACCCGTACACCAAGTTTTATATGACAAACATATTGCAAACGTTATAAGACTTCATACCGTCTTCCTTGTTAACCAAACCCTGTTATTAGAAAATATCTAGACCTTAGAGATACCACCGATGCAAACCAAATTTTCAACAAGCTTTACGGTAGTTCTTCACTAATAGGCTTAACTCATGTGATGCACAATTTAATCATGATCTACTTGTTAACTCAAAACAATTGACAAGCATCAAGTTATCCATTTTAGTGATCTACAAGATTAAGCAAGTTTTTCCTTATACCAATTACCACATGCAACATTTTCTGAACCAACCAAACACCAATCAATTTATTTCATCAACTCTCCAAACAAATATAAGTGAAGCAAGAGAGTACTTTCTACAAAAGAAAGCTAATAGCTCTGACAAGAGATACATGAAAACAAGAGCTAAAAGCTGAACAGCGCTAGATATGAATACTCAACAAATATAAGTGAAGAATAGGAGTATTCTCATGAAAAAGCGGAGCGTGTCTCTCTCCCAATCAAGAATGCTAGGGTCCAGTCAAGCTTTATTGAAAATAAAATGCAATACTGAAAATAAAAGCACACAGACGCTCCAAGAAAAGCACATATGATGTGAAAGAATTAAAATATAGTTTCACTAGAGATGACCTGATAATTTTGACGATGAAGAAGGGGATGCCTTGGGCATCCCCAAGCTTAGACGCTTGAGTCTTCTTGAAATATGCTGGGGAGATCCATGGGAGCCTCCCCAAGCTTAAGCTCTTCACTCTTCTTGATCCTATTATATCATCCTTCTCTCTTGACCCTTGAAAACTTCCGTCACACCAAACTCAAAGTAGATCTCATTAGAGGGTTAGTGCATAATCAAAAATTCACATGTTCTATAAAGACGCAATATGATTTGTTACTTTAAACATTAGCTACAGCCACTGATGTTATGTGAAGCTCTTCCACCCAAAAAAGAATTTCACTCAACACTAGTAAAAGAGAGAATGCAAAAATAAAAAGGCATAATCTGTCTAAAACAGAACAGTCCGCAAAGACGAATTTTTTCGAGGCACTTACGACGCTCAGATCGAGAAACTCTGAACTAATGAAAGTTTCAGACATTCATAAAGATTACGCACAAAAATTTCAGATTTAATTAACAATCTGGTGATTTTAGGAATTTCGTACAGTGAACAGCAAAAATCTGTTTCTGCGCAGCAATCAAAATTAAGCATCATCTTACATTAGAGGCTACTCTTGGCACAACAATGCGAGAAAATAAAGATACAAAGGAGTTGCTACAGAAGTAAACAAACTCCTTGACTCAATAAAAGAAAAATTGCAGAAAAATAAAATGGGTTGCCTCCCATAAGCGCTTTTCTTTAACGCCTTTTAGCTAGGCACAAAGCATGCATCAAGTATTACCAAGTGAAGAAGCATCAACATTGTAATTTGTTCGAACAATAGAATCATAAGGTGGCTTAATCTTCTTCCTAGGAAAGTGTTCCATACCTTTCTTGAGAGGAAATTGATATTTTATATTCCCTTCTTTCATATCAATAATAGCACCTACAGTCCTAAGAAAAGGTCTTCCCAGCACAATAGGGCATGATGGATTGCACTCAATATCCAAGACAATAAAATCAACGGGGACATAATTGTTGTTAACCATGATAAGAACATCATCAATTCTTCCCAAAGGTTTTTTAATAGTAGAATCAACAAGGTGAACATCCAAGTAACAATTTTCCAAAGGTGCTAAATCAAGCATATCATATAATCTTTTAGGCATAACAGAAATACTAGCACCAAGGTCACACAAAGCATTGCAATCAAAGTCATTCAATTTCAATTTAATGATGGGCTCCCAACCATCTTCTAACTTCCTAGGGATAGAAGCTTCATGTTTAATTTCTCTTCCCTAACTTGCATAAGAGCATTAGTAATATGTTTAGTAAAAGCCATGTTTATAGCACTAGCATTAGGACTTCTAGCTAGCTTTTGCAAGAACTTAATTACTTCAGAAATATTGCAACCATCAAAATCAAAGTCATTATCATCAAAAGTAATGGATTATTCTCTTCCTTATTGCTAGAAATTTCAGCATCTTTATCAAGGACAGTTTCAGAGTTATCAGGCAATTTAGGACATTTTGCAATAGAAGTGGAAACATTACCAACACCAACTATCTTGCCATTAATGGTAGGAGGTTTGTTAACACTTGAGTTTGAAGCATTTTCAGAAGTAGTAATAGTATAAACTCTAGCAATATTATTCTTTCTAGCAATTTCATCCTCTCTTTCCCATCTAGCATGCAATTCAGCTAACATCCTCACATTGTTATCAATTTTAACTTGTATAGCATTGAGAGTTTTGCTCTCTTTAACATCATGAGGCATGTTCTTTAGTTTCAATAAGTCAACATCAAGAGCAAGACTATCAACTTTAGAGGAAAGCACATCAATTTTCCCAAATTTCTCCTCAACAGTTTTATTGAAAGCAGTTTGTGTACTAATAAAATCCTTAAGCATAACTTCAAGATCAGAGGGTACACTCTTATTATTATTGTAGGAGTTACTATAGGAATTTCCATAACCATTGCCACTATTAGAAGGATAGGGCCTATAATTGCTATTACCAAAATTATTCCTATAAGCATTGTTGTTGAAATTATTATTTTTAATGAAGTTCACATCAACATGCTCTTCTTGAGCAACCAAAGAAGCTAAAGGAACATTATTTGGATCAACATGTGTTTGACCATTTGCAAGCATAGACATAATAGTATCAATTTTGGCACTCAAGGAGGAGGTTTCCTCAACAGAATTTACCTTCTTACCTGTTGGAGCTCTCTCGGTGTGCCACTCAGAATAATTAATCATCATATCATCAAGAAGCTTTGTTGCAGCACCCAAAGTGATGGACATAAAGGTACCTCCAGCGGCCGAATCCAATAAATTCCTCGAAGAAAAATTTAATCCTGCATAGAAGGTTTGGATGATCATCCAAGTAGTCAGTCCATGAGTGGGACAATTTTTAACCAATGATTTCATTCTCTCCCATGCTTGAGCAACATGTTCATTATCAAATTGCTTAAAATTCATTATGCTACTTCTCAAAGAAATAATCTTAGCAGGAGGATAATATTTTCCAATAAAAGCATCTTTGCATTTAGTCCATGAATCAATACTATTTCTAGGCAAAGATAGCAACCATTCTTTAGCACGTCCTCTCAAGGAGAAAGGAAAAAGTTTCAGTTTAATAATATCACCATCTACTTCCTTGAGCTTTTGCATTTCACAAAGTTCAACAAAGTTATTAAGGTGAACAGCAGCATCATCAGTACTAACACCAGAAAATTGCTCTTTCATAACAAGATTTAAAAGTGCAGGTTTAATTTCATAAAATTCTGCTGAAGCAGCAGGTGGAGCAATAGGTGTGCATATGAAATCATTGTTGTTCGTGCTAGTGAAATCACACAACTTAGTGTTCTCAGGAGTACTCATTTTAGCAGAAATAAAAACAGTACAGAAAATAACTTGAAAGTAAACTAGATGCAAGTAACTAATTTTTTTGTGTTTTTGATAATTGAAAGCAAACAAGATAAAATAAAATAAACTAAGCAAGACAAAAACAAAGTAAAGAGATTGGAAGCGTGAAACTCCCCTTGCAGAAGACTGCTGTCTCCCCGGCAACGGCGCCAGAAAAATAGCTTGATGACGTGAAACACACGTTCGTTGGGAGACCCCAAGAGGAAGGTATGATGTAGTCAGCAGCAAGTTTTCCCTCAGAAAGAAACCAAGGTTATCGAACCAGTAGGAGCAGCAACTCTTCAGAAGGTTGTCAACGGCGCCAGAAAAATAGCTGTCGCAGGGAGTCTGGACTGTTGACGTGGAATCTGCACACAACACAATCAAACTACTTTGCCCCAACGAAACAGTGAGGTTGTCAATCTCACTGGCTTGCTGAAAACAAAGGATTAAACGTATGGTGTGGAAAATGAGTATTAAATTGCAGAGAATGAAAAAGGAACAGTTTGCAGTTTGTGGTTGTTTAATCAGTGTAAAAGAATGGACCGGGGTCCACAGTTCACTAGTGGTGTCTCTCCATAAAAGATAACTAACATGTTGGGTGAACAAATTACAGCTGGGCAATTGACGAATAGTGAGCGCATGACAATGCATATACATGACATGTTGACTACTATGATATTTAATTGGGCATTACGACATAATACATAGACCGTTATCCAACAGCATCTATGACTAATAATCCACCGCCGGGTTGTCATCCGAGTCCCCCGTTGGTATTAAGTTGCAAGCAACGGATAATTGCATTAAGTAAAGTGCGTAATGTAAACAAACACATATGCCGTGGACATAGCATCGTTAGGTTATCCCTAGTGGCAACAGCACATCCACAACCTTAGAACTTTCTGTCACTGTCCCAGGTTAAACGGAGACATGAACCCACTATCTAGCATAAATACTCTCTCTTGGAGTTACAAGCATCTACTTGGCCAAAGCATCTACGAGTAACGGAAAGCATGCAAGATCTTAAATAACATATAAGATAGATTGATAATCAACTTGACATAATATTCAATATTCATCGGATCCCAGCAAACACAACATGTAGCATTACAATAATATGATCTTGATCATGTAGGGCAGCTCACAAGATCTAAACATGATGGCACAAAGTGGAGAGACAACCATCTAGCTACTGCTATGGACCCGTAGTCCAAGGATGAACTACTCACGCATCACTCCGGAGGCAGGCATGGCGATGTAGAAGCCTCCGGTGACGATTCCCCTCTCCGGCAGGGTGCCGGGAAGAGGTTCTGAACCCTCCCGAGCTAGGGTTGACGACGGCGGCGTCTCTGGAACTTTTCGTGGATATTTGCTCAGGTACTTAGGGTTTTCGCGTCGGGGGGAATAAGTAGGCGAAAGGGCGGCGGCTGCGGACCCCCGAGGGGCCCACACCACCCTAGGGCGCGGCAGAGGGGGGCCCGCGCCCTAGGTGCGTGTGGCCTCCTGGTGGCCCTCCTCTGCTGCTCCTTCGCTCCGTCAGGTGTGTTCTGGAAAAATAGGCACCCCGTGTAGTTTCGTCCAATTCCGAGAATATTTCCAGACTAGCTTTTCTGGAATACAAAAACAGCAGAAAACAGGAACTGGCACTTCGGCATCTTGTTAATAGGTTAGTCCCAAAAAATGTATAAAAGTGATATAAAGTAGATGCAAAACATGTAGCAATTGGTATAAAACAAGCATGGAACATCAAAAATTATAGATACGTTTGAGACGTATCAGCAGTGGCAGGATCCGGGCATGACACGCCACCGTAGTGAGCAACACACCCGAGATCCTTCACCCTTCCGGCCGGATCCACCCCACGCCCCGCCCACAAAGGACCGGACCGTCGGAGCCGCCGCTCTGCGCCTGGAGGTCGGGGACCCACGCCGTCGAAGCAAGGCGACGACATCGCCGTGGCGCCCGGCGGTCGCGCCACGCCCAAGATCGGTGACGCCAACCCGCGCGGCCCGTCAACACTCGAGGACGAAAGAGTCCCCCCCCCCCCCCCCCCCCGCGGGGGGAGGGATGAGGGAGGAGAGGTGGGGGCTAGGCGGCGGTGGTAGGGTTTCCCCCTGTCGCCGCGCGGGGTCGAGAGTTAGGAGAGCAGGTGTGCTCCTATGTTCTCCCCGCATGGTGGAGGAGGAAGGGAAGGAGTCCGTGTGGTGAAGGCTCTAGTTTTTCCTCTGGTCCTCATCGTCGTGATGGCGAAGGAAGGAGACGACACCAAGATCTCGATCTTCTCTTGTAGTTCATGATGTTTTTGCTGATAGCGGAGCTCATCAATGAAGCTGGCTTGCTCGAGTTATCTCTGGCTCTAAGGGGGCCGCTCGGCGTTCGGTGTTGGATGCACTGAGGTTTCCTTCCTCTGGCATGCGAGTCATTCTGAAGGATCTTCCTATCTCGGTACGACGCTCATCGTCAGCCTCGCCCAAGTGGTTTGATGACCCACAAGTATAGGGGGTGTATCGTAGTACTTTCGATAAATAAGAGTGTCGAACCCAACGAGGAGCAGAAGGTGCTGACAAGGAGTTTCGGTAAAGGTTTCACTGTAAATGCTAGCAGACAAGTTTTTAGGGGTTTTTGATATAGCAGGTAAATAAAATGCGAGTAAGTAAAAGACAGTAATAATAATTGCAGCGAGTGGCCCAATCCTTTTTAGAGCAAAGGACAAGCCGGTTGGTTTACTTATGATGACAAAATGTTCTTGAGGACACACGGGATTCTAGTCAAGTGCTTTCGCTTCACATAGTTGATTAATCTTCATTGTTTTGATAAGTGTTGTGTGGGTGAACCTATGCTAATGCACCGCCCTTACTTGGACTAATACATACTTGTGATTATACCTCTTGCAAGCATCCGCAGTTACAAGAAAGTAATTAAGATAAATCTAACCACAGCCTTAAACTCTGAGATCCTACGCTCCCTTGTGCACCGGTATACTAACGGGGGTTTAGGTTTCTGTCACTCCGGCAACCCCACAATTAGCAACCAAATACACAATGCACTCCTCTAGGCCCATAAAGGTGAAGTGTCATGTAGTCGACGTTCACACGACACCACTAGAAGAATAGCACCACAACTTAAATATCAAACCATTAAATATTACTCAACATAATTCCACTACTAACAGCGTGACTTCTCCCATGTCCTCAAGAACTAATCGAACTACTCACGAGACATCATATGGATCATGATCAGAGGTGATATAATGATGGATACGATCTGAACATATACTTTAATTCACCGATAAAACTCAATAGCATCAACCACAAGGAGTAATTAACACCGGGAGAGTTTCCCCTATGAACTAAACAAAGTATAGCCCTAGATGTTACAGCGGAACGAGATGGTGCAGCGGTGATGGTGGTGATGGCGGTGGAGATGATGATGATGATGATCCCGATGAAGTCCAGCGCGATGACGATGAGGATGGCGATGATCTCCCCCTCCGGGAAGGAATTTCCCCGGCAGATTTCTCCCTGCCGGAGAGCTTTTCTCTCTCTGTGGTTTCCGCCTCGTGGAGGCGGCGGAATATTTTCTCACGGACTCCCCGTGTCTTAGGGTTTCTGGGGGATGAAGTACGCGAAGGGGGAGCGCCTGAGGTGGGCCAGGGGCACCACACCTGGCTAGGGCGCGGCCAAGGTGGGCCCCGCGCCCAGGGGTGGTGTGGGCCCCTCCTGGCCCATCTCAGCCTCCCCTTTTGGCTTAGTCCATCTTCTGATAAAATAGGAACATCTGTCTTCTCGGAAATATTTTTAGTGCTCCAGAAATATAGTGCCTTGACGTTGCTTTTTCCAGCTGAAATCTGACTCCGGCAGTTAATTATCCAATGATCATCAAACATGCAAAATAAGACAAAATAACATAAGTAACTCCTCTTAATATGAAATATATCATTGAATAACAGTAAATTATGCTATAAAATAGTGATGCAAAATGGACGTATCAACCCCCCAAGCTTAGACCTCGCTTGTCCCCAAGCGAAAGCTGAGCTCAGTAAACTAGAACAAAAGTTTATGGAGTGAAGCGTCGATAATAAAGAATACGGACAAGAAGCATCAGTAATTACTAAACAACACACTCATTTTAAACAGCAACTACTCTTCATATAACCTAACTTGAACATGAGTAGTGAAACAACCACAATAAAAATACACGAAGGAAATTATAGATTAGTAATGGCACACTTCATTCTTGGTCATAGAACAATAAGCAATCAATACTTATCTTTCGAAAGGAGTCTTTATATTAGAGCTTATATTGCAGAACTTCCACACTCAATTATCACACCTTCTTTACAGTCATTGATAACTTGCAAAGCTATATTCTTAGAGGCAAAAGTCTTTGTGCTAAGACAAGAAAGGATAAAGACATGATTGACAATATTAATGATATATATGGTTGAATCACAACAACTCAAATGCTTGCTCAAGGAAGAAGGAAATAGGTGTACTGACTCAACATGAAAAGTAAAAGAAAGGCCCTTCGCAGAGGGAAGCAGGGATTAAGTCATGTGCTAGAGCTTTTAAGTTTTTGAAATCATATAGAGAGCAAAAATTAAGTTTTGAGAGGTGTTTGTTAATTGTCAACGAATGGTAGCGGGTGAAAACAGTATTCTCCCTGTCAAACAGACTTTTAAGAGCGGCTCCCATGAAGGACGTTATTTCTACCAGCAAGGCAGATCATCCCTCTTTCTCTTTGGTTTACACACGCAGATATTTCACTGTTTGTCATGCTTACTGATAATCAGGGCAAAAGTGTGAAGAGAATTAAGCGTTAAAGTTGTAATTAATTGGGACTGGGCATCCCGTTGCCAGCTCTTTTTGCAAGTTATTGGATAAGCGGATGTATATGCCACTAGTCCAGGTGTAAAGTCTGTTTGACAAGTAGAATAAAGGATAACCACACTACTTCCTCATGAGCTAGTAAACATTGACACAAAAGGGAATAATAACATTTTGAATAATTTAAAGGTAGCACATGAAAAATTTACTTGGAGTGGCAAAGAAATACCACATATAGGAAGTTATGGTGGACACAAATGGCATGGGTTTGGTTCAAGGATTTGGATGCACGAGAAGCATTCCCTCTCAGTACGGTGGTTAAGGCTAGCAAGGTCATGTAGCAAGCATAAAAGTTGGGGGATACACACAAATATATATGTAATAGAAGCAACCATGCTATCTTCCCTGTAAGCACAAATGTTTTAACTCAAAGAATACTAATCTTATTGGCTAGCAAGAAAGAAAGATAAAGGGATAATATTTTTGCATGTAATTCCCTCCTTCTACTTAAGTTTTCATGGTATTGCTACTAATGACCAATACTAAGTTTGCCACAACTAATATAATTTACTTAATGTACCCAAAAGTGGCGTCAATACTAATGGCAAGATCAGCACATAAAGAAGATTGCAGGCTAAAATAAAATGTACCGAAAGTAAAGGTGGAACTTCTCATTAATATTCTGAACAAAGACACACTCAAACCAACGGATACATGGATAACTAAAGGATTGACACTCCACATCGCAAACCATCTTATAAGATAACTTCTCTACTCATGATATGACCACGAAATTATAAAAACGAAAGGATAAAGATGATACTGGGCACTCCCCCAAGCTTGGAACAAGCCAAGGGAGTGCCATTACCCCTTGACGATTTAGGCTTGATCTCTTGGTGGCGACGGTGGTACTACGGCAATCGGGGTTAGGAAACGTTCGAGCATCCGGCGGAGCCTGTTATTCTCATCTTGAAGTATTTCCACCTCAGCTCTCAGGATACGAAATTGGTCACAAAACTCGTTCGTGGTTCGGAGAGCTTCAGCAGCTGCAGGGGAAAACCGCAAATCTGGAATTGGTGGGGTGACTCCCTGCACATTATGAGAAAAAGCACGTTGAGGATTAATTGATCCCACAAAGGTGGAGTTGCTCGGCCTTGATTCTCCTTGTTGGCGAGGCTGGCCAGCTTGCACCTCCTCTCTGATGCTTCGATCCATGTCAGCTCTCCTAGCAGCAATCTCCTCCTCCGTCGCCCAACCGACGAAGGTTCCCTCTTCCACATCGCGTTCGAGTTCACGTCGGCGCCTTGCTGCATACTTCTCACCGTACACTCCTCGCGACGCCATGTAGGGACTTGAAATTCCTGTCAGAACAGCTTGAAAACGAAACACGGCGAAAACACGATATACGGACCTCGAGATCCGGGTGATTATATAGCAAAAAGTTTTACACAAAAGGAAGGTACAGGACGAAACGGGGTCGGAGACGGGCTCCGAGGTGCCCACACGCACCCACGGCGCGGCCAGGGTGGGGCCCGCGCCCAGGGGTGGTGTGGTGCCCTCGGGCACCGTTTCCTACCCTTTTCCGACTCATAATTTTCCATATTATGTAAAAACAACAAATATTTAGGTTGAAAAGTAAATCGCGAACTTTTTCTTACCGAAACTGTTACCTATTCCAAATCAGCTTTTGCAGTTGTCTGAATTTGACTTTTTATAAAATCCTCTGGAGTTACCACTTTGATAAGATCAACATCTTCATTATAAGAATCTCCAGAAATGTAATGCTTGAGTCTTTGACCATTAACCACTTGTGGTCTGTCCCCATCTAGTGAATTGATTTTAATCGCACCTGAGCGATAGACCTCCTCAATGATATAAGGTCCTTCCCATTTTGAAAGTAATTTTCCTGCAAAAAATCTGAGACGAGACCTATACAATAAAACTTTTTCACCTACGTTAAATTCTCTCTTAAGAATTCTTCTATCATGCCATTGCTTAACTTTCTCTTTAAAGAGCCTAGCATTTTCATAAGCTGCATTTCTCCATTCATCTAAAGAATTCAAATTAAGCAATCTCTTTTTACCGGCAAGTTTAAAGTCTCTATTAAGTTCTTTCACCGCCCAATAGGCTTTATGTTCTAATTCTAAAGGCAAATGACAAGCTTTTCCATAAACCATTTTGTAAGGAGACATTCCCATAGGATTTTTATAAGCAGTTCTATAAGCCCACAAAGCATCGTTAAGCTTTTTAGACCAATTTTTTCTAGATTTATTAACAGTCTTTTGCAAAATAGACTTAATCTCTCTATTTGACAATTCTACTTGACCACTTGTTTGGGATGATATGGTGAAGCAATTCTATGATTAACATCATACTTAGCTAGAGTTTTTCTAAAAGCACCATGAATAAAATGAGAACCCCATCAGTCATGAGATATCTAGGCACACCAAACCTAGGGAAGATAATATCTTTAAGCATTTTTAATGATGTCTCACCATCAGCACTAGAAGTTGGTATAGCTTCTACCCATTTAGTAACATAATCAACAGCAACAAGTATATGAGTATAACCATTTGAGGAAGGAAAAGGACCCATAAAGTCAAATCCCCAACAGTCGAAAGGTTCAATAACAAGAGAATAATTCATAGGCATTTCATTACGTCTACTAATGTTACCTACTCTTTGACATTCATCACATGATAAAACAAATTTTCTAGCATCTCTAAAAAGGGTAGGCCAATAAAAACCTGATTGTAGAACCTTTTGCGCAGTTCTATCTCCAGCGTGATGTCCTCCATAAGCACTTCCATGGCATTTGCTCAATATTTCTTTCTGTTCATACTCAGGAACACATCTTCGCATAATGCCATCTACTCCTTCTTTATACAAATGTGGGTCATCCCAAAAATAATGCCTCAAATCATAAAAGAACTTTCTTCTTTGCTGAGCTGTAAAGGTCGGAGGCAAATACTTGGCAACAATAAAATTAGCATAATCAGCATACCAAGGACTTTCGCGTGAGCTTACCTTTATCGCAGCCAATTGTTCATTTGGAAAACTATCATTAACAGGTATAGGATCATCTGAAATGTTTTCTAATCTAGACAAATTATCAGCAACAGGATTTTCAGCACCTTTCCTATCTACGATATGTAAATCAAATTCTTGCAGTAAAGTACCCATCTTATGAGCCTAGGCTTAGCATCTTTCTTTTCCATAAGGTATCTAATAGCAGCATGATCAGTGTGAATAGTAACTTTTGAATCAACAATATAAGGTCTAAATTTATCACAAGCAAAAACAACTGCTAAAAATTCCTTTTCAGTAGTAGCATAATTCTTTTGAGCGGCATCAAGTGTTTTACTAGCATAATGAATAACATTTAACTTCTTGTCTACCCGCTGTCCAAGAACAGCTCCTACAGCAAAATCACTAGCATCACACATTATTTCAAAAGGTAAAGTCCAATCAGGAGGTTGAACAACAGGAGCTGTGATTAAAGCTTTTTTAGAGTTTCAAAAGCTTCCTTGCAATCATCATCAAAAACAAAAGGTACATCTTTTTGAAGAAGATTAGTGAGGGGTTTTGAAATTTTAGAGAAATCTTTAATAAACCTCCTATAAAAACCGGCATGACCGAGAATACTACGGATACCTTTCACATCCCTTGGACAGGGCATTTTCTCGATTGCTTCAACTTTAGCTCTGTCCACTTCAATACCTCTTTCAGAAATTTTGTGCCCTAGGACAATTCCTTCATTAACCATGAAATGACATTTCTCCCAATTAAGAACAAGATTTGTCTCCTCACATCTCTGCAAAACTTTATCAAGATTGTGCAAGCAATTATCAAAGGAAGTTCCGTAGACGGAAAAATCGTCCATGAATACTTCCACAATTTCTTCACAAAAACCATGAAAAATAGCAGACATGCATCTTTGGAACGTAGCAGGAGCATTACACAAACCAAAAGGCATACGTCTATAAGCATAAGTTCCATAAGGACAAGTAAAAGTAGTTTTCTCTTGATCTTGTGCTTTAACAGCAATTTGTGAGAATCCAGAATAACCATCAAGGAAACAAAAATGGGTTTTCTTAGACAACCTTTCTAACATTTGATCAATAAAAGGCAAAGGATAATGATCTTTCTTAGTTACTTTATTGACCTTTCTAAAATCAATGCACATCCTATATCCAACTACTACTCTTTGAGGAATAAGTTCATCATTTTCATTTGGTACAACAGTAACTCCTCCTTTCTTAGGGACACAATGCACAGGACTTACCCATCTACTATCAGCAATAGGATAAATTATACCAGCATCAAGAAGTTTTAATACCTCATTTCTTACCACTTCTTTCATCTTAGGGATCAAGCGACGCTGATGCTCAACAACAGGTTTTGCATCGGGTTCAATGTTGATGGCATGTTGACATATAGTAGGAGAAATCCCCTTTAAATCATCCAAAGTGTATCCCATAGCTCCTCGATGTTTCTTTAGTACTTCTAATAACCTTGCTTCTTCATTACCTGAAAGTTTAGAACTAATAATAGCAGGATATACTTTCCTTTCATCAAGATAAACATACTTAAGATTATCAGGTAACGGTTTTAAATCGAAGACAGGATCTTCCTTAGGAGGCGCTGAGGTACCCAAATCTTCCACAGGCAAATTATGCTTAAGTATTGGTGGTTGACGAAGAAAGGCATTGTCAATCTCATTCCTCTCCTCCATAAATACTTCACTTTCGTGTTCCTCCATGAATTGCTGCAAGGCATTGTTAGGAGCAACAGCAATAGAAGCAAGTTGTTCAACTTGAAAATTCTCATTAGGTAATTCAGTTTCATAAAGTTGTTTACCAAACTTAGAGAAATTAAACTCATAAGATTCTCCATTAAATTTAGTGTAAATTTTCTCTTTCTTACAATCTATAATGGCACCACATGTATTCAAGAAAGGCCTACCAAAAATAATGGGACACGCTTTACTAGCAACAGAACCAAGTACTAGAAAATCAGCAGGGTATTTAGTCTTACCACATAAAACTTCAACATCTCTCACAATACCAATTGGGAGATAGTTTCTCTATTAGCAAGCTGAATAACCACATCAATCTCCTCAAGTTCGCAAGGACCAATTTCATGCATAATTTCTTTATAAAGATCAAAAGGAATAGCGCTAGAACTTGCACCAATATCACATAAACCATAATAGCAATGTTCTCCTATTTTGACTGAAAGCACAGGAACACTTGTTTTCCTAGCTCTACTGGGATGTGAAACAATATTAGAGGCATCTTCACAAAAGATAATATGTCCTCCTTCTACATTTTCAGTTACCAAATCCTTTACTATTGCTATTGTGGGTTCTACCGCTATTTGTTCAGCAGGTTCTAAAGCTTTCTTTGCACTTTTATTAACCACACTAGCTATGATAGAATGTTCCCTAATTTTAACAGGAAAAGGTGGTTTCTCAATATAAGGTTCTGGCAAGATACGATCAACTGTATGAACTTCAATGTTTTTAATATTGGCAGAATTAGTATTATCTTTGTAAGGCAAATGATACTTATTGCAACTTTCTTTAGGAACATCAAGATAAGAGGCAAAAGCCTTGTAACAGTTTGCAATAACTTGAGAATCAAGACCATACATATCATAGAGATTACGAAAATTATCAGTATTCATAAAAGTTTTAATGCATTCGTAATCATGCTTTATACCTGATTCTCTACCTTTGTCGTTCTCCCATCCTTCAGTATTTTCCTCAATCCGATCAAGAAGGTCCCATTTAACTTCCTCTTTATTACGCGTAAATGATCCAGCACAAGAGGTATCCAATAGAGTTTTATCTTGAAGAGAAAGCCTTGCATAGAAGTTATCAATAACAACATTACCAGGAAGCTCATGAATGGGGCATTTGAGCATTAATGATTTCAATCTCCCCCACGCTTGGGCAATACTTTCTCCATCATGAGGCCAAAAATTATATATATGATTCCGATCTTGATGAATTTCACTAGGAGGATAAAATTTAGAATAAAAGAGAGGCACAATCTCCTCCCAGCCAATAGAACGCCCATTTTTCAGCATCCTATACCATTTTGCAGCTTTACCAGTCAACGATATAGAAAACAATTTCTTCTTGACCTCTTCCATTGAAATACCTGCACACTTGAACAACTCGCATAATTCATGAATAAATAGCAAATGATCCCCAGGAGGGACAGTTCCATCTCCTGCATAGCGGTTATTCGTAACTCGTTCAACAATTTTCATAGGTATTTTAAATGGAATTACTTGATCAGGTGGTTCCTCTTCTACTACCTTAGCAGTGGTAGTAGTATTTCCAAACAGGGATTCAAATGGAGATCTCTCCATGATAAAATAAAGTAGCAAGCAGAAATAAAAATAGCACCTACAGTAAAAGTTTCCCTTACCAATTCCACTTACCAATAGCGCTTCACTCCCCGGCAACGGCGCCAGAAAATAGTCTTGATGACCCACAAGTATAGGGGGTGTATCGTAGTACTTTCGATAAATAAGAGTGTCGAACCCAACGAGGAGCAGAAGGTGCTGACAAGGAGTTTCGGTAAAGGTTTCACTGTAAATGCTAGCAGACAAGTTTTTAGGGGTTTTTGATATAGCAGGTAAATAAAATGCGAGTAAGTAAAAGACAGTAATAATAATTGCAGCGAGTGGCCCAATCCTTTTTAGAGCAAAGGACAAGCCGGTTGGTTTACTTATGATGACAAAATGTTCTTGAGGACACACGGGATTCTAGTCAAGTGCTTTCGCTTCACATAGTTGATTAATCTTCATTGTTTTGATAAGTGTTGTGTGGGTGAACCTATGCTAATGCACCGCCCTTACTTGGACTAATACATACTTGTGATTATACCTCTTGCAAGCATCCGCAGTTACAAGAAAGTAATTAAGATAAATCTAACCACAGCCTTAAACTCTGAGATCCTACGCTCCCTTGTGCACCGGTATACTAACGGGGGTTTAGGTTTCTGTCACTCCGGCAACCCCACAATTAGCAACCAAATACACAATGCACTCCTCTAGGCCCATAAAGGTGAAGTGTCATGTAGTCGACGTTCACACGACACCACTAGAAGAATAGCACCACAACTTAAATATCAAACCATTAAATATTACTCAACATAATTCCACTACTAACAGCGTGACTTCTCCCATGTCCTCAAGAACTAATCGAACTACTCACGAGACATCATATGGATCATGATCAGAGGTGATATAATGATGGATAACGATCTGAACATATACTTTAATTCACCGATAAAACTCAATAGCATCAACCACAAGGAGTAATTAACACCGGGAGAGTTTCCCCTATGAACTAAACAAAGTATAGCCCTAGATGTTACAGCGGAACGAGATGGTGCAGCGGTGATGGTGGTGATGGCGGTGGAGATGATGATGATGATGATCCCGATGAAGTCCAGCGCGATGACGATGAGGATGGCGATGATCTCCCCCTCCGGGAAGGAATTTCCCCGGCAGATTTCTCCCTGCCGGAGAGCTTTTTCTCTCTCTGTGGTTTCCGCCTCGTGGAGGCGGCGGAATATTTTCTCACGGACTCCCCGTGTCTTAGGGTTTCTGGGGGATGAAGTACGCGAAGGGGGAGCGCCTGAGGTGGGCCAGGGGCACCACACCTGGCTAGGGCGCGGCCAAGGTGGGCCCCGCGCCCAGGGGTGGTGTGGGCCCCTCCTGGCCCATCTCAGCCTCCCCTTTTGGCTTAGTCCATCTTCT
Source organism: Poa pratensis (assembly GCA_947311845.1). Lineage (NCBI taxonomy): Eukaryota > Viridiplantae > Streptophyta > Magnoliopsida > Poales > Poaceae > Poa > Poa pratensis. The sequence continues at coordinate 30,884,426 of CAMZMU010000094.1, forward strand.
GATAAAATAGGAACATCTGTCTTCTCGGAAATATTTTTAGTGCTCCAGAAATATAGTGCCTTGACGTTGCTTTTTCCAGCTGAAATCTGACTCCGGCAGTTAATTATCCAATGATCATCAAACATGCAAAATAAGACAAAATAACATAAGTAACTCCTCTTAATATGAAATATATCATTGAATAACAGTAAATTATGCTATAAAATAGTGATGCAAAATGGACGTATCAACCCCCCCAAGCTTAGACCTCGCTTGTCCCCAAGCGAAAGCTGAGCTCAGTAAACTAGAACAAAAGTTTATGGAGTGAAGCGTCGATAATAAAGAATACGGACAAGAAGCATCAGTAATTACTAAACAACACACTCATTTTAAACAGCAACTACTCTTCATATAACCTAACTTGAACATGAGTAGTGAAACAACCACAATAAAAATACACGAAGGAAATTATAGATTAGTAATGGCACACTTCATTCTTGGTCATAGAACAATAAGCAATCAATACTTATCTTTCGAAAGGAGTCTTTATATTAGAGCTTATATTGCAGAACTTCCACACTCAATTATCACACCTTCTTTACAGTCATTGATAACTTGCAAAGCTATATTCTTAGAGGCAAAAGTCTTTGTGCTAAGACAAGAAGGATAAAGACATGATTGACAATATTAATGATATATATGGTTGAATCACAACAACTCAAATGCTTGCTCAAGGAAGAAGGAAATAGGTGTACTGACTCAACATGAAAAGTAAAAGAAAGGCCCTTCGCAGAGGGAAGCAGGGATTAAGTCATGTGCTAGAGCTTTTAAGTTTTTGAAATCATATAGAGAGCAAAAATTAAGTTTTGAGAGGTGTTTGTTAATTGTCAACGAATGGTAGCGGGTGAAAACAGTATTCTCCCTGTCAAACAGACTTTTAAGAGCGGCTCCCATGAAGGACGTTATTTCTACCAGCAAGGCAGATCATCCCTCTTTCTCTTTGGTTTACACACGCAGATATTTCACTGTTTGTCATGCTTACTGATAATCAGGGCAAAAGTGTGAAGAGAATTAAGCGTTAAAGTTGTAATTAATTGGGACTGGGCATCCCGTTGCCAGCTCTTTTTGCAAGTTATTGGATAAGCGGATGTATATGCCACTAGTCCAGGTGTAAAGTCTGTTTGACAAGTAGAATAAAGGATAACCACACTACTTCCTCATGAGCTAGTAAACATTGACACAAAAGGGAATAATAACATTTTGAATAATTTAAAGGTAGCACATGAAAAATTTACTTGGAGTGGCAAAGAAATACCACATATAGGAAGTTATGGTGGACACAAATGGCATGGGTTTGGTTCAAGGATTTGGATGCACGAGAAGCATTCCCTCTCAGTACGGTGGTTAAGGCTAGCAAGGTCATGTAGCAAGCATAAAAGTTGGGGGATACACACAAATATATATGTAATAGAAGCAACCATGCTATCTTCCCTGTAAGCACAAATGTTTTAACTCAAAGAATACTAATCTTATTGGCTAGCAAGAAAGAAAGATAAAGGGATAATATTTTTGCATGTAATTCCCTCCTTCTACTTAAGTTTTCATGGTATTGCTACTAATGACCAATACTAAGTTTGCCACAACTAATATAATTTACTTAATGTACCCAAAAGTGGCGTCAATACTAATGGCAAGATCAGCACATAAAGAAGATTGCAGGCTAAAATAAAATGTACCGAAAGTAAAGGTGGAACTTCTCATTAATATTCTGAACAAAGACACACTCAAACCAACGGATACATGGATAACTAAAGGATTGACACTCCACATCGCAAACCATCTTATAAGATAACTTCTCTACTCATGATATGACCACGAAATTATAAAAACGAAAGGATAAAGATGATACTGGGCACTCCCCCAAGCTTGGAACAAGCCAAGGGAGTGCCATTACCCCTTGACGATTTAGGCTTGATCTCTTGGTGGCGACGGTGGTACTACGGCAATCGGGGTTAGGAAACGTTCGAGCATCCGGCGGAGCCTGTTATTCTCATCTTGAAGTATTTCCACCTCAGCTCTCAGGATACGAAATTGGTCACAAAACTCGTTCGTGGTTCGGAGAGCTTCAGCAGCTGCAGGGGAAAACCGCAAATCTGGAATTGGTGGGGTGACTCCCTGCACATTATGAGAAAAAGCACGTTGAGGATTAATTGATCCCACAAAGGTGGAGTTGCTCGGCCTTGATTCTCCTTGTTGGCGAGGCTGGCCAGCTTGCACCTCCTCTCTGATGCTTCGATCCATGTCAGCTCTCCTAGCAGCAATCTCCTCCTCCGTCGCCCAACCGACGAAGGTTCCCTCTTCCACATCGCGTTCGAGTTCACGTCGGCGCCTTGCTGCATACTTCTCACCGTACACTCCTCGCGACGCCATGTAGGGACTTGAAATTCCTGTCAGAACAGCTTGAAAACGAAACACGGCGAAAACACGATATACGGACCTCGAGAGATCCGGGTGATTATATAGCAAAAAGTTTTACAACAAAAGGAAGGTACAGGACGAAACGGGGTCGGAGACGGGCTCCGAGGTGCCCACACGCACCCACGGCGCGGCCAGGGTGGGGCCCGCGCCCAGGGGTGGTGTGGTGCCCTCGGGCACCGTTTCCTACCCTTTTCCGACTCATAATTTTCCATATTATGTAAAAACAACAAATATTTAGGTTGAAAAGTAAATCGCGAACTTTTTCTTACCGAAACTGTTACCTATTCCAAATCAGCTTTGCAGTTGTCTGAATTTGACTTTTTATAAAATCCTCTGGAGTTACCACTTTGATAAGATCAACATCTTCATTATAAGAATCTCCAGAAATGTAATGCTTGAGTCTTTGACCATTAACCACTTGTGGTCTGTCCCCATCTAGTGAATTGATTTTAATCGCACCTGAGCGATAGACCTCCTCAATGATATAAGGTCCTTCCCATTTTGAAAGTAATTTTCCTGCAAAAAATCTGAGACGAGACCTATACAATAAAACTTTTTCACCTACGTTAAATTCTCTCTTAAGAATTCTTCTATCATGCCATTGCTTAACTTTCTCTTTAAAGAGCCTAGCATTTTCATAAGCTGCATTTCTCCATTCATCTAAAGAATTCAAATTAAGCAATCTCTTTTTACCGGCAAGTTTAAAGTCTCTATTAAGTTCTTTCACCGCCCAATAGGCTTTATGTTCTAATTCTAAGGCAAATGACAAGCTTTTCCATAAACCATTTTGTAAGGAGACATTCCCATAGGATTTTTATAAGCAGTTCTATAAGCCCACAAAGCATCGTTAAGCTTTTTAGACCAATTTTTTCTAGATTTATTAACAGTCTTTTGCAAAATAGACTTAATCTCTCTATTTGACAATTCTACTTGACCACTTGTTTGGGGATGATATGGTGAAGCAATTCTATGATTAACATCATACTTAGCTAGAGTTTTTCTAAAAGCACCATGAATAAAATGAGAACCCCATCAGTCATGAGATATCTAGGCACACCAAACCTAGGGAAGATAATATCTTTAAGCATTTTTAATGATGTCTCACCATCAGCACTAGAAGTTGGTATAGCTTCTACCCATTTAGTAACATAATCAACAGCAACAAGTATATGAGTATAACCATTTGAGGAAGGAAAAGGACCCATAAAGTCAAATCCCCAACAGTCAAAGGTTCAATAACAAGAGAATAATTCATAGGCATTTCATTACGTCTACTAATGTTACCTACTCTTTGACATTCATCACATGATAAAACAAATTTTCTAGCATCTCTAAAAAGGGTAGGCCAATAAAAACCTGATTGTAGAACCTTTTGCGCAGTTCTATCTCCAGCGTGATGTCCTCCATAAGCACTTCCATGGCATTTGCTCAATATTTCTTTCTGTTCATACTCAGGAACACATCTTCGCATAATGCCATCTACTCCTTCTTTATACAAATGTGGGTCATCCCAAAAATAATGCCTCAAATCATAAAAGAACTTTCTTCTTTGCTGAGCTGTAAAGGTCGGAGGCAAATACTTGGCAACAATAAAATTAGCATAATCAGCATACCAAGGACTTTCGCGTGAGCTTACCTTTATCGCAGCCAATTGTTCATTTGGAAAACTATCATTAACAGGTATAGGATCATCTGAAATGTTTTCTAATCTAGACAAATTATCAGCAACAGGATTTTCAGCACCTTTCCTATCTACGATATGTAAATCAAATTCTTGCAGTAGAAGTACCCATCTTATGAGCCTAGGCTTAGCATCTTTCTTTTCCATAAGGTATCTAATAGCAGCATGATCAGTGTGAATAGTAACTTTTGAATCAACAATATAAGGTCTAAATTTATCACAAGCAAAAACAACTGCTAAAAATTCCTTTTCAGTAGTAGCATAATTCTTTTGAGCGGCATCAAGTGTTTTACTAGCATAATGAATAACATTTAACTTCTTGTCTACCCGCTGTCCAAGAACAGCTCCTACAGCAAAATCACTAGCATCACACATTATTTCAAAAGGTAAAGTCCAATCAGGAGGTTGAACAACAGGAGCTGTGATTAAAGCTTTTTTAGAGTTTCAAAAGCTTCCTTGCAATCATCATCAAAAACAAAAGGTACATCTTTTTGAAGAAGATTAGTGAGGGGTTTTGAAATTTTAGAGAAATCTTTAATAAACCTCCTATAAAAACCGGCATGACCGAGAATACTACGGATACCTTTCACATCCCTTGGACAGGGCATTTTCTCGATTGCTTCAACTTTAGCTCTGTCCACTTCAATACCTCTTTCAGAAATTTTGTGCCCTAGGACAATTCCTTCATTAACCATGAAATGACATTTCTCCCAATTAAGAACAAGATTTGTCTCCTCACATCTCTGCAAAACTTTATCAAGATTGTGCAAGCAATTATCAAAGGAAGTTCCGTAGACGGAAAAATCGTCCATGAATACTTCCACAATTTCTTCACAAAAACCATGAAAAATAGCAGACATGCATCTTTGGAACGTAGCAGGAGCATTACACAAACCAAAAGGCATACGTCTATAAGCATAAGTTCCATAAGGACAAGTAAAAGTAGTTTTCTCTTGATCTTGTGCTTTAACAGCAATTTGTGAGAATCCAGAATAACCATCAAGGAAACAAAAATGGGTTTTCTTAGACAACCTTTCTAACATTTGATCAATAAAAGGCAAAGGATAATGATCTTTCTTAGTTACTTTATTGACCTTTCTAAAATCAATGCACATCCTATATCCAACTACTACTCTTTGAGGAATAAGTTCATCATTTTCATTTGGTACAACAGTAACTCCTCCTTTCTTAGGGACACAATGCACAGGACTTACCCATCTACTATCAGCAATAGGATAAATTATACCAGCATCAAGAAGTTTTAATACCTCATTTCTTACCACTTCTTTCATCTTAGGGATCAAGCGACGCTGATGCTCAACAACAGGTTTTGCATCGGGTTCAATGTTGATGGCATGTTGACATATAGTAGGAGAAATCCCCTTTAAATCATCCAAAGTGTATCCCATAGCTCCTCGATGTTTCTTTAGTACTTCTAATAACCTTGCTTCTTCATTACCTGAAAGTTTAGAACTAATAATAGCAGGATATACTTTCCTTTCATCAAGATAAACATACTTAAGATTATCAGGTAACGGTTTTAAATCGAAGACAGGATCTTCCTTAGGAGGCGCTGAGGTACCCAAATCTTCCACAGGCAAATTATGCTTAAGTATTGGTGGTTGACGAAGAAAGGCATTGTCAATCTCATTCCTCTCCTCCATAAATACTTCACTTTCGTGTTCCTCCATGAATTGCTGCAAGGCATTGTTAGGAGCAACAGCAATAGAAGCAAGTTGTTCAACTTGAAAATTCTCATTAGGTAATTCAGTTTCATAAAGTTGTTTACCAAACTTAGAGAAATTAAACTCATAAGATTCTCCATTAAATTTAGTGTAAATTTTCTCTTTCTTACAATCTATAATGGCACCACATGTATTCAAGAAAGGCCTACCAAAAATAATGGGACAGCTTTACTAGCAACAGAACCAAGTACTAGAAAATCAGCAGGGTATTTAGTCTTACCACATAAAACTTCAACATCTCTCACAATACCAATTGGGAGATAGTTTCTCTATTAGCAAGCTGAATAACCACATCAATCTCCTCAAGTTCGCAAGGACCAATTTCATGCATAATTTCTTTATAAAGATCAAAAGGAATAGCGCTAGAACTTGCACCAATATCACATAAACCATAATAGCAATGTTCTCCTATTTTGACTGAAAGCACAGGAACACTTGTTTTCCTAGCTCTACTGGGATGTGAAACAATATTAGAGGCATCTTCACAAAAGATAATATGTCCTCCTTCTACATTTTCAGTTACCAAATCCTTTACTATTGCTATTGTGGGTTCTACCGCTATTTGTTCAGCAGGTTCTAAAGCTTTCTTTGCACTTTTATTAACCACACTAGCTATGATAGAATGTTCCCTAATTTTAACAGGAAAAGGTGGTTTCTCAATATAAGGTTCTGGCAAGATACGATCAACTGTATGAACTTCAATGTTTTTAATATTGGCAGAATTAGTATTATCTTTGTAAGGCAAATGATACTTATTGCAACTTTCTTTAGGAACATCAAGATAAGAGGCAAAAGCCTTGTAACAGTTTGCAATAACTTGAGAATCAAGACCATACATATCATAGAGATTACGAAAATTATCAGTATTCATAAAAGTTTTAATGCATTCGTAATCATGCTTTATACCTGATTCTCTACCTTTGTCGTTCTCCCATCCTTCAGTATTTTCCTCAATCCGATCAAGAAGGTCCCATTTAACTTCCTCTTTATTACGCGTAAATGATCCAGCACAAGAGGTATCCAATAGAGTTTTATCTTGAAGAGAAAGCCTTGCATAGAAGTTATCAATAACAACATTACCAGGAAGCTCATGAATGGGGCATTTGAGCATTAATGATTTCAATCTCCCCCACGCTTGGGCAATACTTTCTCCATCATGAGGCCAAAAATTATATATATGATTCCGATCTTGATGAATTTCACTAGGAGGATAAAATTTAGAATAAAAGAGAGGCACAATCTCCTCCCAGCCAATAGAACGCCCATTTTTCAGCATCCTATACCATTTTGCAGCTTTACCAGTCAACGATATAGAAAACAATTTCTTCTTGACCTCTTCCATTGAAATACCTGCACACTTGAACAACTCGCATAATTCATGAATAAATAGCAAATGATCCCCAGGAGGGACAGTTCCATCTCCTGCATAGCGGTTATTCGTAACTCGTTCAACAATTTTCATAGGTATTTTAAATGGAATTACTTGATCAGGTGGTTCCTCTTCTACTACCTTAGCAGTGGTAGTAGTATTTCCAAACAGGGATTCAAATGGAGATCTCTCCATGATAAAATAAAGTAGCAAGCAGAAATAAAAATAGCACCTACAGTAAAAGTTTCCCTTACCAATTCCACTACCAATAGCGCTTCACTCCCCGGCAACGGCGCCAGAAAATAGTCTTGATGACCCACAAGTATAGGGGGTGTATCGTAGTACTTTCGATAAATAAGAGTGTCGAACCCAACGAGGAGCAGAAGGTGCTGACAAGGAGTTTCGGTAAAGGTTTCACTGTAAATGCTAGCAGACAAGTTTTTAGGGGTTTTTGATATAGCAGGTAAATAAAATGCGAGTAAGTAAAAGACAGTAATAATAATTGCAGCGAGTGGCCCAATCCTTTTTAGAGCAAAGGACAAGCCGGTTGGTTTACTTATGATGACAAAATGTTCTTGAGGACACACGGGATTCTAGTCAAGTGCTTTCGCTTCACATAGTTGATTAATCTTCATTGTTTTGATAAGTGTTGTGTGGGTGAACCTATGCTAATGCACCGCCCTTACTTGGACTAATACATACTTGTGATTATACCTCTTGCAAGCATCCGCAGTTACAAGAAAGTAATTAAGATAAATCTAACCACAGCCTTAAACTCTGAGATCCTACGCTCCCTTGTGCACCGGTATACTAACGGGGGTTTAGGTTTCTGTCACTCCGGCAACCCCACAATTAGCAACCAAATACACAATGCACTCCTCTAGGCCCATAAAGGTGAAGTGTCATGTAGTCGACGTTCACACGACACCACTAGAAGAATAGCACCACAACTTAAATATCAAACCATTAAATATTACTCAACATAATTCCACTACTAACAGCGTGACTTCTCCCATGTCCTCAAGAACTAATCGAACTACTCACGAGACATCATATGGATCATGATCAGAGGTGATATAATGATGGATAACGATCTGAACATATACTTTAATTCACCGATAAAACTCAATAGCATCAACCACAAGGAGTAATTAACACCGGGAGAGTTTCCCCTATGAACTAAACAAAGTATAGCCCTAGATGTTACAGCGGAACGAGATGGTGCAGCGGTGATGGTGGTGATGGCGGTGGAGATGATGATGATGATGATCCCGATGAAGTCCAGCGCGATGACGATGAGGATGGCGATGATCTCCCCCTCCGGGAAGGAATTTCCCCGGCAGATTTCTCCCTGCCGGAGAGCTTTTTCTCTCTCTGTGTTTCCGCCTCGTGGAGGCGGCGGAATATTTTCTCACGGACTCCCCGTGTCTTAGGGTTTCTGGGGGATGAAGTACGCGAAGGGGGAGCGCCTGAGGTGGGCCAGGGGCACCACACCTGGCTAGGGCGCGGCCAAGGTGGGCCCCGCGCCCAGGGGTGGTGTGGGCCCCTCCTGGCCCATCTCAGCCTCCCCTTTTGGCTTAGTCCATCTTCTGATAAAATAGGAACATCTGTCTTCTCGGAAATATTTTTAGTGCTCCAGAAATATAGTGCCTTGACGTTGCTTTTTCCAGCTGAAATCTGACTCCGGCAGTTAATTATCCAATGATCATCAAACATGCAAAATAAGACAAAATAACATAAGTAACTCCTCTTAATATGAAATATATCATTGAATAACAGTAAATTATGCTATAAAATAGTGATGCAAAATGGACGTATCAAGCATCCATGGCCATGTCCTCTGAAATTACCCCGACTGAGTTGCGTATCTCAGTCCACCGCCTGATGTATGACCTCAGCGTTTCGTCTGAACGTTGCACGCAGGCCCGCAGTTCCTCAAACGTTTTGGGCGCTCACATAGAGGCTCAAAGTTTTTGATGAAGTCATCGCGGAAGTGATCCCACGAGTCGTACTTTGATGAAGGTAGGGCCTTGAGCCAGTCGCGGGCTGTGCCTTCGAGCATCAGTCGTATGTATTGCATGGCCGTGGTGTTTGTTCCTCGCTGGCACGCGCCAGCCGGCCTGTAGTCCTCCAGCCACCCAGAAGGTTCCTGTCGACCCATGTACTTGGGCTGCTCAGATGTGAGTTTGAACCCTTTGGGCATCCGTGTCTCGCGGACGCGTCGAGTGAAGCACAGAGCTCCATGTGGCTCGGGATCTTGATCAGAGTATGAGTCGCTACTGTAAGATCTGCGTGATCTGCTTCTAGACCTGCGCCTACGTGAGCTGCTTCTTTCCTTCGAGTGGTGGCGGCGACCACTGTGATTATGCTCTTCCCGATGCGCGTCGACTAGGGCACGGTCTCGACTCCCACCTGGAGTTTTTCGAATTTGGCGTATGGGCTTCACCGCCAAGGTGAGTGATTTGATCTGCTGGCGATGCAGTTTTGCATTGGGGTCATCAGCTGGAGGTTTGATTGCCTCCAGGTATGCTGCAGCGGTGTAGAGAGCACCTGCTGCTGTTTTGGGCACCGGCAGTCCTTCCTCGTCGTATGTCATGAAAGAGTTGCCTAAGTTACGGGTGAGTGCCACCTTCTCGCCTGGCGAGAGGTGTGACAACCTTGATCTGGGTCTTGTGTCTGCTCGCCCGGTGGAGTTCAGGGAGAGCTGTCTTCTGCACGCACTCGACAAGCTAGCTTGCTTTTTGCGTTCTTCGAGTGTTGCTCTTATCTGCTTCAATCGAAGTGACTCCTGCCAGTTGAAGTACTGGAAGGTAAACATCTCTTCTTGTGTTGCGTCTGCTGGCATCATTGTGCACTCCTTGATGACTTTATCTGCTTTTGCTGCCATCTCAGCAGTGATTGTGAGAGTTGTGACTCCATCTGGCATAGTAACTGTGCACGGAATTCTGTAGGCCTGCGACTGGCCGCAGTGTCTGATGTTTCTGCGGCGATGGCAACGTGGACCTGCTGTGGTATGACCCGAGGGTACGTGTATGTACTTTCGAGTCCGTCATGGACTCGACATCTTCATCGAGGCTCATGTCTGAGCCTGTATGTTCATCGAGTGGTCCGTCTGGACGGATCTCGTAGTCGAGGTCTTCGTCGCCTATGCTCATCTCGGCGTCTGCGAGGTTGTTATGGATCTCGAAGTCGAGGTTGTGTTGGCGCAGATATCGGAGTCGACGTGGTTGTCGATATGAGTTTCAGGTTCGTCGAAGTCGCTGAGGGAGATCCCGCAGTCGAAACTATCCTCGAGTGGGAGATCCAGCTCGGGATCGTTTGTGCGATATGCTGATTCGACCTCCTCGCCCTGGAGTTCTGCAATGAGCTCGCGCATCTCTCGTGTGGACATGGTTGTTGCAGACGAACAAGCTTGGAGGGTCGACGATGGTATGGACACAGTTGAGGGATCCGCAGTTGAAGGAGCCGCAACCGACGGAGCCTCGGGTGCGGGAGTCGCGAGTTGGCGTGGATCCGTCAAGTCCTGCACACCAAGGTTGTTGACGAAAAAATTGAACGAACCGACGGTTAAACCCAAACCTGACTCGAGATCGGAGAAGGCCTCCTGGAATCCTGGCGAGTGTGGCTCGAAATCCATCAGAGGATCCGATGTGCTTTTTGCTGGTGAAGTTGGCGTGTCGCCGTTTGTCGAGTGAGCCGGCGAGTTGCCGTGTGCTGCCTGAATCGGCGAGTTCTGGTTTGCCGATGCAGCCGGCGAGTTGCCGTTTGTAGATCCGATCGGCGAGTCACCGTTTTCCGATGGAACCAAAGAAACCGCGAGTCCAGCACTATTCTTTCCCACAGACGGCGCCAATTGACGAGGTGTACCCTCATCAAATCCCATGGTTAAGGACCTAGGGTTGAGATTATGGGGAGAGAACGTGGTAGTACTAGTAGTTTCGTCGGCTGACAAGCAGAGGCAAAGATTTACCCAGGTTCAGGCCCCTCAGGTGGAGGTAAAGACCCTACTTCCTGCTTGTCTGTTATTGATCGCTTGGAGATTATGAGGTTACAAGGTGGCTCCGGCGAGATGACGATCTCGCAAGAGCTTTGGTGGTTCGAGTATGGCTTGGTCCCAGATCGGCACCCCTCCCAGCCTTTAAATAGGCTGGGTCTTGGGAGTTTGTAACCGACCTAGTTTACACATAAGGAAAGTATAAACCGACTATGTCTATATCTAAACTTGGAAGTTACTCCATCTTGTTGGGCCTCTCGTCTTGGGCTTCGAGTCGTATCTTCGCTATTTGGGCTTTTAGTCATCACGTGCACCAGTACCCTCACGGTAGGGTACCCGAGATGTATATCCTTGTCAAGTGGCATATTTGTTTGGCACATATGGGGGTTTATTATAAGAGTTATAATTGTTGTTACCATACCCATTATTACCATAGTTCCTAATGAAGTTGACATCAATATTTTCAGGATTATTACCAACTAATTCTTGCAAAGGCACATTTTCAATATTTTGTTTATTAATGAAAGCAAGAATAGTATCCATTTTAGATGACAAATCATTTGTCTATGGAGTTCACTTTCTTAGAAGGATTAGGTGCTCTATCAGTATGCCATTGACTATAGTTTTGCAAAATACTCTCCAATATATCCTTAGCTTCTACTATAGTTTTTCCCATAAACGCACCTCCAGCAGCAGAATCAAGAATATTTCTAGACATGTAATTTAGACCATTGTAAAAAGAGTGTAGTATGGTCCATTCGTTGACCCCATGTGATGGACAAGTTCTAAGCATAAGTTTAATCCTATCCCAAGCCATAGCAACATGTTCATTTTCATTTTGCCTAAAAGAAAGAATGTTGTTTCTATTTTGCAAAATTTTAACAGGAGGATAGTATTTCTTAATGAAAGCTTCTTTTAAATCATCCCAAGTTTTAATGCTATCAATAGGTAATGAATGCATCCACTCTTTAGCTTTTCCTCTAAGTGAGAAAGGAAATAACTTCAGTTTTAGAATATCACTTTCCACATTTTTAAATTTCTGCATGTCATATATTTCAACAAAATCATGAAGATGCATAGAGGCATCCTACATAACACTACCGCCAAATTGTTCCCTAGTTATCAAGTTCAACAAACTAGGACTTACTTCATAACTATCAGCTTTTATCTCAGGTGTGGCAATGGGCCTAGCAATAAATTGATCATTTGAAGTGTTTGTGGTATGACACAACTTAGTTTTTTCTCCCATTTTAGCAAGTTTTTATGTGTTTTTTAATTTTTATGCAAAACTGAAAATAAAATGACACTAAGTGATGCAAACCGAAATAACAAATGCAACAAAAAATGCAAAACTGAAAATAATATGCAAGACAATGACAAAACAAGATAAATTGCTTTGAAGGTAAAGATGGATAAGATGATGCTCACGTAGGTGCAACCTCCCCAAGCTTAGGTGTTAGCACAAGTTGGTGATGAAGTTGACTTGGTGAGATATCCTTGAATAAACCCAGCGCCAGAAAACAGAGCTAGTGCAGGGGACCCTTGGATAAACCTTTCAGCAATGAATCCCCGGCAACGGCGCCAGAAAACAGTCTTGATGGCCCTTCACGTAGTTACCTGCGTGAAAAGTAAATGGGTTAGGTTGAGACTCCAAGTGCAGAGTGTGTAGTAAGTGGAAGACGTGTTTTCCCCACGAGGGGTAACTCGAGGGTTTAATATCGAACTCTCGGGGAATCAGTAGTGAAGATTTATCTTTCCTATCCTTCTTTTGGTTACCTACAAAACAAAGTAAATGTTTTGGTCCTCAACCTCGCCTAGTGGTTGTTAAGCACAAGGTGTGAGAATAATATCAAGATAATATGCAATGCAAACAAGAAATAAATATGCAATGGTGGTAAATAAATATGTAAGGATGGTGGTAGCAATGATAAATGATATTTTTGGGTTTTATATGATGAATGCAAGATGTAAAAGTGTTTTTGTATTTTCGGATTTTTAAATGACAGAAAATGTAAAAGTGGTAAAAGTGGTTGGAAAGGTGTTTCTTATGATTAAAAATGGACCGGGATTCATGGTTTCACAAATGCACTCTCTCTTTAATATAGTGGTAGACAATGGAACACTAGAGTTGACATATGAGATTGCAAACAACAGTTTAATGACAAGTTATAATTATATGGGCATCATGTCCTAACATAGAGACCTTTTGGTTATTAGTCTCTCTTATACTCCACCAAGATGCGAACTAAATCATAACACCTCAGTAATTAAGATAACTCAGAGTATAGCAATAAGTATCATGACATGAAGTTAAAATAAGAACATGCTAGATCTAGTCATGGAGGAAGTGGCAATGGTCACACCCACATCTCCGGTAGCATGGTATTTTTTTATCCCTAGTGAGGCAACAAAGTAAGGTAGAGATACCCAAGTGGATCGCAGAACTTTCTCTCACGTTCACTGCACTAGCCACCCCCCGTTACTCCAACTAATGCACATGTTCCCCCTCACACACTCTCATAAACATGCTTGATCATAACAAGTAAATAAGAACGGGGTACATAATATGCATCTACTTTCATAACTGAAACAAAACCATTGCAATCTCAAACATTTATTAACTCATAAAAAGATCCACCACAAAGGTATTACATAGATGACCGTAATCATGTTCAGCAGCTCATACGGTACTAATTAGTGAAGCTCAAGAGAGAGAGAGATACATAAGTTACTTCCACAAACCCATAGTCCAGAGGTGGACTACTCCCTCTTCATCATGGAGACGGTGGAGAAGTCGTTGGAGGAGGTGGAGACCACACCGGCAGCGCCCCGCCGGAGTTTTCCCCCTCCAATCTGCAGCTCCAGGTCTCTGTTTCGGTGTTTCTGTGTTTCTGCGGCGCTCCTTTCCGAAGGGCGTCGGGGACTATTTTTATAGTCGGTTTTAGGTCAAGACGGAGTCGTGGGCGAAAAGATCGACGGCAACGAAGCTCCGAGGCTCCAGATGGTGGGTCCCACGCGACCCATGTACCTGGCCGCGTGGGCCACCCTCTTTTGGGCCTCGGGCCTCCGCTTGTTCGCTTCCTTCGCTCCCAAGTCTTCTTCCTTCCAAAAACTGATGCTCGTAAATTTCCAGATCATTTGGACGTCGTTTGGGTCCCTGAAACATTAAAATATAGAAAATAGGGTTTTCTGCCGGCGCAGGGTTAATTCCATAAAAATAGGAAAATCATGAAATATTCCAAAAATCATTATAAAACATTGATATAACCCTTATATGATGCAAATATGACTGGAATATAAGTGAAATAATGCAAAGTTCATGTATGCATTTTACATGCATCAGTTAGCCATTAGAGATGCTCTAAATAAAGAGCTCGGGTATAGAAATAACCACCGTTCCGGACTCCATTTTCGATGATCTTGGGCTCATTGGAATCGCACCGAAGAGCTATACAAGATCATGCAGAGAAACGTCATAGTCCATCATGTGAGGAGGAACCCACAAGGAGAGAGTTTGACCTCTCTAGAAAAGACAAGCCGGTAAAACCTCCAACATCAAAAACGCAACAAGATAAGCATATGAAATCCGTTTTTGATGAACTAGAGCTTCATATGGAGATGAACACAAACTATAAATCCTCACATGGATAAAAGCCAAATAACAGCCGATAAAGATGATATGCCAAGTATGTAAAGGTTTGAGCTCTCCACAAAGATGAGATGCGATCAAGTTACTCAATTGAGAGCCCCTCTTGATAGTACGACTATCGATCCTATAAACCGGTCGCTCCAAAAGTATGAGACCGGTAAAATAGAAAACCTATCAAGATCATACCTTTGCCTTGTGCATTCCACTTGAGCTAGGTGATGACGATCTTGACTCTCTCAAGTTGGAACACCTTTCTTGATCGTGCTTGCTAGCACATGCTTGATGAAGACTTCTCCAAATACTCCCCCATACAACATTATGGGAGAACCTCGTTTAGCTCCGTCTTCATATATCCATTGCAAGCTTTAATCAAATAATATCTTCCGATATGGATCGTATTGAACCTGCACTTCATAATCTTCTAAATGTGTTGATCAATCTTGACTTCATTATTTACACATTGACTTGATCAACCTTGCACTTCATCTTCTTCTCTTAATATATATGATGGATTGGAGATAAACATGAATGTTCACTCAATCTTCTTTTCCAATCCACACTTGCAATAAGCTCAACTCTAGATGACCATTTGTGTGGATCACACCTTTCCACACCTTGAATATTACTTGGTCATCACTCTATCTTCTAGAGTCCAACACATGAATTCCAATCTTTTCTCATGGACAAGATCTATAAGGACATCTCAATGCAAATATTAATCCATAAGGATTGTCACTAATTACCAAAACCACACATGGGGAAACATGCTCTTTCACCGGGTAACCCTCCCGGAGGGCTTCTCGGGTCGAAATCCTTAGTCGCATGTGGGTCGAGGCAGGCCTTGTCGGGTCGTTGTAGAACAGGTGGGTTGACCCACCTGCCAAATCTTTATAGCTTGGACTTATCCATCTTCTGGGTGGGCCCACTGGTGGTGGACCCACTTTGATAGGAGTAGTGGAACCCCCTATAGGATTAAATTAGACGTACCATCTCAATCATATAGGTTTCCTATTTATACATTTTTTCTATCCTATGAATCCAAAGAGTCCTGAAAAGATCATTGAGAAGTAATGTGTAAGTAAAATGGAGTACTACAACAACTGCAATCAAGAACTAGTAGTCTCATATCCTAACCCATTTGGTACCTTATTCCGTTAAACTGGATTTATTCCTACATAACTCACAAATTTCGATACTACTAAATGAGTTTTCACCCGACACTTTTTTTAAAAATCTTTTTAACACAATCCACGAGAAGATATTGTTTTTTCTTGAAATTTTATGTGCGGGCATAAAATGTTGGGAGATACACCTGAAAAAATCAAGTTTTTTAGTGTGAAAGTGCGTTTTTAAATAGTGGGAGCATATACTCCCATGACCCAAATTGGATTTCCCAAATGGTAGGAGCTAGCTCGTACCTATAGCTAGGTAGACAGCGGAGAGCTCTTACCTTTACATTGCAACGAGTGGATCATCCATAATGGTTGATCTAAAATAAGTGAGGCGCGTGTCGATCACCGTATAATGAGTTAATCACTACAAGGTAAGCTGATAAGGGGTGACTACAAATACAGTTTGCCAAATTTGTGAAAAATGCATTCCAGTCGTGGCCGCGGGTGATTGGTGTGTGCTCTTTCGGTGCATCGCATGCTGGAACAAAGGCGAGCACATGCACCACTGTCTCTAGCGTCCAGATGTTGGCCTTGCAACTGAACGGTGATTTTTTATGTAAAGTAAGCAAGCATGCAGCCACAGAGGGAGAGGACGCCATGCAGCGACAGGCGGAAGGGAGTGGACGCGGCGTCAGCGTGCCGCCATGAGTGGTGGCGGCAGGGCCCACCACCGCTGTTTCCCGTTCCAGGCTTCCAGCCTCGTCACTCGTCAGAATATCCGTCCTTGTCCACATGCCGCCGTGGATGGTGGCGGCAGGCCTGCCGCCATTGTATTTTTGACAATTTCACTTGAGGGTGATCCTTTTTACCAATTCATTCACTCATGTGGTCTGATTTGGCAAAAAATCTAATCACCAATGTGCAGCTGGACTTTTGTGCTGACTTAAAAATAAATTGTAGTCCGAGGGAACACTCTTGAACCAACTACCAAACTCAGTGTCAAGTTCTTGAAGGATGCAATTCCTATCGAGTGTGTCCAGTCGCACACTCAGCACCTCAAGAATTTGTTTTTTCACGAGCTACAAGGAACTCATATAATGAGTTCAAATTTCTGACGGTCATCGCGGAGAGTGCGCAAAAGCTGGAGAGGATGTAGGTCGTGGCGAAAAGTGGCCTAAGTCACACCGCGAGGGAAGTCATGGTTTACTGACAACAGTCATCCTTGGGGTCGTCAAAACTGAATTTTCATCTAATATATTATCCCCTCCGTTCCGAAATAAGTATTGTGGTTTTAGTTCAAATTGGTAGTAATACTTTTTTTTTAAGTAATATATTCTTCCATACATAGAAATTCACAACAGAAGTGTCATACCATGCAGACAATATCGCTCTACAAAGGTCACACTACGGCTTGGAGATAGTACAGATAATATATGCAATTTCAAGGCCTCACAGTGGCAAATGTATTTTTGAATTCGCGCTTGGCTCAAATCCTAGATACAAGATAGTGCATTACCCATGAATATATGCGGCACACATGCAATGTAGAAAGAGCAAAATGCACTAGATATCTTATATTTACTAATTGGAGGCACCGTAGAAACTCCCACGTTAATCCTAGACAAAACGTTTAAACTAACCGTAAGATGTAAATTATGTGGTTAGGATCAAAAGCTCGCTAAGTTCTTGTGCGGGCGCTTAGAGTCCTACGAGTGCACGAGTTTGTAGTTTACAAGCTGTTCCATTGGCTTTTACGTCTTCCTACACACGTCGCCGCCAGCTCTGATGATCACGCTCCATCGCGCGTCCAAAGAAGGCGAGAGTATAATCGGCTCCGGCGACCGCACAGGTGATGCACCCGCGATCCCGCGCCGCAGTTATGGCCGCCGGCGTTGTCACCTCATCTTAGCCTCAGGCGGCTTGAGCGCCTCAACGAGCAGTGATTGCTAGATCGTATCCAATGATGGCGCGGGCGTTGCTGCAATATTTAATCGATCTATGCCAAGCAGGTGCTGTACGTCCTCACTGCCTGTCTCGCGCAGCTCGAGCGGCTCAAGGGCGACAAGCGTTCGATCGGCTCCAGAGTCCAGAAATAGCAGGGGGTCGCTGCACCTTGCAATCATGTTGTTCATTACTTCTGTAAGAATTCTCAAAATAATAAAATAGCTTAGCGTAAAGTTTTCCATGCCCTAGCACGGTGACAACATGCTCTAACCCTTTTCTGGCCTTGAACGCTAGCTCCTCCTGATTGCTGCTGCCGGCCAGTTTCTTTCTGCAGGTTGTCGTCGATCGATTGCTCGGTGCTATAGAGTTGCTTCTACATGTAAAGATTTGCCCATATGCATAATCGATCCTCATCATCATTCTGATCGAGGACACATTGGTATTGTAAATACAAGTATGTTTCCGAATCTGTCTCTTTTGGCAATAAATTAATGTATTTTCTTCTGGAAATAAATTAATAAAGTTGAGCTTTATGTCCGCTGATCATCAAATATTTTTCTAAGGAAGCAAACATCCAAGTGGTGTGTGTTATATCGAAGGAACTCCTGGACGTTGGCCACTAATTAATACGTATGTACTCTGCGTATTCACTTTTCTTTGTCAAATTAAAATTGGTTGGATGTGGCATTCTGTGTTCCTTGGGTGGAAATTTGGGGACACGATTGAGAAGACCATATATTTCAGAATATCTGATGTTATATCCGAGCTATGGTAGCACGGAGACATTCTATTCCTAACATTCCTGACATTATTTCTTTTCCTATTAAACATGTTCCAATGCATGCAGATTAGTTGTTTGCATATTTTCAGTTATTGCTCGGTGGTCTGCGTGTAGGAATTTCATGAAATTGGTAGATTTTCTGGGTGTGTTATTAACTTGCCTCCAATCTTAGATTATCATTCGAGATTGGGTAAGAGGCATGATGATTTAAGCATTTTTTGGAATTAAAAAAAATTAATTTTTTTCCGTAACAGAATGTAGAGTTCTGAAGCGGTAAAATTACAGTCATGCCGTGGATTATCTGTGTTCTGTACCCTTGCATTTCCTTTGTTACAGCACCCTTTCTACAAATTTACTCAGCGCAGAATACGCACGTACTCCTGCACATGCACTTTTGTTTGACTATTCAAAATCCGTTGAATGTAGTACTTTTAGCCATTAATTTTTAAGGAGTGATAGGATACAAATAACAAATAATATCAATGAGCTTTAAGGGCTGTAGAATGGTACAGTGAAAAATATATGAGTATTATGGCTCTTACTTTTTTAATTTAGTTATTCAACAAATTCAATTAGAGGTATAGCGGGAGTGGTGGTTGTTAGGTGGTTGGTTAGCTTAAACAGACCTGCCAAATATCGTTGTAGAATTAACAGAGAAATTTTCACTGACCGTCAGATAAAGTATTTTTTCCAGCCACATGCTTTGATTGTCTCCTGTGCCATCAGCATCACAGCAGACTAGGATTGTAGGATCTCGATTACTAGCAAGACACAGAAGGTCTGGGCTGCAATGAACAACGACGTTTCGTAGCGTTCAGACGCAACATGAGAGCACATGAGAGCACATATGCCCTAGCCATTAACCTTAGTTGGCGGAGGTGTTATATCTTTGCGTCGCTTTCAACTATCAAGGTATACGAGATAGACAAATAAGCAAAAAAAAATGATGCATATCACAATGTCATAATCAGTAAGTGAGGAACTACTATTTTTGTTAGAACAAGTGAAGTATTTAATAATTACGATCAAGTAAAAAGTCAATAGTGTAGCAATTTTTGTGTTTGTTTTCATGACACAACAGGCTCAGTTTCAATCAAAGTAGAACAGAATTAAGAAGAAATTCGTGGCTGACGTCGAAATGAAGAAGCTGGACCCTAATAAACGGTTGATGTTGTCGAGTATGAACAGATAACGAAGGTATTTTTTACAACAAATAACATAGGTAGAAAGCAATATTAGAATAAACATTGGTGTTCTTAACACATTGTGTGGCTCAGTGGATGCTGCGAGGGCAACATATGGTCGGAGGGATCGGCAAGAACCGGCTGCAACGACAAGCAAGTAATTAATTTTCTTTGTTATTATATTTCATTCTGATTCGTTAAAATTTAGATATTGCACAAGGGTTCTTTTCTTATGTTATAAGTTAAATCCATGTATGTTTCTCACGTTTCCCAGTTTCTTATTTGAATTAAATTGCTCACGTGTATACGGTGCTTTACTATTTCTGATTGAATTGGAAATGAAGTAATGGTTGTCCAAAGTACTTCTAGATGGTCACAGCTAATGGTAACTTCGTTGCACAAACCATTTCAAGAGTACTTCTCATCGATTACAAAGATTATCACCTCTATTGTTGTTTATAGACCACACAACAGAAGTTCCTCTGGCCTAATACCACATCTCTTTGAGGTTGCTGATCCTCACCTAATCTCAGAAATCATATTGATTTTGTTTTGATCAGAGAGTTAGTATATCTCAAAATTTAGCAGTTCGTCCATTTCTTATTATGTATACCTATTACATGTGAATTGATGGTGTCTAATATAATCCTGAATAGTATTGCACTTATTAGGTTGTGCTATGCCACTTCTCGCGAAGAGGTGCCAATCTTTAGGAAAAATTCCAACACAATTTGTTTTCTGGTAATCATAAGTATCTCCAGCTCACTGCATATAATTGTTGCAGGGCACCGTCATACATGGATATGCAAAGAAATTTTAAATTAGTAAGCTTCGGTCCTTCATGGAAGAAGGAAAAAACATGAAGGAAAATGGAATCAGTGTAGTACACACATTAATTAAGAATCCCAAATAGAAGTTTCTTTTTTACTTGAGATTTTTAGTGTCTTCCTTTTCGCTCTCATTCGTGATAAGTTATAAATGAAGCTGGCAACAAATGTTCTTCTGTCACATTGAAGTACCTGAAACTGAAGGAACTACAAACTTAAGTAGTGTCTATTTGTAGATGTAAGGTGAGAAAACACGTTCCTTCAGTTTCAGAGAAAATTGCATTGGATATCTATTTGTCGTAATGTTCTGCCCTCAACCAGGAGATCAACCTGCCAAGTAGCAAATAGCGAGTCTTCTCCAGTTTAAATTAGTTTGTGTTTGTGACGTTTCTTTGGATGCCACTGCCAAAACTATCAATTATCTCTGTGTTAGTGCAAAAACTTCAAATCTTTGACATTTTTATCCATGTCCTAAATTGATTTGAACTACGAGATTCTATGCCGACTGGGCTTTTTTAGGTAGCGTTTGCAAATTATTAAAATATATTTTCTCAAAATACTAATATATGTTTATGTAGAATGTAACATAATATAATAGGAGATCAATTGGTTAAAGCGAAAGTATTGCTATAACATGTATCATCACACAATTGTATGTCAAAGCATCTAAATTGTGGTCCACTTTCTAATCTTAAACTAACTGAGGAAATACATTTTTCTACACACCTTAGGGGATTCTCCTGAGGTAAAGTTGTCAATAAAAATTCTACACGGAAAGAGAGCAACCTATCACATGATTATACAATCATCACTCAAAACATAACTACCCTTTCAGTGAAAGGATTACTAATAGAAAATGCCGTTGGAACATTTTGTAATCAATGTATCTATAAAACCAGTGCTAGCCCGTGCAATTGCACGGGTTGACGACTAGTGTCTATTAATTGTGATAGATGATGGTCTAGGTTTGCAGGCAAACCAACTAATATGTGTCTACTAACAACAGATAAAACTTAAATGCAAGATATAGAAATGCATAGAGAGTGAGCATATTTTTTAAGGAAGAAATAAGAGACTTGATCATGAAATATTTTCTCTGGGCAGCTATAAATGCACATTATATATCGATCGAATTGATCACCCAAGAGATATATTACCAGTGTAATCATAAATGAAGGAGATATAGAAACATTAAGAACACAAGATAGAATGACAAGTGCAAGATATATCTATGGAGTTAGCTCATCTAGAGGCTCAACCCCAACTGCCCAACTGACGTATTTATGGATTGGGAAGAAAATTTAGTGCAAGACAGAACAAAATGGCATGTAGTATTTATTAAAGATTTGTTTCAGACTCTACATAAACACTAGCAAACCGAACATTGTGGAAAGCAACACATTGGCCTAGACACCTAGAAAGCTGCTTCTCCCTCGGCCATGGCACTCGTGAAGACGAACACGAAGGTTCTCTGCTTGGTAGCCATGATGGTCATGGCTGCTAGTTGCTTGTCCTGCAACGCGCGAAGTTTTCGTAAGTTTGGTTCCACTAAGTTTGGTTCCACTCTTCTGTATTCCATATATTGGAATATCAGTCTCTCCTTTTGAGTTACAGTTCCATGACCAGATCGATGATCTAACTATATATATATTGTGTCCATGTATATTGCATCTTGTAAATTCAGACACCATGGAGACGTGCCAGCTTGTGCATGGAGGTGGGTGTGGTGACCATCCGGAGAAGTGCACGAGAGACATCTGCCATGATGATCGGGGCTACTGCAAATACAACGCGATATGCTGCTGCCCAGACAACGCGCCACTAGTAGAGAAATGGCCATTAGGACCGGTTTGTAAGGCCCTTTGGGACCAAATACACATCCGGTGCTAGCAAAGCGGGACTAAAGGCCCCCCCTTTAGGACCGGTTTCTTACGAACCGGTCCTAAAGGCCTCCACGTGGGCACACAAGGGACGGCGCTGGTGGAGGACCTTTAGGACCGGTTGGTAACACCAACCGGTCCTAAAACTTTTCCTTTTTTTTATTTCCTCCTTTTTTTCCTTTTCTTTTCACTTATTTTCAGGGTTTCCGTTTCCGTGTTTCCGTTGGGTAGGGAGAAGGTGGGTGGGACCTACCACGCGTCTCGCGGCGCCCAATCCTTTTTTGCAAAATAAAACTTCGGCGATTTTCATTCAAACTTTAGGAAATTTTACAAATTTGAATGAAAATTTAATAAACCTAATCTACTGGCGGCGGTAGCGGCGCCTGAAGGCGTAGTAGGGGTCCTCTTCGTCCTCCTCATTCTCCTTCTTCATGCCGGCGGCGCCACTGCTGGGTCCTGCGCCGCCGTCCTCTTCCTTGATGCGGCTAGGGCTTGCGCCGTCGTCGGTGAGGTCGAAGAAGGGCCTGCGCCGTGTTTCCGTGTTTCCGTTTATAAAACTTGAAATATATATGTACATGTACCATGAAGTACTCGATCGATCATTACATGGAGATCACTGCTAGCTCTAGTACATGCATGGAGGGAGGCTATTTGTTCATAGGAGAAAAAAATCTCCGGATTCATCTAAGACTTGCTTAAGAAAAATCCCGCCAATTCCTCTGCAACTGCCTTTACACGGTTGATTGGTTGTAGCCTGCTCCGCTTTCGTTGCAGCTTTAAAAGAAGAAGATCAAAACAATTAAGTTATGAAGGAAACTAAACATAATTGATGGCAACAAAAAAAAAGTTGTGAAGATCCGGTTACGTACCTCTAGATTTCTTTGAGTATTGCCTCTCTCATTGACAATCTTGTGAATGTACTCGCAAACGTAGTATCCACAATAATCAGTGCCCTGTGGTTGTTGCGCGCAGGCCTATATACGAGAACAGAATTCAGTCAAATTAATAATAATCAAGAGAATGGTAATGGTATTGAAACCAGGGTACGTAGTACTACTTACTTTGTTAGTCTGAAAGTGCAGCATGTCTGCCCATTTACCGGGTTCATCCTTGATGAACTGTTTCCAAACCCTGCCCGACAAAGAAAAATGAATACAGAAGTTATTACTTACTTGATATCAGAAAATGAACGAAAGAGGCCGATATATATATATATATATATATATATATATATATATATATATATATATATAGTTCTCTGAAATTACTTTCGGAGCATCTGACGCGCGCTCTTGTATGTTTCAGGCGGATAGGTTAACGAGTCCCAGACTTCAACTACTCCATCATCGATTCTAATGATAAATAGTATGAAGTGGAACCTGCGCACGTGTACACACGCAGTCATGCATACTCATCAATTACACTTAACATCAGGTAAGCAAAATAGAATGTGTACAAGACAGTAACACTCACTTGAATCCGTAGGGCCAAAGTATTTCTTTTTTGGTACTTTGTCGCTTCAAAAACATTAGCAAAGTCTCCGGTGTATCTCTGTTATGAATTTCTACGGTGACTTCATTCATGGCATTCGGGTCAATGAACCCAATGTCCCAGATTCCTCCCAGTCTGCATTCACGAATCTTCATTCTGCATAGTAGCGTACAAAAAGAATGTCGTGAGGGATAATTACCGGCAATGAACTAGAGCTTAACTAAATAATTAAAGTACACAAATAAATCACTTACAAACAGTAGCAGCTGATGATAGATTTGTCGAGGGCACGTTGATTGTACATCTGAAAAAGTTCGGAGAACGCAACCTCCACACCGTAATCTTGGAAGTAGTGTTGTTCCTGAACTGTCGCCATGAAACAGGTTCTCTTTTCCTTTGCGGCCTCCATGTACCAATGATGTAAATTCCATAATTGTGTTGTTAGAACACTCGTATCTTCGACCAGAGGCTCCCCGGGCGTATATTTATATACCACATCAGCAATGGCGTAACCTACGTCGCCCATGCGACCAGAGGCTGAAGCCTTATCAGATAACACCTTGAGCGGGGCAATCGACTGTGCTTCTTGTTCTCCGAGCTGGGGAACTTGTTTCCCGCATTTCTTCTTGTTCTCCTCCTGCATCTGTGAGCTGAGTGTCTTGTCAATACATCGTTCATAGTCTGTAAGGGGCGGCGGTGGAGGGTTATATAAGTTGTCAATGGTGTGGTCAAGGTTCTCCCTTGGTATAGTCTTCAGAGTTTCCTTCCAGATGTCTGGAGGGGGCTGTCTAGGAAACTGTGAGAGCCATGCTTTCACCGAGGCGCGCGAGCTCGCTTCTAATTCCTCGTTAGTCATCTCGTAAGATAACTTCTCAGGAGTCTTGACTTTCTTGGGTTTCCTTTCACGTTTCTTGGGAGGAGTCCCGTTTCTGTTGAGTTTCCGCTTTGTCAAATTACTAGTGGGCGCATCCGTCGGCTCACGGGAGTGCGCGGGCGATGGACTCGCGGCGTCGGGCTCCCAAGCTTCGTGGGGGGATGGACTTGGAGGTGGTGCATTTCTACTCGGAGGAGTCGGTGGCCTTGGCGCCGCGTCAGGAAACACGATGTGTTTCTTCTTCCACAGAACGATACCAAGCTCGACTTCTCCCAGTGTCTTCTCGTTTTCACCTCCAGGAATGTCAAGCTCAACTGTGTGGCATCCCGGCGTAATTTTTTGCACCCCGACAGGAGCATGGGATGCTGGAATCTGACCAAAATGGTAGGTTGCTCCAGGTTGATTGGGTAAAGCATAGCCTGACGCCACCGGGAAGGATATGTTCCCCATTGGCATATGTAGCTCACAATTTGTCTTCTCCGTGATATCATCCACGGGGTAGTGAGCCGCCGGCGGTTCGACTGCAGTACCGTCTTCTAGAAGCAGCTGCGTGGAACCCACGCTGCTTCTATGCTGAGATGGGACGGCATCAGCTACAGGATCTGCTTGCTGCTGATCAGCATCACCTGCAGGATCTGCTTGCTGCTGATCAGCATCACCTGCAGGATTTGCTTGCTGATGATCATGTCCCCCTTTCTGCATGAGATGCTCCACCTTTTCTTCTAATGCCGTTATCCGGTCCAACGCCTTCTTCTTACTTCTAATACGGCTTCTGTAAGTGCCAAGGTCCGCCGGAAACCCTTGTTTCCACGGGGTAGTGGCTCCATAGCCTCGTGTTCGTCCCACCTTTTCGGGGTTCCCGAGGGCCTTCGTCAGCTCGTCGTTCTCTCTATCGGGAACAAAAGTTCCATTTCGAACAGCCCCTATTGCATCCTTTAGATCTTTTACGACTTTTGTAATTGTGTCCTTCCAGGCTCCCTCTGCAACAATCATCCTGTCTCAGGGTCCAGCCCTGCCCCATGCGCGAACAACCAGAACTTGGACCTATCGGGCCAGTCATGTGTCTGTGGAATGATCCCTTTTTCAAGTAGCTTCTTTTCAAGGGCTTCCCACTTAGGCAGGGCAGTCCTGTAGCCACCTGACCCCAAATGATGGTGATATTTCTTCTTATCAGCATTCACCTTATTTGTGGCCGCTCGGGATATAGCGACACCTGATTTCTTGTACGCCTTAAATTCGGGCCAGGCATCTTTTATCTTCATTAGATTGCCCTTGAAAACAGGATCTTCAGCGTTATATTTACTCCACAATGTATTCTTCCACTTCTGGAATTGTGTGGCCATCTTCTTCAAAGCCCACTCCTTGACTTTCTCCTTCTTATCTTCCGGTACGCTGAAATTTATGAAGAGCGTGTCGCAAAGATGTTTTTTCAGCCTTTTATCGACATAACTAGCTCCAACGTTGGCGCCTGTCTTCGGCTCATTCCATTCTATTAAGTTGATCGGGACGATGTCTCTAACAATAACTCCGCACTGATTTATAAATTTACGGCAATGGTCTTCGGGTTCCAGCGGGTTGCCATCATCAGCAACTCTTTCGATCGAGTACCTTACTGTATCTTTCAACCTTTGGGCCGGGCCTCGTTTCGACTTTGTCTCAGTAGTCACGCTAGATCCGGAGGGCTAAAAGGAAAAAAATGATTCGTTAATAAGTGCAATACAAATCAATTATTGCGTCAACAGAGAATTGATATTATATATATATATATATATACATTGGCGGAGTTTGTTAAGGGCTCTTCGTCGTCGACGTTGTCGTCGTCCTCTGCTATATCTTCTAGCGCAACTCCCTCACCGGAGTCGTTCAAAAATTGATTGCTGAACGCCGCTCCACCGTCACCATTTGGTCCAAGCATTGCTTCGCCCATTATGATCTGGCGCATATAATCTTCCTTCTCCGCCTCACCCATTCCCTCGAGCGCCTCATCGGGATCCATAGCTCAATGTATACACCTGCTAGTAACAAGAATTTATAAGAAATTTAACTTAGAAAAAATATTTCTAAGACATTTCTAAGACATTTTTAACTTAGCAAGTTTAGTAGATGAAACAAATTGCTATATTTTCTCACTAGAAATGAGTTAGCAAATTTTGCTAAGTTAAATATTTCTATATTTCTATATTGTTGCTAAGTTAAATATTTCTATATTTTTGCTAAGTTAAATATTTTTGCTAAGTTGCAATTTCTAGTGAGAAAATATAGAAATTTGTTTCATCTACTAAACTTGAACAAGTTAAATATTTCTATATTGTTGCTAAGTTAAATATTTCTATATTTTTGCTAAGTTAAATATTTCTATATTTTTGCTAAGTTAAATATTTTTGCTAAGTTGCAATTTCTAGTGAGAAAATACTAATTTTGAGAACAAATTGGCCATTTAATAACTAAAGCTTATAAAAATCTAATAAAATAGGACAAGCAAGATATCAATCAACCAGACCACATGCAATTGGATTAACTTTAAAAACATAAACATAATTTAAACTAAAATTCAAGCAGTAGCTACTGCCACCAAAATGGTTTTCATAACCATTTGAAAACTACAAGGCTTTTTGCAGCAAACTAAAATCTATCAGAGAGTACATGCAAAGCACAAGCAGTAGCAAAAGACCTCATATTTGGAGTGAAAAACACACAATAAGTGGTATTAAATCGAGGTGAATTTGTGCAAGGGGGAGGAGGACAGGGGCAGCACCAGCGCGGCGGTGGCGACCGAGGCGACGTCGTCGTGGTCGCCGGCCGATGGAGGCGCCGCGGCGGGAGAGGGTCGACGGCGGCGGCAGATGGGAGCAGGCGGCGGCGTCGGAGGCTCGACGACGACGGCAGATGGGAGGAGGCGGCGGCGTCGATCGGAGGGTCGACGGCGACGGCAGATGGGAGGAGGCGGCGGCGTCGGAGGGTCGACGGCGACGGTGACGACGCGCGGCAGCCTGGCGGCGTGACGGCGGTGGCGACCGAGGCGACGTCGTCGTGGTCGCCGGCCGATGGAGGCGCCGCGGCGGGAGAGGGTCGACGACGGCAGATGGGAGGAGGCGGCGGCGTCGGAGGGTCGACGGCGACGGCAGATGGGAGGAGGCGGCGGCGTCGGAGGGTCGACGGCGACGGCGACGACGCGCGGCAGCCTGGCGGCGTGACGAGTAGAGGAGCGAAGTGTCGATTTTGGGATCGATTTTCGCCGTGAAGCTGAAGAGATAGCGCGAAATCAACCTTTGGGACCGGTTGTTGTTAACAACCGGTCCTAAAGACCCTTTAGGACCGGTTGTTAACAACAACCGGTCCCAAAGGTTGATTTTTGGGCCGCCAGAATTTTGCGCGCGAAGCCCACCTTTAGGCCCGGTTGGTGTTACCAACCGGTCCTAAAGGTTTTTTTTTCCTTTTTCTTTTTTCTGTTTTCTGTTTTCTGTTTCCTGTTTTCTTTTTCTTTTTTGTTTCCTTTTTCTGTTTTCTTTTATATTTATTGATTTAATTGTCCAAATTAACTAAAATTAGACTCTAAAAATTTGTATAATCAAAAGCTTTTGTAAAATCAATTATTTATAAAAAACATATTTATATTTTATGATATTTTGTGTAAAAATTGTCTAAATGTCATTTTTAACACTTCAAAAATAAAAAAAAGATATTCCAATTTCTATAGAAATATTTAACTTAGCAAAAAGATATTCCAATATTTTGTGTAAAAATTGTCTAAATGTCTTTTAAAATGTTCCAATATTTGAAAATCATATCTTTTTCTTATTTCCTATTTTTTAAATCTCACTAAACTTTCAACGTGAAAAGTGTTTGAATTTGAATAACGAATTCAAAACCCTAAACCATTTTGCCATTTTGCGCTAGTAGCAAGCATTAAACATAGCATTAGTGAAATATTCCGAGCGTAAAATCCAATTTTCAGGTGTTCTCCACCAATCCAATTTTCAGGTTGCTCCGGGTATTCCGAGCGTAAAATATCCTTGTGTTCCTCCATATATGGAGCCACCAAGCTGGAATTATGTAGAACTGTGTAGTGTGCTTGAGTGAAAGAATCCCCGTCCATACATGTTGTTGATTTTTTTCCTAGCGTGCCTTTTCCATGCAGTCTCCCTCATGGCGCGATTGAGGAACACCGATCGGATTCAGGTCAGGAATAAAGTCAACACAAAACTCAATGACCTCCTCTGTTCCATAGCCCTTGGACATGCTTCCTTCTGGCTTAGCACGGTTATGAACGTAATTCTTTAAGACTCCCATGAACCTCTCAAAGGGGAACATATTGTGTAGAAATACAGGACCGAGAACGGAAATCTCTTGGACTAGGTGAACTATGAGGTGCGTCATAATATTGAAGAAGGTTGGTGGGAACACCAACTCAAAGCTGACAAGACATTGGACCACATCCTTCTGTAAACTTGGTAGAGTTGCTGGATCGATTGCCTTCTGAGAAATTGCATTGAGGAATGCACATAGCTTCACAATGGGTACTCGCACGTTTTCTGGTAGAAGCCCCCTCAATGCAATCGGAAGTAACTGGGTCATAATCACGTGGCAGTCGTGAGACTTTAGGTTTTGGAACTTTTTCTCTTCCATGTTTATTATTCCTTTTATGTTGGACGAGTAGCCAGACGGGACCTTGATACTGCTCAGGACTTCGAAAAAGATCTCCTTCTCTTGCTTGGTAAGAGCGTAGCTGGCAGGACCTTTGAAATTCTCTGGATTCATCAGGTCGTCTCGTTCGTGCATATGTTGGTGGTGCAGCCGTGCTTTTGGTGTATCTCTCGACTTCTTCCCATGCACGCCCAATAAGTTTAGCAGGTTCACGCAAATATTTTTCGTCACGTGCATCACGTCGATTGCAGAGCGAACCTCTAGGAATTTCCAATAGGGTAGATCCCAGAATATAGATTTCTTCTTCCACATGGCTACGTGGTTGTCAGCGTCATTCGGAACAGATTGTGCGCCAGGACCCTTTCCAAAGATTACTTTTATATCTTTGACCATGTCATATATATCAGCACCTTTAGGGAGGGTAGGCTTCCTCCGTGTATCTGCCTCACCTTTGAAATGCTTTCCTTTCTTTCTTACGGGATGCCTGTCTGGAAGAAATCGACGATGCCCCGGGTACACATTCTTGCCTACATGTATACTTTCAGTCTCGCCTAAACAGTGTGTGCATGCGTTGTATCCCTTGTTTGACTGTCCTGAGATGTTACTAAGAGCGGGCCAATCATTGATGGTTATAAACAGCAACGCTCGTAGGTCAAATTCCTCCTGTTTGTACTCGTCCCACACACGTACACCTTCGTCAGCCCACAACTCTAAAAGTTCTTCAACTAATGGCCTCAGGTACACATCAATGTCGTTGCCGGGTTGCTTCGGGCCTGGGATAAGCACTGGCATCATAATGAACTTACGCTTCATGCATAACCAAGGAGGAAGGTTATAGATACATAGAGTCACGGGCCAGGTGCTATGACTGCTGCTCTGCTCCCCAAACGGATTCAGGCCATCTGTACTTAGACCAAACCTTAAGTTTCTTGCGTCACGTGCAAAGTCCTTGAACTCGTTGTCGATGGTTCTCCACTGCGACCCATCAGCGGGGTGTCTCAGCATCGCGTCTTCCTTACGATCTTCTTTGTGCCATCGCAACAACTTGGCATGCTCTTTGTTTCGGAACAAACGTTTCAACCGTGGTATTATAGGAGCATACCACATCACCTTGGCAGGAACCCTCTTCCTGGGGCGATCGTCGCCCTCAACATCACCAGAGTCATCTCGCCTGATCTTGTACCGCAGTGCACCGCATACCGGGCATGCATTCAAATTCTCGTGCTCACCGCGGTAGAGGATGCAGTCATTGATGCATGCATGTATCTTCTGCACCTCTAATCCTAGAGGGCAGACAACCTTCTTTGCTTCGTACGTACTGCAGGGCAACACGTTATCTCTTGGAAGCATCTTCTTCAATATTTTCAGCAGCTTTTCAAATCCCTTGTCAGATAGTCCATTCTCTGCCTTCCATTGCAGCAATTCCAGGGTGGTACCCAGCTTTTTCTGGCCATCTTCGCAATTTGGGTACAACAATTTTCTGTGATCCTCTAACATGCGCTCCAACTTCGACCTCTCGTTTTCACTTGCGCAGTTTATCTGTTCATCAAGAATGACCCGACGAAGATCATCATCAGACTCATCAACAATGTCCTCAAGTTCAGGCTCATCAACAATGTCCTCAAGTTCAGGCTCGTCTTCCCCCATTGCAGTATCACCGTGTTCACCGAACATAGGATAGTTGTCATTATCCTCTTCTTCTTCAATGTCTTCCATTATAACCCCTCTTTCTCCGTGCTTGGTCCAACAAAAATAATTGGGCATGAAGCCTTCTCGCAACAGGTGGGTGTGTATGGTTCTTGAGGAAGGGTAATTCCTCTTATTCTGGCATTTATCACATGGACAAAAAATAAAACCATTCTGCTTGTTTGCCTCAGCCACATCGAGAAAACTATGCATGCCATTAATGAATTCGGGACGACGTCGGTCACCGTACATCCATTGCCGGTTCATCTGCATTATATAAATTTATCAAAAACCAATATACTAAATCATCATGAATAGGGAACTGACTAAATTAATTAATTAATACAAGTTCATCACACGTTAAAACCAAAGTAGCGTAGTGACCATACATATATAGTTCTCATAAAAATACACACTGAAACCAACCATAAAACTCTCTAATTAATGCATTTAAATACAACAACAAATGCGATCAAAATCGCAACAAATGTAACAATTGACCCGACGGCATAATGATACCAAGCCTCTTTACTAATTGCATATTTTCTAATCTTTCTAATCTTCAGGCGCATTGCATCCATCTCGCTCTTGTGACCATCGACGACACCGGCAAGAACCTTTTCCAAGGTCATCTTCTCTCTTTCAGTTTTTTCCAATCTTTCTTCAGTTTTTTTCAATATTTCTTTCAGGTCATCATTTTCTTGTTCAACTAAATTTAACTTCTCAACAATAGGGTCGATTGGCATTTCCGGTTCCACTACCTCCTACATAAAAATATCTATGTCAAGTTGGTTGGCGTAATTAATTGTCATATAAACAGGAAATGAAAAAAAAAATAGTTATAAAAGATAATATACCACATCCGAATCATAGACTGGACGAGGGCCAACGGGGACGGATATCAAAACCATGGCACTATACATAAAAAAAATTCATACACAACTAAGAAAATTATATACAAGTAAATATGTAAATCATACAAATAAAAAATTGTTTTGCTAAATAAGAACAATAGGCTCACCAAGGTGGTGTCGGTGACGGGGCGGCGCGGGCGATCGACGGCGGTGAGGAAGGGGACAGGACGGCACTAAAAATCCACAAATCATAATTTAATTTGAGCTCAAATTGCATATAAAACAAATGATCTCTGTAACTTAGGCATTTCATCAAACACCTAGCTAGCACAAGAAAAATGAAATGAGCAAGAAAATGAGCAAAACTTGCAATGCCGGAAGAGGGGATGAAGTTGCTAACCGTAGGACCGATGGGTGCCAACAATCTTGACAAATGGTGGAGAAAAATGGGGATGAACTAGAGCTCCCAAGAGGAAGGAGAGAGCAAAAATGGAGTTGAGCTCGAGCTGGGAAAATGGAGCTGCAGCACGGGGTGGAAGAAGGATATAGGGGGGACCTTTAGGACCGGTTTGTATTAAAAACCGGTCCTAAAGTGTCTGACCGCTGGGCCCCCCTACTGCTGCAAACTGCCGAAAACCTTTAGGACCGGTTCGTGTTACAAACCGGTCCTAAAGGTTCTGACCGCTGCCCCCCCCCCCCCCCCCGCCGCAAATGGTCGCAAAACCTTTAGGACCGGTTTGTATTACAAACCGGTCCTAAAGGATTCGCGGCCGTTTGCGGCAGGGGGTGGGGCCAGCGGTCAGAACCTTTAGGACCGGTTTGTAACAAATCCGGGTCCAAAGGGGCTGGCTCAAAGCCCTTTTTTCTACTAGCTAACTAACATGCAGATCGATCGACGCAATTAATTATATATGAAAATTTTGCAGCCTATGTATTCATCGTTCGATGATATGACGGATGCAAAATCAATAAAAATTTGTTCTCACTAGTGCTGAAACTATGAACAACAAAGTATGCAAGGGGTACTAAGGGTAGAGAAGGACCTTAGCCATCCACATTATTTAGAGAAGCAAAAGATATAAGTTATACAACGCATTATCCTATTGTCATCCCTAACAAGTAATGAGAATTAATTACGTTTTAGTGACAAATTGTGTTGTTAAGGGAAGACATATGCTACAATGGAGAAAATAACCTTCTCTTATTTCGTAATAGATCATCCTATTAGCTAAGGGAAGACAACCTCCTCTTTCTTCATTCTCTGCTCCAACTAAATAAATATCTTACATGTCAACTCTAAGAGAAAGCTCACGTCACCCCATTGTACATGCCCTAAGGCCCGACCTAGCTCTAATTTGCCAGCCTTTTCTTTGAAAACGAGATTACATGCGTCGCAGCAAAATATTATCTTTAGACTGCCATCAAGTTGGTTGAAAGTAGTGTGTCCTACCATCTCACAATGGTACTCATGGAGTTTGGATGCATTCGAATTATGGCGGTCGTTCGGGATATCTACAATAAGTGTGAGTGACAACATACTACTCCGTTGGCTCATAGCCATCCTTTGTGATCAATGATTTGTAACGTTGGATGATAACACGTTTGAAGTATGCAATAAAAAACTGTGTGCTGTGTGCATCACTCCGATGTAGAGGCTAGGGTCTTCCCCATTTAGAAAAATAAAATCTCACAAAGAGAGTCGTGTGTTTTCACACACAAGAGTGGAGACCACATACAAAATTAGTGAGTACTGAGTAGCCATATGAATGATATGCAACATTTTTTTTGATAAAGGACGCTTTATTAAATTTGAGAGTTAGCATCAAACTAATACAATTCAAAAAAGCCCACGTCCGGCCTATACATAGTTAGCATGCACATAGTCGCAAAAAAGACACAATACAAGTATTTGAAACACTCGTAAATGCTTTTAGGCCAGTGGATGACCGATCCATAAACTACACTTGCATACATGTGGAATACCCGTCACCATCTCATTCAAGTGTATACATGCCTCCATAAAAATAGGCCTCGGTTCTCCAAATGTTGGAGAGACCATCACAAACAGAGCGAGTCATCTACATGTTTTACCTCTACGGTCAAAATTCCCATTCTATTTTAGGGCTTGTTTGGTAACTGCAGTCCCGGGGGATCTCGGCCTTTTCCCAGAGAGAATTTTCCACTAGTCCGAAGGTCGGAAATAGAATCCCGGAGTTTTACACCTGATTCTTCAGATTCCCGACCGGGATTATTTTTCCGAAAATATTTAACCCGAACAGCTAAAATGGTCAAAATTCCCCTTGAGCATACACGATAGCGCGCGCTGAAACCAACGGGGACCGAGACCGATACTCACTCCAACTCGAGTACCGAGAGAAAAAAAACAGAGTAATAAATCAAGTGTACTGTGTACAACTCGACTCCGGCCGGCCCTTTGGAAAGGAAAACCCGAACGAAAAGGCTCATTAAGACTAGTCACAATGGGGAGTAACATATGAGTAACATTAGTGCCACATAGGCAAAAAATCTGATGTGGCAGGTAATTAATGAGGAGAGAGATGGTTGTGGTAACTAGCTATGTTACCATAACATCACACATTTCAAAGCAAGATGAGTGTATAAGCTATTAAATATGACACTACACACATGTTACTCCCCACTATGGAGGTAGTAACTTAGAATAGTAACATATGCATGTTACTAGTCTAAGTTACTCCCCATTGTGACTAGTCTAAAAAAAAAAACCAGCCTCGGTGCCTGCCCTGCCGACTCGCACTCGCCCACGCAACTCCATCGCCACATCTTGCTCGCCGGAACCCTACCCGCCCCTCCGGCCGCCCGATCCTCCCCGATCGCCCGGATTCCGCGGCAATGGACTCCGACACCGAGATGCCCATCGCTAGCGACGAGGAGATGCTGGACGACGAGGACTACTACTACAGCGACGACGGCGAGGGCGACGCCAGCAGCGAAGGCGGCGGCGAAGGGTCCGGCCAGGAAGATTTGTTGGCCGGGGACTACGAGGGCCGGGAGGCCGAGGGGAGCGACGAGGCCGTCTCCAGGCGCGAGCAGGTGAGCCGGCGGTGAATCGATCCGTCAGATCAGGCCCTTGCCTCATGTGCTGTTTCTGTTTTTGTCGGGATTGTTAGGGTTTGACACCAAATGGGCCATAATAATAATAACAATACCAGAGTAATAGTACATCCACTCGGAAAGAGTAGCAGCCTCGTTAGTTCTTAATTTAGCCGTGAGCTGTGGCTTGCCTCCTGGTAACCAAGAGGCGGGGTTCTCTTGGTAAAACTGAAGGCATCAGATGCCCTTGTGGTGTGTGACGATTAGCAAGATTTGGCCCATTTTGATGTGGGGAATTTCCCAAGGAGTGTCGGTGTTCATCACTGAACTGCTAAAGATGCCCTGGCTGGCTTGTAGCTGTCGGTATTCTGTTGCAAATTGATGTTACATAAACATAGTTTCATCAGGGATTCAGATGGGAAGAGTCATGCTTGCCAATTCATGATCTATCTTAATCTTTAGATGCTTATGAAGAATAGGTTACCAGTTTGATAGCCTTTTGTCTCGAAAGTAGAAAGGCAAAGAGTTACTGTGTTTTTCAGAAAATCAAGCTGTTTTTTTTTTTCGTTTCATAGTTTACGGACTGGCATTGTGTTCTCCTGTTTCTTTACTCGCTTGTGTCATATTTTTTCATTCGATATAAGTTCTCTAAAAGAGTTCATGTTCGTGCTACCAACAGAGATACATTGTTTTAGACGAGAAGGATATATCTGACCGCCAAGAGGAAGATATAAGCAAGGTTTCTGCATTACTATTCATTTCAAGAGAAGCAGCAGGTGTCCTTCTTCACCACTATAGATGGTTAGTTTGCTATCTCAGTCAGCAACTCCTAACAATATTTCTAATGACATTTACCAAAATTGGATTGGACTACACAATACACAGGCCACTTCTCAAGATGCTGGCTACAAGCTTACTACCTGATTAGTAATTAAATGTTCGTTATGAAGTTTTAGATACAACCTATAACTGTTCCCGCAAAATATCATCCCAGGAGCAGTCCTAAGTATCTTGTGCTAATCGTGGCATTTTATCCATACAGCTTATATGTAAACAGTAAACACAATGTCTAAAAATCAGTTAATTGACGTGCTTTACATTCTTTGATTTTACCAATTTCCCTTGATTCTGAAGTTTCACTTAAGGCAATGGACACACTTTTTTTGCTTGATGGTTGGAAAAGGCAGAGTTGATTCTTTTGGTATTTGGAAGTAATGTTGTATATTTGTATCTGTGCTCTGTTAATATGTTTTAGTTCTTTATTCAGGGACATCAGCAAGTTGAATGATGAATGGTTTTCTGATGAAGAAAAAGTCCGTAATGTTGTTGGCTTACTAATGAATGGAACTGATTTTCATAACTCTAGCAAGGTACATAATATTTATTTAAATATTAGTAATTGGTTTCCATGTTAGATAAGGGTCCTTTGGATATATTATTCTAATCTCTGACATCTGTTTTGGTTGCAGCTAACTTGTGGAATATGTTTTGAAGAGTATTCTTCTGATATGATGAGTTCTTCAGACTGTGCTCATTTTTATTGCCATGAATGTTGGGAAGGTCTCTCTCTCTCTCTCTCTCTCTCTCTCTCTCCTTTTGTGTGCTTATTATATGTCTGGTCACAATACTGTCTATTCTCTGCTTCCGAGTACTACTTTTCTCATGCAGTTGAAAGCAAGCATGTGTGTCTGTGTGTAGCACACATATTACATAAGTATTTAATTTCACCATGTTGGTTTTTGTATAAAGAACCTGAAGGCTCGAATTGTTCGATCCTTCCATTTTATTCAATTATATATTTTCACAGATATACATTAGTATTATCGTTCAACTCTTCTGTTCCATTTTTTTATTATGGAACTTCGAATGATGTAAGTTAAACTACATAGGTTATATCAGCGCTGCAATAAGCCAGGGTCCAGGATGTTTGTCATTGCGATGCCCTGATCCATCATGTAGTGCTATTGTTCTTGAAGGGATGATTAATAAATTAGCTAAGCACGAAGATAAAGAAAAATATGCGCGATTTGCCTTACGTGCATATGTGGAAGGTAGCAAGAAGGTAAGTTATTCACAGAGTTATTTGGAGGGCTGTACATGTTTATACTGTCAAAGATATTGATAAATCTGAAATCATGTTTTTTTTATGTTGCACGTTTAATTAATCTTAGTTATTTCCTGCAGATTAAATGGTGTCCAGCTCCTGACTGTACATGTGCGGTGGAATTTATTAGTGATATGAACTATGATGTCTCATGTAATTGCAAATACGGTTTTTGCTGGAATGTGAGTGCTATTGCATCCATTTCCTATTATCTTGCTGCTTCTGTTTTTGTTAGTCTTTTGGTGCATCTGTTACAATTTTTTTGGGTTTTATGATCATATGTGCGTTCATTCATTGATGCTTGTTACATTTTCAGTGCACAGAAGAAGCTCACAGACCAGTCAACTGCGAGACTGTTACTAAGTGGATTCTGAAGAATAGCGCTGAATCTGAAAATATGAATTGGTTAGTTCCGTTCTCAGTATAGTAGTATTAGATGTGCTTTTATCCTTCACCTCAAATACTCTTTCACCTAGTTGATCTAGTAGTAGTAGTAGTGGGAGGTGCAATACTACTACCATAAAAGTATGGACGTTGGTAACTCTTTGACGAGACAGGAGTCTGCTATTTTGGTTTGAACTATATGTAACAATGAACAATGATTTCAAAAATTCAAACATTCTAGCTATTTAGGAGTCATAGATTGTTTCGATTGGATACTGAGTAAATGGGGTTGATTCATCTTCTCAGACTGATATTGTCTATGTTGGTATAGCAGGAGCGAATGCCATTAGAATGGTGTATCGACATTATGTTAGGAGTTAGCCCATGATTGTGCTAATGAGTTCTCATTCTTTATGTTTATTTCAATCATATCAGATGGTTTAACAAGCCACGCATGCCCATTTTCAGGATACTGGCTAATTCTAAGCCCTGTCCAAAATGCCAACGACCGATAGAGAAACACCAGGGATGCATGCACATGACTTGCACACCTCCTTGCAAATTTGAGTTCTGCTGGTACAGTGCACTATCATTGCTTGACGAAGACGTTGGGATTTACAGTTCATATAGCATATTTTCATGTCTTTTAATTGATTTTCTTTAAACATTTAGGTTATGTCTGGGTTCATGGCAAGAACATGGTGAGAGGACTGGTGGCTTTTATGCTTGCAATCGCTATGAAGCTGCAAAGAGCGAGGGAGCTGTATGTTTTATCTAGACATTATGCATCTGTACTGACCGGAAGAGAATCCACATACCTTATTTTGGTGGTCTAGAGTGGTTCACATATAGTTTGCTTCTCTTTCTTACCTAATTATTTCTGTGGCAGTATGATGAGGCTGAAGCAAGGAGGGAGAGGGCTAAAAACTCACTTGAGAGATATATGCATTACTACGAACGCTGGGCATCTAATCAAGCAGTATGTTCAAGATACTCAAGTTTGATGTCTATGAGTTTCTCTGTTTCTATGATTGCTGCAATTGCAGCTTGCATTATCTTTTTGCTCATGAGTTACCATTATGTTTTCTAACCTTCGCACCTACCTAGACAAGTATAGTTTTGTCCATACATTCTAAACATGTGGTATTAAGCCATAGTACAAAGCCTCAACTACAAGTGTCAGTTCAATGAACAAACCTAAAAATACAAAAAAGAGATTACTAATGGGAAACACTGGCTTGACTGAGGCACATTATTATGTGTGCAGTCCAGGTTAATTTTTTTTATCACTAATACGAGCAGAAGTATCTGCATTGGGCATATGAGAATGGTATCATAGTATTTGTGTTGCGGAATTCTTTTTTCTCGAACACTTTATCTTGCAAAATTCTTTTATGTTACTCCCTCTGATCCAGAAAGAGTGTCGGAGGCTATGCATGTGAGTTGTGCTAGCTATGCTGTTTTCTCACGACAGTTATTACGGACTGGAGGGAGTATATATCTTCGTTACTATTTTAGGGATAATGCAAGTGAAAATCATAGTCAAAGGCATTCAAGAATATTAGCAAAGTTGTAACAATTGCAACCATGTGTCAGACATCCTTCTAAATATTCAGGCTTTTAAAACAGCAGCAATCTTATGAAAGAACCATGTCAAATACAGAGACAACTGCTCCTAATGCTCTTGCACTTCAACAAATACCCTTTAGCCGGTAGCGGCATCTGTTGTCTCAGGGGGCTCTGCTCTTTCGCTTAACTGAGGCTTTCTCCTTAGCATGAGCTTCGTCTGATTAGTAGTATCATGTCCATACGTATACTTGGGTGGGAGTCCCAACCGAAGTCCTAATGAAACCAAATATTTCTTTCATTTAAATGTCGTGTGTATTATCTGTTCAGTTTATCACTACCAAGATCGAAAATTGTTCAAGATATTTTTGTGTAACTTATGGCCAAACAAATTTATATCTATTGGGCGTCTGTGATGATTGATGAATGTTTAGATGCACTCTGCTGCTTGAGATTCTCAACTGTATTAAGTTTTTGTGGCGTTGTTTGTATTGACAGTCAAGGCAGAAGGCACAAGCAGATTTGCAAAAGGCAGAGAAGGAACAAGTAAGCATTTACATATGTTATTGGCTCTTCCTTTAGTGCGCCAGATGTCAGTTTCTCTGTTTGCTCTTTTTTGATTTCGACCTGTATGCAATGCTAATTTTATTTCTCTCTGTGCTAAAGCTGTCAAAGTTAACTGATGTTTATGGAATACCTGAGACGCAGCTGAAGTTCATTATTGAAGCGTGGTCACAGGTTTGAAGCCATAGTTTTGTGTTATAGCCAAATGGACTGACACTTTCTACTTGTCAAATCTTCTTATATCTGATAGCGCATCACTACACTGTATTACAGATTGTAGAATGCAGGCGAGTGCTGAAATTTACGTATGCATATGGCTATTATCTAGAGGACAAAGTGAAGAGCGGATTTTTCGAGTACTTACAAGGTTTCTTTCTGTGCATTGCAAAAGGCATTCCTAACTCCAAAGATTTATCATGTGCTTGAAAACTCATTGAACATTTATAAATCCTAAATGTTACAGGTGAAGCTGAATCTGGTTTGGAACGTCTTCATCAGTGTGCTGAGAAAGAGCTGCAAGCGTATTTGCCTTACTCCAAAGATAGTGTTGATGATACTCATCCTTCGGCGGATGCGTTTAATGAGTTCCGTGTGAAGCTTACTGGTCTGACAAGGTATTACAGCCTTACAGTCTTCGTATCTTCATTCACCATGTTGTGGATTTACTGTACTTATGTAAAGTCAATATGTGGTTGCTTTCTTCCCTGTTCTCATACTCATCTGACCTCAGTGTCTCCTTGAAAGTTGTACTGAACTTGACTTAGTATGCTGGACTTTATAAATATTAAATGAGCTTAGAGGCTTTAGAACATCTGCATCACTAACGCCTTTAAATTAAACGTTAAGTTGCCGGACATATCAGTGTTCTCTTAATATCTTTCTCTTTTGACATATACCCTAGCACCACCTATGTGTGCTATTAAAGATTTTAATAGTGTTTATTTAATTAGTGATAAAACCTTCTAATAGTAATTTAATTAGCTATGGGTGCTAGCATCTATTCCCGCATCCCATGTGATTTTTCTCACCTGTAGCGTCTCCGTAGCACATTAGGGACGCAGATGCTCTTATCATGACATTGACTTCTTACTCATCAACTCTTTTAGCATCCACATCCCTAGGTGGCAACATAAAAAAAAAAACTTAGGGCCGCTGAGCTTAGCAGTAGCACCCAACACTAAGATGCGGAGTAGTTTTGATAAAAAAAATTATATCGTTTTTTAGTTTGAACGATAAATTGAAACTCTTAGCACCTGCATGTGGTGCTAACAGATATTGTAAAAGAAGCTTAGGTTGAATGGATAGTCAAAGCTGATGTGCCACCTTAATATATCTATTTTTGGGTGGTAGGGATGCTGGTGCTCTTGCAGTGATCTAGTTCTAGATTCCTATCCAAATTAATCGAAGTTGTGGTGTGAGAAGAGCATTTGGATGGATTAATCAACTAGTCCTTTCTCTGATTTACCTTTGCTTGTCTTGCTACTTCTGATTTTGCTAGTTATGCAATACTTCTCTGTGCATTGTCAAATTACCT
The DNA here is from genome assembly GCA_947311845.1 of Poa pratensis. Taxonomy (NCBI): domain Eukaryota; kingdom Viridiplantae; phylum Streptophyta; class Magnoliopsida; order Poales; family Poaceae; genus Poa; species Poa pratensis. The sequence continues at coordinate 30,925,822 of CAMZMU010000094.1, forward strand.
TTGCTCATAGATGGATAGTAGCTTCTGATGGTCATTGTAATATATGCTTATGTGCTACAATTGCGCTGCAGTGTAACTGGGACTTACTTTGAGAACCTTGTTCAAGCATTGGAAGCTGGGTTGGAGGATGTCAATGCTACAGGCGAGGTTGCTACCTCAAGCAATGCCACCACCTCCAAGAAAGCGGGAACTATAGGCAAAGCTGCAAAGAAGCAGCGCTCTACATCTTCTTCAGACAACTCGGATGATACTTGGCCATGCGAGCAATGCACGTTTCTGAATCCTCCTTCTGTTGATGCGTGCACAGCATGTGCTAAGAGCCGGTACTAGATTGGAAAACCGCTAAAAAAGGTAGTGGCCCAAGAAGCGCATGAGAGCATGTATGTGCTGATGCTTCAGACGGCGAAGCAGAGGTTTCAACACATGCAATAGTGCAGCACATAGAGGGGTCGTGTCATGCTTTTGCCTGTCTGTTGTAAATATTAGTTATGGAGTAGTAGGTGTGTAGTGTGGTGTGTTTCTTCTACACACCTACTGACCAGGAGCACCATCTTAATTTATCTCCACTAAAATGGTTATAATATTTTGGGCTAAAGGTCATCTAGCAGGTGTTGTGTAAGTGTAAATGGTTATCTATAATAATTAATTTGTGGAATCCTTTCTCTGAAACATTCTCTCCCCTTTTCATTGGCTTGGACCAACTTGTTTGAATCATGATCTATGAGATCAATTCGAAATTGTTTATAGTTAATTTGCGATCTATCAGCATTCTTTGGATAAAAGCAGTATCAGGTTCATTTATGTTCATTGCACAATCCCTGGTAGCATATCCACATGTTCGTGCCTAAGTTGATCTCGCTAATTCTGAAGCATATACACATGCGAAACGGAGACCAAAATCTGAGTGTTGATCCATCTAGTAGAAAGAAATTTGACAAGGTTATATTTCACGAAGAGGAGGAGGTTTCTTTGCAGAGCTTCCGGCTGAGGCTGCTGAAGTTTGCTCTTGAGTACTGCCTCGACCCGTTCCTCCAGTCACTCCCAGACTTCATCATCAGCTCGAACTCCTGGTAGCTGATGCGTCCGTCCTGGTCGGTGTCGACGTCTCGGATGATCTCGAGGATGGCCTGCTCGTTGGGCCCCAGCTCCTGCCTGAGCTCGTCGAGCTCGATGAAGCCGCTGCCGTCCTTGTCGAAGTAGCGGAAGGCGGACGCCAGGTACTCGTCGTTGGTCATCTTCTTGAGGTGCAGCGACACCGTCACGAACTCGTCGCAGTCCAGCGTCCCGTTGCCGTCCGTGTCCGCCTGCACGCAAAGCCGTTCCATCTTAATAATTCGTGATAACGGAAATGTCCTCAGGGCATTGCAACGGCCGACCAGTCGATGGAACTCACTGCCTCGAGTAGCATCCTGATCTCGGGCTCTGGCACCGGCTGGCCGTTGATGTGGAGCCCCTCCATGAGCTCCTCCAGCGACAGGTTGCCGTTGTGGTCCTTGTCCATGAGGTGGAACATCTGCACGTACTTGTCCAGCTCCTCCACCGGCATGTTCCTGGCCACCACCCCCAGCGCCTTCTTCTTGAACTTGTTCATCGCCGAGAACTGCTGGAGCCGCGACCGCACCGCCTCGCCCAGCGACACGTTCGGCGCCGTGTCTGCGTTCTTCAGCCACGGGTGCTCTGCCAATGCCAATTACCTCGTGTCAGTAATTCTCCTTCCATGTATCATACTTGTAGCTTTGTTGAATCAACGGAGAAGAAGGATTTTACGAGTAGGACAGTAGGTACCAAGAACTTGTGGTGCCGTGAGGCGGGTGGCCGGGTCCGGATCGAGCATCCGGCGGATGAGGTCCTTGGCACTGGCGGAGACCCTGGGCCATGGCTCCCGGCCGAAGTCGATGCCGCCGCGGAGGATGGCCTGCGCGATCTTCTCGTCGTTGTCTCCCCAGAAGGGCGGCACACCGCAGAGGAGGATGTAGAGGATGACGCCGGCGCTCCACACGTCCACCTCCTGCCCGTAGCTCCGCTTGAGGACCTCGGGGGCCATGTAGTAGGCGCTCCCCACCACCTCCGTGAATCGGTCGCCGGGGTTGAAGAAGACCGACAGGCCGAAGTCGATCACCTTGAGCGGCGAGTCCTCGGATTTGTTGGCGAATAAAAAGTTCTCCGGCTTCAGGTCCCGGTGGATCACCCGTTCGAATGGCACAGCTGCATGCATCACATTGATTCAGATTTTTTTTTGAACAAGACATTGATTCAGATTGATTGACGGGATATATTGATTGACGGGATATATTGATTGACGGGATATACATAATTTCTTCGCCGCGTTCATTGCAAGATTGAGCGATCCACGTTAATGTGCAAGATTGGATCGACAGTTATTACCTGGATGACGTCGACGATGGTGCGGAAGATCTTGGCAGCGGCGCGCTCGGAGTAATGGCCGCGGGCGACGATGCGATCGAAGAGCTCGCCGCCCTCGCAGAGCTCCATGACGAGGTGCACGGCGCCGTCGGGGTCCTCGCGGGCCTCGCGCAGCCGCACCACGGCTGGACCGCCGCGGGCCGACATGCGCCGCATGATGGCCACCTCCCTCCGCACGTCCGCCGCGTGCGCCGCGGCCGCGGCAGCGGCCGCCTCCGCGCCGCCAGCGGGCTGCTGCTTGCGGTGCGCCGCGCGGCCGTGGCCGCGGCCGCGGCGGTGCCTCCGGATGGTCTTGCACGCGAGCGACTCGCCTGTGGCGGCGTCCCGGCACCGCCGCGTCACCCCGAACTCCCCGCGGCCCAGCTCCTTGCCCAGCACGTACCGCCGCGCGAACTCCGCGGCCGTCGTCTTGGCCACCAGCTCCTCCTCCTCGGTGCCGCCGGCCTCCTGGTAGTTGTTATTGCCGGTCTTGTCGTCGTTCTTGTCCGTCCCGTCGCGGCTGTTGCGGTCGGTGACGGGGAGGACGAAGGAGAGGTTGCCGAGGCCGCCGCGCAGCTTGCGCGAGCAGGCGTAGGCGGAGTAGCAGCCCCCCATCGAGCCCGCCTCCCTGCCTCGCCCGCCGCAACGCGCCCGGGCCGGTTCCCCTCTCCCTCCCGCTGTCCTCCTCGTCGGCTCTGTTCGGCGCGGTGGTTGCCGGGTTTGTTCGGGCGGAGAAGAGGGGTCGGTCAGCCGTGTCTCGCGGCGGCCGCGAGATCCTGCATGGCGCTCGCTATTCGTGGGCGCGGACGGCGCTACTTATGCAGCGCGGCGCGGTGCACGACAGGTTGGAGTGTGCACGACGCGGTGTCTCACGAGGGGGAAAGGAGTTAAGACGCGCTACGCTAGGATCGTGCCCGCGTAGGGCCGTGTGCCGCTATCGACGGCCGTAAGATGCGACACCTGGCACCGCTTCCTAGTGCACGTCTCCTTCGGCAGGAAGGTTCCATGAGCTTGGTCCAGGTTGGAGAGGGACCGACGGTCTCAAATAAAAACACAAAATAGATGGTGTAGGTAGTGAATTCCACTATTTTTGCCTTAGGTTTTGCAAAAAGTTGAAGGGAACATTGCTCACTCTGGACTGTATTAAGCTCCGCCGATGAAACGGCGAAGGAGACAGTCTGGAAGCCCGCCAACTGTACAAAATTTGTCTTGATCGACAACCCGAAAACTTCACCGCTCTTGTTGGTCTAAACTACGAGATCTAACAATTTTATTCCATAATGACTTTGGTCTTCTCAGTCAGAAGAATCAGGAATGATGACAATTTTATTTGCCGAGCTACCGTATCAATAAAACCTTGGCCTGTTTGAGGCCGCCTCAAACAATATAACACGCGGCGGGGAAAGCTCTCTCCTCCCCTCCCCCATTATTCTCGAAAAAAAAGGAATGATGATAAAAGGAATAGATTACTCATGTACCAGAATGTTGTCGGAAGACGGCGACGATGCATCCGAGTTAGAGGCTTCAATGCATTTTAGGTAAGGGATTTCAAAACCTTCTTGATCAGAACTCATTTGTTGGGCAATAGAAATCATTCTCAGCATGAAATTCCTCATTAATGGTCCTCAAGGCCTCAAGTTCTTGATTCCTCTTAATGAATTCAAGATTTAAAATCTGATAATCTTTGGAATCTCTTCACGAGCTTCAATGAGTTCAAGACCTATATGCAGACTTACATGTAAAATGAGAAAAAAGATCTCGTGTCCTCTCTAGAGACATTACATGATTTTTTTATTTAAAGTTTCACGAGCTTCAGTGAGGTCTTTTTTCTCTAAGTACGCGTGCCTAGCCCGTCAGGGGCCTACCATGACACATAGCTAAGCGGACCGTGCTTGGGCTGCGAGGCCAGGTCCATGTGTTGGCACGGGCACGACCCGTTTACATGGTCAATATGTGAGGCCTGCTTCAATAGGAGCGGGAGCTCGAGCTCTACCAAGGTCCAAATTTGAAAATGGTTCCAATTTCGAATATGGTTCCAAATTTTAAAAATGGTTCCAAATTTGAAAATGTTTTCATAATTAAAATGGTTTAGATTTTATAAATGGTTCCAAATTTGAAAAATGGTTCCAAATTTTAAAATGGTTCCAAAATTAAAATGGTTCCAAATTTGAAAGTGGTTCCAAAATTAAAATGGTTAAGATTTTAAAAATGGTTCAAAATTTTAAAAATGGTTCCAAATTTCAAAATGGTTCCAAATTCGAAAATGGTTCCAAATGTGAAAAATGGTTCCAAATTTGAAAATGGTTCCAATTTTAAAAATGGTTCAGATTTTAAAAAGTGTTCATTTTGAAAATGATTCATTTATGGTTCAGAAAAAAACGAAAATGGTTCAGATTTTGAAAAAAATAAATATGAAAACAAATAATTTCTAATAAAAAGAAAGAACACTAAAATTAAATAATAAAACAAAAAATTAACAAAAAATAAAGAAATGAAAAATAAAATAGGATAGAAAAAAGAAACAGGAACAGAAAAAACGAAAACCGAAAACAGTAAACAATAAATAGCCTCATGAAGTAGTATTGACACAATTCCTATCGTAGCACGATGGTTGTGCGTTGTAACTGCTAACCTGTACGTCACGACGGGCGGAGGAGCAGCCCGTTTAGTATACGAAGGTTTTTTTTACCTGTTTTGTATCGTTTACTCACGTTTTTGGCCCTTTTAGTTAGTTTTTGAAATTTTAGTAGTTGAAGGGTAAATTTAGTTTGAAAATTGCCAAATTTTTATAAGGGCCAGATGGGACCGGGCCGTTTAATACATGTCCGGCTCGTGGCGAGTCTCGTGGACTGGCCCGTTTGGCCACCTATATGCCCCTGGTTGAACGAAATAGGCAGGTTCTTTCAAGAAAAAACTTACGAGGCGATATATAGGGGATATATAGGGTTTGCGGGGTTGAGCGGGGAGGGTTGATGCCAACGGGATTTTGATTTTCACGGCGGGCGGAGGAGCAGCCCGTTTAGTATACGAAGGCTTTTTTACCCGTTTTGTATCTGAAAGGACATTTCTATCCCTATATGTTTTGATGTTTGTTGACAACACAATTAGCGGACTAATTGTGTGCGAAAAGACTTACAGGTACATCTTATATTTCACACATGATGGTGGAATTTCTCCTCTACAAGCGTCAAGCGAGAAGTTGTAGTTTTCCTAGGTTTTACTTTATAGGAAAACCGTACTATCAAGAGGGGGATCCGGTGTGGAGGTTTGGGCGGAATCAATCTTGTCTACATGTTTTGCACAAACCAAATATGCACACCACAGCCATCCCATTCCCTGAAAAATGCTCTGTTTGGCTCACCTTTCCTGGCTCCGGTAGTACCGGATGAAACGGCCCGGTAGTACCGAGCTCGCTCGGTAGTACCGGACTTGGTACCGAGCCAGGTACTGGCGAACGCCAAACGGTACTGGTTCTGGGGAAATTCTTACGCGGTAGTACCGGAAATAATTCCGGTAGTACCGACCGTGCGCGCTCCGGTAGTACCGGTGGAAACTCCGGTAGTACCGGGCGCGCGCGTCGCCTGGTCAAAATGCGCCTGTTGACTGCTGTTTTCTGCCGTTCGGTAGTACCGGTCCATTTGGTCCGGTAGTACCGCGCGTCTGCAGAAAACTGGCCAACGGCCACATTTTTGTGTGGAGCTATATATACTAGTCTTCTTCTCCAAAGAAGCTAGGCTTTGAAAAATCTCTCTCCACTATTGTTACAAAGCTTCAACCTTCAAGATCTCACACTCCATCGGTCTAAACACCTTCATAGTTTGAGGAGTGACGGAGGAGGTCTTGATCTACACTTCCACCAAAGCAATTTCGATTCCCCCCACTAATCCCTAGCGGATCTTGTTACCTCTTGGGTTCGTTGAACCCTAGACGGAAGTTGTGTTCTTCGTGGCTTTGGTAGCCACGGGGAAAAGCCGGGAGCCTCCAATTAAGTTGTGGAGTCGTGCCCCGGCCTTGTGATTCTTGTGGCTTTGGGAGCCGCGGGAATTTGGTGAGAGCCTCCAATTCGGTTGTGGAGTGTGCCTCATCCTTGTAAAGGTTTGTTGCCGACCTCGAGGGCATCATATAGTGGCTCGTGGAACTCCTCATCGGAGGATAACACGAGGGAGATACGGTGTGCCATATCAAGGCTATTCGGAGTTCACTTTGTGACTCCGCACCGCTCCAACGGAGACGTAGCTTCCATTGGGAAGTGAACTTCGGTAGAACATCTCCGCGTCACCGTGTGGTTATCTCTTAACCTTCCTTTAGTTGTATTGCTAGGTTATCTTGTGTAGAATATCTTGCTAGCTTGTTTATTGCTCACCATATAGGATTGTTCACCTAGTTGCATATCTAGAAAACTTATATTTCAGCAATTCCCAAATTTGTATTAAAAGAAAAAGAAAATTTGTAGTTGCCTATTCACCCCCCCCCCCCTTCTAGTCAACCTACTCGATCCTTTCAGTATCGTTTACTCACGTTTTTGGCCCTTTTAGTTAGTTTTTGAAATTTTAGTAGTTGAAGGGTAAATTTATCTATACTACTATTAAAAGAGCAAACATGTTCGGGATACATTAAATCACAACCATTCGATATTTGATCAACGCTCCAGATCACTCCAATGTTTGACAACTCAACACACCTTTTCGTTTTCATGAAAATTACATGGATTGCCATCGCCTAAAAGAAAAAGGTCACCTTCCGTACTTCGTCTAGCGATTTCGTACGTAACCTACCGTATCAGATCCGGCCGCTCTTACGTATCAGGTCGGGTCTCCGGTCCTCCTTCCGAGAAAGACTCCTGGTCGATGTGCAGGTACACGGTTGCGTAAACGCTCATATATAGACCGCTTGATCCACCAACTCAATCCAATGAATCGAATCGAATTTTGGAAGAATTTCTTCTCGACGATCCGATCGAGACGAAGTTCACGACGACATACGTGCTAGCCAACTTGCGCTGCCCAGCTCCCTCGCTGATCCATCCCGGCGCCTGACCCGGCCGGCCGTCATTGCACGTGTGCTCTCCGGATGCGGAACGACGGCGGGAGGCGGCGTCATCGCACATGTGCTCTCCGGATGAGGAACGACGGCGGGAGGCCGCCCGCATGTAGGCGTGTCCGACGTCGCGCCCGTTGCAGGACGCCGTCCACAAGCTCTTTGACCTGCCGCCTTTAGCGCTTGACCGGTGGCACTTCGAGCGCGATGCGGAGAAGAGGAACGACCGTAGTACGGCGGGCGAGGTGCTGGTGCCGCTGCGCAAGGACATTGAGCTCCCAGTGTCGAAAATTCGCTGAGCCCGTCATTCGTCTACTGGTGGCGAACCCTGTCCTCCCATCTCGCATGTACTCGCGCGCTGTGCTAGCCGATGCTGCTGCCGGGCGACGACCCAATCTGAACTACTCTGCTTTGGGCTGGGGATTGGGAGGATTGGGGAATCTGCTGTTGTGTCGTTGTTGGGCGGCGACCTCGCCCCTCGGCCGACAGATGAGAGATACGAGATCTTCAGCGCGCACGGTCTGGAGGCGGTGGTGACTGTCGTTGATCGGTGAGCAGCGGATTGAGGCGAGCCAGCGGCGTGCGGGGTGGCAGCCGGCGCGGATGCACACACCGGGTCGGCGCGGCGCACGAGCTCGACCCTCGCGGGCGCTGGACATAGAGAAACTCGAAGGAGGAAGCGAGAAGACGCAGCGGAGGCGGTGCTAGCTGGCGGCGGGAGAGCGGCCCCTGCTGGCTGGTGCTTTCGGTTATGTGGCGTCGCGAGGTGAGAGAGAGAGCCACGTGAGGGAGAGGATAAGGAAAGCATCTTTGACATTTCTGCCAATACGAGAGAAGAAAACCAGCTGGGTGTTGTAATTTAAATTTGAGCATCTTTAAGAGAGGATGCTCATAATTAGGTACAAAATTTGTGTATCAGCCTATTTTGTATCATTTTTCTAGAAGTTTTCTTCACATTGCTATGCTTCATTTTGGTCAAGACGTGTGTGCATTTGAATTGTCATACTTGTATGTATCATATTAAAACTACATAAAAAAGTAAGTCATTAAGTGCCTTTTTTTCACAGGATAGGAAATTCAATCCTTCAGAATTTCTAAGGACTTTTTTAGCATATATTAGTTTTGTATGGAATGTACGATATTCAGGTCAAAGATTGTCCCGACTGTATGTATTTGCATTGTGTATCCAAATCACATGTAATCTGAAATGCTTCACGTTCAAATCTGATGTGCTTCGAATATCTTCACAGTTCTTGCTAACCATTATAATTTGTATCTTACCATCTCCTTTGTTTTGTATTACTCATGAATTCTTTGTTAATAAACAGCGTGAATAATAATATCCTAAATAATATGGAGAAAGATAGAATGTCTGAATGCATTTGTACTTAGACTAACTGCTACTTGACTAACTGCATTTATCTTGAAAAATGTGTATTAATGTTTGGTAGAGTACAAATAGAAATTTGAGCTGCTTGGCCTAGGTGATTACAAATAAAAATGTGTATTAATGTTTGGTAGAGTACAAATAGAAATGTATAGTAAAGAAAAGCGTTGGCCACTTGTTTCACCAGCACTGAAAATTTCATTTTAGATTTATGTTGAACATGTCATGTGATTGTGGCGACTATCTTGTTCACAAATTTGATTCAGTCGTGGTGATTAGCATATGTAATTTTTTTATAAGGGCCAGACGAGACCGGGCCTTTTAATACATGTCCGGCTCGTGGCGAGTCTCGTGGACCGGCCTGTTTGGCCACCTATATGCGCCCTGGTTGAACGAAATAGGCAGGTTCTTTCCAGAAAAAACTTACGAGGGGTGTACGTGTAATTTCTAGCAATTCGGGGGCCTTCTGTACCCTCGTCAAGTCGGTGCCGCAAAAGCCTCAAAGGTTTGCTCTCCTCTGCTTCGCCGTCCCCCGCTGTTCCCCACGAACACGAAGCGCGGCAAGGCGGCGGCGAAGAAGAGACCCACCCCTGCCCAGAGGATGGGCACCACGACGGAGCCGGAGGACGTCGTACAGCCTCCATCCGAGGCCAAAGCAGCCAAAGGAGAGGCGGAGAGGAAACAGAGCGACGCGCCGGGAAGAGGAGGAGAACGCGGCGGCGGCCGCGGACGAGGTGGAGGCAGATGGAAGAAGCGGAAGAACAAGGAGGACGTCGTCCAGCCTCCATCCGAAGCCAAGTCAGCTAAAGGAGAGGCGGGGAGGAAACAGAGCGATGCACCGGGAAGAGGAGGCGGCGGCGGCGGCCGCGGAGGAGGAGGAGGAGCTGGTGGTGGAGGCAGAGGGAAGAAGCGGAAGAACAAGGAGGTCTTCATCTACGGGAACTACAGGAACTACTACGGCTACCGAGTGAGTTTAACCGCGCCCCCTCCCCTTTGCACTGCGTCTTCTCTTAAAAAACGACGAATCGTCGTCGTGCTGTGCATATCATGGAATTATCTAGTGGAAGGATTTTCCGGATATGGCGATTGTGCTGGTTCATACGGATTGGGATTATTATTAGTTCGAAGTGGTGGAGCTCTTGGTTAGGATGCGCCCTAGCTGTTTGATGAAATTGTTCTGAGCACTGATAGGCTTCGGCATTGATTTGTGCCATACGTTTTGGTATTGAATGGAAACTGCAGTAAGATGAAAACGGTATACACCAGCGAATTTCTGCTTTTACTCCGTAGAATATCATTTCACCGGCTTAGATAATTTAGGCTTTGTGGTACTGTGGGTGCCATGGTTGTCAAATTTCAGGGGATACGGTATTCACGGCTGCTTAGAGCCTTTGACCCCATATTGGGGCGTGTAGGAGAATTGCTAATTGATAAATACCCCTAGGGCCGTCACTGACTTAATGGGTGGCTACTAGGCAGAGGAGGAGTTAAGGAGCACAGAGCCTCGTTGCACATAGTCACATACTTCCTCTGTTCCACAATATAAGCCGTTTTGGCTAGCTAAAACAGCTAGCCAAAATGGCTTATGTTGTGGAACAGAGGGAGTACTTGTTTATATAGAAATCGTTATGCTAAATACACCATGGAATGGCCTGTAACAAAGATGGTCTATTCACTAGATTTGACATTTGACCCTTCTATGCTGCGAATGATAGTTCACTTAATACAACGCAAAGTCACTCAATGGCCGGATCAACCAATCTGAATGATAACTGCAATCTTTTGATATTTGACAGATTGATCGTAATGTTGGTGAAGATCCCCGCCTTGAGATATTCAGGAAGGAGTGGTTTGCAGGCAAGGATTGTCTTGATATTGGATGCAACCAGGGTTTGGTCACAATCGGTCTAGGTAATGTTCCGGGACAATAATTTTGGTCTATTTTGTTTGGTTGATGAACTTTCTGTCCTATGCCTATGCCTATGCTTTCAGATCTTCAGTTCGAATTACCAGACTCTGTTACTATGCAGTTACATTGTTTTTTTAGTGGCTCTTGTTATTAAGTATAAAAGTCGGCTCAATATAATCATAAAAAATATTTTACTAAGTATGGTATTTTTTTCATATGGTTACATTAAAGATAATTTTCATCAAATATGTGCCGTCTGTTTTGGGTTGTCACTTGTAAATTGTAATACAGTTGAGACAACCCTGTATAAACATGTCGCCTACCTTATTGACTTACGGTCTTCAATAGCATGATTTTCATGTGATAACTCTTGGCTGCAACTGTTGATCCGAATGCATTTAAATATGTGAACTGAATGCCAATAGCTGTTGCTGGTCTTGTGCTTCGTTATTCTGTGTTTGATGACTTGGTGCCTCTTCTGACATCCATTTGGCAAAATTTGATAATGACACGTGTGTTTAGTTTTGCTAGGATAGATGCCACAGTCACAAGAGGATTGATATACCGTAATTTTTTTTACTCTTAATAAATTCCTTGAAAAACAAAGTTTCTCATTTCTATTTTTTTTACCCCGTGCAGCTCTGAAGTTTGAATGTCGAAGCATCCTTGGAGTTGATATCGATTCAGGTTTAAACTGTCTTCCAATGAAGTAATATTGTATATCGGTTTGTTATTGTATTGGGTGTATGATACTCAGTAGCTGGAATCTGGAGATTTAGTTGATGCTCGTTTCATATATCTAATGTTTTGGCTGAGAAAATTAATCTTCATTGCTCACCAATATAAAATGCTAATAAGAAAATCTAGTTCTGTTTGACATATAATCCATTTCCTCGACCAGCTATTGCATATGCCAGCTAAGTATTGTTAGTAGGTTGTAGTTTAATGTATCATCTATCAACACATGCTTTTGAGGCATATGGTTGCAGGTCTAAAGTAATGGAATTTTGTGGGACATTTTGTTGTTATTTTTTAAAGGTATAGGCTCACACTTTCGTGTTTACAAATTTGATAGTTTTTCTATTGATAACTGGACCTGTCTTTAAATTATGAAGCTCTGTATGAGTTTTGTAAGGTTCATTTCGTTTTTAGCGGGGTATGGTATTTTGTGATGTAGGTCTGGGCATTCATTATGGTCAAACTTGGATGCGCAGTATATTCCAAACATTGTATGCATGGTCAGTAATTAGGTAATAATTTTGAGAGATTTACCAATAAATATCGTCCACCAATCACCATATTTGAGTAGTTCCTTGTGTAGCATGATTTGTTGTGTTAATTTTGTTGAATTGAACTGATTCTGATCTTAACCATTCAGGTTTGATTGAAACTGCTAACTGGAATTTAAGAAGGATATCTCGAACGGGCAAGGTGGATATGAGAAGTCTCAAAGTTCATAACTCTACAACTCAAAGCTGTCCAGAAAAATTGGTATCTGAGATGTCAAATGGAAATATTCCGAAGAACAAACAACATGATCTTTTTGAAATTGTCTCGTTTCGGGCTGAAAATTTTGTAGAGAGCACACACAAACATCGACAGTATGACACCATTATGTGGTAAGTTGCAAATGTACAATGAGACATGTCAGAGAATTTGTGATTTCATTTTGCTCGTCATTGTCCACATTGGATGACGCTTATTATGCGGTGCTTTTGTTCTCATGCAGTTTGAGTGTGACAAAATGGATCCACCTGAACTGGGGAGATGATGGCATAATCACTTTGTTTGTGAAGATCTGGAGTTTTCTAAGACCGGTATCGATTTGTATTTTTGTTTGCTCGGCTAGGCCTAAGTTGAACCTCTATGGTAAGAGGAAAAACTAAGTGTAGCTTGTTTTTCTTCCTCTGGCTTCTCTTGTTTTCAGGGAGGAATTTTTATCATGGAGCCTCAGCCTTGGTCCTCGTATAAGAAAAACAGATCAGTATCAGAGGTACTTTTTGATTGTCAGAGTGATGACTGCTGCTAGATGATCTTGTTGAGGCTTGATATGCTCGTTTAAACTTTAAAGTTCTACCTTTATTTCTGATGGGTATGCACTTGTATATGGATTGAATTGTTTTGCTTTGACCCCTCTTAGTTTGAGTTGCTTGCTGAGCTTTCATCATTATCATCATTCACGTTGGTTTTAACTCTTGCCTAATCTGCTTTTGTTACCTCTGACCGCACAAGCTTGAGCATTTTAGGATGAATACTTAACTGAATCATGATCCTACCATTGTTTCTTTAAAGTTAACTCACGCTGTCTGGGCATTTATTGTGGGTTTCAGTATGCCAAAGAGAACTTCAATGACATCTGCATATACCCCGAGAAATTCCGAGAGATACTTCTTGACAAGGTGCGTTCTATATCGGCAATGAATTCTATGTCCAGTTCTAGGTCCCTGCAGCAGAGTTGTTTTAAGCCATGAAGTGGTACTGCTTGCAGGTCGGATTCAGGTCAGTGGAGGTGATTACTGACGGATTGGCCGGTTCCGTAGCTGGTTTTGACCGCCCAATTGAAGTTTACCACAAATGATGGAATGGGATCAACGCTTGCTTCTTGGCAAGAGGCTCATGCATGTGGTGCTTCAGGTGCACAATTTTGTTGCTGCGTGATTTGTCAAGCTTCACGGGTGCTTTCTTTGGTACAAATACAATGCTGAAGGCTTCGCATACAGTTTGAGGAATTGTCAATTTCAACAAATGTCCAAGGAACGATATGGATAGGGTGGTAGTATTGCCTTCTCTAGGTGTAGTTTTTTACAGTATTTTGGCAGACATGGCTATTATTATCCTTTGTATAAATGAATGACCAAGGAATACAATGACATTTCCCTTCCGTATGGGCATGCCAAACTCTCTCCGAGGCTGTAACTTCCTTTGTTCATAAACTGTACGTAACTAGCCACCTCTTCTTTTCTCCCGATCACTTTCTGTCTTCGCGTGAGCCGATTCGTACCTATGGAGTGGTGCCTGGATGGCGATGGCGGGGACAGTGTCAGAGGCTCATACTGATACTAGCTAGGTGTATCCGCACTTTTCCAATACTTCGTGAGAGACGAGTATAGCGCGCGAACCGGTTGTTTGTGTGCAAATTTTCAGTTCAAATTTCAAAATAAGCTCACTATCTACGGGTGTAAACGGATAGGATAATTTCCACGCTACCAAATAGCATGCGAACATGGATTATCTGAAAATGATTGTTTGAATGTTTCAAATCCGTTTTTAGTCCAAAATCGAGGTCAATCTGACGTGGTTATTGAGTTACAAATTTCATGTGGCAAGCATGTCTAGCTCTGAATTCGAACACCAGCTGACTGTTTGTTTAGCTATTCTATTTTATATTTAACCCATCTCGAGAATGCTTAGGTTTTACTCCAAATCACGTCTTTCTCAACTAATTGACTCTTGCAAGGCTGAAAAGTTAAATTCATACTTATTAAGTTTTTTAGATAGGCTCTAACCATCATATGTAGCAGGAACCAAAATCACTACACTTTCCATCCAAACTTTATTAGATAGGCTCCGAGAATATCAACATCAAACAGTAGCGTTGTCACGGAAATCCATATCAGTTCATAGGTCTAGATGTTCAAAACATATTTTTCAAAATGTCAAAAAATTCCAAATAAAATTTTCTAATATACTAGTACATGACATTTTATGTTAGCAGTTTCACGAACAAAATACGTTTTTTGTGACTGACAATGTAGCGAACTCCCGGACAAAAAATAATTAAAAATTGTATTTTTGGGAATCTATACACATCCACTTCAGCTTTGGAAACAGCTGAGGAGAATCACCAATATCGATCTGTCCCTTGCAGCTCAAGCTTCACTGAGCCCACTCTAAGAGCGTGCTAAAGAAAAAGCCATTGATCAGTCATTGTCCAAAGATGCAACCACATTCCAAAAGCTCCAAGGAAGGCACAGCACAACTGCTTAGGTGCAGTGCAGTGCAACCATCTTCATCCTCTCTCATACCCCAAGCGAAGCAAGGAATCCGGCCCATATTCTCTCCATCATTTTCGTCTTAGCTTATATAGCCAGCTCTCATGCACTGAACTGTATGCTAGCTATCATTTGCTATGCATGAGCTGCACCTGAACAATGGTTTGCCTCGGAATCGTGGAGTGCATGCACGTCCACCGAACGGCGCTGGACTACTTCCTCGCCGTGCTCCTCATCGTCGTGGTCGTCGTGGCTGTGAGGCTGCTTATAAGCGCCGTGGTGCGGTGCCTGAAGGACGCTTACGGCAGTGCGGCCCACCACCACCACAGTCCGGCGACCACCGACGAGGACGTGGAGGTGTGGGGGCAGCTCAGCACTGGGTATCTACCATCATGCTGTTCGGCAGGGCCAGCAGGAGCGCCGGCCGGAAACAAGAACCACGTCACAGAGTCCGAGCTAGCTAGCTAGCTATAATTGTGTGTTATTTGCTAAGCTAGCTGGGGACTGGGGTCCACTACTTGCAAGTTGTAGCTACTATTAATACCCAGGTTAGTCAGTATCAATATCATTACAGGTAGTTTGGAGTTTGAATAATTACATTTGCTTCATAATCAGGAGATCGTATATATAATGCATTTTTTTAGTTTGACGTTTTAAACATGTGAGAAGGAGCAAGAGATTAAAGCATTAAACATTACAATATTTGTATTGCACCTTTATTTGGTTTGAAAATGTATTCTCAAATGCATTCTAAAAAAAGTAAGCACAACTGAAATTTTTAGTATCACACTTTATTCGTGGAAATCACGATCAAATAATTCAATAACTAGTAGAAGTTCTCACACCATCTCATCACTCATGGTGGTTACTTAGTAGCCTAAGAGCTTGCGCGAGGATATTCAGAATTTTGGGATGAATCAGGGGAGTATATGTGGAAATATACAAACATTGCCCAGAGACGTCATCCTGTATTCGCTTAACCACTTCACTAGTCTCTATGATGGGATCATTGAAACCGAGCACGTCCTCTTTCCACTCCATCGTTTACATTGTTTGAGACGTCCTCTTCCTGCGGCTCCATCCACGACTTGCTGCACACAATGTTGTTTGGACTAAACAAAACTACTACGTACCTTCCTCCACTGCCCCATGTCTCACCACCAATTCTGTTAGTTTTATAGCACAAATATAGGAATTTTCAAATTCTATAACTCAGTGGTGAAGAGACTTGAAATTTCGATAAGTTTATAAAAAATCTCAACTGTTTGTTATCGTGAGTTAGTTCAGAAAGTTATTCTACAAAATAATTTTATTTGACAACTACGAAATGACGCAATTAGTTGTGGAAGTAAAGTGGCATAATTCTCTTAGACATGCAAAAGGAGTGTTAGAAATTTTATTTTTCAAAAGGACTTCCCCTGCCACCTTAAGTAGATTATTGCCGTGGAATGTTTTACATTGAACTTAAATAACTTTTGTCGAACATTTATAATCATGTTAGAAATGTACGTATTTCAAATTTGCACGGTACAGAACATGCAAGAGATGGAGAAGGAGAAGACATATTGGTTGTTACAATATTTGCATAATAGTATCTCATCTTTATTTCTTCTACCACTTATAGACGCTTTCTAGCAACACTGGGAGTAAAGCTCAATTTAGCTTCAGCTACATACGCACTCGTGTACATGGTGTCATGTTAAGAATGTGCAATGCATACTCGAGAACTTTCTAGAAGATCCACAATCTCTCGTGAGTTAATCCAATGCTTTGCCATGGAAAATACTAGAAAGAAGATATTTGTAGAAACATAAGATATATTTAGAGAGTAATACCATGAAGGTTCCGCACACCATTATTATCGTTTTACACGGAAACTTTCAGATGATTATAGATATTTTTATGGAACACTTGATATTGATCTGCACATGAAAAGGTTGGAAGAGTTCGGGCATGAATGGAAATACAAAACGTACAATGCTCATAAGGGTAATTAATATTCTGTGATTCATCACCAACCGAGCCAGCTAGCTAGGTCACCGTAGAATACTTAATAGTCACTAACATTGTAAAATTCTTATCATATTTTAACATCCTCAATCATCGTGCGTCCCACGGGCACACAAGGCTCTCCTCGAACAGACCTGACACTGGGTCAGCAAAGTCGAAGCCAATTACCTCGTCGTCGTCGTCGGGGGAGAATAGAATTTCCGGTGTGGCGCAGCTAGGTACTTTTTTTTTTTGAAACGAGGCAAAGTTTTGTCTTTTATATTGATATAGGAGAAGTAAACATGACACGGCCGAGGCAAAAAGAAAAAAGTCATACATGACAGGGCGTACTAGACGAAGGATCTCATCCTACACCGTCTAATCTCTCAGAAAGATATATCGTCATATCTTCACAACGCTACTACGCGGCGCGATCTGAGGATCGGGAAGCAGATCAGGCGGAGACGTCTAGCGCCGTCGGTGGCTGGAAATCGCTTCTCCCTGGGCCAGCAAGGCCAATCAAAGCTTCATCCGCTGCCGTCATGGACGGCAGGTTTAGCCTGAAAAGGGTCCTCAACCCATTGATTGCCGAATCAGAGAACGGATCCTTCTTGCAGGTGTTCGTGAATTCTTTCGTAGCCTCCACCAGGGGCATATCTCCAAAGTCGAGCCCCATTTTCTTGTGGAGGACACGCTGCGCTTTGCCGACCGCAGGGAGTTGTGGCTTCGCCGCGAGCCTGCTGCTGCGACGTTCGGGGTCGGGCAAGGCCGCATGAGCACGTGGCATTGGCGGAGTAGGCGTGGGCAGCAGCGGCACAGCCGGCAGGCTGAACAGATCCGCGACGCAACTTATCGCGATGCTTGCTGAGGGAGCATCATCAATATCGGCAGCGAGGAGGTTCCCAATCGAAACAGCCTCCTCGTCAGCGTCAATGACGTCCGCGACGAGCTGAAACTCCCTCCTCGCCAAGTCGCCGTCGTCATCAAGGCCGTCTTCGTGCGCCACCTCCTCGCCGTCCAACAGCAACTCAAGCTGATCCAGCTCGACGAGGCCTGGCAGAAACTGCTCCATCTTCCCGTCTACAACCTCATCCTCATCATCGTCACTAGAAAATCCCCCGTCGCACAGCGCGTCGCCAGGCGAGATCAACACCTGGTCACGTCCAGTCAGCAGCAGGTTAACCGGCGCTGCAATGGAGCTGATGAACTGCAGCAGTTCACCCCCTTCAGGCACAAAGCCGTCATTGTCTGTCCCGGACAGCACAGGCGATCGGGGGCGGACATCGCCGTTGTTATCAAGGCCGTCTTCGTGCGCCACCTCCTTGCCGTCCAGCAGCGTCACTTACTGACCCAGCACGGCGGGAGGAGCACGTGGCATCGGACATGTGTCAGAGTTGACCGCCACTTGGCCGGCGGCCGGGCTCGAAGCTGCAATGGTGAGTAGGGCGTGTCGTGGCGTAGATGACGAGCACGGTGATCCTCCTTCATTCCAGGCTTCAATCCCTGCATCAGCGGGGGTCGGAGATGTGGAGCTCGGCTCTTGGGTCCAACCTGGCGGGAAGGGCCTCACAGCCCTGTCTAGGAGGGCGGCCGCCCTTGAGTTCCAGTCGCGCAGCGCCGCCGATTCCGCGAGCAGAGGCTTGACGGCCGCGTCGAGACAAGCCTGGAGCTCGGCGCGTAGGGACGCGGCCTCGTCGGCGAGGATGGCACGGACGACCGCCTCCGTGATCTCAGCGCGGGGTGGCGGCTGCACCGATGGCAGGGGCGCAGCTAGGTACATCCAGCGCGAACACTTTACAAGTGCTGGTACCAAAAATAACCTTCTTTTGTCCAGTACTGCCGCTGGCATACATGCCAAGTGGAGCTACCAAGTATGATTCCAGAAGAACTCGTTCAGGTTCTGCCCAAACCTTTGGATCGACGCAACATAGCTGCTCCCACTTTTGCTCCTCGTAATTTCTCAACATCCACAAAAAGTAAGTTCCATCAGCGTAATTCTTAGACCCATGGCAGATGCATAAGCACCCGTCTAGCTCCATCATCTTGATCGGAGCGTCATCCAGATACGGCGGCGGTAGAACCAAGTCGAAGGTCTCGCCACTGACATCGAAAGCGACGATGTCGCCATCTCGGCAAAGGAAGTGGAGACGCCCGTTGAGGAACACGCTCGGGTTCTCCTCATCCACGACGCACGTGGGAGGCCGTTTGGCAGTACGCCTCCAGTACGGCAGTGTGTCGAGGACGAAGACCTCGCAGAGAGTCGGGTTGTAGTCGTCGTAGTTGCTGAATATACACACTACCTTGTACTCGCAGGTCACCGAGCAGTAACCAAAGCCGTATGCTACGTGCTCATAGTATGGTAGTTTGGAACTCCGGAATAACATCTTCGCCGGATCTCCGCTATCAGGGAGAGCTAAGACCGCACTGGTGCAGGGGTTGCAAATGTAGTGGCCGTCCTTAGTGCAGCAGATGAGGACCAGGCCATGAAGTGGCCTGCTGAGAGGAATCGGCCGGCGAAATTTGTTGGCCGTGAGTTTATTGACGGAGCCACCTGGCTGCCAAGAGTAGAAGTACGATTCTTCTTCAGATGTCCAGGCGGTAGTACCGAAGAACAGCTTCAGTTGGCCTCTCTGGTTGGCTCTCCGGTAGTGGAGCTCAACGAAGGGCTGGGACGAGAGCGCGGCACGCCAGGCACGCGAGACGCTGCGGAATCGGCCCACCGATTTGGCCGGCAGGTAGGAGAGAAACTCCATGACCATGTCATCGGGCAAAGCCATTGGTTTTCTTGTGGCCCCCGTCCTTCTCTTTCTGAAATGTTGGGACAATGTTTGCCATCTGTAGTTGTCTTCAACGTTTTTCACTAAAACGAGGCAAAAGAGAAGAGAACGGTTAGGTCTTTGGTGTCCACTTATAAGATGCAAAGATGTTCTATCTGAGATGAGAACGGTTAGGTTTTTGGTGTGTAAAAGAACACGGACTCTAAACCTACACCAACTTGGAACAGCTAGGTGAGAAGGTTTATATGCATGTAAGTTTACATGCTTCACGACTCTAAAAACGGCGAGCAAGCCTGAGCTCCTCGAGGTGACTATGGTCAGGGCCGAGGAGCTTGAGATGCAACTCTCTGACGACCCCCATGTCCCACAAAGCAAGCAGTCGACCATGCTGCTCCAGGGCACTTTGGTCGACCATGCAATGCAAAAAACAAACCACAACTAGTTAGTCCGGCACCGCCTATCGTACGCGTCCATCTCTTTAAGATTTGTAAACAATTTCAAAGTCAAGCCCCATATATCTCTTTACATACATTGTTTTAGAGCCCCTAATAATTTGCAAAATAAGCCTCGAATTGGGATTATGTATTAACAAATAAAATAAACTTATGTATTAATAAGAAAACGGATTATACATTAAGGCAAAATTCGGATTATACACATTAATAAAAAATTAGGATCATGCATTCACAAAAAAATTGTATTATGCATTAACACAATATTCGGATCACACGTTAACAAAAAAGTTCGAATCATGTAGAAGTGAAGATTCTAGACAAAAAAACAAACTACCGTTATATATGGATTGAATTGTCTAGATAAGTTTTGTGGGTCCAGCTAGGTGTGGAAAAATACCATTAAGTTTGCCTCGACGAGAATTTCAAAACTAGATCCAGTATTAATGTTTCGACGATTTTTTCGCTTGAGTTGCAAGATTACAGATTTACGGTACTATGGCTATCAAAATTAGCAACAAATTGTTAACATGATAATTATACATAGTTGCTAGACAAAATTTACGTGTTTTAGACATTGCAGCACTGCCACATAACTCTTTGATGATTTTTTCGTCACACCAGTTTACGTATTACGACACTATGGTTGGCAAATTAGGAGAGAGCAGTTACTTACGTACCATGATAACTACTAAGTTATCGTATATGTTTCTAGACATTTGTAACTATACACATAGCTAGAGATTAAGGGTTCCGAGAAGTAAAAGATGGTATAATTTCACACAAAAATAGTATCGTGCAACATTACATTGGTGCAAAATGACATATGAAAATCTAGCAACTAAGTTATTATAATATGATAAGTTAATTTAGAAGATCTCGTAGCGACTAAACCAATGATGAAAACCGATTTTCAATCGGATTAGTGTTCAATGATAAAAAGTTTTTCTTAGTTTAAATAGAGAGGGGAATCTCACTGATGCAATCTCATACGTCATATGAATGCATGCAACGAGAGAGGCGCTGCACGAGACGGATTTGGTGCTGCGCCCGCTGATAGCCCTGCCCTTTATTCTTTGATCTAGGCGCTCAAAGTAAGAAAAACAATTAGCAATCCAAATTCAAATTTGGCCATAGACTAGCAGCAAATCCGGAGAGAATTGGGGACAAACATTTGGATACCTTTTGTAAACTGGGCAATGTGGAACCGGCGCCGTCCTTGGGAAAACAGAACGAATCGGCTGCAGAGAGGCGAAGCAGCTATATGCAAGCGATACGAGAGGGCGGCTGCGAGGGGCGACGGCCGACGGCGCGTGTGGGGTTCTTATTTCTGTCAGGGTCGAGCCAAAACATTCATTGGATTCCTCTTTAGTTTCAGGATCGACTGGAAAACAAGCAGCCCGATGGCGCTGGTTCGATTCGATTCCTGCTGTGTCTGCGTGTACAAACTAAAAAGAAGGGCTAATCTAGCGAAAGGCCTGCCTAGTGGGCTGGGCCATATATAAGGCACATGCCTGAGGACTAAAAGTCTATAAAACTGAAACAAGACAAGCGAGTTGGATATTCACAGGTCTGTGGTTTGATGTATTTTTCGTTATTCTACGGTTGCCTTCAGAAAATTAAAAGATTGTGTCACGGAAGAAGGAAGGGCTTGAAGATCTCAAAGATTTGCTCGTCTCTTTTAGTATTGTTTTTGTAATCGATGTAATCATGTACTATTTGTTGGTTTAATATATATGGTATTTGCTCAAAAAAAAAAGTAGGATTGAAACCCGGCAAGAGGCTTGCCGATCCATTGATGTAGAACAAATTAATTGGCCAGTTTCTAAAGAAAACTGGCCGAAAACCAATTAAAGTAGAATTGAGAGCACGTGACGAACACAAAAAGTTCTTCTATGGGGTTTTGGGTCAAGTCAGTTAAGCCTCTGATTTAATCTATGGGCGATTAAATCTCATAGACAACATATAAGTGTTCTTACATGTCACCATTGATTTATTTATATGGAACACTTCTTGGTTTATTTGAAAAGAGGCAAAAATATTGCCGTTTATATTGATATAGAAGAAGCCAATCAGATCAAAGTAAAAATAGTTTCCTATAATCTCGGACAACTTCTTCGCACCAGCAAGGATACAGTTCTTGCCCTCGTCCTTGATCTTTTGCATCAGCACCATGGGCAAACACCTCTTGGTTTAAACATCGGATGTTTTAGATGTGTGTGGGACACCACCAATGTGGCACCAGCTAGCGCGTTCGCCTTATGTGTAGTGTTAAGTCATGAAGTTAGGGATAAAACATTGAGCCCTCATTGGCGGAAAGAAATTTCATAAGGATTCCAAAATTTGTTTCGTTTGTAGAACCGAAAACCATTGGAATTTCTTATGACTACTTTGTATGCAATTTCAAAGCAGAATTTCCACTAAGTCAAGCACCATACAATTTGTTTCCTTCAAGGTAGTCAGAATCCTGATTCTGTCATACGATTCTATGACTGTACGATCTAAATTGACTCAATCGATTCTACGATTCTAGTAAGTAGAATCCACGATTTGTGATCCTACTAGTTATGATCCTACGATTTGCTATCTTACCGCATACGTGTCGATCCAAACTAGAATCCCGATCCTGACTACCTTGGTTTCCTTTGCTTCCATGAAAATTGTATTTTACATATTCGTGTGTTTCGAATCGTATAAAATTCAATGACAACTATTTTTTGTTCCTGCAATATTTAGTATCCTGGGAACTAAAGAGAGGTGCCGTTAAACTGAACTGAGACAACCGCTGGCGTACGATAAAAAGAACAATCCACATTACGTAACACCTAACAAAAAGCCTTCTTCCATGGGGTTTTAGATCAAAGTCAGTTGAGCCTCTGGACGCGAACGATGCGCTCTTCCTCCTCACGCACGGACACGAGCAGAACGAACGCCTCCTCCTCGCCCTGGACGTCCACCACATGCTCCCACGTGCCGGCGGCCGTCTCGTAGTACGAGCCGCCGCATCCCAGGCCCAGCACGCGCAGCGCGCCGTCCGACTCCACGACCTCCGCCACCTCCTTCTCGCACCCCTCCGTCGTCACCGTCAGCCGCAGCGGCGCCGCCGAATCCGCCGGGTACTCCACGCAGCGCACCACCCTGCCGCCGAGCACCGCCACCTCCTTCTCGTCCACCACCGCGAACACCTTCCCGCCGATCTCCACGTAGTCGCGTTCGTCCTCCACCACGACTTCGTCGCCATCTTCCTTGCAGCGGCGGCGCACGGCGTACACTGTCCCTTCGTGTTCCACGCAGTCGCCCTCCGGGGTGCGCCATGCCGTCAGCTGCGGGGTGTACCGGGACGCCATGATGCTGGTGCCGGCCGCTGTTGGATGGAAGAAACGGAGCGCGCGCTGCTGATCTGCTCGACCGAGTAAGCTGTTTGCAAGCGGGGACGTGCGTTCAGCAGGGCTTCGGCAGGAGAGCTAAAAGGGGGCACATGTGTTCGAGTTCGTGTCGGATTCGACTTGAACGAGTCCGACTCCGACTACGGTGAATTTGATCAAGTAATGGTTGCGTTACTTGTTTACGGAGATTGGGCCTTGGCCACGCAGTGCCTTGTCGGGAACTTTTTTTTTTCTTCACATTATGTAGCCAACAATTATTTGCAACATGCTCCCTGGCCGGTGGTCAGTGCCGCTGGCAGAGTGCTGAGGCGGAGTTGCCTGCGATGCGAAAACGTACTAAAAGGCAAATGGATACATGCGCATTTTAGAGGTGCTTGATGATCATAGTGGACTTAAAATAATTTCTTTTGAGATAAAGACAACCAAAGGCATATTATATCTGATATTTATCAAGAAAAATAACAACCGGTACAAAATACAAGTCGACGCAACATGGCCAGTACAAAATAAAAATACACTGAAAAACATACTGGATGTATGTCATAAAACACGAGGAACGCCCTTTTTCCATAATGCGATCACACATCTAATATAGATGGCGAGAGTTGATGATGAAAAAATCGCAGTGCTGGTGTACCCATAGCACTTGTTATGTCATCCAACTCATTTAGAGTAATAAGGAGCCTCTCCTTATAAGCTGGATGCAATCCTTACAAATTGTAAGGTGTGACTAAAATTTCACCGTCAAGCGTCAACTGACGCATTAGAGATAATTTGCTAGTCACGATGGTTGCTACACACCGTGGCCTTATACGGTGATGCAATCCTTATATGCCCGTTTTACCTTGTTTGTCTAGTAAAGCACGGATTTTTGGTGTACAAACTGGTTTTAGAGTTTCAAAAAGAATATTTTTGGTCTCATTTTTGTGCGTTGATTTTTCGTTGAGTTTTTGAGTTGAATAAAAATAATCATAACATGCACAGAATAGCTGAAAAAAATCAAACCACCTTTTAATAATTCTACCTACCCTAATAGCGACATCCCTAGTCCTCTTTATTGATCTCCTTCTCCCATTGCGCAGGGTGTCGGTCAAATTTAGAGTGTGTAGCTGCCACCATACACACCAGGTCTTCTCACTTAGACCCATATTTGGAAATAAGTCCCATAATTCCAACTCATAATAATCATCAAAGGTGTATATGCTCACTAAGAACATTCTTTATTTTTCGTTGCCACGGCGTGCATAACACATTCACACAAATACGGACGTACGATCAAGAAAAACATATTGGACATATGTGATTTCTTTTCTTATTACAACGCTGCAAGTGCGCACTAGTAGTCTAGTACACGAACCCCGTCTTCTAATTACAATAAGCAAATTAATCAGCAGATCTTCCGCACGCTGGCAATGCTCCCATCATGCAGGCAGATGGCCACGACCATAAGGAACGCCTCCGCTCGCCCTGCACGTCCACCACGTGCACCCGGTACCCGCCGTCGACGAAGCTCTCGCTGGGCAGCACGAGGAGCTCGCTGCTGCCGTCGTCCTTACGAACCAGTTCGGCCACCGCCTCGCCGCCGCCCGTCACCGCGAGAATCATCCCGACGTCGTCGAACTCGACTAGGCCGGTGCTGCCGCCGGATAGCCATAGATCGTCCGCCGCCGACATTGTTGTCCGCTCAATCGTGAGGAGGTCGGAGATCGGTCGATCAATGGATGGATGGAGACCCCGAGAGGCCAAGGGTGTTGTGCATATGTAGATCGAGCGAGCGGGAGCCGGCAGGGCTTGATGGAGATCTGGAATCCGACACGGATTGGGAATTCGGGAGTTCGAGTTCGTTACGAACTTGGTTCTGACCTTTGCATTGAGAGAAGCTACGCAAGTAATAATTAGGGTGGACTCTGCCGAATGAACAAGGAGCCCTTATAGCTCAGTGGTAGAGCGTCAGTCTTGTAAACTGAAGGTCCGTAGTTCGATCCTGCGTGAGGGCAGTTTTTACATTTTGAGCTAATATATTTTTGAATTAAATAGTTTGCTGGCTCTAATGTGTAATCTTGCTGGCTCTAATGTATAATATACTCTGGTTTTATTTGCAATCTTGCTCTTTTTGTATATGAAAAGTTTTGCTGGCTCTATTGTGTATCAAAATTTTGTAACAAAAATATATTTTGTTTTATATTTAAACTATTTTGGCTATACTGTTGTACACCATCTAAGTTGTGATGATATGGAAAACTTTGTTCATTCCCCTATATTCCTATGCTAGCTCGCTCTTCTTGCCACGTAATCACCGTGTTGTCAAATACGCTAAAACGGGATATTTGGGCTGGCCGTAATCTTGAACAGACAACACAGTGATGTGAAGTTACTTTGATTCAATACAAAAATTGGTTAAAAAAATACATAGTTCAGAACATATCAAATGGAGTCTGATTTGGATTCTTGTCGTGACCAACCCAACGTGAAATCATATTTGACACACGATTTATAATTTGTACCATATTGAATTGTGTATACATAATTACATGGGGTGATGGGGATGTGGATGGGTCGCATATGAAAACAGGAGGGATAATCCTCCAAAAAAAAGTGAAAACAGGAGGGTTTGAGCGGAGTAGCTTGAACGGAGCTCAATTTCCCACAACATTTTTTGGGAAGCTATTTGAGCCAACGCCAGCCAGCCGCGTCCAAACAAAATATTTCTAGGAGAAATCTTATCACCATAGCACTGCTACCTAAGGGCATGTACAGCAGTCTAGACACCCGTGTCTGTACTGCTCCTCCACTTCACTTATAGATAGCGCTATAGACAGGTGGTACAGTGTGGTGTCTGTAAATACTGTCTACAGGGTCAACAGGTAGTTACGCCAGCAACCAACTTGAATCATACCGGAGCACGTCTTTCCCGTGAAAAAAGGTTCACAGAGCCCACGATCTACACGACGCTCTCGTACAATGGCAATAAGGCCGTCGGTAGGCTGCGCATTCCACGGAAATAGATCGTCTTTTATTTTATCGACGGACTGGCCTGTTTTCTCGTTACATTTTGTACACGTCATTTATTTTCTTATGTGGCACACGTTACAGACTGCTGAGTAGATACTACTGTACATGCCCTAAGCTGCTATATACAGAGTGGAATTCTTTCCCTCTTCTTTTGCGAGAGGGTTCCTAGGAACACTGGCGGAGCTAGGGGGGACCAGCAGGGGCCTTGGCCCCCTATGCATGGACACATCAAGGAAAATCTTATGCCTAAGCTATGATTAGAAGCAAATTTTAGAGAAAATTAGCATGGTTGCCCCCCCTCCAATGGACGATTTAGTCAGTTTGGCCCCCCTCAAGCTTCAATCCTGCCTCCGCCCTTGCCTAGGAAGTTATCGTAACCGGCCAAAACCTCTGGCTGTGAACTCTCAAGGGACCGGTTTTTGCCGTTAATGAAGGCCACCACCGCCTCCATCTCTTTCCCCGCCTTCTGGCCGTCCGGCTTCGAGAGAAAGTAGACGTGGTTCTCACCGGGCGTCTCGTACAGCCGCACCTCGCCGCCCCACCCGCTGGCCCCGAGCGCGGCGACGTACGCGCGGCCCCGAGCGGCCAACATGTCCAGCCCCGCCACGGTCACCAGCACGCGCTCGCAGCCTAGCCGCCTCCACTCTTCTCTCGCCATGGCCACCGGGTTGATCACCGGGTCGTCGACCCGTACCTCGCCGCGCAGACGAAGCTCCACGTACGTTCCCGCCACCGCCGCTCCGCCGGGTCCTCCGTCTCCGACGGCACGGGGCGCTTCCCCCAGAAGTAGGGATCCAGCAGCGCAACGCCCTGGATGGTCGCGCCGCCGTCCAGGCCCTCCCGCCCCGCACGCATCGCCATGTTGTGCGCGATGTTGCCGCCGGCGCTGTCGCCGACCAGGAACAGCCGCGTCAGGTCGGCGTGGCGCGACAGCCAGGGCTCCTCCGCCTCCGCCGACCGCGCGCTCCTGAGCGCCCACCGGAGCACCGTCCACGCGTCGTCGTAGGCCGTCGGGAGCCGGCGCTCCGGCGAGAGGTGGTAATCCACCGACACGGCGAGCACGCGTGCCTTGGACACGAGCGCGTTGAGGTACCGCTGGTACGTGGGCGAGAAGGCCGACTCCGTGACGAACCCGCCGCCGTGGTAGAACACGACCAGCGGCAGCTTCGAGTCCTCGTCCCTCCCCGCCGTGCTGTTCGGCAGGTAGAGGCGGACGGCGAGTCCCGCGGCGGCATCGATGGCCACGTCCCTGGAGGCCACGTCGGTGGTGGGGTCGACGGAGGCCGGCACGGTGTCCGTGCCCGTGAAGCGCTCGACTCGGCCGCTCTTGTAGAGCACCAGGAAGGGGAAGAAGAAGAAATCGACGTCCTCGTCGTCGGTGGTGGCCGGCAGGCTGTGAGGAGCGCGCGGGGCGAGCAGCGCGCCCGCCATGTTCAGCAGGAGCAACAGCGCAGAGGAGATGCTCCCAGCCATGAGCAAGATAGCTCAGCAGTGGCTAACATGCCTGGTTTTATTACTACTGTTAAACAGCGACGTCGGGGAAATTAGGAACAGGTCGGCAAGGTTTTTGTAATTTTCTCGGTGCCACGGTGAATCGGCTCGGGCGAACGGCGACGTGTTTTCGTCTGGGTGCGGCACGCATCTTCGGAGAGCCACGCGATCGACCTTGTATTTTTCGCCGATCCAATTGGGGCAGATGCTGCCAGACTTTGGGAGCTTGTCAGCTCGAGACAGCGTTGCACTGGTCGGCATGGTCGCGACCCGTGAAGAGCGAAGATCCTCTGAACTTGCGGTAAAATTCCAGATAGCTGCGTATACTGAACCTTGACGGTACAAGTTACAGAATAGTAGTATTGACAAAGAAGACCTAATTTGATTCTACTGCAGTATATGTTCTGTCAGATGATAGAACGATTATCCTTGCGCCCTCAACGTCACGCGATCTGATTCAAAAAAGATGAGTCTCTCAGACTAGTTATAGTGGGAGGAACATTGCTAGTAACTTCAATGCCACGTAGGCAAAAAAGATGACGTGGCAAGTAATTAATCAAGAGAGAGGAGGTTGGAGTAACCTTTCGGCTCTGCACGGGATAGGTCTCCTTCCTCGTCAGTTCTTCGTCACGCCGCCACCAACATCCATCGCCCCGCTGCGCCGTCATCATCGCCATCCGCACCGCTGCCAGCGCCTTCCTCTGCACCGTCTCTCCAGTCCTCCCCAACATCTGCTCCTCGCCGGACTTCCGCAAGCTCGAGGTCTCTCTCACGCTCGTTTGCGGAGGTCGCAGCGGCGCCGGCAGCCATGTCGGGCCAAGGAGGGACGGGGGGACAGCCGGGGCGCGGCGCCCAGGGCACGCAGCAAGCTCCTGCCCAGTTGCCGCAGACGCGCCCGCCTATGATCTTCGGCAGGTTCGTGGGGCCGGGGACCAGCACGGTGGCAGCGAACGTGGTGGCGCCCGTGCGTACTGGAGGCGCAGTGGTGCGTGCCGCAGCGGCGCCGCCGGTTCAGCCGCCTCCCGTCATCAACCCTACTGCTCGTTCGTGTCGTTTGTCGTAGGTACGTCTACGACTGCGGTCTCGGGTGCGGCCGTCGCCAAGAAAAAGGGCAAGAAAAAGAAGAAGCCGCTGACGCCACTCTCACGGAGGCGGAGTCCGGGCAGGGTACTGCTGCGGCTACAGCGGTGGGGGCTCCTGTGGATGGTGCTGTGCCTGTTGGCGTGGGGGAACAAGCGATCACGACGGCCAAGCGGAAGAGATGTTCGATGTGCAAGGTGGACACTCATGACACCAAGGACTGCTCGGTGGATAGATACTGTTATTTCTGTGACAGGGTGGTGCACCCGACATTTCGGTGCCCAATTCTCCGGGTACCGAAGCCATATGCTGGGATGGCGGGCATCGGCTGTGAGGACACAATGTTCAGCCACCTGCCGGACGGCGTCTTTAGACCACAGCAGGCTGAGAGTACTACCCAAGGTAGCTGTCATGACGGTGACTGGGGAACGTGTGTCGGCAGAGGTGGTTCAGTCCATGTTAGCTCGCTACTGTCCGTTACAGACTACATGGCGCTGGGAGGCCATTCCACACAATCAGTACAAGGATGACTCCTTCTTGGTCAATTTTCCTTCTAGAGCGGACTTGGAGAGGATGAATGGTTCCGAGTTAGGGGTACCAAAACAGCAAACGGTGATTTCCATAGACATCTGGAAGCCGGAGGATGTTGAGCCAATGGCGGAATTGACACCAACTTGGGTGCATGTGACTGGTGTGCCAAACTCAGTGCGTCACTTTCTGGGTCTTTGGGCAGTGGGTACTCTCATTGGCAAGACTATGGACATGGACTTACTGGCGCTCCGGAGACATAATGTGGCTAGGATTCTGGTGGCCATTCGTAACCCTAACCTCTTTGAGACAAGAGAGGTTTAAGTCCGATGCCTTCCTGTTACTTAAGGGGTACTCTTTTCGGTTCACCAAAGAAGCGGCGGACTATGTCGCTGAACCGGATTTTGTGCCCTTCATTTGGAGGCGGAACGAGAAAGATGATGATGCGAAAGGCTCGGAGGATAAAGATCATGATGACTCTCACATGAGTGGACCGACGAAGGCCACGGATGGAGATACACACATGCCCCAAGCTAGTGCAACGGGGCCGGGGTGTTCCACATTGGGGCTGGTTGGGACTATGGAGGAACTTCGTGGAATCGCCGTGACGCCGTTCAACAAACATCCACAGACCCCTAGAGGCAAAGAGATTGTGGAGCAGCTGGTCTCGACCGGGAATATCACTGTTGCTACTGTGCAGGAAAATACAGGTGCTGCTGATCGTGAGATGCTACTGGGGTGCCTGACGCCGCCTTGTGTGGCAGCTAGAGAGGAGAGGGAGCCGGCCAAACTTGGCCCGCCGGCGCATGATGCTGGGCTGCATGTGCAGGCCATCTCGCAGCCAGCCGTGGCTGCACCAGCCAGCTCGCCGGGCCACGGCGTTGGGCCAAGCGCGGAGGATCTTCTGGCGACGCATGCTCGCTCCCAGGCTGGGCCGTGCGACGCTGGACGGCTGCCGCCGCTGGATGGTCTCCCTGCTGGGCCGTGTGCGGCGATTGCAGTGCAACTGCCCGGGGCGGAGGAATCCTCCATGTCGCCACATGGGCTGGTAGCGGTGCAGACGGGGACAGATGGTCCTCTCCCGGAGCAAGCCCTGCTGCGTTCCACCGTGTCCCAGCCGACGGCGGATATGGTCATTGACGGCAAGATGAACACGGTTCGTGAGTTGGCGCTGGGGGAGGGCTCTTCCTCACCATTGCCTCTTCCGGTGTCGACTCCGTTGAGGAGGAGCGAGAGGCACATTGTGGCCTCCGATGGCTCTTCCACTACGGATGAGGACTCCATGGCGAGGGTGTAACATCCCAAATCTGTAACCCTGTTTTATTAGCCAAAAATGTGGGCCAACAAAAATTTTCTGTTACTTTATGTGTGCTTGCTTGTGTTTGCTTGCTTGAGTGGTGTTTCCTTAAAATAAAAATTTGAAAACAAAGAAAAGAAGCACAACAAATTGTTTCCCACATAAAGTAATGTGACAAAAGTCACACAAACTTTTTCTATCTTCTTAAGAAAATCAAAATTTGATCTTCAAAACAAAACTTCAGTGGGGTGACATGGTGATCACTTCCACTCTACCCTCATATTCTTTTCCTCTCTCTATTTTAAATTCTATTCTAAATCCTATTTTCAAATTTTCCAAATGTTTCTTTAACTTTGGAAAACCATCAAAATCTTCAAACTACACTACCAAATTAAATCATCCAGTGGTGGCACAAACCCTGGAAAAATATTTGGAAACAAATTATGAAAAGAAATTTCAAAATTTCAAATTTGGTTTTGGTTCAGGGATTTGATCGAACACATGTCGAGCACCACTGTGTTCATCTCTGAGCCGAAATTCAACTTCCAAATTCGAGCTCGTTTTTGAGAAATCGAGCTGTCCAGCAGCATCTCCACACTCACCTCACCTCACTCACTCGAGGGAAGGAGAAGAAACGTGCTCGTTGACCCCAGAGGAGGCAAGGCGATGCCGCCACGCCATTGCCGTCCCTGGCAAGCTCCCGCACGGGTCACCTCGCGGGCAGAGCTGAAGCGACGCCGAGACGACGCCGCGCCGTGCCCGCCACACCACCCAAGCCCCTCCGCCTCTGCACGACGAGACCTGAGCGCCGCAGAGCCCTCTGGCGTGTGCGACGTCCGCGCCAGAGCACGCCGTGCGTCGCGTCGACGCCGAGGTCCACGGCACGCCCTGCACGCCTTCGTGCTGCCCTACCTCTCCCCTCTGGTCCAGTCACCTCCGCCGCGTCGCGTCCGAACCCCTCTGCCCCTCTGCTGCCTTGCACGCGCACGAGCCGGCCCCAGCGCACGCACCCGTGCTCGCCGCACGCCATGGCCGGCCGAGCACGGCATCGACGCCCCACGCGTTACCCTGTCCCCCTCGACCACTGACCGTTCCTGCAGCACCCCCTCGCTCCCCGCAACCCCTCTGGCGCCCTCAGCCGGACCCAGCGCCACCACCTTCCTCTCCCCTCCACCGAGCCGTGGAAACGCCGACCGTCTGCGCCGCTATAAAAACCCACCCCCGCACCCTCTCTTCTCCACACACCTCCACCACCTCCCTCTCACACTCCTCACCTCAGAGCATCGCCAGGAAGGCGAGCTTTCCCCTGCAGCCACCGTGCACACGCACGGCAGTGCGCTGCCGCGTCGAGGAAGAGGTCGACCACGGCCAGGTCGCACCCCTCTTCCCCTGCTCTCTCTCTGGCCCCTGCCCGCACCACCATTACTCCCTTGCTCACCCGCCACGATTTGCCGGTGTTTCTTGCACAGCAGCGTCGCGGAGGACTCGCCGGAGTTAGCGCACGGCCGCGGAGGAGGAGCTGAGCACGCCGTCGACGGTTGGAGCCGTCCCTGCACGCGCAACTTGTCCCAGAAGCTCCCCACTCCCTCCGCCGTCGATTCCGATCATCTCCGCCACCTCCCGTGCTCTCAGGTGAGCTATCCGTGCTCGTCACCGTCGCCGGCGCGGCGGCGCCGCCCATTTATGGTTGACGCCGTTCGCGGCCACTGTGCGCCGTTGGATCTATATCCAACGGTAGCATACCGCTTCGTTTGTTTACACGCCGACAAGCGGGACCCACCCGTCAGCGTTTTAAACATTATCCACACGCGGGAATTTTTCCACTGAGTCACTGACCACCCGACCCCACATGTCATAGTTTTAAACATTATCCAGAGGAGATGATTTTCCAAATTCTTTTTCTCTGAATAAGTCAGTACTGGACCTAGTTTAGAAATTCAAAATCTCGAGTTCTAGGAATCCAAATAAATCAAACTCAACTGTTCTGGAAAGCTTATGAAATTCTTAAACTCACCAAAGTGGTCTCACCCCATTTAATTAAATAATAAAAATGTATTAGTAAAAATGCTCCAGAAGGTTTAAAACACTAAACCATTTGTTTCTGGAGTTATATAAATCCAAATAACTTGAAACCAATTTTGGTAGCTTTGTATTAGGATCCTTTAGCTCCCCAAATTTTGGTAGAATTAATTGAGTAGTATAAAATCCTTAGCCTTTGGTTGAACTTCAGTGCACCCTTCTGCACTAAAACAATTAGTGTGAACTGTTGGTAGATCCAATTGATCTAAAACCAATTTTGTTAGGTCACACTCAACCAAGGTTAGATACCCCTAAAAGGATTTAATTTTTGGAGCAACCAAATTTGTTTGGTAGCTAAAACTTGTTTAAAACCCTTCTGAAGTAAAACAGATGTGTAGGGAGTTTTGTAACTCCAAATGATCCCAAACCAATTGGGTGATCTTCTACACACCAGTAGCTATCCATAGAATTTTAGTTTGAATTTTTGTGACAAACATAGATTAAATGGTGAATTAATTAGTGTACAACTAGTTTCTGCCTTAGTTTGAAATTAATTAAATAAAATTTAATTCAATCAATTTGAAACCACCTTGTGTTGCTTGATGTATACAGTAGCTATTTGCAGCATTGTGATTGTTATGATGTGTTGATGCTTGAGCTAGTATAGTGATTGTTTGTTTTGATTGTTTAACGTTTAGACGATACCGTTGACGGATTTATCGAGGAAGGAGGTTTTATTGAACCAGAAGACCAGGATCAGTACCACTTTGTGGATCAAGGCAAGCTACTTCACTGAGCTTGCACTTCTATACCTCTATTTTAATCACATGAGTCTTCACTAGTATCAAAGATTTTTAAAACCTTTTACAAAGATATGAAAAACTATTTTGCCACCCTTGTAGATATATAAGGTAATTATCTTCAACTATAGGATGGAAAAAAAAAATGTTTATTCAAAACTCTTTTAAAAGTACTCGAATGAAGTTGAAGTACCGAACGGTCGGTATGAAGATGGTAAAGCAGAGTTTGGTGTTGTTTTTGGAAGGAAAAATGCACATTGTGTCCTGGTACTTACATCCCCAGCCAAAAATCTGTGCGACCA
Organism: Poa pratensis; assembly: GCA_947311845.1. Lineage (NCBI taxonomy): Eukaryota > Viridiplantae > Streptophyta > Magnoliopsida > Poales > Poaceae > Poa > Poa pratensis. The sequence goes on from CAMZMU010000094.1 coordinate 30,959,683, forward strand.
CATTTACCCACATATGGGCAAGGGCGTAGTCATACAATTTGCCTGTGCTAGTACTGGATGCCTCACAACGAGGATAACCTCGTTCCATGAGGGGATGGTCTGAGGACCTACCCCCTGACCTGGGTCCTCTTCATTGTTGTCTACCGGAAGCCGGTATGGATGTGTCGGAGGAAGAGGATTGAAGGGCTCCCTTGGGTCCGCCGGGCAGAACTACGAGTCCCACACTTAGTTTCTGAGGATTTGAGTGTCGTGGAAAGTGTCGTAGCGGCAGGGTCCTATACTAGCATGAGCAAAGGACAGGCTATGGCCGGGAACTCAACTTCGCATACCTCCGGTATGGCGGGACGTGGCTGACACGATGAGTGACCGGATGGGTGTGGGAAAAGCGTACTACCTCTGCAGAGGGTAAAACTATTCGAATAGCCGAGTCCTCGGATACGGACAGTTGGGAAGAACTACTAAGGCCATGTGCAAAGTTTTGCAAACTCTGGAGTTGTGTTGAGGAAATTGACTTGGAAAGGGTTATTTCCCACCTGTGCCAATGAGTTGGTACGAGGTGGTGAGGGGTTTGGAACCATAACCAGGTTATGGTTGGATACCGGAAGAGTTCCGGAAAAACAGTTAAAATGGTGTTTTCTTAAAGGATAAACTTCTTCTCTCTCCCCTTTTCGAAAAAGGTTTTTGAGAGTTTTTCAAATAAAAGTTTTTAAAATAAAACTAGTGCTTACTCAAGTTGGGGTAGTTTGCGAGTACAATCAAATGTACTCATATTGGTTTCGTCCCTGGCTATTGTCTTAGCCAGATTTCGAGGAACCCTGCGTTGAAGAGGAGTTTGGCGACGTCTATGCGAACTAAGATCTTCATAAGTCAGCTGCCTGTCGGGTGTTGTCGAGTTGGTTTAGCCCTACTACCGTAGCTTCCGCTGAATAAAGATGGTTTGGCCCTTGAAGGCACCTATGTATAATTAGGCCTGTATGGCCAGGTTTGTAAGACTTTAAACTCGGTGTTGTATGGATGTAAACTTTGATATTCAGTTCGGATTATGTGCAACGACAGACTGATCACGGGATCGTTGTGTTAAGCATAATCGGGTATTTCGGACGGCTAGTCCGGGGTCCCCACAGAGCTGGTATCAGAGCCATCCTGACTTTAGGAGACTTTAGTTAGCATGGGCGTTAGTCAAGGGTTACAAAAGTTAATTTCTAAAAAAGGAAGTGAAGTATTTTCGAAAATTTCTTATCTCCCCAACCCCCCCCCTATTTATTTAAAACCCTACACTCATTAAGAGTAATCTTTTCTTGAACCCTTAAAATTTTGCACACTTGCTACTCCATTAAAGTTTACATTATGTACTCATGTCACCTAACTAACTTAAAATTTTCTTAAAATTTGTAGATGGCACCCAACGTCACCGAGTTCGTCCAAGTTAGGAAGGACGGCCTGCTGATGTTCGAGCAGGACCTGTACGAGTTGAGCCAGATTTTGGGACGCCCTGTTCCAGAGTTTGAGGGAACTCAGGTCGATTCCCTCGGTAATGGGAACCTGTCCTGGCTCATCAAGTCGTCCGTCCGAGGCAGGATTCAGCCACCCCGTTCCAAGGACTTGGTCTACTCCACGATGGACACTACTTGGGTTGACGGTCTGACCCGAGTTATGCAGAGGCTACTAGCCCGCCTTTGTGAGGAGCACAAGGACGAGCTGGTTGGCACACGTTTCCAGTACTTCGGGAGGCGTGACGACGATGGAAACCCCACCTACCCCGCGCAGCACACTCTCTTCGGCGAGTACATCACCGACATGGAGGTGCTACTTCACGACACCCAGGAGAACCTGCGCGATGCTAGACTCAAGGTTCACTTCCAGCGTAGCTCCCTCGACGATGCCCGAGACCGTGAGACCCAGCTAAAGTGGGAGAATGATAATCTCCGCCTGAAGCTGGCCCGTCAGAGGAGGTCTATCGTCAGGCTCCGCAAGACGGTAGCAGAGCAGAACGAGATGATAGACGAGATGGAGCAGCAGGCGAACGAGATGGAGGAGGAGGGCGAGGATCTCCGCAAGGAGAACAGTGCCTTCATCAGTGATGATGAGGACTACCTTGAGGAGATGGATTACGAGGAGGAGGACGACGAGGAGGAGTTAGTTGACGAGGAGGAGGAGCCGTCTGAGCCAGTTCTCGAGGAGGAGGATCCCGAGGAGCCACCCTACGACTCAGACGTTGAGGTCGTCGAGCCTGGGGTTCCACCTCAGTAGTTGAGCGACGAGAGCACTACCTTAGGACTGTGTCGACCCCCCCTATGCGAGTAGAGTGTGTGTGATGGTTCCTAGTGAAATCATGTAGTATGTACATTAGGTGTAGTAGGATGTTGTAAGCTTGATGTGTGAACTCCTTGATGTGATGATTGTGTTGAATAAATGTGATGGTCTTGTTTGACTAGTGTTTCATCAACCACCCCCTTTGTGACTTCATCGTTAGCCAAAGCCTCTTTGCCTTGCCTCTTATATCGTATCTATTCCAGGATGACGAACACTCGCCACAACCAGCACGCGGCACCACCACCACCGCCAGAACCCACCGCTGCTCAACTGCTTGCGATCATCATGGAGGATCGCCAAGCTGCCCGGGAAGAGCGTCAAGCTCATCTCGCCGCCCTGCAGCAACTTGCCGCTGCCCACGCCAACCAGAACCACAATGGTGGCAATGGAAATGGCGACGAGGGTGGAAATCAACGCTCTACCCTGAGTGACTTCCAGAAGACCACACCGCCCACCTATTCCAAGGGACTTCACCCCCTGGAAGCAGATGACTGGATCCGCACTATTGAGAACGACCTGGAAGTTGCCTCGGTGGGAGAGAATGAGAAGGTCCTGTATGCTACCCACTACCTTGCTGGACCCGCAAGAGCTTGGTGGGAGACTACCAAGACCCTCCAGCACGCAGGTCATGTCATTACCTGGGAGGAGTTCAAGGACAAATTCCGCAAGAAGTTCATCTCTAGCGGTCTTATCGAGAGGAAGAAGGATGAGTTCCGTAAGCTAAGGCAGGCAGGCAGAGATGTGGTTGGTTACCTGGATGAGTTTACCGATCTTGCTCGGTATGCTCCTGAAGATACCGACACGGAGAAGAAGAAGATGGAGCGTTTTCTGAATGGACTCCATGATGAGATGCAATGTGCCTTGGTTGTCCAGGACTTCCGTGATCTGGAGTCACTTGTGGACAAGGCCATTCAGCTGGAGACCAAGCGCAAGTCCATGTTTGAAGGCCGCAAGAGAAGGATGAATATTCAGGAAGGTTCCAGCAGTCAGAAACCCCGCACCTTCCAGCCAGCACCCAAGCCAGTTTATCGACCACCCCCAGCTCCACGTCCCAACTATCCCAACCGTCCCAACAGCAACAACAATGTCCCCCGCCCAAACATCAACAACAACTACCGCCCCAATGGCAACAATCGTCCCGGAGGAAACACCAACACTTTTACCCCTACTGCCAGCGTTGTCTGCTTTGAATGCGGCAACAAGGGTCATTACTCCCGAGACTGCCCCAATCCCAAGAGGAATGCTCCACGCCCCAATGCCCCTGCACCTAATCCTGGACAAGGCCGAAATGGGAATGGAAATGGCAAGAATGCTGCACCCCGTGGCAATGCTGCTGTTGCAAGAGGCCGTCTGAACCACATCAACACTGAAGAAGCCCAGGAAGCGCCAGATGTTGTGCTGGGTACGTTCCTTGTCAACTCAGTACCTGCACTGTCCTGTTTGATTCTGGTGCTACCCATTCCTTTGTTACCAAGGAGTTTGTTGTTAAGGGAGGTCTAGTCGGGAACCTCTTGTCCAAACCCCTGCTTATACAAACCCCAGAGTTCCTAGTAGAGACCAAGCTGTTTTGTCCCGACGTCTCTCTTGAGATCAAAGGAGAAAACTTTCCAGCCGATCTAATCATTCTAGGAACCCAAGGCATAGATGTCATACTGGGCATGAATTGGTTAGCAAAGTATCATGGTCGTATCGACTGTGCCAGAAGAGCGTATCTCTCACCACAGACGAAGGAACTGAAGTGGAGTATGCTTCACAAGCCAACAATCCCAACCCTGTTGTCATGAAGGCATAGCCCAACCAACCTAGATGAGATCCGTGTGGTCCATCTATTCAAGGATGTTTTTCCGAGGAATTGCCTGGTATGCCGCCAGACCGGGATATTGAGTTCGTGATTGAACTTATTCCTGGAACATCCCCTATATCTCAGAGACCCTACCGGATGAATCCAGAAGAACTGGTGGAATTGAAGAAGCAGTTAGCTGATCAGCTCAGTAAAGGTCTGATTCGCCCAAGCGCATCACCTTGGGGATCACCTATCATCTTCGTGGACAAAAGAGACGGTACCACACGCCTGTGTGTGGATTATCGCAAGCTCAATGATGTAACCATCAAGAACAAGTACCCCTGCCCAAGATCGAGGATCTGTTCGATCAGATGAACGGAGCCCGAGTCTTTTCTAAGATCGATCTTCGGACAGGTTATCACCAGTTGAAGATTCGAGAGTCTGACATTCCCAAAACCGCCTTCACCACCGGTACGGATTGTTTGAATACACCGTTATGTCCTTTGGCTTGACCAATGCCCCAGCTTATTTCATGAATCTCATGAATAAGATCTTCATGGAGTACCTCGACAAATTCGTGGTTGTCTTCATTGATGATATCCTTATCTACTCCAAGACTGAAGAAGAGCATGCTGAACATCTGCGTTTGGTTTTGGAGACCCTCAGAGAACACAAACTATATGCCAAATTTAGTAAGTGTGAATTTTGGCTAAGTGAAGTGGCATTCCTCGGACATGTTGTGTCTGCAGGAGGAATCTCTGTTGACCCCGAGAAAATCAAAGCCATTCTAGACTGGAAATCACCTACCAGTGTAACGGAAATCCGAAGTTTTCTCGGACTAGCCGGTTACTACCGCAAGTTCGTTGAAGGATTCTCCAGTATAGCCAAACCCATGACCCAGCTGTTGAAGAAGGATAAGAAGTTTGAATGGACCCAGAAGTGTGAAGATAGTTTCAGAACTGAAGAAGAGATTGACTTCAGCCCCAATCCTAATCATGCCAGACGTCACCAAGAGTTTCGACGTGTATTGTGATGCTTCACGTCTCGGACTTGGTTGCGTTCTGATGCAAGAAGGAAAAGTTGTGTCGTACCTGTCTCGACAGTTGCGACCGCATGAAGGGAATTACCCAACCCATGACCTGGAGTTAGCAGCTGTGGTTTTTGCTTTAAAAAAATGGCGACCCTATCTTGTGGGTCATCGCTGCGAGGTCTATACAGATCACAAAAGCTTGAAGTACATTTTCACTCAGAAGGAGTTGAATCTGAGGCAGAGAAGGTGGATGGAATTGATTAAGGACTATGATGTCGGAATTCATTACCATCCCGGAAAAGCCAATGTGGTAGCCGATGCCTAAGCCGGAAGCCATGCACCCTGAATACCCTAATCCAAGCAGAGCAGCCAACCTTATTTAAGGAGTTCGAAGATTTCGGACTTGAATTGGTTAGCTATGGATATCTTGCCAACCTGGAGTTAGCCCCAACCCTGTTGGACCAAATCAAAGAAGCCCAGAAGGGTCATGAGAGTATTGAAGGTATTAAGAAAAAGGTACCCCTTGATAAAGCACCTGGTTTTGCCATAGATGCTGAAGGAGTTCTGAGATTCAAAGGACGCCTATGTGTGCCCGATGATAAGGAACTTAAAGGTCTAATCCTGAAAGAAGCCCACAATACCCCATACTCGATCCACCCCGGAGGAACCAAGATGTACCAAGATCTTCGTGAGAAGTTTTGGTGGCATGGAATGAAGCGGGAAATTGGATCTTCGTGGCCAAGTGTGATAATTGTCAGCGAGTCAAAGCAGAGCATCAGCGCCCTGCCGGATTGCTCCAACCCCTTAAGACCCCCGAGTGGAAATGGGATGAAATTGGAATGGATTTCATTACCGGACTTCCTAGGTCAAACCGAGGCCATGATTCAATCTGGGTCATAGTCGACCGATTGACCAAGGTTGCCCATTTCATTCCGGTCAACACCACTTATAGAGGGAACCAGTTAGCAGACTTGTATATCTCCAGAATAGTAAGCCTGCACGGAGTGCCTAAGAGGATTGTATCTGACAGAGGCACGCAGTTCACCTCACGATTCTGGAAAGCTCTTCATGAAGCCCTCGGAACCCATTTATCATTCAGCACAGCCTATCACCCTCAGACCGGAGGACAGACTGAGCGAGTAAACCAGATTCTGGAAGATATGCTTCGTGCATGTGTCCTAGCCTATGGCTCTAAATGGGAAGATTGCCTTCCATTTGCAGAGTTTTCCTATAACAATAGTTATCAGTCTAGCCTGCAAATGGCCCCATTTGAAGCACTTTACGGAAAGAAGTGTCGTACACCCTTGAACTGGTCCGAGACCGGAGAAGGAAAAGTGTTTGGACCAGATACCCTCCGTGAAGCCGAGGAGCAAGTCCAACTTATCCGTGAGCGTCTCAAAACAGCCCAATCCCGTCAGAAAAGTTATGCTGATCCCAAGCGGCGTGACGTCACTTTTCAACCTGGAGATTTTGTCTATCTTCGGGTGACACCACTCAAAGGGATGCAACGTTTCCATGTCAAAGGAAAGTTGGCACCCAGATATATTGGACCTTTCAAGACTCTTGCCCGTCGCGGAGAAGTAGCCTATCAGCTAGAGTTACCCCCAGAGTTATCGGAATTTCATGACGTCTTCCACATTTCGCTGCTCCGGAAGTGTCTTGAAGTTCCTGACCAGCCCGACGTTTTCAAGAACATTGACCACCAATCCATCGACCTGAACCATGATCTGACCTACCGCGAGAGACCATTCAAAATTCTCGACGAAGATATTCGTCTCACCCGGAGGAACAAGATCAAGTTTTACAAAGTCCAGTGGACTAATCATTCCGAAGAGGAAGCAACTTGGGAACGTGAGGACTATCTTAGAAGCGAGTTTCCCAACCTCTTTAGCACCTAAGCCTAGAAAATCTCGGGACGAGATTTATTCTAAGGGGGGAAGGATCTGTAACATCCCAAATCTGTAACCCTGTTTTATTAGCCAAAAATGTGGGCCAACAAAAATTTTCTGTTACTTTATGTGTGCTTGCTTGTGTTTGCTTGCTTGAGTGGTGTTTCCTTAAAATAAAAATTTGAAAACAAAGAAAAGAAGCACAACAAATTGTTTCCCACATAAAGTAATGTGACAAAAGTCACACAAACTTTTTCTATCTTCTTAAGAAAATCAAAATTTGATCTTCAAAACAAAACTTCAGTGGGGTGACATGGTGATCACTTCCACTCTACCCTCATATTCTTTTCCTCTCTCTATTTTAATTCTATTCTAAATCCTATTTTCAAATTTTCCAAATGTTTCTTTAACTTTGGAAAACCATCAAAATCTTCAAACTACACTACCAAATTAAATCATCCAGTGGTGGCACAAACCCTGGAAAAATATTTGGAAACAAATTATGAAAAGAAATTTCAAAATTTCAAATTTGGTTTTGGTTCAGGGATTTGATCGAACACATGTCGAGCACCACTGTGTTCATCTCTGAGCCGAAATTCAACTTCCAAATTCGAGCTCGTTTTTGAGAAATCGAGCTGTCCAGCAGCATCTCCACACTCACCTCACCTCACTCACTCGAGGGAAGGAGAAGAAACGTGCTCGTTGACCCCAGAGGAGGCAAGGCGATGCCGCCACGCCATTGCCGTCCCTGGCAAGCTCCCGCACGGGTCACCTCGCGGGCAGAGCTGAAGCGACGCCGAGACGACGCCGCGCCGTGCCCGCCACACCACCCAAGCCCCTCCGCCTCTGCACGACGAGACCTGAGCGCCGCAGAGCCCTCTGGCGTGTGCGACGTCCGCGCCAGAGCACGCCGTGCGTCGCGTCGACGCCGAGGTCCACGGCACGCCCTGCACGCCTTCGTGCTGCCCTACCTCTCCCCTCTGGTCCAGTCACCTCCGCCGCGTCGCGTCCGAACCCCTCTGCCCCTCTGCTGCCTTGCACGCGCACGAGCCGGCCCCAGCGCACGCACCCGTGCTCGCCGCACGCCATGGCCGGCCGAGCACGGCATCGACGCCCCACGCGTTACCCTGTCCCCCTCGACCACTGACCGTTCCTGCAGCACCCCCTCGCTCCCCGCAACCCCTCTGGCGCCCTCAGCCGGACCCAGCGCCACCACCTTCCTCTCCCCTCCACCGAGCCGTGGAAACGCCGACCGTCTGCGCCGCTATAAAAACCCACCCCCGCACCCTCTCTTCTCCACACACCTCCACCACCTCCCTCTCACACTCCTCACCTCAGAGCATCGCCAGGAAGGCGAGCTTTCCCCTGCAGCCACCGTGCACACGCACGGCAGTGCGCTGCCGCGTCGAGGAAGAGGTCGACCACGGCCAGGTCGCACCCCTCTTCCCCTGCTCTCTCTCTGGCCCCTGCCCGCACCACCATTACTCCCTTGCTCACCCGCCACGATTTGCCGGTGTTTCTTGCACAGCAGCGTCGCGGAGGACTCGCCGGAGTTAGCGCACGGCCGCGGAGGAGGAGCTGAGCACGCCGTCGACGGTTGGAGCCGTCCCTGCACGCGCAACTTGTCCCAGAAGCTCCCCACTCCCTCCGCCGTCGATTCCGATCATCTCCGCCACCTCCCGTGCTCTCAGGTGAGCTATCCGTGCTCGTCACCGTCGCCGGCGCGGCGGCGCCGCCCATTTATGGTTGACGCCGTTCGCGGCCACTGTGCGCCGTTGGATCTATATCCAACGGTAGCATACCGCTTCGTTTGTTTACACGCCGACAAGCGGGACCCACCCGTCAGCGTTTTAAACATTATCCACACGCGGGAATTTTTCCACTGAGTCACTGACCACCCGACCCCACATGTCATAGTTTTAAACATTATCCAGAGGAGATGATTTTCCAAATTCTTTTTCTCTGAATAAGTCAGTACTGGACCTAGTTTAGAAATTCAAAATCTCGAGTTCTAGGAATCCAAATAAATCAAACTCAACTGTTCTGGAAAGCTTATGAAATTCTTAAACTCACCAAAGTGGTCTCACCCCATTTAATTAAATAATAAAAATGTATTAGTAAAAATGCTCCAGAAGGTTTAAAACACTAAACCATTTGTTTCTGGAGTTATATAAATCCAAATAACTTGAAACCAATTTTGGTAGCTTTGTATTAGGATCCTTTAGCTCCCCAAATTTTGGTAGAATTAATTGAGTAGTATAAAATCCTTAGCCTTTGGTTGAACTTCAGTGCACCCTTCTGCACTAAAACAATTAGTGTGAACTGTTGGTAGATCCAATTGATCTAAAACCAATTTTGTTAGGTCACACTCAACCAAGGTTAGATACCCCTAAAAGGATTTAATTTTTGGAGCAACCAAATTTGTTTGGTAGCTAAAACTTGTTTAAAACCCTTCTGAAGTAAAACAGATGTGTAGGGAGTTTTGTAACTCCAAATGATCCCAAACCAATTGGGTGATCTTCTACACACCAGTAGCTATCCATAGAATTTTAGTTTGAATTTTTGTGACAAACATAGATTAAATGGTGAATTAATTAGTGTACAACTAGTTTCTGCCTTAGTTTGAAATTAATTAAATAAAATTTAATTCAATCAATTTGAAACCACCTTGTGTTGCTTGATGTATACAGTAGCTATTTGCAGCATTGTGATTGTTATGATGTGTTGATGCTTGAGCTAGTATAGTGATTGTTTGTTTTGATTGTTTAACGTTTAGACGATACCGTTGACGGATTTATCGAGGAAGGAGGTTTTATTGAACCAGAAGACCAGGATCAGTACCACTTTGTGGATCAAGGCAAGCTACTTCACTGAGCTTGCACTTCTATACCTCTATTTTAATCACATGAGTCTTCACTAGTATCAAAGATTTTTAAAACCTTTTACAAAGATATGAAAAACTATTTTGCCACCCTTGTAGATATATAAGGTAATTATCTTCAACTATAGGATGGAAAAAAAAAATGTTTATTCAAAACTCTTTTAAAAGTACTCGAATGAAGTTGAAGTACCGAACGGTCGGTATGAAGATGGTAAAGCAGAGTTTGGTGTTGTTTTTGGAAGGAAAAATGCACATTGTGTCCTGGTACTTACATCCCCAGCCAAAAATCTGTGCGACCACATTTACCCACATATGGGCAAGGGCGTAGTCATACAATTTGCCTGTGCTAGTACTGGAGGCCTCACAACGAGGATAACCTCGTTCCATGAGGGGATGGTCTGAGGACCTACCCCCTGACCTGGGTCCTCTTCATTGTTGTCTACCGGAAGCCGGTATGGATGTGTCGGAGGAAGAGGATTGAAGGGCTCCCTTGGGTCCGCCGGGCAGAACTACGAGTCCCCACACTTAGTTTCTGAGGATTTGAGTGTCGATGGAAAGTGTCGTAGCGGCAGGGTCCTATACTAGCATGAGCAAAGGACAGGCTATGGCCGGGAACTCAACTTCGCATACCTCCGGTATGGCGGGACGTGGCTGACACGATGAGTGACCGGATGGGTGTGGGAAAAGCGTACTACCTCTGCAGAGGGTAAAACTATTCGAATAGCCGAGTCCTCGGATACGGACAGTTGGGAAGAACTACTAAGGCCATGTGCAAAGTTTTGCAAACTCTGGAGTTGTGTTGAGGAAATTGACTTGGAAAGGGTTATTTCCCACCTGTGCCAATGAGTTGGTACGAGGTGGTGAGGGGTTTGGAACCATAACCAGGTTATGGTTGGATACCGGAAGAGTTCCGGAAAAACAGTTAAAATGGTGTTTTCTTAAAGGATAAACTTCTTCTCTCTCCCCTTTTCGAAAAAGGTTTTTGAGAGTTTTTCAAATAAAAGTTTTTAAAATAAAACTAGTGCTTACTCTAGTTGGGGTAGTTTGCGAGTACAATCAAATGTACTCATATTGGTTTCGTCCCTGGCTATTGTCTTAGCCAGATTTCGAGGAACCCTGCGTTGAAGAGGAGTTTGGCGACGTCTATGCGAACTAAGATCTTCATAAGTCAGCTGCCTGTCGGGTGTTGTCGAGTTGGTTTAGCCCTACTACCGTAGCTTCCGCTGAATAAAGATGGTTTGGCCCTTGAAGGCACCTATGTATAATTAGGCCTGTATGGCCAGGTTTGTAAGACTTTAAACTCGGTGTTGTATGGATGTAAACTTTGATATTCAGTTCGGATTATGTGCAACGACAGACTGATCACGGGATCGTTGTGTTAAGCATAATCGGGTATTTCGGACGGCTAGTCCGGAGTCCCCACAGAGGGCGATGAGGCGCAAGGCGGAAATAAACATGGACACAAATGGTATGTGCACACCCCCAAAGTCATTTCTTGCATTTTCAAATTCAAGTATTGCTGCTAAATTGAATAGTGTAGGGTTTTCTTTGGGAAATAATGTTGAAAAAATAACAATGTCGACTAATGCACTAAGACATTTGGAATACGACCGGTTAAGGGTCAACCCAAAGGTCTCGTGTAAGTCGCACATTGCCCACATGGATGACGAGGAGCAAAATGACACAATTGATGTCCAGTTCTTCTCACACCTAGTGGGCGATGTATCGGAGGTGGCTTAGATGAGGCGGTGCTGAGCTCATTATATGACCTCAAAGCATCTGACCGCAAGTCTAAAGCCGACTCTAATAAGAAAAAAAACAAAACACCACAAAAAAAGGCGAAGTTCTCCACACCTCCAATTGTTTCCCAATGAATGGCATATTCGAGAACAGCAGAGGTCTTCGCGACTTGGCTAAACATGCTCGTATTTCTGATTTTATTCGGGATCATCGTTTGGATTTTGTGGGAATTTCCGAGACTGGCAAACGGGACTTCTCAGCGAGCCTACTAAACCGCTTGTCTGGTGGTGTAGAGTTCACTTGGAGGTCTCGTCCGCCACGTGGTCGTCTGGGGGCATCTTATTAGGCGTCAGAACAGAGACCATGGATGTATTGGCTAGTTTGGAAGGTGACTTTCATATTAAGGTTCACATCCGTAACAAGGCTGACAACTTCATATGGACTCTTGTCGCTGTGTATGGGGCTGCCCAAGATGAGCATAAACCTGCTTTTCTCAGAGAGTTGGTGAACTTAGCAAAAGATAACCCATATCCTATAATTATAGGAGGTGATTTTAACTTGCTAAGGTTTCCACATGAGAAGAGTTGAGGCAGATTTGACAACAGATGGCCTCTCTTATTCAATGCTGTTATTGACAGTCTTAGTCTAAGAGAGGTGTCGATGGTTGGGAGGCAATTTACTTAGGCTAATAGCCTCCCAGAGCCAACATATGAGAAACTGGACCGTGTATTGATGGACTCGGATTGGGAAATTAAATACCCTCTAGTCTCAGTACGGGTCCTCGAACGTATAGAGGCATTGTCAGATCATGCTCCCATACTCCTAACCACGGGAACTACTAACCCATTGTGCAAACGCCAATTCAAATTTGAATTGGGTTGGTTGCATAGGGATGGGTTTTTGAGATGGTAAAAAGGGTGTGGGAAAGTCCGGTGCCTGGTCTAACTCCAATCCAAAGGTGGAATAATAAATAAGCGCATTGCGCGAACACCTGGAAGGTTGGGCGAGACATATGGTTGGCCAATTAAAAAATGAGAAGCTCCGATTGTCATCTATTATAGATGAACTAGAGGCTGCTGCGGAAGTTAGACCCCTATCAACGCAAGAGATCGAATTAAAAAATCGCTCTAATGCCGAGATGGCGGGTCTTCTTCGTGAAGAGGAGATCAAATGGTACCAACGATCTAAGGCCCAATTTATTCAGGAAGGTGATGCGAATACGAGATACTTTCATAGTCTTGCTAATGGAAGACATAGAAAGAAACTCATTCATTCCTTATCCCAGGAAGAGGGTACGATTGAAGGCCATGAGCAATTGAAATCCTACATCACGAAGTACTATAAAAATCTTTTTGGAGAGCCGGATGCAGATAATCTCTCGCTGGACGAATCCCAAAAGATGATATCCCGCAGGTTTCCGATCAGGAAAACGCCCATCTGACTGCTCCTTTCTCTATGGAGGAGGTGAAGAAGGCGGTATTCCAAATGGAACACAACAAAGCACCGGGTCCGGATGGTTTTCCCGCAGAGTTTTATCAAACTTTCTGGGACATAATCCAATCGGATTTGCTTGAGATGTTTCAGGATCTTCATGCTGGACATCTTGAGTTGTTTCGCCTAAATTTCGGTGAGATAATTTTGCTGCCAAAGGTTAATGGAGCAGAAAGGATTCAACAATATAGACCTATCTGTCTTCTTAACGTTAGCTTCAAGATTTTCACTAAAACCGCTACTATTAGGCTTAAGTCGGTGGCTGATCATGTTGTGAGACCCACTCAGACGGCGTTTATGCAAGGTCGCAATATTCTTGATGGAGTTGTGATTTTACATGAAACTGTTCATGAGATGCATCGGAAAAAGCTTAATGGAGTCATCCTAAAAATTGACTTTGAAAAGGCTTATGATAAAGTCAAGTGGTCTTTCTTGCAACAAACGCTCAGAATGAAAGGTTTTTCAGCTGAGTGGCGCGTAATGATTCATAATTTTGTTTCCGAGGAAGTGTCGCCATCAAAGTCAATGACGATGTTGGTAGAAACTTCCAGATGAAAAAGGGATTACGGCAAGGCGATCCATTATCACCTATATTGTTTAATATAGTTGCTGATATGTTAGCCATAATCATTGAGCGAGCAAAGTCCGAGGGCAAATTGTGGGAGTGGTACCGCATCTAGTGGATGGCGGATTATTCATTCTACAATACGCTGACGATACAATTCTTTTTATGGAACATGATATGGAGAAGGCAAGAAACCTGAAATTAATATTATCAGCGTTCGAGCAACTTTCCGGTCTAAAAATCAATTTCCATAAAAGTGAAGTGTTTTGTTTTGGCGACGCCCATGAGGAGGCTGCTCAATGTGCTAAATTATTTGTCTGTGGGCTGGGTCAGTTTCCAATAAGCTATCTCGGCATCCCAATTCACTTTAGGAGGCTAACGATAGCTCAATGGAAACATGTTGAGGAAAGACTACAAAAGAGGCTAAGTAGCTGGAAAGGAAAATTATTTTCCTTAGGAGGGAGATTGGTGCTCATAAATTCAGTCCTAACTAATATGGTGTTGTATATGATATCTTTCTTTCAACTACCAAAGGGAGTCTTGCATCGATTGGATTACTTTCGATCCCGATTCTTTTGGCAAGGGATAATGAAAAAAAGAAATACCGGCTGGCAAAATGGGACGTAGTGTGCCGCCCTAAGGACCATGGTGGTCTTGGCATTCATGATCTTCAGGTCAAGAATCAAGCTCTTCTTGGTAAGTGGCTGTTTAAGCTACCGACGGAAGAGGGGTGTGGCAAACCCTCCTTAGGAGAAAATACATAGGCTCAAGTGCGTTATCACAGGTTTCTTGGAAAGCCGGTGATTCCCATTTTTGGGCGGCTTAATGGCGACGAAGAAATTCTTCTTCCCATATGGCTCTTTCTCCATTAAGGATGGGTCTGAGATAAGGTTCTGGGAGGATACATGGTTGGGTACTACCCCACTCCGAGAACAATATCCAGCATTATATGGTATTGTCCAAGGACGTCATAAGAGTGATACGCTTGCTCAAGTACTGGTTGATAATCATCCTACTGTGACGTTCCGTAGAGATCTTGTTGGACCCAGGTTGGCATCTTGGCATGAGTTGCTCCAGCGACTCGCTACTGTCAATTTGTCTCAAGGGACCGATGAGTTTCGGTGGAATTTACTCAAGTGTGGTAAATTCTCCGTGGACTCCATGTATACAGCACTAGTTCAGCCGGATGTGCCAGTAGATAATAATAAGAAAATCTGGAAGATGAAAATTCCACTGAAAAACAAAGTTTTTGCGCGGTATCTTCGTCGAGGAGTAATTCTACAAAAGACAACCTTGCTAAACGCAATTGGCATGGGAGTAAACAGTGTGTCTTCTGTCATAAAGACGAGACAATCAAACATCTGTTCTTCGAGTGCAAATTTGCTAGTTCTATATGGTCAATCATCCAGATAGGTTCTACTATTTACCCACCTACAAGCATTGCTAATATTTTTGGCAATTGGCTGAATGGAGTGGATAATAGGTTCAAACAACTTATTAGGGTGGCAGCGCTTGCCGTAATATGGTCGCTTTGGCTATGTAGGAATGACAAGGTTTTTAATGATAAAAAATGCTCTCTTATGCAGGTTATCTACAGGACTACTGCTACACTCCGTTCGTGGTCTCAGTTGCAACGTGTGGGGGCATCGAGACCTGTTTATGGAGGTGTGTACAAGACTGGAGGATACGGCGAGAGACTTTTTATCCCTACTTGGATGGCAGCATAATTTGCGGATCGGCCCTCCACCACCATAGGCGTTTCTACAATTTCTCATTTTGATATGTAATTTGCCTTGTTTATTTCATTTCGTACTACAGACTTGTTTCGGCTGTGTGCATCTTTGTTATGCAGAAGCTGGGTGTAATGCTTAAACATTTTAAGTAATAGACTCCCTTTATCTAAAAAAAAAGCTAGTTACCGGAACATCACACACCTCAAGGCAAAATGAGTCTACAACCTAATAAATGTTATCATGCATGACACCACAAATAAGTTACTACCCACTATAGAGATAGTAACAATATGTAGTAACATAAGTGTGGATCTGTGTATTCATATTTTCAAAACTCTACATTTTGTCAGATTTGTCATTTTTGTGTAGCCCATAATATAAATATTTGAAATTAATATTTTGCACGTTTATGCGATACACTATTGACTACAACCGGAATTTTGTTTCTCAAACATTCGAAACTTTTATATATGATTTTCGAGTTAAAAAAAACAAGATCACGGGTGCTCGGGAGCCAAAGACACTTCCCGCTAACTCTAGCATCAATGATAATGTTAGTACCACTGTGATACGTCTCCAACGTATCCATAATTTCTGCTGTTCCATGCTTATATTATACCATTTGCTACATGTTTTATATACACTTCATATCACTTTTATGCATTTTCTGGGACTAACCTATTAACAAGATGCCACAGTGCCAGTTCCCTGTTTTCTGCTGTTTTTGGTTTCAGAAAGTTACTTCTGGAAATATTCTCGGAATTGCACGAAACAAAAGGCCAAGTCCCTATTTTTCCAACACGTACACGGAGTCCGAAGGAGAGACGAAGGAGAGCCACGAGGTGGCCAAACCACCTGGCGGCGCGGCAGTGGGCCCAGCCGCGCCAGCCTGTGGTTTGGGCCCCTCGGGGGTCCGCCGACATCGCCCCTTCGCCTATTTATTCCCCGAGACGTGAAAACCCTAAAACACCGAGCCTTTCATCCAGAACATATTCGCTGCCGCCGCCGTCGTCAACCCTAACTCGGGGGGTTCTGAAGCTCTTCCCGGCACCCTGCCGGAGAGGGGAATCATCACCGGAGGGCTCTACATCGCCATGCCCGCCTCCGGAGTGATGCGTGAGTAGTTCATCCTTGGACTATGGGTCCATAGCAGTAGCTAGATGGTTGTCTTCTCCACTTGTGCCATCATGTTTAGATCTTGTGAGCTGCCTATCATGATCAAGATCATCTTATTGTAATGCTACATGTTGTGTTTGCTGGGATCTGACTTATATTGATACCTATGTGGAGCTGAATATTATATTATCATGTCTATGTCATTTGTGATCTTGCATGCTCTCCGTTACTTGTTGAAGCCTTGGCCAAGTGAATACTTGTAACTCCAAGAGGGGGTATTTATGCATGATAGTTGGGTTCAACCTCTATTTAACCTGGGATAGTGACAGCAAGTTCTAAGGTTGTAGATGTGTTGTTGCCACTAGGGGTAAAACAGCAATGCTTTATTCAAGGATGAATGTATTGTTTACATTACGCACATTACTTAATGCAATTGTCTGTTGCTTGCAACTTAATACTGGAAGGGGTACGGATGTTAACCGGAAAGTGGACTATTTAGGCATAGATGCATGCTGGATAGCGGTCTATGTACTTTGTCGTAATGCCCAAATGAATCTCATAGTAGACACCACAGCTCACACATGCATGTTATATGCACTTATCAATTGTCAATTGCCCAGCTGTAATTTGTTTACCCAGCATGTTAGTTATCTTATTGGAGAGACACCACTAGTGAACTGTGGACCCCGGTCCATTCTTTTACATCTGAAATACAATCTACTGCAATCATTGTTCTCTACTGTTTTATGCAAACAAACATCATTTCCATTCGATACGTTTAACCCTTTGTTTTCAGCAAGCCGGTGAGATTGACAACCTCACTGTTAAGTTGGGGCAAAGTAATTTGATTGTGTTGTGCAGGTTCCACGTTGGCACCGGAATCCCTGGTGTTGCGCCGCACTACACTCCTTCACCAACACCTTCGAAGCAAACCTCGTTTTCCTACTGGTTCGATTAAACCTTGGTTTCATACTGAGGGAAAACTTGCTGCTGCACTCATCATACCTTCCTCTTGGGGTTCCCAACTGACGTGTGACGTACAAGCATTGTTTCTGGCACTGTTGCCGGGGAGATATTCCCTCGTCAACTTAGAGCTAGCAACACGTTTTCTGGCGCCGTTGCCGGGGAAAACCGAATTGCTTCTGCAAGGGGAGTCTCTCACACCCAATCTCTTTACTTTGTTATTTGTCTTGCTTAGTTTATTTTTATTTAGTCTTGTTTGCTCTCTTTATCAAAAACACAAAAAAATTAGTTACTTGTTTAATTCAGTTTGATTTTGTTTTTCAAAATGAGTACTCCTGAGAACACTAAGTTGTGTGACTTCACTAGCACAAACAACAATGATTTCATATGCACTCCTATTGCTCCACCTGCTTCTACAGCAGAATTTTATGAAATTAAACCTGCTCTATTAAATCTTGTTATGAAAGAGCAATTTTCTGGTGTTAGTACTGATGATGCTGCTGCCCATCTTAATAACTTTGTTGAACTTTGTGAAATGCAAAAGTATAAGGATATGGATGGGGATATTATAAAACTGAAACTTTTTCCTTTCTCCTTGAGAGGAAGAGCTAAAGAATGGTTGCTTTCTTTGCCTAGAAATAGTATTGATTCTTGGACAAAATGCAAAGATGCTTTCATAGGGAAATATTATCCTCCTGCTAAGATTATATCCTTGAGAAGTAGCATTATGAATTTTAAACAACTTGATAATGAACATGTTGCTCAAGCTTGGGAAAGAATGAAATCTTTGGTGAAGAATTGTCCCACTCATGGACTGACTACTTGGATGATCATCCAAACCTTTTATGCAGGATTAAATTTTTCCTCAAGGAACTTATTGGATTCAGCCTCTGGAGGAACCTTTATGTCCATCACTTTAGGTGCAGCAACAAAGCTACTTGATGATATGATGATCAACTATTCCGAATGGCACACCGAAAGAGCTCCTCAAGGTAAGAAGGTAAATTCTGTTGAAGAAACCTCCTCTTTGAGTGATAAGATTGATGCTATTATGTCTATGCTTGTGAATGGTAGATCTCATGTTGATCCTAATAATGTTCCTTTAGCTTCATTGGTTGCTCAAGAAGAGCATGTTGATGTAAACTTCATTAAAAACAACAACTTCAACAACAATGCTTATAGGAATAATTTTGGTAGCAACAACTATAAGCCTTATCCTTCAAATGGTTATGGCAATTCTTATGGTAATTCCTACAGCAACAATAGAAGTGTGTCCTCTGATCTTGAAGCTATGCTTAAAGAATTTATTAGCACACAAAAAGCTTTCAATAAAACTGTTGAGGAAAAGTTTGAAAAAATTGATGATCTTGCTTCTAAAGTTGATAGTCTTGCTCATGATGTTGAAATTCTAAAACTGAAAGTTATGCCTAATGAAGTTAAAGATACTAAGTCATTTGCTACAGCAAATGCCATCCAAGTTCGAATTGATAATAATATTAGGATGTTGGCTGAATTGCATGCTAGGTGGGAAAAAGAGGAAGAACTTGAAAAAGAGAATAGTATAGTTAGAGTTTGTACTATCACCACCACTAGTAATGCTAATGTTTTACATGCTAGTAAGCCTCCTACTATTGATGGTAATGTTATTGGTGTTGGTAATGTCTCTACTACTTCTGCAAAGCGTTTGAAATTGCCTAAAACTGCTGAAACTTTTTCTGATAAAAGTGCTGAAATTTTTCAAACTATTGGAGACAATGGTTCCACCACCATTGACAATAATGATTTTGATTTTGATGATTGTAACATCTCTGAAGTTATTATGTTCTTGCAAAAATTAGCTAGAAGTCCCAATGCTAGCACTATTAATTTGGCTTTTACAAAGCATATTACAAATGCTCTTTTGCAAGCTAGGGAGGAGAAGTTGAAACTTAAAGCTTCTATTCCTAGGAAATTAGAAGATGGTTGGGAACCCATCATTAAGGTAAAGGTGAATGATTTTGATTGCAATGCCTTGTGTGATCTTGGTGCAAGTATTTCGGTTTTGCCCAAGAAGCTTTATGATATTCTTGATTTGCCACCTTTGGAACATTGTTATTTGGATGTTTTTCTCGCTGATAATGCTATGAAGAAACCTTTGGGGCGAGTTAATGATGTTTTTATTACAGTAAACAATAACCTTGTCCCGTTGATTTTATTGTTATGGATATTGAATGCAATGCATCTTGTCCTATTGTTTTGGGAAGACCTTTTCTTCGAACTGTTGGTGCCATCATTGATATGAAAGAAGGTAATATAAGGTACCAATTTCCTCTCAAGAAAGGTATGGAACACTTCCCTAGGAAGAGAATGAAGTTACCTTTTGACTCTATTGTTAGAGCAAGTTATGATGTTGATGCTTCTTCTCTTGACAACACTTGATTTTCACTTTCTGCGCCTAGCTGAAAGGCGTTAAAGAAAAGCGCTTATGGGAGACAACCCATCGTTTTTATTTGCTGTTATTTTTGTTTTCTTTGAGTCAAGGAGTTTTGTTACTTCTGTAGCAACTCCTTTGTATCTTTATTTTATCGCAATGTTGTGCCAAGTAAAGTTCTATATTGAAAGTTGATGCAAGATTTGGATTTCTGCGCAGTGACAGATTTTTAGCTGTCACGGATTTGAGCTTATCTCCCTGTAGAAAATTCAAAAAATTCTGAAAAAATCACGCATATTCCTGAGATATGTACGCAACTTTCATTATTTTAGGCCAGATCCATCTGAGCAACTTAAGTGCCTCGAAAAAATTCGTCATTCCAGACTGTTCTGTTTTTGACAGATTCTGCCTTTTGTTTTGCATTCGCTCTTTTACTGTGTTTGTGTGGATTTCTTTGCTCCACAAAGCATTGGTGGCTGTAGCTAATGTCCAGAAGCTTTGGGATTGATTGTATCATTACAGAATATGAGAATTTTTGATTATGCACTAACCCTCTAATGAGAACTGTCTTGAGTTTGGTGTGAAGGAAGTTTTCAAGGATCAAGCGAGAAGGGTGATATTATGTGATCAAGAAGAGTGAAAAGCCTAAGCTTGGGGATGCCCCCGTGGTTCATCCCAACCATATTCAGAGAGACTCAAGCGTCTAAGCTTGGGGATGCCCAAGGCATCCCCTTCTTCATCAACAAACTTATCAGGTCATCTCTAGTGAAACTATATTTTAATTCTTTCACATCTTATGCGCTTTACTTGGAGCGTCTGTGTGTTTTTATTTTTGTTTTTGTTTGAATAAATTCGGATCCTAGCAATCCTTGTGTGGGAGAGAGACACGCTCCGCTTTTTCATGTGAATACTCATGTTCTTCACTTATATTTGTTGAGTATTCTTAACTAGCTACTGCAGTGCTTTTAGCTCCTGTTTTTCATGCATCTCTTCGAGCTGTTAGCACTTGTTTATAAATACTCTCTTGCTGCATTATATTATCATTTGGAGAGTTTATGTTTAAATAAATTGATTGGTGTTTGTTTGGAAGAAAGAAAATGCTACATGTAGTAGTTGGTATTGGAAAAGACATATGCATTCTTGTAGATCATTGTCTTGTTTCGATTTGATGCTTTGCAATTGTTTTGAGCTCTCAAGTAGATCATGTTTAAGCTCTTGCATCATGTAGTTAAAGCCTAGTAGTGGAGAACTACCGTAGAGCTTGTTGAGACTTGGGATGCATATTTGTTCTCTCTAAGGTCTAGATATTTTCTGGTAAAATGTTTGAGCAACAAGGAAGACAGTGTAGAGTCTTATAATACTTGCAATATGTTTTTATGTGATTCTTGCTGTACCGGTTTATACTTGTGTTTGCTTCAAACAACCTTGCTAGCCTAAACTCTGTACTGAGAGGGAATGCTTCTCGTGCATCCAAAACTTGAGCCAAAACCCATGCCATTTGTGTCCACCATACCTACCTACTATGTGGTATTTCCTGCCATTCCAAGTAAATATTTCATGTGCTACCTTTAAACTATTCAAAACTTTATTACTCCTTATTTGTGTCAATGTTTTATAGCTCATGAGGAAGTATGTGGTGTTTTATCTTTCAATCTTGTCATTTACTTCTGACAGACTTTCACCAATGGACTAGTGGCATATACATCCGCTTATCCAATAATTTGCAAAAAGAGCTGGCAACGGGGTGCCCAGCCCCAATTAATTACAACTTTCATTAATAATTCTCTTCACATGTTTTGCCCTGATTTATCAGTAAGCAACTTAATTTGCAAATAGACACTCCTCCATGGTATGTGAATGTTGGAAGGCACCCGAGGATTCGGTTAGCCATGGCTTGTGTAAGCAAAAGGTTGGGAGGAGTGTCATCTATAAAGAAACTAAAATACATGTGTAAACAAAAGAGAAGAGGGATGATCTACCTTGCTGGTAGAGATAACGTCCTTCATGGGAGCCGCTCTTGAAAGTCTGGTTGACAAGGGGGTTAGAGTGCCCACTACCATTCGTTGACAACAACAAACACCTCTCAAATACTTATTTTGTGCTCTCTATATGCTTTCGAAAACTTAAAAAGCTCTAGCACATGATTTAATCCCTGCTTCCCTCTGCGAAGGGCCTATCTTTTACTTTATGTTGAGTCAGTTTACCTACTCCTTTCTATCTTAGAAGCAAACACTTGTGTCAACTTTGTGTGCATTGATTCTTACATATTTACTTATTGCACTTGTTATATTGCTTTATGTTGACAACTATCCATGAGATATACATGTTACAAGTTGAAAGCAATGCTGAAACTTAATCATCCTTTGTGTTGCTTCAATGCCTTTTACTTTGAATCTATTGCTTTATGAGTTACCTCTTATGCAAAACTTTTTGATGCTTGTCTTGAAAGTACTATTCATGAAAAGTTTTTGCTTATATGATTCATTGTTTACTCTTTATCTATTTGTTAGCAAACTATAGATCATTGCTTTGAGTCACTTCATTCATGACATGAGCCTTGCAATATATTGATCAAGATTGTGTGAAAGCATGTCTCCTCAGAAATTATTTGTTGTTATCGTTTTACCTACTCGAGGACGAGTAGAACTAAGCTTGGGGATGCTTGATACGTCTCCAACGTATCCATAATTTCTGCTGTTCCATGCTTATATTATACCATTTGCTACATGTTTTATATACACTTCATATCACTTTTATGCATTTTCTGGGACTAACCTATTAACAAGATGCCACAGTGCCAGTTCCCTGTTTTCTGCTGTTTTTGGTTTCAGAAAGTTACTTCTGGAAATATTCTCGGAATTGCACGAAACAAAAGGCCAAGTCCCTATTTTTCCAGCACGTACACGGAGTCCGAAGGAGAGACGAAGGAGCCACGAGGTGGCCAAACCACCTGGCGGCGCGGCAGTGGGCCCAGCCGCGCCGCCTGTGGTTTGGGCCCCTCGGGGGTCCGCCGACATCGCCCCTTCGCCTATTTATTCCCCGAGACGTGAAAACCCTAAAACACCGAGCCTTTCATCCAGAACATATTCGCTGCCGCCGCCGTCGTCAACCCTAACTCGGGGGGTTCTGAAGCTCTTCCCGGCACCCTGCCGGAGAGGGGAATCATCACCGGAGGGCTCTACATCGCCATGCCCGCCTCCGGAGTGATGCGTGAGTAGTTCATCCTTGGACTATGGGTCCATAGCAGTAGCTAGATGGTTGTCTTCTCCACTTGTGCCATCATGTTTAGATCTTGTGAGCTGCCTATCATGATCAAGATCATCTTATTGTAATGCTACATGTTGTGTTTGCTGGGATCTGACTTATATTGATACCTATGTGGAGCTGAATATTATATTATCATGTCTATGTCATTTGTGATCTTGCATGCTCTCCGTTACTTGTTGAAGCCTTGGCCAAGTGAATACTTGTAACTCCAAGAGGGGGTATTTATGCATGATAGTTGGGTTCAACCTCTATTTAACCTGGGATAGTGACAGCAAGTTCTAAGGTTGTAGATGTGTTGTTGCCACTAGGGGTAAAACAGCAATGCTTTATTCAAGGATGAATGTATTGTTTACATTACGCACATTACTTAATGCAATTGTCTGTTGCTTGCAACTTAATACTGGAAGGGGTACGGATGTTAACCGGAAAGTGGACTATTTAGGCATAGATGCATGCTGGATAGCGGTCTATGTACTTTGTCGTAATGCCCAAATGAATCTCATAGTAGACACCACAGCTCACACATGCATGTTATATGCACTTATCAATTGTCAATTGCCCAGCTGTAATTTGTTTACCCAGCATGTTAGTTATCTTATTGGAGAGACACCACTAGTGAACTGTGGACCCCGGTCCATTCTTTTACATCTGAAATACAATCTACTGCAATCATTGTTCTCTACTGTTTTATGCAAACAAACATCATTTCCATTCGATACGTTTAACCCTTTGTTTTCAGCAAGCCGGTGAGATTGACAACCTCACTGTTAAGTTGGGGCAAAGTAATTTGATTGTGTTGTGCAGGTTCCACGTTGGCACCGGAATCCCTGGTGTTGCGCCGCACTACACTCCTTCACCAACACCTTCGAAGCAAACCTCGTTTTCCTACTGGTTCGATTAAACCTTGGTTTCATACTGAGGGAAAACTTGCTGCTGCACTCATCATACCTTCCTCTTGGGGTTCCCAACTGACGTGTGACGTACAAGCATTGTTTCTGGCACTGTTGCCGGGGAGATATTCCCTCGTCAACTTAGAGCTAGCAACACTGATAGCTCATACTCTCGAGCTGTGTAAGCCTCATTATTTTTGAACGGGAACCGACATCAAGGCCCTAGAAGCTGTATTAAGCGGAATGACCTCTTACAAAGATGACCTCACAGAAACTGAAATAACAACAAGGGCCTCAACATTTACAGTAAGGATCCTTAAACATGAAAGAACAACACAGTCAGGCCCTTCATCTTTAGTCGCAACTCTCAGACAGCCTCGAACCGCAGACGCTGGCAACAAAACCACTTGGGTTGAATCCAACATATGGCACTGCGCTGAGACAGAAGATCTCCGGAAAGTCTCCCCACATGGAGGAAGAGAAAACCGTAAAGCTAGCTGAACGTGACTGTACGGAGTGGCCTCCATCGACCAGAGGTCACTTCGGCATGAATGGCCTTCGTGGATGAACTCCGCCAAAACGCTTCAAGATCATTTCCCAGCGCTTCAACTCCTAGCACAACCCCTGACCCTCCGCCTCCCCGGTGCTTATTGTAGGAGACGTTGCCACCGTATCAATCAATACCGTCAAGATCATTCTACGTAATTTGAGGCAGTTAGGTCTTATCTAATTACTGTATATAAAATTATGTTCGTTCAATGTATAATAAATTAATTAAAAGGTTACACGACTAGTTGCACGAAAAACCTGCTACTTTCTCATAAGAATGTTGGATAATTAGGCAATAATTCCATGATTAATTCCAGAATATTAAACATGACTAACACAGCTACTAACATGTGAAATACGAACATACTAGATGTACTAATCAACGTGAACAGTAGCAACATAAACGCCAACAGATCCATGGTAAAACAGTTCGAATTACGTCGCACGTACCGAACGGTTGTAGAGGAAGCATCAGTCGATGCAGACAATTTCACCGCGTCGAAGGCAGCGGTGATGTTGTTGACGATGATGTTGGTGAAGACGGTCGAAGAAGACGACGCCTGCGGAGACGGTCCGCAGCTCCAGCTGGTAGACGACCCGTGGTGGAAGCGGCGAGCAGTCGCGCGAAGCGCTTCCCAAAAACCTAATTCGCCCTCTCCCGTACAGGATCACAAAGGCAAGTGGTTCCGGAGACCTGCTCTCCCAAACGCCGGTGTACGCCGGCGCTCGGGATGGAGTAGACTACGGTGGCAGCGCAAGGTACGAGATGGCGAAACCCTAGATTGGTTCGGTGTGTGACGGCGCACGGTAGTGCAAGGCAATATATAGTGCGGTTCAGAAAACCCTAACGGGTAGAACGTGGGCCGGCCACGTCGCACACGTTCGAGTTGGTTACAGCAGCCCACGATCCGGTAGCGATCCGAATTGGCTAAGTTGTACACGTACGCTAACACGACTCGATTTTCCTGAGCAGCAAAAATATAGGCATCGGCTCGGCTCATTCCAGCAACCCGCGGCGTGTCGTGTCGTGACGAGACGGACGGACGGCGGCGGAGGAGGAGGAGGAGGATGCGCACGAGAGAGCCTTCTATTCTCAACTAGCACACCAAGTGGTACAACACTCCACTATATAAGGTGGTGTTTGTCTCCTCCAACTAGCAATGTGGGACTAAACTTTAGCACCACTTAGCACCTCCAAAATTCTGCCATGCACACGGGCCAATTTGAGATTTTCAGATTTGCTTATTTGGGTTGCCCCATATTGGGCCCAAATTCTAACAATCCCCCACCAGATCTCAAATTCACATTTAGAGATTTTGCCAAACCTCGTTTCTTGTTTATATACCAGTGTTTCAGCAGAGACTGTTAAGTTGAACTTCCGCCTAGAGCTTCAAGCTACATCTACCAGCAACTTGAACAATGGACGAACCTTGAATTGCAAGTTTGGTGCCAATAGACTTCACTCAAAGTCATAACCAGTACGTGGCTGCCAGTAGCCTACCCCGTGGGTGGAGCATATGCGTCATACTCCCTGATCTCTTCATGAGCTTACTAGAGATCACCCAAATCTCATAGACTGCGACGTTTAACAGTCGGACTCATATAGGTGTGTTCTTTCAAGGTCGCTATGTAGGATAGCACCTTTGCTACGGATAGCCAACAGAAACACATTAAGGCATATTGCCAACCTGCCTTACAGAATGTGAGAGTTATGCATCTTCCCACGGAGAGGGTTACAGAATAACTCTCCTCAGTTAAACCACTAGCTTGTTCTTCCCAGGTCCTAATTCACAGGATCTCCGATCACATAGGTTGGGTTACCACTATGGTGTAACGCTCACGGGTCTCAACCCCATCTCCCTCGATTCACTATCTATCACATTACGTGATAGTCCCTTCGTAAAGGGATCTGCCAGGTTTTTGTCTGTTTGAATATAACTAACAGCTATTACTCCGGAGTTTCTCATTTTCCTGACAGACTTCATGCGTCTTTTGACGTGTCTTGATGACTTCGCGTTATCCTTAGCACTGTTCACTTTCATGATAACCGTTTGGTTGTCACAGTTCATAAGGATGGCCGGTAATGGTTTCTCAACCACCAGCAAGTCCATCAAGAGCTCACGCAGCCATTCTGGCTCAACAGAAGCTGTATCTAAAGCAGCAAGTTCTGCTTCCATGGTTGACCTCGTCAAAATGGTCTGTTTGCAAGACCTCCATGACACTGCGCCACCTCCAAGAATAAATGCATATCCACTTGTGGCGTAGAGCTCATCAACATCTGAGATCCAGTTCGCATCACAATATCCCTCAAGCACCGCAGGGTGCCCTGAATAGTGAATCCCATAACTCATTGTACCGTTCAGATAGCGCATGACCCTTTCAAGTGCATGCCAATGATCAATACCCGGGTTAGACATGAACCTAATCAACTTGCTCACAGCAAAAGAGATATCAGGTCTCGTCGCGCTCGCAAGGTACATGAGTGAACCGATCACTTGAGAATATCATAATTGATCTCTCGTTTCCTTTTTATTCTTTCTGAGTGTCACACTGGGATCATAGGGTGTTGGAGAAGGCTTGCTGTCTATATAACCAAAGCGGCTCAAGACCTTCTCAACATAGTGTGATTGCGTTAACGTAATCCCGCTCTCATCCCTAATCAACTTAATGTTCAGGATCACATCAGCTTGTCCCAGATTTTTCATATCAAAGCTTTTTGACAGAAAAGACTTGACCTCATTTATCACTATCATGCTTGTACCGAAAATAAGTATGTCATCAACATACAAGCATAATATAACACTATCGCCCCCACCATGGCGATAATACACACACTTGTCAGCCTCATTAATGGCAAAGCCTGCAGACGTAAGAGTGCTGTCAAACTTCTCATGCCATTGCTTAGGTGCTTGCTTCAGCCCATACAAAGATTTTAACAATTTGCACACCTTTTCTCTCTTCACCTTTTACCACAAACCCATCAGGCTGATCCATATAGATTTCCTCTTCCAACTCTCCGTTAAGGAAAGCTGTCTTTACGTCCATTTGATGAACGATAAGACCATAGGAGGCAGCCAGGGAAAGTAGTACACGAATGGTGGTAAGTCGAGCAACAGATGAATATGTGTCAAAGTAATCTTCGCCTTCACGCTGGGGGTAGCCCTTGGCCACAAGCCGTGCCTTGTACTTCTCAATAGTACCATCAGGCCTTAGCTTCATCTTGAACACTCACTTACAACCCACATGTTTGTAGCCGTAGGGTCGCTCAGATAATTTCCAAGTTCCATTAGAAAGAATCGAGTCCATCTCATTATGGACAACTTCTTTCCAATCATCAGCATCAGGAGATGCAAATGCCTCTGCAATGGACGTGGAGTATTGTCCACAAGGTACACAATGAAATCATCACCAAAAGACTTTTCAGTCCTTTGTCTCTTGCTCCTTGATACGTCTCCAACGTATCTATAATTTCTGATGTTCCATGCTTATATTATACCATTTGGTACATGTTTTGTATACACTTCATATCATTTATGCATTTTCTGGGACTAACCTATTAACAAGTTGCCACAGTGCCAGTTCCCTGTTTTCTGCTGTTTTTGGTTCCAGAAAAGTATTTCTGCGAATATTCTCGGAATTGCACGAAACAAAAGGCCAAGTCCCTATTTTTCCAACACGTACACGGAGCCCGAAGGAGAGACGAAGGGGAGCCACGAGGTGGCCAAACCACCTGGCGGCGCGGCCCCCTTCTGCCGCGCCAACTGGTGAGGAGGCCCACCTCGGGCTCCACCGACGTTGCCCCTTCGCCTATTTATTCCCCGAGACGCGAAAACCCTAAAACACCGAGCCTTTCATCCAGAACATATTCGCTGCCGCCGCCGTCGTCAACCCTAACTCGGGGGGTTTCTGAAGCTCTTCCCGGCACCCTGCCGGAGAGGGGAATCATCATCGGAGGGCTCTACATCGCCATGCCCGCCTCCGGAGTGATGCGTGAGTAGTTCATCCTTGGACTATGGGTCCATAGCAGTAGCTAGATGGTTGTCTTCTCCACTTGTGCCATCATGTTTAGATCTTGTGAGCTGCCTATCATGATCAAGATCATCTTATTGTAATGCTACATGTTGTGTTTGCTGGGATCTGACTTATATTGATACCTATGTGGAGCTGAATATTATATTATCATGTCTATGTCATTTGTGATCTTGCATGCTCTCCGTTACTTGTTGAAGCCTTGGCCAAGTGAATACTTGTAACTCCAAGAGAGGGTATTTATTCATGATAGTTGGGTTCAACCTCTATTTAACCTGGGATAGTGACAGCAAGTTCTAAGGTTGTAGATGTGTTGTTGCCACTAGGGGTAAAACAACAATGCTTTATTCAAGGATGAATGTATTGTTTACATTACGCACATTACTTAATGCAATTGTCTGTTGCTTGCAACTTAATACTGGAAGGGGTACGGATGTTAACCGGAAAGTGGACTATTTAGGCATAGATGCATGCTGGATAGCGGTCTATGTACTTTGTCGTAATGCCCAAATGAATCTCATAGTAGACACCACAACTCACACATGCATGTTATATGCACTTATCAATTGTCAATTGCCCAGCTGTAATTTGTTTACCCAGCATGTTAGTTATCTTATTGGAGAGACACCACTAGTGAACTGTGGACCCCGGTCCATTCTTTTACATCTGAAATACAATCTACTGCAATCATTGTTCTCTACTGTTTTATGCAAACAAACATCATCTTCCATTCGATACGTTTAACCCTTTGTTTTCAGCAAGCCGGTGAGATTGACAACCTCACTGTTAAGTTGGGGCAAAGTAATTTGATTGTGTTGTGCAGGTTCCACGTTGGCACCGGAATCCCTAGTGTTGTGCCGCACTACACTCCTTCACCAACACCTTCGAAGCAACCTCGTTTTCCTACTGGTTCGATTAAACCTTGGTTTCATACTGAGGGAAAACTTGCTGCTGCACTCATCATACCTTCCTCTTGGGGTTCCCAACTGACGTGTGACGTACAAGCATTGTTTCTGGCACTGTTGCCGGGGAGATATTCCCTCGTCAACTTAGAGCCACCACTCCTCTGGGAGCTGATTCATTGTCATCCTTCTCAAGGACTTTCTCAACATGTGGTTATTCAGAATGATCAACAGATGTACTAGATTCAGTAAATATCTCAGAAGAAATTCTAGCAATGCTATGCATATCCTTCATAGGAAACATGTTCTCAAACAATGTTGCATCACGAGATTCCAAAATAGTATCAACATGCATATCAGGTATTGATACGTCTCAAACGTATCTATAATTTTTGATGTTCCATGCTTGTTTTATACCAATTGCTACATGTTTTGCATCTACTTTATATCACTTTTATACATTTTTTGGGACTAACCTATTAACAAGATGCCGAAGTGCCAGTTCTGTTTTCTGTTGTTTTTGTATTCCAGAAAAGCTAGTCTGGAAATATTCTCGGAATTGGACGAAACTACACGGGGGTCCCTATTTTTCCAGAACAACCTGACGGAGCGAAGGAGCACAGAGGAGGGCCACCAGGAGGCCACACGCACCTAGGGCGCGGCCCCCCCTCTGCCGCGCCCTAGGGTGGTGTGGGCCCCTCGGGGGTCCCAGCCGCCGCCCTTTCGCCTACTTATTCCCCCCGACGCGAAAACCCTAAGTACCTGAGCAAATATCCACGAAAAGTTCCAGAGACGCCGCCGCCGTCAACCCTAGCTCGGGAGGGTTCAGAACCTCTTCCCGGCACCCTGCCGGAGAGGGGAATCGTCACCGGAGGCTTCTACATCGCCATGCCTGCCTCCGGAGTGATGCGTGAGTAGTTCATCCTTGGACTACGGGTCCATAGCAGTAGCTAGATGGTTGTCTCTCCACTTTGTGCCATCATGTTTAGATCTTGTGAGCTGCCCTACATGATCAAGATCATATTATTGTAATGCTACATGTTGTGTTTGCTGGGATCCGATGAATATTGAATATTATGTCAAGTTGATTATCAATTATCTTATATGTTATTTAAGATCTTGCATGCTTTCCGTTACTCGTAGATGCTTTGGCCAAGTAGATGCTTGTAACTCCAAGAGAGAGTATTTATGCTAGATAGTGGGTTCATGCCTCCGTTTAACCTGGGACAGTGACAGAAAGTTCTAAGGTTGTGGATGTGCTGTTGCCACTAGGGATAACCTAACGATGCTATGTCCACGGGCATATGTGTTTGTTTACATTACGCACTTTACTTAATGCAATTATCCGTTGCTTGCAACTTAATACCAACGGGGGACTCGGATGACAACCCGGCGGTGGATTATTAGTCATAGATGCTGTTGGATAACGGTCTATGTATTATGTCGTAATGCCCAATTAAATATCATAGTAGTCAACATGTCATGTATATGCATTGTCATGCGCTCACTATTTGTCAATTGCCCAGCTGTAATTTGTTCACCCAACATGTTAGTTATCTTTTATGGAGAGACACCACTAGTGAACTGTGGACCCCGGTCCATTCTTTTACACTGATTAAACAACCACAAACTGCAAACTGTTCCTTTTTCATTCTCTGCAATTTAATACTCATTTTCCACACCATACGTTTAATCCTTTGTTTTCAGCAAGCCGGTGAGATTGACAACCTCACTGTTTCGTTGGGGCAAAGTAGTTTGATTGTGTTGTGTGCAGATTCCACGTTGGTGATCGTCGCCGTGCGGCCACCACAACCTTCTGAAGAGTTGCTGCTCCTACTGGTTCGATAACCTTGGTTTCTTTCTGAGGGAAAACTTGCTGCTGACTGCATCATACCTTCCTCTTGGGGTCTCCCAACGAACGTGTGATTCACGTCATCAAGCTCTTTTTCTGGCGCCGTTGCCGGGGAGACAGCAGTCTTCTGCAAGGGGAGTTTCACGCTTCCAATCTCTTTACTTTGTTTTTGTCTTGCTTAGTTTATTTTATTTTATCTTGTTTGCTTTCAATTATCAAAAACACAAAAAAATTAGTTACTTGCATTTAGTTTATTTTCAGTTTTGTTTTCTGTTAGTTATCATGTCTGGTTCGGCTCATCATGTTTCGGTTCCTGAAGTTGAGGTTCGATCTTTTAAGCAACAAAGTGGAGAAAGTTTGAAAGATGCTTGGTATAGAATCAGCGATGCTCATCGTAGGTGTACTAAAAAATATTCCACTATGATCCTGCTTAGAAATTTTTATGTTGGCATAACTAGCTGGTATAGATATGTCTTGGACACTTTGACGGAGGTAACTTTCTTGGTACCCTGCGTTGGAAGCTAGTTATATTATTGAGAGCTAGTAGGAACACCACCTGTTAGTAACATTAAAAATGAGATCACCTTGGAAGATGTTATAAAGAAATTGGAGTCTATAGAGAAAAATTTGCCAAATCTCCTTGATAGTACTAGCAAAGTTGATGAATCACTGGGAACCATTAATGAAAGAATTGCTGTTTTAGAAACTAGTACTATTCAAGATAATCAAAATCTTAGGATTGGTGAATTAGAGGAGGCTATGGATGTAATAAGTTCTACTTTTACCTCTTTAAAACTAAAAAGCAAAAGGCTTTTGTGGGAGAGAGCAAAAATTTATGTATGTGCCAAAAATTTCTAAACCAAAACCCACGGGTGTGTTTAAAACGGATAACGTGTTCAATGAGCTTGAGGGTGAGTCACATAATGGTCTATTTAAATTTTCTTCCCAAGAATTACGTAAACTGAAAAGTCCTAGTGTGACAAACCCTGTTCTTGATGAAGCTTTTGATGAATTAGACCTTTCTTCACTTGGTAATACTTGATGCATGCTTTGTGCCTAGCTAAAAGGCGTTAAAGAAAAGCGCTTATGGGAGGCAACCCATTATTTTTCTGCAATTTTTCTTTTATTGAGTCAAGGAGGATGTTTACTTCTGTAGCAACTCCTTTGTATCTTTATTTTCTCGCATTGTTGTGCCAAGAGTAGCCTCTAATGTTAAGAGATGCTTAATTTTGATTGCTGCGCAGAAACAGATTTTTGCTGTTCACTGTACGAAATTCCTAAAATCACCAGATTGTTAATTAAATCTGAAATTTTTGTGCGTAATCTTTATGAATGTCTGAATCTTTCATTAGTTCAGAGTTTTTCGATCTGAGCGTCGTAAGTGCCTCGAAAAAATTCGTCTTTGCGGACTGTTCTGTTTTAGACAGATTATGCCTTTTTATTTTGCATTCTCTCTTTTACTAGTGTTGAGTGAAATTCTTTTTTGGGTGGAAGAGCTTCACATAACATCAGTGGCTGTAGCTAATGTTTAAAGTAACAAATCATATTGCGTCTTATAGAACATGTGAGTTTTTGATTATGCACTAACCCTCTAATGAGATCTACTTTGAGTTTGGTGTGACGGAAGTTTTCAAGGGTCAAGAGAGAAGGATGATATAATAGGATCAAGAAGAGTGAAGAGCTTAAGCTTGGGGAGGCTCCCATGGATCTCCCCAGCATATTTCAAGAAGACTCAAGCGTCTAAGCTTGGGGATGCCCAAGGCATCCCCTTCTTCATCGTCAAAATTATCAGGTCATCTCTAGTGAAACTATATTTTAATTCTTTCACATCATATGTGCTTTTCTTGGAGCGTCTGTGTGCTTTTATTTTCAGTATTGCATTTTATTTTCAATAAAGCTTGACTGGACCCTAGCATTCTTGATTGGGAGAGAGACACGCTCCGCTTTTTCATGAGAATACTCCTATTCTTCACTTATATTTGTTGAGTATTCATATCTAGCGCTGTTCAGCTTTTAGCTCTTGTTTTCATGTATCTCTTGTCAGAGCTATTAGCTTTCTTTTGTAGAAAGTACTCTCTTGCTTCACTTATATTTGTTTGGAGAGTTGATTAAATAAATTGATTGGTGTTTGGTTGGTTCAGAAAATGTTGCATGTGGTAATTGGTATAAGGAAAAACTTGCTTAATCTTGTAGATCACTAATTTGGATAACTTGATGCTTGTCAATTGTTTTGAGTTAACAAGTAGATCATGATTAAATTGTGCATCACATGAGTTAAGCCTATTAGTGAAGAACTACCGTAAAGCTTGTTGAAAATTTGGTTTGCATCGGTGGTATCTCTAAGGTCTAGATATTTTCTAATAACAGGGTTTGGTTAACAAGGAAGACGGTATGAAGTCTTATAACGTTTGCAATATGTTTGTCATATAAAACTTGGTGTACGGGTTGATATTCTTGTTTGCTTACATAACCTTGCTAGCCTAAACTCTGTACTGAGAGGGAATGCTTCTCGTGCATCCAAATCCTTGAGCCAAAATCCATGCCATTTGTGTCCACCATAACTACCTATATGTGGTATTTCCTTGCCACTCCAAGTAAATTTTTCATGTGCTACCTTTAAATTATTCAAAATGTTATTATTCCCTTTTTGTGTCAATGTTTACTAGCTCATGAGGAATTAGTGTGGTTATTCTTTATTCTATTTGTTGAATGGACTTTTACACCTGGACTAGTGGCATATACATCCGCTTATCCAATAATTTTGCAAAAAGAGCTGGCAACGGGGTGCCCAGTCCCAATTAATTACAACTTTAACCAATTAATTCTCTTCACACTTTTGCCCTGATTCATCAGTAAGCAATGACAAACAGTGAAATACCTGAATGTGTGTAAACCAAAGAGAAAGAGGGATGATCTGCCTTGCTGGTAGAAATAACGTCCTTCATGGGAGCCGCTCTTAAAAGTCTGTTTGACAGGTAGAATACTGTTCTCACCCGCTACCATTCGTTGACAATTAACAAACACCTCTCAAAACTTAATTTTTGCTCTCTATATGATTTCAAAAACTTAAAAACTCTAGCACATGACTTAATCCCTGCTTCCCTCTGCGAAGGGCCTTTCTTTTACTTTTATGTTGAGTCAGTTTTCCTATTCTTTCTGTCTTCCACAAGCAAACACTAGTGTCAACTTTGTTACAACATGCGTTATATGCAATGTATTGAACTTGTTATACTACTTTGTGTTGACAATATCCATGAGATAAATATGTTGAAAGTTGAAGCAAATGCTGAAACTAAATTCTTCCTTTCTGTTGATTGAATACCTTTTATTAGAAACTATTGCTTTATGAGTTAACACTTATGTAAACTGTTTGATGCTTGTCTCGAAAGTACTATTCATGAAAACGTTTAGCTTGTGTGATTCATTGTTTACTCATTATCTATTTGGTAGCAAATTATAGACCATTGACTTGGATCACTTCATTCATTTACATGTGCCTTGCAATATTATATGATCAAGATTATGATGGTAGCATGTCACCTCAAATTTTTTATTGTTTTATCGTTTACCTACTCGAGGACGAGTAGGAACTAAGCTTGGGGATGCTGATACGTCTCAAACGTATCTATAATTTTTGATGTTCCATGCTTGTTTTATACCAATTGCTACATGTTTTGCATCTACTTTATATCACTTTTATACATTTTTTGGGACTAACCTATTAACAAGATGCCGAAGTGCCAGTTCCTATTTTCTGCTGTTTTTGTATTCCAGAAAAGCTAGTCTGGAAATATTCTCGGAATTGGACGAAACTACACGGGGGTCCCTATTTTTCCAGAGCAGACCTGACGGAGCGAAGGAGCAACAGAGGAGGGCCACCAGGAGGCCACACGCACCTAGGGCGCGGGCCCCCCTGCCGCGCCCTAGGGTGGTGTGGGCCCCTCGGGGTCTCCAGCCGCCGCCCTTTCGCCTACTTATTCCCCCCGACGCGAAAACCCTAAGTACCCGAGCAAATATCCACGAAAAGTTCCAGAGACGCCGCCGCCATCAACCCTAGCTCGGGAGGGTTCAGAACCTCTTCCCGGCACCCTGCCGGAGAGGGGAATCATCACCGGAGGCTTCTACATCGCCATGCCTGCCTCCGGAGTGATGCGTGAGTAGTTCATCCTTGGACTACGGGTCCATAGCAGTAGCTAGATGGTTGTCTCTCCACTTTGTGCCATCATGTTTAGATCTTGTGAGCTGCCCTACATGATCAAAATCATATTATTGTAATGCTACATGTTGTGTTTGCTGGGATCCGATGAATATTGAATACTATGTCAAGTTGATTATCAATTATCTTATATGTTATTTAAGATCTTGCATGCTTTCCGTTACTCGTAGATGCTTTGGCCAAGTAGATGCTTGTAACTCCAAGAGGAGTATTTATGCTAGATAGTGGGTTCATGCCTCCGTTTAACCTGGGATAGTGACAGAAAGTTCTAAGATTGTGGATGTGCTGTTGCCACTAGGGATAACCTAACGATGCTATGTCCACGGGCATATGTGTTTGTTTACATTACGCGCTTTACTTAATGCAATTATCCGTTGCTTGCAACTTAATACCAACGGGGGACTCGGATGACAACCCGGCGGTGGATTATTAGTCATAGATGCTGTTGGATAACGGTCTATGTATCTTGTCGTAATGCCCAATTAAATATCATAGTAGTCAACATGTCATATATGCATTGTCATGCGCTCACTATTTGTCAATTGCTCAGCTGTAATTTGTTCACCCAACATGTTAGTTATCTTTTATGGAGAGACACCACTAGTGAACTGTGGACCCCGGTCCATTCTTTTACACTGATTAAACAACCACAAACTGCAAACTGTTCCTTTTTCATTCTCTGCAATTTAATACTCATTTTCCTCACGAGACGTTTAATCCTTTTTTTCAGCAAGCCGGTGAGATTGACAACCTCACTGTTTCGTTGGGGCAAAGTACTTTGATTGTGTTGTGTGCAGGTTCCACGTTAGTGATCGTGTTGCGCCGTGCGGCCACCAACAACCTTCTGAAGAGTTGCTGCTCCTACTGGTTCGATAACCTTGGTTTCTTTTTGAGGGAAAACTTGCTGTTGAACTGCATCATACCTTCCTCTTGGGGTCTCCCAACGAGCGTGTGATTCACGCCATCAGGTATCTCAGATTTAACCACTAAAAATCTATAGCAAATGCTCCACTGAGCATAGCCTAGAAAGACACAATCCACTGTCTTCGGTCCAAGTTTACGTTTCTTAGGAATTGGAACATTGACTTTCGCCAAACATCTCCAAGTACGAAAATAAGAAAGTGATGGTTTTCTCCCAGACCACTCCTTGTAAGGTGTCTTCTCTTTATCCTTGTTAGGAACTCTATTCAGGACATGACACGAAGTCAACAAAGCCTCCCCCCACCATGCCTTAGATAAACCAGCAGTGTCCAACATGGCGTTCACCAGGTCGGTCAGCGTGCGGTTTTTCCTCTCGGCAACCCTGTTTGATTGGGGCGAATAGGGAGCCGTCCTCTCATGAATAATACCATGTTCCTCACAGAATTCATCAAATACGTTGGAGAAATACTCGCCACCACGATCTGACCTAAGACGTTTGATCTTTCTCTCTAATTGATTTTCTACTTCAGCTTTATAGATTTTAAAGTAGTCTAAAGCTTCATCTTTAGTGTGCAACAAATATACATAACAGAACCTAGTAGCATCATCGATTAAAGTCATGACATATCTCTTATCACCTTTTGTCAACACGCCATTCATCTCACATAGATCCGAATGTACGAGTTCTAGTGGTGCCATGTTTCTCTCCTCGGCTGCCTTGTGAGGCTTTCGAGGTTGCTTAGATTGCACATAGCTATGGCACTTAGAACCTTTGGCAATGGTGAAAGTAGGAATTAAACTCAAGCTGGAAAGTCTACTCATTAAACCAAAATTAACATGATATAAACGAGAGTGCCAAACATTAGCATCCGAATCCACACTGCCACAAATATGGTTTACTGACTTATTACAAAAATCCGATAATGAAAAGCGGAACAAGCCTCCGCACTCATACCCTTTACCAATAAATTGTCCAAACTTTGACACAACTACTTTATTGGACTCCAAGACTATAAACCCATCTCTGCATAGAAGGGAGCCGCTAACGAGATTCTTGTTCATAGTAGGGACATGTTGCACGTTACTCAGCTGCACGATCTTCCCCGAAGTAAACTTCAGATCTACCGTGCCAACACCACGAACAGAAGCATGTGATCCATTCCCCATTAAGACGCTTGAATCTGCGACCTGATAAGAAGTGAACATAGAGATGTCAGCACATACATGAACATTAGCACCCGTATCAATCCACCAACATGGAGATTGAAATACTGAAAGCACAATCGGTAAATTACCGTACCCATCAGCATTGCTAGCGGTCACGACGTTGACATGCTTTGGCGCCTTCCCTTTCTTGTCTGCACGATCTGGGCAGTCCACAGAGAAGTGTCCGGGCTCTCCACAAGTGTAGCACTTTAGCTCAGATTTGTTCAGCATCTTCTTCTTCTTCTTGAAAGAAATAGTCTTGGTAGGCATGTTGATGGAAGGCTTGCTCTTTGCCTTGCTCTCGCCGTGGTGAAAGTTCTTCTGCACCATGTTGGCGCTAGATTGACCTTCACCTCTCTCACTAGTGTCCTTAGCCCGAGCCTTCTCCTCAACATCAAGAGACGCTATCAGGTTTTCAACCGATATCTCCGTTCTCTTGTGTTTGAGGGTTGTGGCGAAGTTCCTCCACGAGGAAGGCAACTTTGCAATAATGCATCCAGCCACAAACTTGTCAGGTAGGGAACACTTGAGGAGTTCCAGCTCTCTCGCAGTGCACTGTATCTCATGAGCTTGTTTGACCACGCTACGGTTATTCACCATTTTGTAGTCGTGAAAGCTCTCCATGATATACAGCTCACTGCCTGCATCGGTTGCACCGAACTTAGTGTTCAGTGCATCCCAGAGCTCTTTGCCGTCTTTTATGTGCATATACACATCACACAGACGACCATCAAGAACACTCAGAACGCATCCACGGAAGATAGTAGTGTCTTTCTTAAACTTATTCTGAGCATCCTCAGATATAGTTCCTTCAGAAAGACCATTACTAACTTCCCACACATTCATGGCCTCGAGCCAGAGTTGGCACTTAATCTGCCACCTCTTAAAGCCCATACCACCGGTGAACTTCTCCGGTTTCATTGCATCGGTATAACCAGCCATATTTAAATCACGAGATTGCCTACAATTAGGTTTTTGGATTGTTGGATAATTAGGCAATAATTCCATGATTAATTCCAGAATATTAAACATGACTAACACAGCTACTAACATGTGAAATATGAACATACTAGATGTACTAATCAACATGAACAGTAGCAACATAAACGTCAACA
This sequence comes from Poa pratensis, assembly GCA_947311845.1. NCBI lineage: Eukaryota > Viridiplantae > Streptophyta > Magnoliopsida > Poales > Poaceae > Poa > Poa pratensis. The sequence goes on from CAMZMU010000094.1 coordinate 30,998,544, forward strand.
GATCCATGGTAAAACAGTTCGAATTACGTCGCACGTACCGAACGGTTGTAGAGGAAGCAGCAGTCGATGCAGACAGGTTCACCGCGTCGAAGGCAGCGGTGATGTTGTTGACGATGACGTTGGTGAAGACGGGTCGAAAAAGACGACGCCTGCGGAGACGGTCCGCAGCTCCAGCTGGTAGACGACCCGTGGTGGAAGCGGCGAGCAGTCGCGCGAAGCGCTTCCCAAAAACCTAATTCGCCCTCTCCCGTACAGGATCACAAAGGCAAGTGGTTCCGGAGACCTGCTCTCCCAAACGCCGGTGTACGCCGGCGCTCGGGATGGAGTAGACTACGGTGCCAGTGCAAGGTACGAGATGGCAAAACCCTAGATTGGTTCGGTGTGTGACGGCGCACGGTAGTGCAAGGCAATATATAGTGCGGTTCAGAAAACCCTAACGGGTAGAACGTGGGCCGACCACGTCGCACACGTTCGAGTCGGTTACAGCAGCCCACGATCCGGTAGCGATCCGAATTGGCTAAGCTGTACATGTACGCTAACACGACTCGATTTCTTGAGCAGCAAAAATATAGTCATCGGCTCGGCTCATTCCCGCAACCCGCGGTGTGTCGTGACGAGACGGACGGACGGACGGCGGCAGAGGAGGAGGAGGAGGAGTGCGCACGAGAGAGTCTTCTATTCTCAACTAGCACACCAAGTGGTACAACACTCCACTATATAAGGCGGTGTTTGTCTCCTCCAACTAGCAATGTGGAACTAAACTTTAGCACCACTTTGCGCCTCCAAAATTCTGCCATGCACATGGGCCAATTTGAGATTTTCAGATTTGCTTATTTGGGCTGCCCCATATTGGGCCCAAATTCTAACAAAGAATCTAACATTGACTACACCCTTTGGGTGGTTTGATCAAGCGCTTGGGCGAGGGACAGGACAAAAGGCGGCAAAGGAGTAGCAGTGCAGATGAGATCTTTTAATTTTTTAGTCGTTTTGAGAAGCATTTTCGGAATCTCGGTGTCGCCACCACCGGTGGTTCTCTTCTGTGAAGCTCTGATTGATTCGACGGGATCTTTTAATTTTTTATTTCTCTCTTTTCTATTTTTTGGTTGTGTGCATCCTTAGTGACTAGATTTATTCTAAAGTTTATGTTTTTGCAGAGTCTGAGTGTATTTAGTATCGTCTTGGTATAAGAAAATGACGCAAACCCACCACATTTGGGGCATAAGCGACAGAAACCATCGTTTTTAGGCAAGTGACAGAAACCACCGCACATTGAGGCAGTCTTGTGACAAGTTGCACTGATTCTGCAGATTAGTTGTCTTAACATGATTTCTGACGATGCGGTCCGCCAGGTAAGAAAAAGAAAGAAAAAAGTCAAAGCTGCCTCAACAGTCAGCACCCATTATGTCGAACACGTTGGATGCACCGTGTGAGGACGAGCTCGTCCTTCGGTGGCTGTAGCGGCACGGTAGGGGCGAGGCAGGGCGCCGCCGGCCGGCACGAGCACGGGCACGGCGGCAGGGAGCGGCGGTAGCCGTGCGAGACGGACGCGCCGGCCGGGACGCCGACGCAGCCGTGCGAGGCGTCGATGCGGGCGGCTGCAGCGGCATGGCAGGGACGAGTTAGGGCGCCGCCGGCCGGCCGGGACGAGCACGGGCACGGCGGCAGGGAGCTGCGGCAGCCATGCGAGACGGGATGCGGGCTGCTACAACGGCATGGCAGGGGCGAGTTAGGGCGCCGCCGGCCGGCCGGGACGAGCACGGGCACGGCGGCCGGGCGTGGCGACGTGCGGGGAGGTGGCCGCCAAGGCCAGGGCGCTCCATGGAGAGCCGGCTCGCGCCCACCCCATGGCCGCGCTGGCGGAGGTCAACCTTGTCTGGCCAGAGACGCCCGTGCACATGCCATGGCCGCGCTCGCGGAGGTCGTCCTTGCCTGGCCAGAGCCGCCCGCGCCCACTCCATGGCCGCGCTCGCGGAGGTCGCCCAAGTGGCGGCGGTCCCTCTTCTTCCCGAGCGCCGGCGGCCGCGAGGCAGTGGCAGCGGTTGCCGTCCGGCCGTGCATGCTAGCTAGCTAGCTGCTGCGGCGTGTGCGTGCGTGGGCGCTCGCCCGTCGGGCCTGCTAGCTAGCTAGCTACGGCGCGTGCGTGGTGTCGCTCGCCGGTCGGGCCTGCTAGCTAGCTAGCTGCGCGTGCGTGCGCGGACGCGGCCGAGGCGCGCGAGGGATGCGGACACGGTGGCGAGGGAGGGGCGGCCGGCGGCGGCGAAGGAGGGCAGGAGGTCTGGCGGCGGTGGTCGTGTGGGGTGGGTGAGGGCGTTGACTGATTTTTAATTTTTTTTTTCTTTTTTTTTTCCACGTGGACCTGACTGTGGGACCGCATCGTCAGAAATCCTGTTAAGACAACTAATTTACCGAATTAGTGCAACTTGTCACAAGACCGCCTCAATGTGCGGTGGTTTCTGTCACTTGCCTAAAAAACGGTGGTTTCTGTCGCTTATGCCCCAAATGTGGTGGTTTTGCGTCATTTTCTCTCTTGGTATTGATATATTCGCTTTATAAAAAAACAATGCAGACGGGATGTCCCGATTCATAAAACGAGCTAGGTTCTCTGTTTGGTTACAACGAAACAGCAAGACGTGGGAAAGAGACGAACAATGTCTGAAACGTTGGCAGAAAGTTTTCTTTTTGAATTACACGAAATAGTAGGATAGCAATATATCAGTCTATTACTCTGTTATGAACTGTAGTCCTTGTATTAATTACACCAGTTCTCTGCCTATCTCACCATCACCAGTTTCAGTACAGTATAATACAGCCATACAGGCAACAAAAGAACCAAAGAAAATTCTGCTTTTCTTTTCTTTAAATAATAATCGGCCTCTCTCTTCCTAATTAAGAAGGGAGAAAAGCACAAGAACAAAAGAATGGTAGGAATCGCAAGAACTGTCTTGCTCTCGCCTGTCTAGCTAGTGGCCGGGTCCCTTGGGGCTGGGCCCTGCCGGCAACCTCGCCATGAGCAGCTCCACCGTCTTCCTGGCCTTCTCCACCACCGTCACCGCCGGGGAATAGTACGACGCCGAGGCCGCTTCGCCACCTCCGTGAAGCAGCGTCATGTGATCCGCCGGCGCCGGCCTCGCGGCATCAGCGACGCGGCACGTCGTCGCTAGGAGGACGGCCACAGCCGCCACCGCGAGAAGAGCGCGTCTCGTCGATGAATCCATTGGATGGGAGGAAGCGAAAGAGCTCGACCGGTCGATCGCAGAAGTGAAATGGAGATGTGATCGAGATGCCGCTGCTGTGCGCTGCGTGCAGGCGAGCTTGCTCTTCGATCGTTCTTGTTTCTTGTGTGGGTCTGAACTTATGAGTTCTTACAGCGGTCTGGCTGGTGCTCTTTATATATGGTCTAGCAGCGTGCAGTTAGCGCCAGGAATTCGTTGGTGTTGACCAGGAGAACGCGGGAAAGATCAAACATGGGGGCAAGGGAACATTGACCGGTAGCAGCGTGCGTGGAGCTCGGGCGGAACCGCGACCTGTGAGCTAGACTGGTGTACTTGTGTACTTGAGTGGAGAATATACCTGTGGAAAACGAGAAAAGTCATCGAGATATTATATTATCTCTCTGCACATTGCTGGAACAAGTCAAAATATTATATAGGTCAAGCATGTGCGTACGGACGCTGTTGATTTTATGCTGCTAGCTAGCTTAACTGAATCCCGTTTTCAGCACGTTCAGACGATATGGACTGCTTGGCGAACTTGGTTTCCTTCCCGGAAGCAACTGCTAGAGAGAAAACGAAGACGAACCTTCACGTTTCTACGATGATAAACACGAGGCCATCGCAAACGGTTTCTGAACTCCGTAATAACAGGTTTCCTCCTCTTCTGAATTATGTTGCTCCCGTTCCGTCAACTCTGTTAGGCTCCTGTCGCTCGTTCTAGGAAGCAACCAGCTTTTTTTTGACTCTGTACTTGCATGAATACTTGGGAAATCACTATCATACAAAATAATACTTTGAAAAATCTACGCTCCGCTTGGCAACTTGGTTATTGTAAAACCAAAGTATTTCAAAACAAAACTATTTTTTTTACAAAAAAGACATTAAGCCCGACTTTAAATTAATAAAGTCAAAACAACATGTACAAAGTGCTGACAAACAGCTTGAAGGTAACAAGCAACACAAGCAAACATAAGAGAAAATAAATAAATAAGCGTTGCTTGAGACGTCTATGCCACAACCCAACTTCGCGAACAAGGCGAGGAAGCAACCGAGGTCATGGATGAGACATCGACGGAAGCAAGAAGTAATCTTCGCCAACATGGCACACCCAGACCCAAATTCCACCGCCTTTGCCTCCGGAAAGGACCCTGTGTCCCTCGCCCTAGATCGAAAGGTCGTCGGAGTCGAAGAAAGTTTACCTGAGAACACCTGTGAACAATGAGAACTAGGTTGGCAGAGAGAAAGAGGACATAAGCGCTCTGGGAGCTCCACCAATTGACCACCGCCAATAAGGTTTCGCTGCAACAAGACGCGCCGAACAAGAAACTATGAAAGATGACAACCACATCACTGCGGATGAACATGACCACCGAAGCTCGACCGCTTGCCAACCGAATGTGTTGCTGATGCCGTAGAGGGGGGACCCTTTCCCCTCTCGCCCGGGCTCATGGGCATCGACCCACCGGCAAACAGGGGCGACAAGGCTGGTGAGGAGCACCAAAAGGGGAGCGACGTCTCCGCCGACCGAAAGGGGAATGAGGCTAAGCTTCCGTCCAAGCATGGGGAGAGGGGGGGGGGGGGTGTGTGAGGGGACATGTGCCTCGACGAGCCTTCAAAAAGGAGCACGGTCCCACAGCGTCGCTGTCGTCGTGATCTAGCTACTCCGCTGGCCAAGGGTTTTCCCTTGTGGAAATGCGGAAATGCCCCCCCCCCCCCCCCCCCCCAACACCAAGATCTGGTGAGTAGAGGCCACCTAGGTTCCAGATCTGCAAGGGGGTGAGCTTGGATCAGCTTCTTCTTCAGTTCCTGAGCGAGGACATCGTCTCCTCCCCACCCGTGCGGTTGAGGGAACAGACAACACGCACCATGGATGCCAACCGCCCCAGGGTCGACATAGTCCCATTTGCCCGGATTCGTCGCCTCAGTGTTCCAGAGCTCTCCATGCAAGGAGGGATAGGGTTTCGCCCCCCGGGTGGTCTCCTGAGAGATGTTTTGAGGGAGAGGGGGAATCCGGACTCTTGAAATGAAACTATTTCAGCATCTAGGTAAGAGATAATACAGTTTTCATAAACCACAGTTTTTGGAAAAAGAGATCAGGCCTATCTACTTTTTGAATGCCTCAGTTGCGGGAATACTTCCAAACTATAATATTTTACTGCAGCCGGCCAGTTCAAAGTATTTCAAGCTTAGTTTTATTTAGAAACTGTGGTTTCTTACAAATACAGAGGAAACACTGTGTGTTACCTTTTCTGTGCGGTCTGGATGTTTCTCCTTTGGAGACGAACGGCTTGAATTCGTCGACGCCGGATGGTCAGTCACATCGCCGCCGTCGTGCTTGTATGTGTGCGCGGCGCGTCGCACCACGCGGGCAGCGAGTGGTGGAGGCTGGACCGCTGGAGACCTCGGCTTCCGTTCTATCCAGTATCCACTCTCTGCCTCTTCTCTTCTCTCCCTGCTTCCGTACGTCCGTGCCTCCTCCGTCTCCTCTCCATGGCCGCGACCGCTTCCCCCTCCGCCTCGCCGCTCCTTGTCCCAGCGCAGCGGTCCGCCTCCAGGGCGTGGCTTCGAAAGGCGCCGTTCATCAGAGGTGGCAGCAATAGCAGGGCGTCGCTGGGTTGCTCGGAGGCGCCATGCCGCTGCAGCGCTGCCACTGACGATGGCGGCGTCGTCGTCTGCGGCAGCAGCAACAGTACACGGAGGGGCGTGGTCGGGGCGGTGGTTCTTGGGGTGTCGTCGTCTGCGTTTTGCCTGCAGGCCTTCGCCGCCGGGCTGCCGCCGGAGGAGAAGCCCAAGCTCTGCGACGACGCCTGCGTGAAGGAGCTCGAGAATGTAGGTTCATTCCTGCAGAGATTGAATCGTCTTCTTGTCAAGTTCCATGGATTCCAAACTAGGCCATAAATGTTTCTTCTTTCTTGTGCGATTTTCAGGTGCCTATGGTTACTACCGAATCTGGTCTGCAGTACAAGGATATCATAGTCGGCCAAGGGCCGAGTCCACCCATCGGTTTCCAGGTGCTCACCCTTTTTCTTTCTCCAGAGTTAGTCTGTTAGTGCAAAACACTTCGCACAGGACCCACGTCTCACAGCACAATCCACACACTCTGTGTATGCTTGGTCGCTCTTTGGTCACCGTGTATGTATGTAGGTTGCTGCAAATTGCGTCGCCATGGTGCCACCTGGGCAGATATTCGACAGGTGAGATCTCTCTCAACGTTTTGACTTTTGATGGGTGGCAGACTGAAAGTGCATTCAGCGTGTACCAGTTCAGTCACAACTTGCAAAGCTCACAGAATTGTGTTTCTCCTCATCTTCTTAAACATTTCCTGATGTATTGTGCTTGTGCAGCTCACTGGAGAAAGGCCAGCCCTACATATTCCGTGTCGGCGCAGGGCAGGTATTTCTACAATGTTGATATTCGTAGCATGCCCTTCTGAAAGGTTACTACGGGAATTTTCTCATTCTACCACAAATTGACCCGAATGTAGCAGCCAGGCTTCACTTTACAGTGAGTTCAGCTTAATCAGCAACGCATACGATCCTTGAATTTATCATCTTGAGTAACATCTAACCAGGAAACGTGGTTTGCTAGAATTTCTGAATTAGCTGAATGCAGTTTACACCTTCAAATCAGGTGGCAGATTTGGCATTGTGTCATATGTTCATACTACATATTTCTCCTTTTTTTTAATGTTAGGTGATAAAAGGGCTCGACGAAGGGCTCCTGTCCATGAAAGTTGGGGGATTGCGTCGGTTGTACATACCCGGTCCAGTAAGTAGTCTCACCTCATCAAGTTTATGAAACCAATGCAGATACCTTAAAAAACAATGGAGAAACCAAGACAAAAGCTAGCTGTTTGGCATGACAACTTCATCTTTTTCTCCAATCATCTGGCCTGTTTCTTCAGTCTGGGTATCTGGACAGGATTATGATGTTTTTCCATTTGTGTTGATCTTAACAGTTAGCATTTCCTAAGGGCCTTACTTCAGCTCCTGGAAGACCAAGAGTGGCCCCAAGCAGCCCCGTCATATTCGACGTCAACCTATTGTTCATACCAGGTCTTGATGACGAGTGAAAAGAAATGTATAAAAAGAAATTCAAGGAGGAAACTGAAGCCAGTGTATGTAGAGTGACAATTGTTTCCGGCAAAAAGTTATATGGAAGTACCTATGACGATTGTGTCAAGTACATAGCAACATTGGTGGTGAATGGAATGTTTAGCCTCAGTGATATAAATACATGTACTAATGCTTCTATGCCAAGTGTTTCTTGGTGGGTTATGTGTGTTTCAGTGAAGTGTCAGGTTCAGAATACAATAGTCAGAATCACTCACCAAAAATAGGAACATGGAGCATTCAATCGGCAATCGTTTTAATCCAGGTGCACAAATAAACAGCACCTCACACGCTTGAAAAAAAGTAGTCATGGTGAAACCATGTCACATATGAAAGGCAAAAAAAGGTCATGGAATGGAAATTTGGGTCTCATCAGAGCCTAGGGCTTCCCCTTTTAATAACTAAAAAGTATTTATTGTACTTCTCCATAATACATAATATTACACTATATTTAGTTTGTGACTTCTCCATGGTTTGGTTGCTATATTCATCAGCGATTTTGCCTTTTGTTGTTCGCCCTCGCTAGGGTCGCTTTGGACTTTGGAGAACCTTTTTTGCATTCTAGGTGTCGCCAATGGTGGTGGTTTGTTTCTTGCCGCTGCGAGTTTCTGATCGCGTCGCCGGATGTTTTTGTCCTTTTTTTGCTGTGTGCATTCTTTAATGTCTAAACTAGCTCTCAACATTATGATATTGCAAAGGCCAGGTGTAATTGGTATCAGTTCGATATTAATATATTCCCTTTATCGAGAAAATATGTGTCCAGTCCATCGGTCAAAACATCCATTTTATGGACCCACGATTTTTCTTTCTATGTTTTGTTTGTGCTGCTTGCCGATTATCGGTGGCCTTCGGTTCTCGTGCGATTTTATCTCGAATTCTCGATCCACCGCGAAGACTCTCACCCCTAAATCTACTTTCCTGACCTGCCCATCTCCACCGGTGCCGCCTCGGATGCGGGCCATCGTGTCGCCATTGTACCTTGTCTGCACCTCCACCGCATTGTTATCAACATCTATGGATATTCACCAGTAGAAATGGATGCACTTCTCCTCACAGAAAGAAAGAGGGAAATGGACGTGTTTTAGCTTCAGCGTAAGAAAATTAACTTATAAATAGTTATGTTGGTATTTTGCTACCATGATTAATGTGTTCTATCTCACAGAAATATTTCCACAAAATTTATGAAATATGCTCATACTCTCTAGGCATGAGTCTGCTACTTAAAATACGAGATCAAAGAAATCTTATAATCCCGAAAAGTTACACCCACATGACCTATCAGGGATTAAAATACATCAAAATGCATCAACAAACGACGACCTATGCTCTCACACCTTTACAACTCTTTGGGTACATAGCAAAGAAGTGCGCTGATTCAAAGTGGTTTAAGGATCTGATTACATATTACTGCTGCCACTTGATCCTCTCTCTTATATCTTCAAGGCGCCACTGCTTAGCCGTACTGCCACAAATCCCTTCCACACAACTTCCTAGTACATAGTTAACTAGACCGAGATTAAGCGGTAACCGGCTAGGAAGACTAGAGCATGTCCCTCAGTATGTTGATAGCCGCGGCATGCTTCTCCTGCAGTCAGGAACCAGACACACATTAACTGGGTACGTAATTGAATCATGAACTGATGGATGGATTCAGAGCATATACTCGACAACAGATGGATGGATGCAGTGGATCACCTGGTCACGAGCTCTGTCGCGGATGCCGCTGCACACTGGCCGTCCGCGCTCGTCGTAGAGTATCATCCCACTGAACCTGGGCAGCTGACACTTGACGCCCATCAGCACCCTCCTCTGCCATATCGGCCGCGCCGGCGTGCCGGCCCTCTCCAGCACACCCGAAGCCGAAGGTCTCGGCGCCACCGCTTCCTCCACCTTCAATGCTCCAACCCCCACGGGAAGTCCATAGTCGTCAGAGACACCGCCACCCATCATCACATCGCCGCGAAACTCGTCATGGCACCGGCGGCCGGCGTAGACCTTGTCCTTCCACAGCGCCACGGACAGGCAGAGCCCCATGGGAGCAGAAGAAGCCAAGTGTGCAGCCTGTGCTCGGAGCTTTAGCCGGTGGCAGCAATGGATCAAGATGCAGATGTATAGAGCTTGTAGGCCAGTGTCCAGTGCAGTGGGGGGCTTCTTATGGCAGGCACCCGAGTGTGGCCAAGAACTAGGCGGCATCGGCGCGCCCACCGGCAACCCGTGAGCGCGCGCCGCTTGTGGAGCGTAATGCTGCTTATTTACGTTTCACCGTTTTGGTGGTGGTGGGGCTGATGCGTGACCGCACCGCAGTCTCCGTGTGAAGCATTCCTACTCCGGCGGTACAGACCCAGACTGAACTGAACTGAACTCGGGAGCAGGTCGTCAGATACTCAGATTGAACTGGGACAATCTCGAAAAAAAAAGATTGAACTGGGGACCATGAGAAATTGAGAATGGTAAGTTAGCCGGTGCCTGCAGGTGGTTCATTTCTTGTGATCGGCTGATGGCAGAAGCGTTGCTTCGTGTCTTTCTTTGGGTAATTTGTTGGGCTCCCACCCACACAGGCATCTGACAGTATATCTTTTTTTTTCTGTATTTCTGTTTGGCAGCGAAGTGTTTCTAAAATCAAGGTATTCGAAAATCAGTAGGAGTAGCGGCTGTCAGCTGGGCTTTGTGGAAGACACGGAATGCTGCGTGTTTTCATAAAGTATTCCCATATGACCCTAGTTGTGTAATGGAGAAAACTGCTTATTGGCTAAATCTGTCGGCTGACTTGCAGAAACAAGGTCAGCGAGAACTGCAGCGCCAAGGAGCAAAAGCGCTGCTGCGTGTAACGTCTGAAATTTTCAGCAGAAGGAGGGGCTGGGCGCCACTGACGCTGAGGATTGCAGGATGAATAAGTAAAAATAAGGGAGAAGGAAGGAAAAGAGAAGAAGTGGAAGTTGGTAGTGGATAACGTAGTAATAAAAGTTATGTAATGGAGCCGGTTTATTCTGTATTTGCTTCCTGAATCCTGATGTATGTGATTCGTTAGTACCAGGTTCTGAAAAAATTGGTAAAAGGTAGAGCTGTGTAGATGGATATGGTTAAAAGTTTGCGGTGACGTAGGGTGGGTGAGTTAGGTGAATGATGATCGAAATCTGTATTATTGGTTTCGTTTCTATGAAATGAAATCGGGAGCGAGGAGCTCCTTCAATCGAAAAAAAAGTATTCAAAAACTACAGTTTGTCTATGCCTAGACAACACATCTATTTTATATACTGATGAAACATAGTACAGTTTTGTAGATATTGAAGTATAAAGTTTTTCGTGAAGTCAAACATCTAAAAGTATTTAAAACCATAGTATTTTCAGTTAAAACTAATTTGCTGCCAAACACACCCATAAGATTTTACATGTTCCGTTTAAAAAAATGAATGTACATCTTCAGAAATATTTATGCAGTAACCCACACCTGTAATCAACTGAAATAAAAGGATTTAATGAAAGCTTGAAATCTACAGAATGATGGTCATGTTTTAAGCTATCCCATTAATGGGAATATATATGTCCAAAGCACATTAAAAATGGTACCATTCAACCAGTATTATTGAGAACACAAATTATATTCGTTGATCCTTAAAACTCATTATTACAAAAGATGTTGATCAATCTCAAACTTACAGTCCAAATATCTTACAAAGTCAGTTTTCCAGATAAAATGCAACAAGGAGCCATCGGATGGTGGGATCCAACTTCAAATTCGGCTCGTTCAACGCCTGCAGGTAAAAGTTTCTTCGGCGACCCACAACTGGTGCCAACCAAGGATTTCAAGATGGCCCTGGTTTGCCTTCAGAGATCCCAACCACTCCCTCTGTCCCAAGACAGAGTTGTATCCAACGTTCGAGAGGCACATAGTGATGAATATGAGAATCCTCGTGGACACCCTGGTTGTACTGTAGCAACATAAGTTAGCATTGTAATCCGTAACCCATCAGCCTTGGCATGCACCACTCATGATTCTGTGCAGTTCAGTGCTTGAGCTTATATAATGCTACAGAAAAATAAACCGACGGAAGTATCGAACAAAGTCAAAAACAGGGAAAATCAGCACTGAAGCTTACACAGAATCAGGGCAGCAGCCATAAACAGTATGACAACCCGCCACTCGGTATTAAGAAAGGTAATGGTGACACCTAACAGCGGAAATCAGGGGGTACAGTTTCTTCTGTAAAGTACTCTTTTCTCACGGTCTCAGCATCACAAAATCTCACCTTATATGAAGAAAAAACAAAAGTGGAAGTTATTAGATGTAAAATCATTCGGTGAAATATGTTGAGAGAAACAGTACTGACCAGGGAGGCATATTGTTTCAACAGAGGTTTAACAAGTTGCCACATTGGCTGAAACACAAATGGTGCGTCCACGAAAAGAACTTGGCCAAGCCGCTTCGGATAGTAATAGTAGAATACATCGATCTGGAAATCGCAGGAAATGAACATTGATTTACCAAATTAGGTACAGTAGTTATGCGCAAGTACACAAAAGTGCATCAGCCAGTAAATATGCTTCAGAATCTTGGGAGTAAACTCTAAACTGTACAAGGTTTCAACCCCGTAGGACAAACTTTATATGGGCTCACTAGACAGCACGAGAATGTTAATTTACTTCTTATTTAAAGTGATGAACCTCAACATGCCTTTGCACGTGGAATTTTTTCTGTTCGGGCATATGTAGAAACCAACTTCCATTTCCTGTTCGATAGATCTAGTGAAAGGTGTATGCATAATTCATAAACAGTATGTCACTCTCATCAAGAATGCTTTCTTAATGTCTTATAGCTGCCAACAGAATTAGGGGAAAGAATAACTTTCGCTCAGAAAAATACTGAACTTACCAAAAACTTTAAGAATTGGAGATCACCATTTTCTACACGAAAGCCTCGAAGATCGAAAATTCCAAGTATATTATCTGTTCCCATGGGAAGTTTATTTAGAGCCTTTTCGACCAAGAAGGCGCATAGCTTCTCATTTTCAACCGGATCTTGTTTCTGCAATAGCAATACTGTATACCCATCACTCATATAGCTCAGAACAAAAGACATCTAAACACACAAAATACATCATCATGATAAACTATAGAATAAAATAGGCCAATAGGTCTAACATGTCAGGATGTAGTCAACAATTCAAATTTGTATTTTCTCTCAAAAGTTTGGCCTGATAGTTTATCAGAAGTCCCGACATAATTCAGTATCTTTACTTTTTATTGGACAGTTTAACACTTCACAAAGGCCTGTGATTTCATTCAGGTGAAGGAACATCAGTTTGTTCAAA